>JAZDUA010000603.1:0-600000 GCA_038098605.1 Gryllus longicercus | reverse complement strand
GTTATGACTGATTTATATTTCCGCCAATTTCGAAAGGCTCCCTCAACATACAGAATATACGTATCCAAACTTGACAAAGAATAGTTAGTTGTGGCTCAAATTGAGTAATTTCTCTCGAGAGAAACGTGTGTGGCCTGAACACACAGTGGTCGCAATTTTCAGGAATCACTCTTCACCACGTGTTACAAATTGTGTTCTATCTGGATATTCGTAACACATATTGATTGATAAAATAATCTTTAAGTTGACGGCTTTTTTGTATTTATCTAATTAACTGAAAGATATTTTCAAATCCTGTATTTTTTCTAGCATTGCCTCTAGCAAAGTAAAAAAATCGTTTCTCGCGGTGTTGAAGATGTTCATCCTTAACCTAATTACTAATAGTGTGAATTACCCAGCAATTGTGGATAAGGTTACATTACAGATAGATCTATGCATGCTTGGTAGCCAAACATTCATGTAGAGCTCTGAAACAAATCAAAAATCCAACCAATGTTCTGCGGTGAGCGTCGCAATGCAGCGCGTTTCGCCATCGCGTCCACGACGTGACCGCGCGTTGACCGGCAAAGGCCGCCTCGGGAGCCCGACCTCCGGCCCCAAGCCCACGCGGTGGCGACGCAACGCGAATAGGCGAGCGGGCGGCGGCGGTGGCGGCAGCGGGGGCTGGGGGACTGGGGAGGCGAGTAGTGGCGATGGCGGCGACGGTGACGACTGGTTGGCGGCGGCGGTGGCGGCAGTGGCGGTGGCGGCGGCGGCGGCGGCGGAGGTGGCGGCGGCTGGGGGGCGGTGGCGGCGGTAGCGGCGACGGTAGCGGGGCGGGGGCGGGGGCGGCGGCGGGGGCGGCGGCGGGGGCAGCTGTGGGGGCAGGGCGGGGGCGGGGGCGGCGGTGGTGGCGGCGGTGGCAGCGGCGGGGTCGGGGGCTGCGGGGACGGCGGCGGCGGCGGTGGCGGTGGCGGTGGCGGTGGCGGCGGCGGCGGCGGAGGAGGAGGCGGCGGAGGAGGCGGAGGAGGCGGCGGCGGCGGAGGTGGCGCCGGTGGCGGCGGCTGGGGGGCGGTGGCGGTAGCGGCGACGGGGGCGGGGCGGGGGCGGGGGCGGCGGCAGCGGAGGTGGCGGCGACGGGGGCGAGGGCGGCAGTGGGCGCGGGGGCGGCGGTGGGGGCGGGGGCGGCGGTGGTGGTGGCGGGGAAGGGGGCGGGGGCGGTAGCGGCAACGGTGGCGGGGCGGGGCCGGGGCGGCGGCAGCGGCGGCGGGGGCGAGGGCGGCAGTGGGCGCGGGGGCGGCGGTGGGGGCGGGGCGGGGGCGGGGGCGGTGACCGAGGTGGTGGTGGCGGTGGCAGCGGCGGGGACGGTGGGGTCGGGGGCGGCGGGGACGGCGGCGGCGGCGGCGGCAGACGGGCCGAACCGGCCCCACGAGAGCTCCTTTGAAGGCGGGCCGTGCGCGACGCGACACGACACCAGGCTCTTCTGCTCCGTGTCGACCTCATGCGCGCCGCGCGGCGGACCTCCACTGTTCGAGTGTGTATGGAGCGGACGTGAATCGGGTCCTTAGAGGGCGTGGACGACTACAGTGCACAAGGTTGTGGTGGCATACGCTCTCCGCTAGAGCGTGGATTCGAACACCAGCTTAAATAATGGACGCTTTCGTTTTGTGATAGCGGTGAAGCAGATGCGACAAACCACATCGTATTAATAATAATAATCTAAAAGACGCATGTCCCGCCCGAGAGACCGGCAGCTTCCCCTGACTGCGCTCTAACTTCCCCTCTAAATACGAAATGGGGTGTACACTTACAAGATGTAGCGAGGAAGGAAAGCGAAAAGTATGCTCGAAATATATAAATAATTAAATATAATTAATAACTAATAATTCTTCGTATGAAAAGAAGTTTTCTGGATGCTTTCTATCAATCAAATTGATGTCTGACAACGGAACTGTCAATGACAATGGAATATAGGAAAATGGTAAAATAATTTAAAGATTTGGGAACTGTTTTAATACATTCAAGATCAATCTGAGCTACAAATACGCGGAGAAAATTCTACGAGAGATAATTATCAGCAGACTTTTATAGAGAAGTTCCTGAGCTGAGAGTTATTTTTTATCACGTACATATTAACTTAAAATTTTCTATTACATTTTCATGAATAATGTATTTAAAGAGAGCCTTCAACATTACAACAGTACTTACCCCAGAGGCACATGCAATCCAAAACATAAATTAAAAATGTCTTCAAATCGGTAGTTCAATAGGAACCTTTCCTTATATCATCAATTCAATGTATAAAAATCGTACACAACAATTCATTAAACAGAGCAACTAAAATGCCCGAAAAACTTTGAGTAGTAACAGCAAACATCTCTCAGCGAAAACTTATTTTCACAGACAATACAAATACAATTTTCTGGTGTTTTTCTCAATAATACAATCGACGAATGTATGAACAAAACCAATTCAATAATGCATAAAATGTCCAGTACACGCAGCAAGCACGCACGACGACGCCCTTCGCTTCGAAAGTTCATCAGGGGAATGTTCTCAGGGCAGTTCCAACAGTTTGCAAAGCACCTGCGGGGAGAGAGGTCAACAGTACTAATCCCAGGGTGCGCTCGCACTCCAGCGCATGAGGCACACGCAAGACAACGCCCTTCAATTCTCAGTTCATCAGCCAGTGTTCCCACGGCGGCGGCGGCGGCGCGGCGGTGCCATCAGTTAGGCAAAGCGCCCTACGGAAGAGAAGAAAGCGCGTCTTTCCGCCGGCGGCGGCGCCCGCGGTGCTCAAATAACAGAGCGCAGCGCAAACAACTGCGAAGCGGCTTTTGTCGACGCGGTTGACCGCGGCCACGGCGCTAGAGAATGCAGCGCGATTGCCCGCACCGCCCTCGTAATGAATTTGCCCCCTGCACAATGGGACGCTTAATAATTCATTCAACGGCACCGCTCGGAATAGAGACCCGCCGAATTCGTCCTCCCCCCCCCCTTCGAGACCCGCGGCCGGATCCGCAACGCTACTCATGAATTCTTGAATCCGTTAACCCACGCGGCACACGATCGAAATCTATTCAAAAGGATTGTTATGGTGATTTTGGAAACAATGGCCAACATTGCAAATAAAAATACGTTTCTTAATACTTTGTTCTGCTGACTCATATTTACGAATAGTAAATAATTTTTATTGAGGCATCGGATTTGTAATTGATACCTACACTGAAGTACTTGAAGGACGGAAATCTTGGTGGGTTTTGGGAATTTGAGGGTGTCGGCTTTTTGGCCCTGAGGAAGGTCGCAGAATTGGCAGCCGAAAGGTTGGCACCTGTGCCTAGGACGCGGCGTCTCCCGGACTGCGAAGTAGTTTCGAAACTTGGCTTTAGATATAAGCCGTAGGACTAATCATTACAAACGACCATCAGCAAAATTGTACCTGAGTAAAGTAAGTTGGATAAAAGTCAGGGGAGACAAACACTGGGTCATGACCTGAATAAACAAAATACGGTTTATCTCGAGGTTCCAATCACGGAGGAAGTCTCCTATAGAATGAAATGGCTGGGAACAAAAAATATCAGAAAAGGACAGATCATGGAAAATGTCAAGTTTTCCAAGGAAAATATAAAATATTTCTTTATCGACAAATCAAAATTAATATTTATCTTTGTTTTTGTAGTGTTTTCTTTCTCATCACATCATCATTCTACAACGTGTTCTGGTTTAATATGTCTTAACTAAGAATTTATAGTATAGGACACATTTTCTAGAATAATATTGCGAAAAAATGCATAGTGTTCGTCGCAGTATCTACTTGTTATACGTTTGTCTGTTTCTTAAAATTAACATACGATAACTAACTATATAAGGGTAATGCCGGAGTTTTGCAAAATTTCCAAAAAGTGGCCCGACTCTGTTAACTACCTAAACGCAAGTGGGTGTCAATTAGACGCTCATTACTGAAACATTGATCTTTCACCACTAATTATTTGGCAATCCCTTCTTTACAGTCATTACTACGTCTATTCACATTAATACAAATGAAATTTCTTCTCTCTTTCCATAACGCTCCGAGGAACGGAATAAAGCTAGAGTGAACACAACGTCACAACAACTTTCCTCAGGAGCGAACGTGAGGTTTTTAATACGTTTGGCAACGTAGTTATAAGCGAGATGGGCGGCAAGTAGCGTATCGTAGAGATTTTACAGAAAGATGAAAGAGACTTTTGTGCGGGTAACTCGCAGAGAGAGGATAATTTCAGAATCCAAACAAGGTTTTACCGTAAGAGCGAGCGTCGAAGATGCTGTTAAAGTGGTAGAAGAAAATGAGAACTTAAATCTGCTCTTAAAAAATGTTAAAAGTGAAAGAGCTGTTCTTTTAAAGCGAGTGATGAATCTCATTTCATATAAATCGCCGCGAACTTTTTCATAGTAGGTACACAGATTTTTTTGAAAAATATTCATTATACTACAAGAGGTAAAAGAGAATGTGGTGAATTCATGAAAATACATCCATTTTTCTTTCACCTCTTCAGAATCACCACACATTTAATCGACAGTTTCCTAATAGTCTTCTATGAATCACATAAACAGGTTTATATGTAATACACACTAATAAAACTGAAGTGTCTGGCTGCGATTTCAAAGTAACTATTAATTACTACGTTCCTTTGTTTATTTATATGTTATAAAAACCTATACAATTATTTTTACAATTTTCGTCTGTCTTTTTGTTCGGGTTTATACCTTTTACTGTTTTCAATAGGAATTTCACCTATTTCAAAGATGCTTGTTTTATTGGGCTAATTTGGGCTACTTGTTTCCATATCATTATGTTCCATGAAAAAAAACTTTCTTTGTTATTTTTTTTATTTTTAATGACAGTTTTATCCCAATTTAAAGAAATCTTGTACTGTTGACTTTGAAAACAGAAAAGGTACTGCCGGAATGTAATTTTGTAAAACCATCCAATCCTCCTGTCACACTCCTTAGCAGAATTTAAATGCAGATTTTTGTTTGTTTAATTCAGTCTTTCTTCTGTCTAAGAAATTATGTGATAAAAAAGGCTCGCCCATCATTTCTGATAATTTAAATAAAACAATGAAATATAAATCGAAGTAATGTAATTGTAATCATCTGCTTTCAACAACTTTTCTAAAATGGGCAGTGTACTCAGATGGTGTCGTCGGGAAGCACAAACTACAAAACGCGCCCACGGACAGAAAAAACAGCTTTATGAATTGTTTCACGGAGATAGGAATCACCCACAAAGCATCTCGCCGTTATGAAATTATAACGCACTTCGGCCAAAGAGGCTCCGACTTCACCAAAGACTTGGCCGCACTCCTCAAAACTTATAAGCGCTCCCCACAGGCGATCTCAAATCCACGACGAATTCTTCTTAGAATTTCCGTCGAAAATAATTCGCGAGTTTTCAAAGTAGTTATCCACAATTATCTCCGAAGTTTTGCGATGTAAGAGGAAAGACAAATCGTTATTCCCACACGAGGCGCACGCGTTATTGAGATAGAGAGAAGGGAGCAAAATGTTTTTCGGCGCAAACCCCTCACCATATCCCAGATGCGCCGAAAGGCGTGAGAGATATGTGACATTCTCCTCCCTCGAACAAAGTACAAAGTTTGCTCCCCGTTCGGCTGATACGCAAACAACCAGAGATGAGGGGGCGGGGGCGGAGGCGGGGGCGCTCGGTTCGCAAGAGAGCCGCTTGCAGACGGCGTATCTCTTTGCGACGGGGAGCCGCGCGGCGCCGCGCGGAGAGGAAATCTGCGATGCGAAGTGGCGCGGTCTGGCAGGAAGAGAGACGGGAGCGGCGGGCATGGCGGAACGGGGAGGAGTGACCTGGGAGTGCACAGAGCGGGACAGGACGGGAGAAACGGGGTTGGGGAGGCGGGGAGGAACGAGTCAGGACAGAGAGAGAGAGAGATCAGGAGTGGAAGGAGGGCAGGGCAGGGCAGGGCAGGACGGATTGTGACTGGGCGTGACGAGTTGGGACGGGTCGTTTTGGAGTGAGGGGCGTCGGAGCGGGGCGGAATAGGGTAGAATGGGACGGGGCGAGAAAGGGGCGGGGCGGCACGAGACGGCACGGGACGGGACGGGGTCGGGCGGGGCGGGTCGGGACGGGATAGGGCGGGACAGAGCAGGGTGAAATGGGACGGGACTGGGCGGGACAGAGATGGATAGGGCGGGACGGGGGAGGAGATAACAAAGCGGGGCGGGGCGGCGAAGGTCGTGTGGAGTGGCGCGGCGTGGCGCGGCTCAGAGCAGCGCGACTCCGAGCGGCGACAATAATTAAGACGTCTCAATTCCTCCCGCCCGGCGGAGACGTCAACAGAGTTCCGCTGAGCTCGAGTTCTCAATAAACATCCCGGACGGAGCAAGGTGCTTTTTGCCGCCCGCGGTTCCAGCTCGCTCGAAAGCAGCTGGCGACGTCCCTCGCCCCTTCCGCACGGCTCCGCCACGCCTCGGCGGCTTCCCTTCCCTTCCCTTCCCTTCCCTTCCCTTCGCTTCGCTTCGTCTTCTCGTCTCTCGAAACCCTCAGCCGCCGACGCGGTGCCACATGACTCCGACTGCCACCTCGAGATTTCAGAAACACTTTCCTAACTAGTTTCCTCACATAACCGCTAAACCTTCATTATGATTGCACGTGTACTGTCACTGTATCTTGAACCGTTGATGATCTCGCATGAGTTTTCCTGCCACTAAGGATCTTCGAAAAAGCTTTGATTCTAGCTCCGTTTCTCCAATACCAGTATCAACGATTACTCCTTTTTTTGTATCATATGCCATCACTATTTTTGTTGCATGTTTACTACTGTCTTTCAGTTGTACACGCACTTCTTCCGTCGGACTCCTTACGTCCCACTTTCTAGGTTCCATCTTCCTTTCTATTATCTGTCTTTCCAAACTGTTTCGCAGATCATTACTTCACCCGCACCCTTGCACCATCCATTGTCTTTCAATTCTTTCATAAATCACCTGACATTCTTGTTTTCCCCGGCGTCTTCGCCGCTCACAAACCCTCTCTTTCCTTCACGCCCACAACCTCCCCCTTCAACACCGCCTCCTGCGTCAACATCGCCATCTCCCGACTCTTTCTCCCCTTGTGCCCCGTCCTCCGGTCGGGCGCTCGACCCCGTGGACCCGCTCGGCCTGCGGAGTTTGAAGGAGTTGGCGGCGCGAGGGCGGGCGCGCCGCGCCGCTGCACTTGACTGCATTCGATCCCCTCCGATAACAGTGGCCGTCTTCCCGCGCCGCGCCGCGCCGCGCCGCGCCGACCCGCTAGCGGCCTTCGGCGGCCCGCGGCCCATCTCGGTCGTGTTTAGGTAATCCGGCGCTCGACGACAGGGGCGACTGGGAGCGGCCGGGTTTCTGAACCGCAGGTCCTTTCAGCGATGAGCTCCACGTCTCAATTCGGGGCCGGGGCTTCGCTGAGTAATTCGCGTCCGACGCTGTTACGGCTCGCGTGTTACGCCCCCCACCCTCCCCGCGACAGCAGAAAAAGCGAGCCCTGCGGAAGACAACGGCGCGGGTCCGACACGCGAATAAAGTCCTCCTCTGTGGAGTGCGCGTCCGGGGTGCAGGGTGGCGGCGGGAGCGGTCCGCGTCTGTCAGTGCTTTTATACGCTCTCGCGCCCTCTCGCAGCCTCCGCGCGGGCGAGGAGCGCGCCTCCTTTGTCGCGGAGCGCGCTCGCGAGGCTTCTTCCAGGCCTCTTCCGGGCGCCGGAGCCCCTTATCCCGCTTTGGTCCTCGGCTGCCGCTTCCCCCTTTGCGTAGCGGGTGCCCTCGTCGTTGTGTCGCCGCCCCGGTCCCTGCGGAACCCCTCTTCCGGCCTGTTCCTCCGTCACCTGCTCAGCCCGTTTTTTCGTCACGTGCTCCCCCAGCGCACTCGTGTTTGTTCTCGTCCTTCGCGTCGGCGACCCCGGACCTGCCAAAGGTAACTTATCGCTTCTCTGCGCTTTCTGCCCCTCCGCTCTCAGAAGTCGTTCACTTCGCTCCCCTCGGACCTTCCGTCGTTCGGTACTTCTCATTAATAATTTCCTTTCAACTCTCATCCCCGCCAAACCATCTTTATCATTATTAATTCTTCACACCTCATCTGCAGCTTCCTCCGCTACCTGCCGCTCTATTCTTCGCAATTTCAGCTATTCCAGCTTTCTTCCCTTTCTTCGCCTTTCTCCCCCCCCCCAGATCTGCTCTGCTCTTCTTCACCCCTCGTCTGCCGCGTCCTCCGTCAACTACCACTACTCTTTTTATACGTTTGCTTCCCCTTGGTCATGAAATATTCCACGTCTTCACCCATCGCCCAGTTCGTCTTCACCAATCCTTCCTTGTTCCACACTCCTCTTTCGCTGCTTCCTCCATCACCTGCTCTTCCTTTTCAAGCAACCTCGCTTCCTACCATACTTATGTCCCATCTCTCTTTTCCCAAATCCGTCCCCATCCCTGCCCAACCTCCCTCATCCCTGCCCAACCTCCCTCAACCGCCCTCGCCGTCCTACACCGTCAAGCCCGTCCCTTATCCTCTGCCGCCGTCGTCGTCGTCGTCGTCGCCCCTTCGCTTCCTCTCGCGATTGTGTCGCTTCGGACCGCGCGGCGTTTCGGCCTCCGCCGCCGCAGGGCAATGAAAAGAAAGCGCCGTACTCGGGAGACAACAAGCGCCTGGGCCTTTGCGTCGCGTCGCCTCGAAATCCCGTCTCCTTCTTTGCGAGGCCGCGCGGGAGACAAAGCGAAGGCGGGGCGGGGTGAGGCGGAGCGGGGCGGGGCGGGGCGGGCCCGGCGGCGTGACCGCGGCCGGTGGGCGGGGCGACCGCTGCGGCCGGTCACACAAACAGCGAACACAACGAGCCCCACTGAGAGGCCACCTGAGGGCCACGGCGCACAGAGATGTAGTACGAGCGCCCGCAATCCTATTGCGGAGGATACACCGCCAGAGCTTTAGGGTCCTCGAGTTCCTTCTGGGGACCTACTATGCCGTTTAATCTCGAGAGCGCCCAGGGCTTGTAATGGGATGTCCGGTGCTTGAAAATACCTTTGTCTTCTCTTGGAGTAGCCTCGTTACTAAGTTTCTTGCCTTAGGGCAAAAAAATTCGTGTAGAGAAATCCGTCTTTCAATAATGCAAGACACATGAAAATGCAATGTTACTTAAATCTTTTCTTATACTTTAAATCCTCGTGGGGAGATTACATGTATTATTTCAAAACGTCAGACGAAAGAGAAGATTTTATTGCTTGTATATTATTATTATTATTATTATTATTATTATTATTATTATTATTATTATTATTATTATTATTATTGGCGTATAGGCCATTACTGACCACGCTACACGATTAACGTGTGTAATTCTTCCAGGATCAGCTTTTCAGCTGTATCCTTCGATTACAACAAGGTTATTACGCCTTGTAGTGTGACTTATGAGATGATAGGATGATGATGATAGGTGAAGGGACAATCACAAATACGACCATGTGTACGCAGGACTCGAACCTGCAGCCTCCTCGGCACAGACGACGGCTGCCGCAACCGTCTGCGCAACCGGGCCCACATTGTTATTATTATTGTTGTTATTATTATTATTATTATTAATATTATTATTAATATTATTATTAATATTATTATTAATATTATTATTATTATTATGAAGAAGAAGAAGAAGGGGCCGACAAATTATTATTATTATTATTAATATTTATATTATTTGTAATACACTTGCTTTTCAATTTCATTCATATTATTTAATTGTATTAAGCACTAGAAGAAATAATGAAAAGCCACATAATGGACGAAAACAATTTCGACGCAGTTTTATTGGATAGATGAAGTTTACTGCATTCGAAGGCAAAGAGAAGTTTCAGGAAAGAACCATCTCCACCCCTCGGCAGCATTCACTCGCCCGTACGCACTGAAGAATAAATAAACTGCGTTTCCGCGCCACGACAATGGATTCGGAAAGTTTTAATGCAATCGACCTCGATAGAACCCTCGGTTTTCGAACAACTCCGGGCATTCTGACGGGTATTAATTATGCAGGAGACCATCCCCTTCTGAATTTCGCCATCGAAATCAGCCTGAGTTACACGGTGCTCCACCACTCGGAAACGCAGATTAAACAGTGTGTAATATATTCCGCTCATTTTCCTCTCGTCCCCACTGGAATCTCGACGTTCCTTCTCCGGAGAAATATTTAATTCGAACCTTCGCTCAGCTTTCCCTTCTTTATCTCGGTCTCGATTCCTCGCACTCGATTGAATTCCATGCTTCTCGCCCTTTCGCCCTTGCAACCGCCCCCCGGAAGACTTACTCCCTTATTTCGCAGCCCGGTCGCGCCGCCGCTGTCCTTCCGTCGCCCTCAGCCCTCGCACAGCGGAAGAGGTCGTACTTGACGACGGCGATGGTGTAACGGTTACCGCAACTGGTATACCCAAGTAGGCGGGCGTGGATTTTTAAAGGCAACAAAATCCTTTGTGCGCCTTCCGTCGGAGAGGAAGTAAAGCCGGATGTCCCATGTTTGTAGATTTACTTGCATGTAAAATATCCTCAAGCCTGAATGACGCATCTGAGCTAAATTCAAAAACGCCTGTTTCTCGCCCAAGAAATACCTCCTTCCTCTGCTAGTTGGTGAAAGGGGCGTGGCGAAATTTGGCGTGGTCAGACGGAAGAGCGGGCCTGATGGCACGAGTCTCGCCACGTAAAATAAGGCATTAATTCAATTCAATTAAATATTCGCTCAACCTCTCAGAACATTGGAACAGACGACATTATAATACTATTATGTAACACGTGTCCTGGTTTCTTACTGAGGGACGTGAATCTTGGATTAGAAGACAATCAGAACTAGTTCGGTAATTTGCTGATTTGCCTTCATAGTCGTCCCCATAACCGTTGTGGAACTCGACGATTCTGAGCCGCAAACTTTAAGCCGCTGAATTGCAATAGAGCGGATTAATCAAGCTCGCACTCAAATACAGTGCCTGAGGAATAGTTACGAGATATGAATGCCGAATTACTACTATAATATTATCAGTTGGAAAACCTTACGAGGAAGAACGGATTCAAAAATGGTAATCCTTTGCCTTGCTTATTATCCTCCACGACTCAGTGACAATAACTAATGTTGGCGGGACATGTAATATTAGACCCATATTCAAAGAGTAAATACTCGTTCTTTCTACCTCTTTAATGAGTCGGGTTTATCTCAGATAGCACCGTTGCCTCGCAAGAATATTCTCCCTTTGAAGTTCGTTTCTCAACCTCCGCTGAGTATCTGCTCCTCCCTGCCTCTCGCGGAGTTCTTTGCTTAGGAATACGAAAAAGCGAATTTGCTCCACATTCAATTTTTCAAACGAAACGACACACTATTTGCTTGGTAAATTCATGAAAGTGATTTGTTTTGATTTAATATTTGCTTTTCCAGAATTGGAAGAAAACATCGACTGTAGTACTGACCATTCTACGTTTCAGAAAAAAACACTATTTTCCAGTAGCGACCATTCCTGTTCTAGCCTTGCAACATTATATAGACTATCAATATTATTGCGAAATATTTTTTCTTAAGCAAGTAACCGGTAATCTTCTGTAAGATCCTGTAATTTGGTGAAATTTTATGCATCTTACACAGACACCTAAATATGTACGATGACAGGAATGTTAAGAAAAATAAGAAACAACAATCCCAAAAGAAAATTGTATAAAGAAAAGTGGAAGGCACCCCTCTGAACACGCCTAACTGAGAAGTGGTTCCCCAGGTGAGAATTCCCTTGTCACAATTGATCAGAACTCTATGTCAGTGATTTAATTCCATTAGTATTAGCGCGTTAATCATAATAATTTCGCAGTGCGAGGGGAGTTCCCAGAAGGAAATAATTAGAGGGAAGTGGCGGCTTGAATAAAACAATACGAGAACCACGAACCGGAACAAACCCCTCGTTCCCTCTTGCGACTAATCCGAGCATTGGGTGTCGCCCTCCCCTGCGGCCGCTGGCGAAATGACGCGACCGCAAGGGGGCGTCGGGGAATCCGTGCGTGGCGCATAAAAACGCGCGCCCCGCCCCCGGCGATCCCCTGTGCTCTTGGCAGCGAAACCCTCAAGGACTCGCCCGCACCCGCTTACACATTTCGCCTGCACGTCCCCGCGACCGCCCCGGCCAACCACACCGCCCCCACGACCTGCCGCCGTTCCAGAGCCGCCACGTCCCCGACCCCTCCACACCCTCGCCGCCTTCAAGGCGCTATGTCTCTCTCTCTCTCTCTCTCTCTCTCTCTCTCTCTCTCTCTCTCTCTCTCTCTCTCTTTCTCTCTCTCTCTTCTCTCTCTCTCTCTTTCTCTCTCTCTCTTTCTCTCTCTCTCTTTCTCTCTCTCTCTTTCTCTCTCTCTCTTTCTCTCTCTCTCTTTCTCTCTCTCTCTTTCTATCTCTCTCTTTCTATCTCTCTATCTCTCTTTCTATCTCTCTATCTCTCTTTCTATCTCTCTTTCTCTCTCTCTCACTCTCTCTGCCCCCGCCGTCCCCGCACCTTTAACGCCCACAACACTCTCCCTATCCCAGTTTTTCCCCGACGCCTCCCAAGCACTCATTACCCCTGCCACTGCAACGCTCTCGCCGCTGCACCTGCAACGTGTCTACCATCCCCGCAGCCAGCCACACTTCACAAGCACGAGCAGCGGAGGGCCGGCAGTCGAGTGGAAGAGTGGACTAGTGGACAAATTAACGAATGGGCGAGTGGGTGATTGGACGATTAGGCGAATGGGCCACTGGGCGAGTAGACGAGTGGGCGAGTAGACGAGTGGGCGAGTAGACGAGTGGGCGAGTAGACGAGTGGGCGAGTAGACGAGTGGGCGAGTAGACGAGTTGGCGAGTAGACGAGTGGGCGAGTAGACGAGTGGGCGAGTAGACGAGTGGGCGAGTAGGCGAGTGGACGAGTGCGTGATGGACGAGTGGGAGACTGGACGAGTAGACGAGTGGGTGAATGAACAAGTGGATGAGTGGGCGGGAGCCGAAAGGGCAGCCGGGCGAGCCGGCGATCGGGGAGCGGGCGACGTCCTCTAAATCCGACTCCCGACTTCGTAAGTAGGCTACTAAAGTAAGAGGAAAGTGCTTCCCCAGTGCGGAGCGGCGAAGTTGGCGCGCGGCCCTTAGAAATATACCGTACCTACGTAATCTAAGAGTTACAGAAGAGCCAATGAGCTAACTTTACTTGACTTGCCTCTCGGCGCTGGTGGAGGCAGCGGCGGCGGTCCCTTTGCCGGGCTGCTCGAAAGAAGAGAGCCCCGAAGCCCGCCCAACCCCATCCGCACCAGTCAATTTCGATTAGCAAATCCCGAAGAGGAAGTACAGCGGTGCCGGACGCCGCGCCTCGAGCGGCGGACCGCTCTGCCAAGGCGGAAGGGTTGGCAGCAGTGACGATGACGGAGATGGGCGCGAAGGCAGATCGAAATTACATAGGGATTTCGTGTGGTAGTGATGGGGATGGTACAAAGTGGTGGCGGCACGGACGGCGAGAGTCTGCCTCAAATTAACTTGAAGAATACAATAAAATTGACATGCGTTTGACGCTTAATAGTATGCTCAACCCGTGCTCTAATGGTATCTTCCTCTGTGACTTCTGAGTCACCTCATTCGAATCTCGGTTGGTCCATGTGAAATTTGTGATGAACAAAGCAATTTTGCGCCAAGTTTTCTCGTGATTCCCCCTGTTTTCTCTGTCTCAAACTCCATCATCATCCCAACATCCTTCTTATCGTCATATATTACGAATCAAACAAACCATTGATCCCAGAAGGTCCAGAAAGTTTAAATAATGATAATAATCATAAAGATCCAATATCGTATCTACTAGGACACGTCATATCTCAAAAGGCTTTGCGACACTCAACCCAAGTCGTCATGGATTCACATTGTTCTTCAGTATCAGTTTCACTGGCAGTTGACATTTCAATTCCTGTCCTCTGCAATTGTAACAACCAGTAACCCTACCACTAGGATGAACATTCCTTTGTCAAACGTCCCCCTCCCCCATTTCTTCAATTAAATAAAACCAACTAAATTAAACGTTGGTTGAAATAAAATTTTTTTACACCATTTTTCAAATCCAATCACAAGATATATGTTTATTAAATTTACTTTGCGAAAATGTAAACTTTTCATCGACCCTCTTTTGTGTTTGTCGCGTATGTAGATCCGTAGCGGTGCTAACAGATGCAGCAAAAGAAGGGACAGGCAAGGCTGTGACCTCAAGAGGCATCGACGTTCGTCTGTCGCACCCAACCCCCAACCCCACCACATGACAGACGTCAAATTTCGCACATCTCAAATTGCAGGTGAATTGTACTCGAGCCGTCACCACCGAAATTCAATTACTTAAGGTGCGAATTGTCAATTTTTTTTTCCAGAGAGGGATATTCAAATCTCTACGAGGGTCGAATCGAAGAAATGTTGAGTACAACGAAAACATTCTTCACTCACGCAGCGCAGTCTGAATGAATCCTGAGAAATCTCTCGAGGATTTGCTCTCCAATTTCCTTCATTTTGATAGCTCGATTTTAACATTTCAGGATGACGAAATCATAAATGAATTATTTGTATCTCTAACAAGGAGACATTAATACGTTTCCAGTAGGTGACATCAAAGATCCTACGAGGGGGATAATCCCCGGCACCCAAAATCAATTCGCTTAATGTGTCTCTGAAACGAAAGTAAAACATTCGGTTAAATGGAATAATAATAAGATTTTACAACAGCTCTGCTGTTAGGGATGTTTCGAACAACAGCAAGAAATTGGTTGACGTGTTTGATATGAAACATATCAAAATGCAATATTTTTGGATGAATCGGAAACACTAAATATGTTTAAACGATGTAGAAATATAAATAAGCTCAGCATTATTCTTTGTGTATAAAACTTCGACCATTGTATTTGACACACTTCTCCACACCGAAGAACTTTTTTCTTAAGAGAGGTTGAATATCTAGATTACTGAAAACTTACAGTAACTACTCCAAAAGACTATAAAATATTCGAGAAAAGAATACCAATTCAGATACATCTGCACTAAACGTGTCTTACAAGGGAAAGAAATTCATGATTCCCACATCAGTGTTTCGGAGAAATTATGGGACGAATGGAATGCTCGTCAACTGCGTAACAATATGTCAACTTCAGGACGATAGAAGAGACAACAAGGTAGAATATTTTTTGAATGGAACTAGTTTACTTACAGTTTATTTAAAGAAACACTTCCATCGTATTATTGTTGAAGCTGCAAGTATTGACACTCACCAGATACCAAGTTTTGAAGTCACACTAGATCAATAAGAGGAGCATCCAGTGAAGATTCATCCCGGGCAGTCCCCCCATTAGAAACGAGCAGGTACCACAGTGCCACCCCGGCAGGCACCCCTGAGCGGCTGGATCCTAGGACCTGCAGCGAGTCGGGCTCCCGCGTAGGGTCGACGGTGGCGGAAGCGTAGGGGCCCGTCGGGAGCGAAGGCGGGAGCGAAGACAGTGGGGGGAGGCGGAGGGCGGAGGGCGGTGGTTGGGGGCGGGGCGGAGGCGAGGCGGCGGGGAAGAAGGGCCGCGCCCGTAACTCAATCGCGCGCCTCTGTCGCTAGGACGCGCTTCTGCCGCGCATCGCAACACAATCCCCCCAGATTTGCGATTCAAATGAAGTCGACTTAGTGAGGGGTGACGTGACTTTCATTCACAACATTAATTACTGTTTCCTGCGTGATTACAACTGGGTGGCGCGCGGAGAGCGGACCAAGACTGAGAGGATGACGGCCTGCAGTGGGCCCACCGCAAGCACCGTCCGTGGCTAGTTGGTTGGTTGGTTGCTTGCTTGCTTGGTTGATTGGTTGGTTGATTGGTTGGTTGGTTGATTGGTTGATTGGTTGATTGGTTGGTTGGTTGATTGGTTGGTTGGTTGATTGGTTGATTGATTGGTTGATTGGGTGGTTGGTTGCTTGGTTGATTGGGTGGTTGGTTGATTGGGTGGTTGGTTGATTGGGTGGTTGGTTGATTGGGTGGTTGGTTAGTTGCTTGATTGATTGGTTGGTTGGCTGATCGGTTGGTTGATTAGCGATTCCGGGCGCGTCAACTGCTAAGATCAGTAGTCCCGTGAGTGTAGTGTATGTTATATAACGGAAGGCGGCTGTAACCCACCGGAAGGTGAGGCCCGGCGCCGACTTACGTCGAACGGGATTTCCCTCAACCAGGTATCTCCCACCAGCGGGGCACCGCCCCCGCTGGGTCAAGCTTTAAGCTCTCGACCGGTTTTCCGACATGTGTGGTAGTGTGGTGCTTAAAAGTGCAAATACGAGTAAGTAAGGGGTGCGATAGGATAAGAAATGGGAAGGACAGATCGCGCGCTCTCCGTGTCCCGTTTGGTACGGTTTTTCTCCGGTATTCGCCTGGTGATGATTGAAAAAATTACACGGAAAACTACCGATTAGAGTAGCCGGCCGCTGGAATTCTCCTCTAGAGAGCGACTGAATTCGACCTAGCTATCTCGCTAGTGTCGAAAATCCAGGTCATGGCGGTCGTGGCTGAGGCACGGGCCGTGGGGCGGGCCATGCGGAGCAGACGGAGCAGGGAGGCGGGCAGTGTCAACGGTGGTGCGAGCTCGATAGGCGCCGGAGTGCGGTGGGATATCGGAAGGAGCGGGGGTTGCGACAAGGCAGGGCAGCGGCGGGGGTGGCGGGATGGGTGAAGGTGGATTGCGCGACGGCGTTAGCGATGGCGATGGCGGTGGCGGCGGCGGCGGCGGCGGCGGCGGTGCCGGCAGAGGCGGAGGCGTCCGCGAAATGCCATTCGTGGCGTACACACGACTGTTCTCCAAGAGCCCTTGAGAACGGGTATTCAATCACTTATGAGACATATACTGTCAGGTTACAGGTAAGTACATAGGGCAGCCATCCTGGTTGAATTCTATATTCCATCCGGGCAATATTCTTCTCAGTAAATGCTCAGATAATTCGAAGAGAAACCATACAGCAAGTTATTAGAGAATCCAGTAAATACTTGTTTTGAATACGAATTATTGTGCGTGAATTTAATACGCGTTTTCCTACACTGCTGAGCTTTTTCACTACAAAGCTGATTAAGTCACATGACATAACTGTTCTTTACCACACGCATCCAGAAAATCAGCCATTATGTTTCTGCAACAGACAGTCTTATTAACCTAATTTGAAAAATTATTAAAGAATGTACAATTAACTATAGTGTATGTAAAAGAGAATAGAACGGTAATTAACTCAAGCTCCGTGCATAAATAGAAGATGAAATCAATCAATAACATAATGAGAAAAAAACTTCCCATTAACGAGCAAAATAAGTACTATCCATATTTTACGTAGTACATAAATTTCACTTAATCTTGTAAATCGCATTTAGTTTTTGAAACGATTAAGCAAACAACAGATGAGTTCAAAATAAGTGTTATCAAGTACGCAATTTTTTTGAAGTAGCTTTTTTTAATGATTTATTGTGTTATTCGGAATTGTGCCTTTGTAAGTTAGCACTGAATGTCTGGCTTTTCTTTCAACATATGATATATTGATAGTTATTTATAATAACTATTTCGGATTCATCAAGAAAAGGAGAAGTTGTATTATAAATAAAATACCTAATTAAAATAAGTAGTTTTACTTTTATGATATTTATAATAGCAATCAATTAATCAATTATAGTTTACGAAATACTCATACTGAATTTCACATTTAATAATCAGACAATTACTTCTTTAAATATCAAAATGAGTGGACCAAGGAAGTTCCATTCTGAACTGCACTTTGGCACAAATTGAATTTAAATAGAATCTGTTACGCGGCAGCCATCCAAAACGAGAAAAACAGTCTAACCATATCAGTACTTATTACTCTAAACAAACATTTTATTAAATACCGCAACACAGAGATACATATAAGCCATTAATTCTTTCCGATAATCGTATCCGTTTTTGATTAAATTAACATATCCCCCAAACTTATGAAATACCCACCGGAATTATGAAAATGACAGAACCAATGATAAAACACCATGTAAATAAAATGAATGGTATTAGAGCTTACGTATGTTTTGAATATAACTTTAAATATACAAGAGGAAAATGATAAATCTCTTAAACAGAAATTACAAATATATTTAGTCCGTTATTTTGCTGTTTAAGGCGCATTTACAGCAAAGGTGTCTATGTTAAAAGTTTTGTTTCAGCAAGAATAAATATTTGAATTAGAAACATTTTTTATTTGAATTTGAATTGAAATTGAAATTATTTGAATTACAGTGATGTTAAATGTACCAAATTCAATGGTGCCAAATTCTTGGTTTCTTTAAAAAGAAAATGTACTCTCACTTTCAACACATCACACATTCTAAAATCGCTTCATGGAATTGCTTCGTTTTGATTCTCCATTAGTTACAGAGTATTACTGAAAAGTAATTGTGGCAGCTTGTAACATTTTCTGCAATCATCTCCTGAATTTGTTTCATCCCCATTAAAATTCCGTCGACCATTATAGCTCACGTTGTTGGGATGAGAAAAGTAAACGAAGTATTCCATATTATCATGTAAATGATTCTCATTTTGTTTATTTATCGTAAGGCCATTTCCAATGGTCGTTTGGCCCAAATGGTCATTTTTCCGACGTCAGACAACAAAATAGTTGAAAATATAACAAGATATTTGTGTTAAGATGTGATGAAGATGATGATGACAATGGCAGATGAGTAACGAGAAAATTATGTAGAAGGTGGCGGTCTAAGAGCATGTAGAAAGCATAAAATAAACGAGGAAACATTAGCGAAAATATTGTGCTCCGTAATTCCCCAGCGAATGATACGATTTGAACCACGGTACCCATAAAGGAAAGCTAGCGCAGCCGTCTCCAAGTCGTCTAGTCGTTATGTAAACATCCATCATTTTAAAACTGTCCACAAAAGCTATAAATTTCTGCACAATTGTGGCAAAAATTTCATAAAAGAAGTAGAATCAAAATATCGACGTGATGGTTGGTTGTTATTAACAGTGAGCCCTAGAAACCTTTCTTGAATATCCCTGTAACCCTGTGACCCTTTCTTGAGACGAGCGTTGTGGCCTCCACTCTCACCGCGTCCGCCGGCAGCGCTGCAGCCGCAGCCATGTTTGGCAAGCGGCCTCCCCACCCTCGCCCACCCCGGCTTTGCCCGGTGACAAATAGCGTTATCACGGCTCGAAACAACATAATAAAGCTTTTAAACAGCGCGCCGAATGCGAGGCAGCCAGTTAGCCGAAATCCCGGAGGCGCATACGCCGCATACGAATTTGACGCGGAGGAGCGGGGACGAGGTGGGGCGGGGCGGGGCGGGGCGGGACTTGCGGAGTGAGGGCTGGGGCGACGGGCGAGGCGGGGCCCACCAGGGCGGGGAAGGCGGGGAGGGATGAGAAGAGGTGCAGGGCTGAGTAGGGAAAGATAGGCAATGAACGAGAGGGTAGGGACGGCGAGGGGTAGGCCCCAATCTGGCCCAAGCAGGTCGGGCCAGGGGGGGGGGAAAGGAGAAGCGGGCGAGGGGCGGGGAGGAGGAGGGGCGGGATGAGGCTGGGGCGGGGACGGGGCGCTGTGCGGGGCAGGGAGGGCCAGGATAGGATGGAGCGAAGCGGGGCGGGCGGGGTGGGGTCAGGATAGGACGGGAGCGGGGCGGGGAGGGGAAGGCGAGGCAAGATTGGGCGGGGAGGGAGCGTGGGCAGGGACGAGGCGGGAACGCTCAGTTGCCGAAATTAGGGTTCCACAGCTACAACAGCTTGTACGGCGAAACGACCTCGTAGTGCTGAGCCTTCAAATTAACGACACGCCAGCCAGATTACAGACAAAGTGATGCATCGTTTTCATACAAAATTCTGTAATACTACTGCACGGCAGAGAACAATGGTGTAGTGGTGCGACAAGAGCTGACATCTCAGGGAGTGATATTTACAAGCAACTCTTGTTTATTCCAGTCATCTAACCCGAGAGTTATTTTTTGAAGCGACAAAAAACAAAGTTATTTATAAGTTTTCATTTCATACTCGATAATATTTTATAACAGCGAGAAACTGAAACATAAAAATATTTTATCATGAGATAAATGCGAATATCGAATCACAATAACTCGAATATGGTATTCTCGTTTTATTGCAATAAAAACATTTATAAGAAAGAAAACAAGTTTAATAAAGAAAGGAAGAAAATACAGTTACGAAGTTTTTTTCAAATTTATTCGTTCTAGATTACATGAACATCAAACTTCAAACCCCAGAAGTTCACCACAACCGAACGTTTTCATTCCGACATTCAGCACGTTTCTTTTGATAGAAAAGTTCACCTCGGGCCTTTTCCAGGTAAAAAACATCATTAGTTTCTACACCAACAAGTACCTTACATAATAGGAACGACCCACCGCTGAGAAGTTCTGCGACCATTCGCTCACTGAGTATTACAATTTTCATTGTTAGGGACAAACAGATCTCGAGTTTCATTATTATGAACAAACAGGAATGAATCTTGGTTCACGGGCAAGATGGGTACCATTGTTCCCTCCTCAACGAATACCGAAATATGAATACTGAGTACACAAATTGCAAGCTCTCCGGGGACCATCTCCGTGAGCTAATTTCCAACTCCACGACCTCCTTCAACATCAGCGAGAAGCATCGCCCCGCTCTCACCGCCCCCAAAGGGTCCTCGCCCTCCGCCCCTCCGGCGACCCCTGGGCGCCGCGACGCCCTCTCGGCCGCCCTCTACACCGCCCCTGACACCAGCAGGGACCTCAGCGCCAGCAGGGCCAGTCGTGCCTACTGCTTCTCCTCCATCTCGCCGACGATCCTCCAACTCCGTCTTCGCTGCACGTTGCGCCAACCCCAACCCCCTCCCTGCTCCCTCCCTAATTTGCGTTACTGGCGACCCTTCTGCGTCCTTGCCCTTCGCGGTATTCTGTCATCTCTCAATCGAACGTGCTCAGTCGTGCCCCCTCATCTCGCCACGCCATCCCTGTCCAACCATCCTACCTTACCCGCCGCCTAGCCATCCTCGCACACCTATCCCCGCCCAACCATCTCCCCTCCGCCATCAACGCACACCGATCCGGGCCAGCCATTCCCACTTAGCGATTCCTGCTCACCCATCCCCACTCAACAACCACATCAATGGGTCCGCATCAACGCGCACCCATTCCTCACCAGACATTCTCGCCCAGTCATCATCACTCCGTCATCCCACTCAGCCATCTATGCGCACCCATCCCCGCCCATATATTCCCTCCCATACAACCCATCCACCCATTCACGCACATCCATATCCGTCCGACCATCGCCCCTGGCCATCCACGCACACCCATCCACGCACACCCATTCCCACATAGCCAAGCCATCCCCGCCCTAATTCTCGTCAGTCGCATTCGTTCTGTGCAAAACCCCCACACCCCCGCTCGTCCCCGCCCCGCTCTTCTCACCACCCCCACCCCACCCCGCCAGCTCATTTCGCCGCGCCGCCGCCGTCAGATTGTTCTGTGTACCTCCTGCCGGGCGCCGCCGCCGCCGTCGCGCCATCAATAGACTATTCTGCGCTCGGAGGAACAGCGCAGCAACTCCGCCGCCGCTGCGCGCTCGCCGCCGCGGCGCCGGCGTCCCCGAGGCGGCCGCTTAACTTCCGAGCGACTATAATAAAGACGCCTCCTAATTATCTCCCTGCGCGTCCATCTATCCGTCTTCGTCGCGAATCCGCGGCGGCCGGGAGGCGTCGTGGGGACGGAAGCTCCGTGAGGCGAGTCGCTTTCGCGGGTCGCGCCAACGTCCCACACTTTTCTCCGTCGGTTCTCCATGTTGCCGCTCCGGGTCAGGTCTGCGTAATTCCATTTTCGGCCGCGCTTGAGCTCTAAGCGCTCCTGCACCTCTGTTTCCGCCGATGGATGTGTCTGCTCGGCCACTTCTAAACCTAATCATCTCCAGTTCAAATTCGTATTTCCTCATCACTCCCCCCATTTTTGTAATACTAATATACAAACTACCTCTCCTCTCGTGAATATTCTTCGTACACAACTAACCTTCACAAAAAAACATCA
The DNA here is from genome assembly GCA_038098605.1 of Gryllus longicercus. Taxonomy (NCBI): domain Eukaryota; kingdom Metazoa; phylum Arthropoda; class Insecta; order Orthoptera; family Gryllidae; genus Gryllus; species Gryllus longicercus. Next base: position 577,931 of record JAZDUA010000603.1, on the reverse strand, counting down.
CACAAGCCCCTCTAAATTTGTATAACGCCACCCCACCACCGCCGTATTAAGCGCAACCCCACTGTTCTCCTCGACTTCTATCACTTTCTTTCTATCTCTCCCTCCCTCTCTCTCTCTCTCTCTCTCTCTCTCTCTCTCTCTCTCTCACACACACACACACACACACATACACATACACATACACACACACACAAGAACATTATGGCAAAAAACGTATCATCACTTTCCTTTTCTTCCTGTTCCTCTCTTTCCATTCCTTCTCCCTCTCATGTCTTCCTCTAGCTTCGCACTCAATTTCTCTTCCCCCTTCTTCCTCTCCGCTTCCTTCCTTTTCCCTCTTTAGTATAGTCGTCTGTCCTCACATTACGACTACGGCGCAACGTCTTCTACTCCGCTTACATTCCTCTCCGCCTCCACGCAGCTCCTGCGAACCTCCCCGCCGAGCAATCCGGTTGGCAGCCCTGCTCCGGCAAGATATCCCGCTCGAGACAAGAAAGGAATCCAAGCAGCCAGCTTCGCGCCAGCGGCTCTTGTTCACCGAGAATGCGACCGCTTCTGACTGTCAACTTCCTTCCTTTGCTGCGCGGTTTCTTCGTCTTCCCGCGCCGCGTCGCCGAGATGGGCGGAGGGGGCGTGGCCATATCTCCGGGGCCTCAGGGCTCGTTCTTTCTCGGCGCCATTCTCCGATAACTTTGTCTATCGGAATTTGCGGAAGCTTGCAGATGTCGCCGCGACTCCTGCAGCAATCTCTCTCGGCATCCCATTGAATACAACGGCGGACGAAGAGCAAGTCGCGAGTAAGAGTCAAATGCCAAAAATTACGCCACAAAAGGTAAATACGACGCCGAAGTGCGCATTAATTACTAGAAATTTTTGCTTACAGTCGAAACATGGTGGTCTCAGAATGATGAGGTTCCATCCAACTTTGGGGAAACTAGCTTCTTGAGTTTGGGGATTCTCAATAATATTACGTAAAATGCTAGTTTGTCATTTTGTTCGCAGGAGATTTTCAATGCGTCGATTTGAAAGCCGTTTTAATGTGTCGAAGATCTGTAACCCCTTTTGAAAACCTTAATGTCCACAAAACTATCAGATAGCTTTGTCATTGAGAGCTCACGATGAATTTTTCGGTCATTTCACGACAGTTCGCAAACTTATTGACTGTTGATTGTACAGTTTTCCATTCGAGACAAACGTCGAAGGTTTCTAGAAACCTCTTGAATCTTGTAAACAATTTAATGTTGTTAATAACGTAATCAACATCTGCTGCTTCCAATGATCATTTACATATTTCTTCAAACTATTTCCACAATTTAATATATTCCGGTGTTTTTAACTGAAACAAATTATGATACTTCCCTCGACACAGGAAGTATTAATTGATCAAAGTTTACTAGCTGCAAGTAATACTAAGAAACATTGATTGTTTTCTTATCCTGAATTAGATTCCTCTAAAATAGAAACTAATCGATCAATACGAGATCACTGTCTTTCAGAATGAAAAATATTTTATATTCACAATTACAGCATGTCAACTTAAAACCCAAACTACAAGTACTAAATTAAGGTAGAAAACGATAGTACACAAGGTAATGGGTATTTATTTAGCATATTCTACACACATCCTTCACTATCTACCGGTCAGCATACATTCACAAAATTACACGCATTATTTTTCAATTGTTTCGATTAAAAGGCTCGTGTTCAAAGCCACCAGTTGATGTAAGATTGATGTACACCATATTAATTTCAAATAGAAATTACATCCTAGACAAATGTCACTTTCAGAAAAGTATTTTTTGTACTACTAAATATTGCTGATTCATTGCTTGGACTGATACTGCCCACAGCTTCATATCCTAGAGAACGACAGGGAAAAGCCATAAAACTATATTATTCTGTTCAATAATTCACTTTTGATTAGATTTATAGTCGACCATTTAAATGACAAGACCTGCATACAAGAACATTCCCAGCAACCAGGCAGATTTATCCAAAGTAGGCAATATTGAACACATGCATTGCCCCACTGAGTTTTTAATTCATTTTCTGGAAAGCCAATATCACGCGATAAAAGTCGTCGGAAGCTGCTAGTCCGTGTACGCATTAACCCAACATGTTTTACCCGTTACAATTCTGATCAACAACGTCTGGGCGTCCTGTGCTTGTAGGGCGTGTCGGGATTACGCTTACATTTCCTAAACGACCATAATTCACGACGTTTGGCCGCGTCACACGCCCGGAACGGAGCGCCGACTCGACGCGTCCTGGCAGATTAATAGAGCGGAATGACACTGGGATCCACGTGCTGCAAATGTTTTACGCTGTCGCCGTTCGTATTTCCAAAGACATAAATATTTCATATTGATATTTCAACGAGTTCTGACACCGGCCAAGCCGAACGCGGTGAAATATGGGTGTTTTTATAGAAATCAGCTCGTGTCCTCGGTGCACTGGGCGCATCGCTGCCCGTTCGGTTAGAAATTGTCAAGCCTCCTCTGCGCTGACAACTTTGCGGAAGTGTAGGGATATATTGGCAGTGGAAAAGGTTCTCACTTCAAGGAGATATGCCCAAGAGCACATGGGGCCAGAGAGTTGTGAAACGTGATTTAAGACTAACTCAGCATCACAGAAACAAACTCGCACCGCCCCTGTCATGTCTATGCAAGTGACTTATTAGATTTCATTATTTCTTCCTCATATCCACACCGCTTTCATATTACAATATAGCGACACTTTACAATATAGCAAAGGTATAATAAAGCTTCAGTGGAAACTGTATCATGAAAGGGAAACAAAAAAGAACCTACGCAACACAAGTTTAACACAAACTTATGGAAGAAACCTCGGTAACGCCAACTTACGGAAGTCAAATTCCTTAATATAGCGAAATTTCTTCATTAATGTGGAAGTTAGAAACTCAAACCGTGCAATATAGAAATAACCAATAACTTGTCTCTTTCTCGTCCTTTTCACATGTGAGATATTGACGTTCTACAATGTGAATTACCGCAGAGGTATAAAATCAGTTAGAAAGATTGAATCACACAACAGACTCGAATCCAGTCCAAACAAAACAAAACTAGATTGCAGCTAATCAAATAATGTTAAACCAATATTTATTTTCTATTAACAGATTCAATTTTCTAGAAATAGAATATTCTATTTGTTAAACTCAACCATAATTCTCAGAAATGTAACTTCTAGGTAATGTAACTTTTAAAATAATATGACATTAATTTATAAAGAGCAAAAGCACATTTTTGTTTACGTTTTTAACTCGGTGAATTTGTGTGGAGTACATAAACTGGGAATAATGCTTTCCTTATTAAGGTAAAATCCCAAGTTTCTCCCCGTCCAAATAAAACACCTCCCGCAGAAATATATTTAAAACTGCCAGAAATGAATTTAGCTCTTGTAACGATAATGGGCTCCCAAAAAGCTACTAACTTTATATAATTAGCCTCGTTACTAACGAGTTTAAAACCTCCGTAAATAGCGGCCTGTTTGCTGCTCCGAAACGCTCCGCCAGGGGGGGAAACGCCCCTCCAACCGCTGCCTTTAGGACATTCGCGAAATTAATATTATTCATTCCGCCCTTCTCCACCATGATACACCCTGCACCTAATGGACGGTGTTGCAAGAACTGCGTGGCCGTTTTTGCGGCCCGGTGGACCCTGGAGTCGATTAGAAGAGGAATTAATGGCGCTTTCTCGGAACAATGGCGTGGAAGTAACGACCCGCAGAATCCGACCGGGCGGGCGGGCGGGCGCGGCAAGACGCGTGCACGCGGCGCGGACTTCGCAACAAGCAACAGCGGCTGGACGACGAGCCCCTCTCTGGCGGCGAGGCGGAATATGATTTATTGCTTGATATTGGGTTTTATTGCGCCGACGTCTGTCACGCAAACGAGGCAATGAATGTCCCTGTCAGGGATGCGGTGACATGTGGAACACGGCACCGTGCGACGCGCCGGCCGCGCTGATGAGCTAAAACATTTTGTACCGTTCCCGCGGGATGGCGGTGGCATCCGGACGGTGAGAGGTCCCCTACGTTCAGAAAGTATGCCTTCCTTGGCACCATTGATTCCGCCTTTCTATTGTACCCATATGACAGGAGAGTTCAAGTTTGCAACCAAGATTCTGCCCCAAACTCGTATTAATGTATACTCTTAAAATCTCATGATTTCTTTCGTTTTTGTTATTTCCCCTCAACCTATGATTCCAGCCTGGAACTCCTATTAGCAGAGAGAATAGTGGCTGATAGATCGTTCAACTGATTTGGATCCGGACCCGTCAACGACATTTAAAATAATTTGTCCCGTTAGTGTAGTGTACATTTTATCGGGGAAGGAGGCGACCTAGACGTCGGCTTTCGGGGGATTTCCTTCTCCAAGTACCTCCCAAGAGCGGGATACCACCCCAACCAGGACGAGCTATAAGCTCCCGACCGGTCTTCTGATATGTGCGGTAGTGTAGTGTAAGAATGTGTGAGTGTGTGTTTGCATAAGGGGAGAGGATACAACAAGGGAGAGGAAGGAAACATCGCGCGCGGTCCGCGGCTGTTTGCTAAGGTACTTCTCTGGCATTTGCCTGGTGTTGATCGGAGAAATCACGAAAAACTACCGATCAGAGCAGCCAGCCGCTAGAATTTTCCTCCAGACAGAAGCTGAATCCAACCTAGGTATGTGGCCAATGTCGAACACCGGGACTAGAACGCTAGGCTTCCGGTCATAGTCATACATCATCCAGAGATAGCGGCACTGCTGGCTCTCAGCTATACTCAATCGCTGAGAGGATATTAAATGGCGGCAGCCGTGCGGGTTGCATTACTCTTTGTATGTAGGGATCCCTGACGGCTCTGCGTGCTGGTTCCGTTGAAATGGGCCGGGGTGGCATTCACGAAGTCAGGAGCCCTTGAAAACGTTTTTTCGTTAGATAAATTTCAAATGATTTCAGTACTCTTGGCGAACTTTCTCTTTTGAAACACGATTAAAAGGATCGAGTTAATTTATACAATTCTAAACATTTTTACGCTGATTATAATTTTATCTTTTCAGATCAGTGGTAGCAACCACACTTCTCCGATTGATTTTCCATCATATAATTTTGAGAACATTATTAAAATGTGTAGAATTTTTATGGGAAGAAATATTCATTTTTTTCATTCTGGCATGAAAGAACATCCGCAAAGGAAAAGCAGCGTTGTTGTTTGCCATTCATAAGAGAAAGTTGGTTTGTTATCAGATTCCGGACATATTGGCAAAAACGAGTCACATAAGTTTTTGTCCATCGTTATTTCAGCATTTGTACAAAAAATCAAAGTAAAACATTTGATAAAAGTGAACAATGACTCCGTTAAGGGTTTCGCAAACGACATTGTGAGGCAATCACAACTCTTTCGGAATAAATTCATTACAAAACAAGATGCAAGATATTACTACGTTATTAACGAAAGGTTAGTCAAACCAAGTAGCATATATTCTACTTGTCTTTCAAATTGGTCATTTTATATTTATAACTTAAAAATCGTTAAATCATTATCCCTTTCAACTTTTTGTTTCATTTGAATATGAAAGAGAAGAAATGAACAAAGAGTAAAACAAATTTTAATTGGCATTGTAAACTATTGCAAAGCAGATACACAAAACCACACCAAGTTGCACTTTTCTTTTCATCATCACTCGCTTTATAATGTATTGCAAACCACTTGCATAATGTTTCTGCAAGTGGTTGTTCTCCGGACGAAGCCAAGAGGCGCGTGACTAACAAGAGGTATTAACAAGAAAGAGGGACGCAACAGAGGCAGCGATTGGGAGAACTGCGATGGAGGGCACCGAACTTGTCAGTATGGTGAATAAAAATAAGGAATGAAAAATTTGTTGAATTCTCGTTTAAAGGCACCGCGTGGAACATTTTATTTTATTTATTGTATGCAATTACTAGTCTGGACCTATTGTTACATAACAATACCACAATGCTCTAATGCCACCCTTAGTAGGGTACAAGCTTGTAGCATCATCTCAGTGAGCGAAGCCGAAGATGGCGGGTAAGAGTTCCCCGTTAAGACTGTACCATTTCACCAAATGGTTGTGACGATCATGGTGCGAATAGACGTGGGTGGGGTGCCGGGAATCGACCCTTCCAACAGACTCTGTAGCCCCCTGCTGAAAAAGTATTACTTTGTTTCTGCCAAATAATCTCTATATATGCAATGCTTCATTTATGACGCATGTATGACGCAATGATAAACTATTATTATTGATGTATTCCAGCGGCGCAAATAAGGGAAATTAGAAATGAGAACTTTTGCAAGAGCATACTTAGAATTCATACACGTCGTGTTGCAAAAGTGAAGATTGCCCTGATTTCATTCGTAAGTTGCTTCGTTAATCGTTGAATTTTCCGCAGGCGTCGATGGATATTATTCACTCTTCATAACATCCCATCACTGTAGTCATCTGCGTCCATTATCATCACGATATAAATATTTTTAGTAATGGCATCGTTTCCTTTGGGACCTTCCAAGAATTGATGGAAAATGTTCAAATGAACACAAGCTTAAGAAAAAACTGGTAAACTGATTAGGTAATAGAGGCTAGGATTTAATTCGTCAAAATATGAATACCAGTCCCTTCTACTGAAAAGTGAAAAACCAGAAGGTAAGAACGCTTAATGTGTTTTTTTTGACAGTTTATCGATTAATAAATAATATTTTTTGTATACTAGCATTATAAACGACCTTTTGTGTTGCAAGAAATCGTTCATAATCGGACATTTTACGGCACAAATGATGACGTATTAGATCTTATGGCACGAATGATTGTGTCATCATTTAGCCAATCGCAGTGAAAGAATCGTAGGGAGGTAGAAGTAAGCGTAACAGCCGACCACAGTTATCTTGCACAGATGTCAAATACCCAAGACGTCACAAGAAACTTGTTTCGCAAAATTAAGTTTGATTCTCTTGTAAATTTATAATGCTGTTATACAAAAAATTGCGTATGCAGCTCGTTTGAAATGTTGCTTCATTGCATTCGTAAATATTTGAAAACTTGCTCCTAACGTCGCTCGTTTGCAAAACATGTACTCATGCAATAAAGCCTATCATTGTAAACTAATTGCATAAACTATTATTATTTATGTAATAATGTTTTTCAGAATTGTTATCTTGTTAATATAGAGATGTGAACAGCAACGAGACACCGAATCAGGAATGGAGGGTTCCAATGGCGTCCGAGAGGGAGCGCTCGATTCGGACGTGAACGCCAACGCATACGGTGTGGTAGTGCGACTGGGGCGTGAACAGTGCTGGTAAAGACGCGGCAGGGGATGGGGTGGGGGGTGTAGAGGGAATGAGCCGACGGGGCATTGCCGCTGCACGAGACTGTCGTGTCGGAGGTGGGATCGGAGCGGGGTGGGAGAGCTGGGTAGGAATGTTGATTGGGTGAGGTGGGAGAGAAGATTAAAGTAGTTCGGGGTAGGTCGAGCGATTCGAGATAGATGAGGCAGGTTGTGGCTAGATGATAGGTTAGGGCAGGAGCGGATAAGTGTATGAACGGGGGGAGGGCGGAGCGAGATTACGGGACACGTCGATGAGAGAAGCACGAGGTAGGAGGTGAGGGGTTGCGGAGCAAGAGGCAAGAGAATGGTGAGTGAACACCCGGTGGGGACAGACACTGACGTGGGGCACAGTGGGGGTGAAACCCGAATAGCTGAGCGTGGCGGGGGGGACGCGACCGCCAGGCACGCGGGGCGGGGGTGGGCGGGGCGCAGCGCGGAGGAGGCCGCACAATTAGCCCGGGGCGCCGCATTATGCGCGAGTTCATTACCCAATGAAATATGGGGCCCCGTTTAATTCTCGCAGGAAATATGGACTCGCGTCCCATTAGCCTCCCGCCCGCCCTCCCGCTCGCGCGACGCGCGACGCCCATCTGATAAGGTACACGCGCGCGGACAACCCTGCAGGTGCCCGGCGACGGACACGCCTCCGCCCGCCCGGCCACGCCCCCCCCCCCCGCTCCGCTCTCCCCCCCCCCGCACCGTCCCGCTCGCCCCGTCCTCCCCTACCCGCCCGCCCCGCCCCGCCCTGCTCGCCCCGGCCTGCTCCGGTCTTCCCGCCCCACTCTCCCCGCCCCGCTCACCCCGCCCCGCTCACCCCGCCCCGCTCCACCCGCCCCGCCCGCCCGCGAAAATCCTTCCGTCAGGACTCGAATCTAGGACCTCCCGGTCAGAGGGACTACAGTGACATCAGTTGATGCCCTGAGACACCTCTCCCGGTCCAGGTGCTGCGTGGATATCGGGCTGACAAGCTGTTTCGTGCAACGTCCACATGTCGCGTTAGAGCGTTTAAATATGCATTTTATGACACTTCTGTGTAATAAATGGTCTCTAAATAATTTGGCATTAATTCCGTCCTTTTGACAATACAGTAGAATGTCGTAATCCGAATTAATTGGGAATGGATCCCTTTCGAATTATCAAATTGTCTGGATTTGCGAAATGAACCATTAAAAGGGCTGGTAGACGTCTTCACAAAACGTGTTCATAATTCACTCTGATAGTTACAGAGGTCATACAGAGCTTGTTTTGTAACCAATATATATAATATAATTTTCTGCGATGAATAGTTTATGAACTACCTTCAAACAAAACACAATACTACATAAACAGAGTACATACACGATTCACTTCACTTTTTTTCTTTTCTTTTTTTCCAAAATCGAATCCAGTACATCGACTGTCCGAGTTATTGACAGTCCTCTGAATAAACGTTTCTCTCCTGATGCATAAATTTTTTCCGCAGATTAGTGAGGGTTATTACTAATACAATTTATTTACATCGAAATATGTAACTTGTTTACTAATTCTTGATAACAATACCTTTGAAAGTTCAGTTCTCTTTGACAGATAGGTAAGGTATGGCATTTATATCTTTCACATACACTTGTTCTCTAATAGAAAAAAATTGTGCAATGCAATACCTCCCCTTAGATTCTTTTGACGCATCTGGTAAGAAAATGTTCCATCTGTGAATAAACTCTTATTTTATATGACCCTTATTTTTATTTATTGCGAGATTGGAACCATGTTCACATAATTACAACTATTTCCGTAAAAATAACTTAAACAAAGAAATAAACTGACAAACTCTATCTTTTGCATTATTGAAAGAGGATCCACAAATTTATACCGTGATTCTTGTCAACATTCCTTATTTGAAGTGTACACGGAAGTTCTCACATAAATAGTGTCTGTGCGTTTACATCGTTAATGATGCGTTTTCGTTAAAATTATTTGTAGTGAACTCATTACGGACTTTCGAATTTCTTCGCGCCATATTAGTGATGACTTACCCAAAACATAATTCACGAGGAACCTTCCAATGCTATCCACAGACCCCGCTTTTGCCCATATATCGATCAAATGTTCCATAATCCTCTTTAGGGAAATGGCCCATCTATACCACTATTTATGTGACAGCTTGTTTATCATTATCTATCACATACAAACCAGGTTATGCACTTCGTGGATTTTAATGCACGATTAGTGGAGGCTACGTCCACAGAATACTACACTGCAAAGAACACACAATGCGTATCCGATGCTTCTAATTAATTTTTGTTATTTTTTATAAAATACCATAATAATATGTAATACAGTTTTACATAATTATCTTCTTTTGCTTTTTAGTAATGATTCTCAAGCTGCAGTACGACGACTCAATTGAAAACATTACTTCTTTTACACAAGTCAACAATATTAAAATTATCAGAAACGTGCTTAGAAAACATACTTATTTTTTCAAAATCAATCCGGGAATGTTTCATTAACTCCAAAAATGTGAATTGTATCGAAATTATTTTCCCAGCTTGAATCGTATAGTATGTATTAGCTAGTGTCCGTTAAAATTATACGGCCAATTATTCTATCAAATTTATTGTTACTTTAACAAAGTAAATTACTACATAATTACTACAATAAACACTTGTAAGTTTAATTTACCTTTCAACTCTATATTTGCAATTGTGTGGAATTATAACAATAGTATTTGCTTTGGGCAAGAAGTCGAGTCGAATTCCAAGAGACAAACACTTATAAATTGTAAAATCGATAGCGATTCAGGTAAAATGATGCTCTGGAATGGTCTCAATGCGCAATTTCTGTTTCAGGAAATGTACACCGTACAGCGAGTTTCGTATACACTCCGTTTAAAGCAGGTAAACCGGATACTGCAAAAGGAAGCAGCAAGACGCCTCCAAACTCACCGAAAAAGAGCAAGCGGAGATGCAGCAGCGCGATAGCAGCACTCACCTGAAACAGTACGGTCACATTACTTTCTAGCATCTTCCCCAAGCTCAAGAGCGAAGGTGAAACAACTACGAGCAGCAAAAAGGTACTAACCACATAAACGCAGAACAAATTGAGTGAAAAAAAACAGTGAAATATTTTAACTTCAGCAAACACAATTACCTTGGTGTAACCGACATCTTCAAATTGTGTGCTTTATTTACTTGTAATCTCACCATCAAAATTTGTGGATAAAATAAAAAAGAATAAAATAACTCCCTTAATTCAAGAGAGCTAATAATGAATCGTGATAATGAATTCGTGAGAGCTAATATTTTATTCCTAACACTGGTTTTGTCTCCCCATTTTAATCAGTTTGCTTTATTCAAAATAGATGCAATTGAACAAATATGATCTCTTTTATTTAGTATATATCAAACAATGTATTTAAGAGTAAAATAAAGTAGTATATTTCCAAATATAATGGCCGAAGGCAATAGATAGTGACATTGAGAAAAAAATTAGAGATTTAAGTTCAGAGCGCTTGCAGCGGATTATCACAAAGGAAATAATGTCAAAGACCAATAATTGTAATGGTAATAGATTAAAGGCAGTGGAACACAAAAATCGTGGCTATACATTAAGCAGCCTTGAACACAACAAACACGGGAATACATTTTAATTGTTAAAATAGGCTTGTGAGTTGCGCCTTTTTAGCGCAATATATTTTCTAGGACATTTTTCCAGCCGTCAGCCGATTACCCTTTACGTTACGATGAGACAACTCCTCTGATCTGGGATGAGTAGAACACGAGATTCTCGGCAACAACACATACATGAGTGAGAAGGGACAAATAACCATGTCCAATTGACTCCGTTCAGAGAAAAGACACAATTAAAGAAAAAAACTACCATAATTTTCATTCAGAGCTGTGATTCTCTAAAAATGTACTTTATTCTGCCTTGAAGACAACTATTGTCCACAAAATACGACTTGTCTTTAGCCTTTATATTTCCCTAACATTAAGACAAACTATTTCCTGTCCCTGACCTTTTCTGTTACAAGTTCAAGGGGGAAAATGAGGGTAAGGGTGAGACAGAGAACGAAAGAATAAAAAGCCCAGGAGGAGGATAAGGATATGGGCTAAGAGGTGGACGAAATCGAGGGCATCTTCGAAGGCGAAGACGCGAGAAAGGCGACAGCAAGAAAGGCAAGGTGAGGGAGAGAACAAAAACGGCGAAAGGTGTTTTAGAGCGAACCTAAGAGCTTTGGTGAGAGCAAGTTCGAGGGTGAAGACAAAAGGGAAATGGCGTAGAAGAGAACAATGGCGACTGCAAGAAAGGCAAGGTGAGGATGAGAGCGATAAGGGCGAGAGCAGGTTTTAGTGAACCTAAGGGCTTTGGGAAGAGCACGTTCGAGGGTGACGACCCGAGGGAAAGAGCAAAATGAGAACAAGGGCGACTGCAAGAAAACCTAGGTGAGGGCCGGAGCGAGAACGTACAGAGAGAGAGAGAGAGAAAGTTCGAGAGTGAGGACACGAGGGAAAGAGCGAAAATGAGTGCGAAGACAAAGACGACGGTGATGTGGAAAGTGTGGGCGAAGGCAGTGCAAAGGCGAAGAAAGGGCAAAGGCGAGTGCGAGCGCGTGAGCTACTGCGCGGGCGACACGGGGGCGAGTCGGGCGAGAAGCGGGCGAGAGTGGGGCGAGAGCCGGGCGAGAAGCGGGTGAGAAGCGGGCGAGAGTGGGGCGAGAGCCGGGCGAGAAGCGGGCGAGAAGCGGGCGAGAAGCGGGCGAGAAGCGGGCGAGAAGCGGGCGAGAAGCGGGCGAGAAGCGGGCGAGAAGCGGGCGAGAAGCGGGCGAGAAGCGGGCGAGAAGCGGGCGAGAGCCGGGCGAGATCCGGGCGAGAGCCGGGCGAGAACCGGGCGAGAGCCGGGCGAGAGCCGGGCGAGAGCCGGGCGAGAGCCGGGCGAGAGCCGGGCGAGAGTCGGGCGAGAGTCGGGCGAGAAGCGGGCGAGAAGCGGGCGAGAAGCGAGCGAGAAGCGAGCGAGAAGCGGGCGAGAAGCGGGCGAGAAGCGGGAGAGAACGTAGGCGATGGTTCATCCCCCATTCGCGTCCACAGCATCGGGCGACGCCCCCCTCCCCGCTAAGCTCCACACCGCGCGCTACACCACGCTCTCCTCGCCTCGCTCCCCGCGCTACACACCTCTTAGCCCGTCACCCCCCGCTCCGCCAGTAAAGCTCCGCTCCCCCCCACTGCTCTCCGCCCCCCTTTCCCCGCTTCGCTCCGCCCCGCCAGCTAAGACCCACTCTTCCCGCTCCCCCACCAACCCCACTCTTCCCCGCTTCGCCCCGCTTCCCCTGCGCCACCATGATCCGCCCCGCTCCCCCGTTCTACCCCGCTCTGCCCGACTCTCCCCGCTCCGCTCCGCGCGGTCGCGATCGAGTTGCGGCCGTCCGAGCCCTCTGATTAACGTGGAGGTCGGCGCGCTCCGTATAAATAACCGGATTTTGCCTCGCACTCGGCGGGCGGTGTTGGCGTAGCGTTGGCCGGCGGCGAGCGCCGAACACGCGTGGCGCGGATAAACAATGAATGGCGACGGCCGGCGGTTGCGCCGCGGACATGGCCCTAACGCCGCAACTAGTCGCGCGCGCGCGCGTGGCGCCCGGGGTGCGTTCAGGAAACGGGCACAGCTCCGCAAATAGGACGGCGGAGAAACGCAGACGAGGTGGGCGGTTCTCTGGGGTGAGCTCCAGCCCAGGATTTACTCGTACGTCCTGGGGAACGGGGCACAAAACGCGTAAATTTATGGGAACGCACTAGTGCAATCCACTTAGGCAACATTACAATAAAATACTCATATGTGCATCGTTTATTATTTGATAATTAAATCATGAAATATTTCTCTTATTCGGTTTAGAAGAAAATATTCAAATTATTTCTGTACTTGTGTTCACAAAGAAACACGTTCGAACCCTCCACACCAAAGGACAAAAAAGTAAAAATTCACACACTCAAACGAAAAGGTAAGGGACGCCGCTTTGCCGAAGAGAGAGAATAGAGTATTTTCCAGGGCATCAAGATAAAAATGCGCTGACGAAGAGACAGTATACCGAAGGATTCGCGATAAAAGGTTATGTTCAATAAAATCTGACGACGGTAGATAGAGAACAAACAGAATCGAGGACTCGCCGATTTGTGACGTGGTCGAAGGAACATAACTTGTAGGCAAATCAGAACCGACGTAGATGAAAAATTGAGAGATCGAGAGGTAGACCGGATAGTGCAGGGGATGGGCAGCGGTGAATTGAACGTGCTGCCAGTAAAGGACAGGTGGTCAACCGCCCCGTCGCGATGATGGAGATCAGTGAATAAACAGCGAGGTCGGCAGGTGGCAGCCGATGCGCGGCGTGTTCCGCCTCCAACGTACGCGAGCAATGTAGTTTATTTAAACCACAAAGTCCTTCAAGAACGGTAGCTGTCAACGGAAGTGAGAAAACTAAAATCGGTCAGAGGAGTATCCCAGATGATAGAAGACGACGGACGATAGTATGATAAATGAAACAAAACCGACACGCAGGTGCAGGCGGTTAGGGCTCGAGGGAGCAGGGAAACGGATGGTGACGAGGGGCGTGGAGAGCGATGGCCGGGTGTGAGCGGGCATGTCCGCCGGCTGATGGGACGGCCGGTCAACTGTCCGCGCGGCGGCGGCGGCGAGCGGTGAGTGAAGAGCGGTGGCGGGCGTGCGGGAGACAGGCTGCGGCGAACGAGCGGAGGAGCAAGGGCGCGTTGCCCGGAGCGGATCTGGGGATCGAACAAAACTGACGCCACACCGGCAAGAGCGGCAGGTAGGCAGGCGAAATGGTGATGAGGAGCGATGGGCAGCGGTGAGCGGCCCACGGCCGCCAGAGCTGAGTGAGCAGCAGCACCGCGTGGATGGCAGGCGGCGGGGAGTCGGAGCAGGGTACGAGAACTTCGACGTTCGGGGGCAGGAGCACCCCTCCTGACGGAGGCAACCTGGAGACGGAATACAATCAACGTAGGTGAAGGTTGCGTGGTGGGCGACAGGTAGGCGGAACTGATGCACAACGATGGACAGGGGCAGAGCCGATGCGCCCGCCGGCCGAGAGGCGGGTGGCCAACCAAGTGAGGAGAAGTGGCGGAAGCGTGGGCGGCAGTAAGTGACATGCAGAAGACGGGACAGTAACGGAACATGAGCAAGGCACAGTAGGGACAGACGCGAGAGCGGTGGGAATGGCGAAGGCGATTGATTGATTATTTCGTGTTGGCGGACACGTCGAGTGTAAAAGTCATTAGTCGCGTTAGTGTAGTGAACGTTTTGTTCGAGGAGATCTTCCCCGTGGACAGGGGGAAGGGACGGGACGGGACGGGACGGGGACGGGATGAAGTGATGCGGGAACAAGGTCTGCGAAACGAGCGAACCGAGGGACGTGGCGAGGCGGAGGTGACACGAGGTTAAGCGGGGTGGGCGGGTGACATGGAGGGAGGCGGGGGAAGGTTGGGCGTAACAGGAGCGTGGCAAGGAAAGAGTGGGACGAAGGTTAAGCAGGGTGAGGCGGGTGATACGAAGTGAGGACGAAGCAGAAGTCTGCCGGTGAAAGAGCGGGGACGGCAATTGAATAGGAGCTTATTGCATGCGAAGTCGGGGACATCCAAGGCGAAGATGACGTGTTGATGGGGAGGAGGCGGGAGAGGTGAGGGCGAAGCGGGGAAGAGGCGGGGCCAAAACTTTGACGTTGCGAAGATGAACACGGTGAGATGAGAGGGAAGCGGTGATATAAGAGACAGAGGCGAGGCGGGGTCGCGCGGCGGGTATGAGGTGTAAGACACATGGGGCGAACAGAAGAACGTGGCAACGCGGAGGCGATACGAGGCTAAGCCACGGTGAGTCGGGTGTTACGGTTTGAGGCAGGGGAGGCGTGTGCGAAACAGGAGTGTAGCGTGGAAAGAGCAGAGGCGACGCGGAAGCGTCACGAGGTTAAGCGGGGAGAGGCGTGTGACTCGGCGGGGGATGCGAACGAAGCAGGGGCGGGGTCGGGGAAAGAGCGGGGACGCTGCGCGAGCGGGAAGGGGGCGTGGCCGAGGGCGCGCGCGCGCGCACCTGCAGCGAGATTACGCGCGGCGGCCGCAAGCGCCGCAGTCGCGCGGCGAGCGGGCCCCTAGCGCCCGCGGCGGGTTATTTATGAGGCGCGGCCGCCGGCTGCCGAAGACGGATGCCGCCGCGCGCTGCGCTGCGAAGTGGCAACGTACACGCGTTTGAGGGCCACGAATCAGCGGCGAGCGGGCCTAACTCCCGCGCCAAACAACTAAATGGATGGCGCTTCTAACGGTCGCGATGGCGCCGGCCGCGCTACCGGCCAGAGCGCGCCCCTCCCCGCCCACCGGTTGAAAAACACCTACGGCGTCAGGGCGGGGAGGTACCGGCGCTGCTGGCGATGACGCGTATATTCTCAATCTCAACTGAAGCAGAGAGCACAAGTGAAATATGTGTTGTTTCTCTGAACGTAATGTGTACTCCAAGGATGGCTAGGGTATATGCATTGTTAGTACAATCTGTAGACCCCAATCTTTTTAATCAAATATTTTGATCGATGGATGATGGTGATATAGTTTGAATGATGGTTCAGTAATGGAGGGAAGGTGAGAGAAGGGAAACGGGAGAACACCTGCTGTGAACCCGTTTTGTTCACAACAAATCGCACATGGATGGAGCTGAATTTAATACCTGAACAGAATAGGACCGAAAAAGGAGAGACATGTACGAAAATTCAGCTTTGTGCATAGGACCACTGTGGAACAATTTACCTGCAGAGGTGCTAACGACCGTTTTCAGAAGCACGCACGCAACAGAAGCATGCGTTCGAGATTTATTAAAAGCTCAAGAGTAGAGTAGTGATGTCCAAGTAAAGTGCAACAAAAATGCAGTCAAAGTACGATGTGCCGTTATTGAATAAATTATTGCAAACAGTTCGGAGCCCTAAACACTACAACGTGGGTGACCCCACAATAATGTAGTGAATACAGATGTATAAATAAATGTATGAAACAGTGATGAAGAAATTGGAAAAACATGAGAAAGCCCACGAAACCACGTATCTGTCTCTTCACCAAAACTCCGCTATTCTTCTTATAGATCGAAATTACTTACTTTCTAAAAGGAAATTACGACTTTTCTATGTAAAAATGATGTGAAAAATTCTAGAATTATTGGAACAAACACAATCAATTATACGTAGCACAAAAAGAACAATTATCACTAATATTTGTATGTCAATAAAAATGTATTATGTTGAACTGAAATACTGTGAAATGAAACATTGATTTGCTAAATAAAGTTTGAGACGTCACAGAAATCCAAAATGAAATTAAAGTGATCAGTCTTGTACGTTCTCAACTAGCTCACTTCTGGTTATTCAAAAAATGTCGACTGCGACTGCCAGAAATACAAGTCTATAAGCCCGATTAATTTTAATAACCCATGTTTCGCAAATACATGACACATCACACTCAGGCGGAAAACTAAATAATTTAACATTTTGCATTTCAAAATAGTCATCACATCACGTTTGCATGCGATGTTTCACCTCGACACTTTACAAACAAACGCGACAAATGTTGGCATTAGGCTGATAAGGCGACAGTAGTAAAAATAACACACGCATAACACGTATTGAAACTTCATTCAAAATGATATGGCATCAACGAGAAATTAATTTAAAACAAAAATAACGTAGTAATAACGTAGAAATAACGTGTAGTAGTAATAACGTAGTAGTAACGTGTTAATAACGTAGTAATAATTTTTAAGGACGACTCATGAAGCTTCAAGGCATTCGTAACTTTATTTCTAGTTTTATTTCCCATTGCCACCCAGAGTAAAACGCTCTTGATATTCTCTTTTGGTAAACAAAAAAAAAAAAAAAACTGCACCAGCATCTCTGGAGTCTGCAATGCGCGCGCAGCGAAGTGCAACCGCATGAAAGACGAGCGCGGAAGGAGCCGGTGGGATCGCGAGAGGACGCGAAGCAGAAATGACGGGTTTCCCTCTGCACCACACGCGCGCGAAACAGCCAAGTCCCCAACTCGCTTGACGAACACACCGTTCTCTCTTCGCTGCGGAATACGGCACGAGGTAAAACGAAAGCAATTCGCGTCGACGAAATGATAATTATGACTATTGTCCGACGCGTCTTCCCCTGAGATAATGTTCCATTATAACCTCGCAAGCGCCAGAGCAAAGGAGAACGAGGGAAGCCGCAGTAGCAGCAGCAGTTGACGTAATATACGGTTATATTTAATGACTCCTATGGGAACAACGCACTGTCTCTCCACTTTTCGACTAGTTACATTTGAAACTCACGCTAGAAACATAGAGCCGTGACAATGCTGTGAGCTGAACCAACTGTAAGAGCAATTCGCTACCTTTTAACAGCAAACCAGCGCACTCGTATAATTGGCGTACTGCTGACGATGCATTCATTCTGATAGAACGTTTAAAAATAGAAATGAGATTCACACTTGTATAACACCGAGCTATTTCACAGTTCCATTCCTTTGTATTTCGACATAATGCATTCTCTCTGGCGGTCATGTTATTCATTAGAGACACTTTTGCAAGTGCAACGATACTTGTGCTGGCAAAGACTAATGAAAATAAAGAAAATTAACAAAAACTTTATTTCACCACTAGATAAGAAAGTGGAGATCTTTAATTTCACAATGAAACATTAATCCATAGTATGTTACCTAGGACAATTACTTTATGTCTCCAGATATTGAGATAAACTTCCTGACGAGCACAACCGAAGATTTTATAAAACACAGAATTTTAATATTTTTTTTTTTCGTTTCGTTTTCCTTGCTTCTTTCCACTAATCAAAAAACAACCTCAGAACGTACACATACTTACGTTTACTTATATACGTTCAGTTTCGATCTACCCAACAGCGATATCCCTGTTGCCTCACTGAGCCATCAGGAACAAATAACGCAAAAACTCAAATCCCCGCTAAACTGTACGTACAATCAGCGCGGGGGCGGACCAATTTCCCGGCACTTTACGCGTGAAACGCGTTATCGGCCGCCAAAAACCTCGCGCGCGAGGGCGCTTCGGGCGAAATTAGCGGCCGCAGGGCGAGCAGGCGGGCGGGGGCGATGCGGCGGGAGGCGGTGAGTGGCGGCAATCGGGAGTAGTAGGAGCAGAGCTGTCGTGTCAAGGTGGTGGGCAGCAGTAAGGGGTGGAGTGGTGAGGTAGCGGGCAGCAGGTGGGGATGGTAGTAAGGGGTGGAATGTGGCGGACAGCAGGTGCGTAACGCAATAGGAGTTGGTATGTGGCAGGCAGCAAGTGGGAACGGTAGTAAGGGGTGGAATGTGGCGGGGTAACGAGCAGCAGGTGGGGACGGTAGTAAGGGGTGGTATGTGGCGGGCAGCAGGTGGGGAACGCAATAGGAGTTGGTATGTGGGAGGCAGCAGATGAGGACAGCAGTATGGGGTGGTATGTGGTGGAGTGGCAGGCAGCAGGTGGGGAAGGTATTAGGGGGAGTGGTATGTGGTGGGCAGCAGGTAAGTACGATAGTACGGGTGGTATGTGGTGGGTAGTAGATGGGGACGTAGTAGGGGGTGTCAAGCATGACATAGTATGTGGATGGGTGGCGTTTGGCGGGCGATACGAGTAGGGGCGATTCGTAGTAGTGACATGCGAGAGCGGATGGCGGCAGGCGAGTAGCTGACTCCCACAGTGGTAGTGGAGGACGACGATAAACGGTGGTGGGGGTGCACGTGGGGAGGCGGGCGATAGGCGGGCAAACGCACGTCGACAGAAGCCCACTCCACGTGGCCGCAGGGCCGGGCGGGCGCGCGGGCGGGCGGACAGGCACACCGAGTGGCGTTGTCATCGCAAACAATAAATACTACAACCCGTCTCGTTAATATCGTTAACAAGCAGCAATTTTACAGCGGAGGCCAAATGGCACGAACGTGATTTACAGATGATTTTAGCCGAATCTCTTTCCATAACGGCACGTCGTAAAACTCCTTTTGCGCGAAGTTTTCTGCAATCCACAAACACAGACGTTAGATATTTCCCCCCGAGCGAAACGCTCGCTCCATTTAACTCACGTTTCCTTAAACGGATGTCATAGTCTGGAGCACTCTAATTCCAGAACGGGATATTACCCCTCGTTCGGTTATTGCCAAAAAAGGAGGAAAACAACAGCGACTGCCTCGGCGAAGCTCGTTCGCTTACGAGGAACAGCGAGAGGCGGCAGGACTGCAGATCTGCACGGATGTTAGCGTAGAACCCGCTCGGCACATTTCGACACCAGTAGAATCACAGTGCTTATTTGCAAGTTGATTGGAAATATTCAATGCATATGCTGTTGCACGTGACAAATAACATCGTTGTGTTCTTTTTACCCGGCAACGCACTGAGCTGCAGTTGATAGTCAATCAACATGTACCACTGTTAAATCCCTCCGCGGTGACATCAGACGATTGATGGACAAGGATAAATTGTCATCTCTAGATTAATACAAGGATAGAATATTACAAATGTCATTCCATTTAACTTCACTGTTGCCTCGATTTGCTGAACATGAAGGGAATTTACAACATAAAATGTGAATTTTTACAAGTTTGAACAATCACATTTAGTTTTCAAGAGTAATAAAAAGGACGAAAAGCAGTATTCTGGTACCAATATTCTCGTGATGTACGTGACAATTTTGTCACAGCAATTTTTTTACCCATAACTTAACCGAATATCCTATTCTGAAAATACTACTGCGAATTGTCAGTCATCAAAATGTCTGTTCGATATAATAATACTGAAAACAAAAAAGATATGCCCATTAAGATTAAGCAGTGAAATTAATACTTTAGAGTAGCTTCCTCAAATTTTTGCGAATAGCGTCCGGTGTCTATTCGAATTTTTTGTAGTAATCCTTCATGTGATTATTTTTGATCATGAAAATGCTATCTCGGTCGTGCTCACTTCTCTTTTATCTCGAACAAATATTCGTCGCTTGACCACTTTAGTGAGATGGAAAACGTTTTCTGTCGTAAACATTTCAAATTTATTGCGCATTTTATAACCGTTGTTGCCATTGCAATCTCATAAAATGCATTTTATTTTCAGAGAAGGATTTCTAAATAGTTTGAAATACACTGAGATTTTTTTTCGAAAGTTTTTCTATTTTTCTAGAATACGTTTTGATAATGCGTTATATAACAATAGTAATTTACATATTTTTTTCATTATCGAATAATTTAAATGATTAGAAACCGTTAGAAATGAGCATAATTACAGCATGTTTAAAATTGATAAGAAACAACAGTTTTAAGAATAGGCCCTTCGTTACCCATTCCTCCTTTCAATAAAATTACTGTAAAATAAATTCGAGAGGAATTTCTCTTTGTTTAACTGAAAAATAAAACAAAGTAGTACGTGTGTGGATACGAACAACAGCAAAAGGTAAAGTGAATATAACACATATATCGAGTGATGACAAAACACCCTGAGTGATTCACAACACGCCCACAGCGTATCAGCCTAAACACTTTAAACGAAGCATTCAAGACACATTGAAACGTACACATTAAAAGTGAGCGTCGAACTGACAGCTGCTGGCTGTTTGCCAATCATCACTCATAAATTACACGCGTGATTGCTCCCAATTGCGTCAGCTAGCCCAACTAAAACGATAGAATCCCATTCATCTCCCTCATCAGGGTTTTAATTTCCACGGATATGTCCAGATCTCTTGATGGCATCGCGCAACTGCTATTTACAACGAAATGTTCCGAATTTTTCTCATCACCCAGACACGACATCATAAAATGCGTAGCGTCAAAAACTGCTGTTTCAACTCCAACAGCTGTAGTTAAAAAGAAGAACTAGGAAGTAGCTGAAGTAGCAAGGCGTTTAACGTTGATGAACTCCGCTAAGTGCAATTGAAGATAACTTCTGGGGTCCAATAGAACCCATTTCATGGTTGAAGACTCTCTCAAATACTCAGTAACAAATAACTGCTTTTAAAAACTTACAACGGATAAGGCATTTAAAAGCTCACAACGGACGCGGATACGGGACTTCTATCGTGACATACACCATCTCTCGGGAAATAACACGCATTACACTTATGAGACTAATGACCATTACAATGGATGCGCCAGGTAACACCAAATAATCCAACAAGATATTTGTTAACTGCGTATTTGCTTTTATTTCCGATAAGCTTTGATTACTCTTCGTCAGTATTCCAGTATTACAATGAGGACTTCCCTCATTCGTGTTTAGGGCCTCGTGAAGATGTTACTACGGCCTCAGGCGACACGTGCGCCTTCTAGCGGCAGAAGCCGCGGCGTCTCGCGAGGCGAAGGTGGTTGCGAGGCAAATCCAGCAGTGGGAGGCGTGGGGCTGCGCGTGGTGACGAGAGAGACGGCGTGGGGCAAGGCGTGGGACGGCGCGTGCGGTGAGGCGCTGGGCGGCGCACAGGGCGGCGCATGGGGTGGCGTGGGGAGGGGGCGGGGTCCAAAGAGCGGAGCGACGCGTGGGGCGACGCGTGGGGTGGCGGGTGGTGGCGCATGGCGACAAGAGGCACGGCGCGGGGCGGGGCTCGGGGAAGAGCTCGGGGTAGGGCGGGGCAGGGCGGGGCAGGGCGGGGCGGAGAATGGGGCGGAGCAAGGAGCGGCGCGTGGAGAGGCGCGGGGCGTCGGAGGGTGGGACTGGGCGGGGCGAGGGGCGGTGGGGCGGCGGTGGGCAACGGGGCTGGCGTGTAGTTTGGCGCGTGTGGCGGCGTGTGGGGTGGCGAATGGGGCGGGGCGGGGAAGAGACCGGTCGCAGGGCGGAGCGGGGTTAGGAGCGGGGCGAGGGGCTGCGGAAGGTGGCGCGAGGTAACGCGTGGGGCGCCGTGGGTGGCGCGTAGGGTGGCGCCAGTAGCAGTGCGTGGGTAGCGCGTTGGGCGGGGTGGGTCAGCGGCGGGGCGGAGCGAGGTGCGGGGCCCGGAACGGGGTGCGGGGCCGGGAGCAGGGCGGGGCGCGAGTGGCAGGCCGGGGTGCGGAGCGGCGGTGGGCGGCGGGAGGCGGCGCGTGGGGCGGCGGCGTGCGGCGGGAGGCGGCGCGTGGGGCGGCGCGTGGGGCGGCGTGTGTGGCGCGCAGAGTGGCGCGTAGAGTGGCGCGAGTGGCGGCGGGTGGGGTAGCGCGTGGGGCGGGCGGGGCCAGGGGCGGGGCGGAGCGAGGTGCGGGGCGCGGGGCAGCGGTGGGCGGCGGGAGGTGGCGCGAGGCAACGCGTGGGGCGGCGGCGTGCGGCGGGAGGCGACGGGAGGCGGCGCGTGGGGCGGCGCGTGGGGCCGGAGAGGCCGTTTCTTGTCGCGGCCCCGATGATGAACGGCGCGGCGCGCGGCGAGTGCAATGGAGCGGCCCGCGATAAAGCTGAGTTATTCGGATGCGCGCTTCGCGGACGCCGCGCTGCGCCGCCCGCGCGAGGGCCCTCCCGGCCACACGGCCGCGCGAGGGCCGCTTTGCATCCGGGAAGGACCTTCGCCGCAAATCATTTGGGGGATCCGAACCGAATCAAAAACTGTCTCGTCACTTACAGTAAGTGAAATATATAAAATAGAACAACGCAAATGATTACATAACATATATAATCAAGTATACAATTTTCTATGGTATATAAGTTATAAATAAACACAAAATATTGTATATTAACAAACATCGTTTTTTTCTCAAAGAAAATATTTTTTCGTAATGCCGTACTGTCATCTCGACTTAACGCAACCGCAGCAATGAAAAGACACTCTCAACAGCCGCTGTCCGTCAAGGATACGGGCATTTAAGTCCGCCGTCCGTTAAAAATAATTGCAACAAATTAGGTGAAGCTAAATATGGTGTCTAAGTACACCAATTCCAAGAATTAGTATTTCCTGTTTTATGATTTTTTCTCATACGTCAATGGGTACCTCGAAAAGTATTGAACAACACAAGGCCGATAACACAAATAACAGATTCGGTTGGTTGCGGTTTATCGAACCAAAGGCGTTAACTATAATATATGAATGTCGACACAGACGGCTACAAGCAAAAGTAAAAAAAAAGGCTTTAAACCAATACTTTCGCAATCGCAACACAACATGCTCAATGTTTTTCAATATTAATCTATACCTAAAAGTCTCACAAAAATGACTTATTAGTAATATGTTTAGGTCATCGAGTGGTTCGTAAACATTGTGCAGGCTTTCTGTAAGGCGGTAACGGGTTCTATTCCAGGGCCGGGGCAAAAATGAAGCTGTCGCTTTCTAATACAAATGACTCTCTCTCTCGTGACGAAAGTAAACTCCGGCACACCAAATAAGCCAGGTGCGATGATGTGAATATGTCATGCTCCCCACATGTCTCCCTTACCCTCAGGCGTGGATAATAAACAAAAGCAGGGCCTAGGCCTGGGAACACCGTTAGTTGTCAAAAGTCGGATTAATCTGACCCTAAATCCCAAATTCATACATAAATTCAAAAAGTATGTTTGATTTCTCTTACGAGGCTGTGTTCAAAACTATTTTAATACTCAAACATAATTTGTGTACTCGGAAGTTTGTTGAAGCGGCCCAGTGGATGCACGTGTTCGTCTCCAGCTCTTGTCGGTGCCACTGCCACTATGACTCCCTCCACCCACGTCGACCATCCGCTCTCGACATCGCAACATCTCGACTCACCTCATCGCCACACCCCGGACGATACAACCCTCAAGGGGCGGCACCCTGATTCGGCTACCAGATGGCGTTTGCAGGCCGTGCAACGAAAATGCTGTCATGGGAGGAAAATGCAAACTTTAAACCACTCTATCGTAATTCCTAATACCGCAATGCTCCAAAACGCAATACCCGCGTAAACAGTTTCGAATGTCACCAAGCGAAATTGTTTACGATACGTTTACACACTTTTCCCATTACCAAATAAGATTTAAAAGATGGTTTCTTCCCCCTTCGCTAATTCAAATATGTGTTTTCTTTGTTATTCTTATTCTTATATATTAAATTAATTGTTTAGAAATATTTCTAAGTCAATGAATCTCTGACAAAGAGCTTTCATAGATTATGTAGATAAATTCATAACTTCTGAACAGTCTGGCACGTTGAAAAAAGTAATTACAATCCTATAAAAAAGAAAAAAATTCAAACTAAATAAACCGTTACTTAATTGTTCACAAGTACGTATTAAATTGAACGTATAAATCGTTTTCAATTTGACCTGCACGTTACCCACTTATGCAGATCATAAATACGTAAATTTTAAATTATGTTTGTGATATCTCAACAAAAATGAAAGGTACTCTAATGTAATGTGATTTCTGAAGAGAAGGTGTTCCCTCTGCATACTGGTTAAGTCAAAACTTGTTCATAACAAGGAGGCAATTAAGAACTCCACACGAAAAGAAAAATAGATGCAAAGACGTGAGCGTAAGAGATAACAGGCCGTGTTCACCCCATGAATCTTAACCGTTTTGTCGTAGAGTGAAGTAATATCGCGCAAGCAATTTCTGCAAAATAGAATTCTAGAGATAAGAAACCAAATATTTCCCCTTTAAAGAGTCTTTTTTTGTTTCGTATAATCAGCAATATTCTCCTACAAAGGAAAGTTTTAAAGCCGTCGACGCAGATAGAGCGTTCGTGAGCTTCGAGCTTTGAATTTTCCAACCATGACTCACAAAATTTATTTGCATCTCATCGCATATTTAGACCACTAAGGTCGAAGTATTACTGCACTAAAATGGTAAGATTACAACAGAAAGGAACATAATAACAACCAGGTTAAGCACGATACCCTATCTAGATATAAAGATGAATATAATGAAATATACAACTTCACAGCACGCAGGAATACCAGTTATTACACTATGAATTATAAAGACTTTCATTCATTCAAAAATTGTTTTTAATAATCTGTATAGTTTCTAATAGAAATTAGAATCGAATTACACCGTTTTTCTGTTCTTCAACGTCAACACGTACATATAACACTAGCCTACCACAATTTTGCTGACATACGACTCGTACCTGAACTTTACAAATTCAAGTACTGCTGTTTAATAACGTCCGTTTTCACCACAAATTGATAACTTGTATTTTACATTTTAGGTCTCGCTGAATGTGAAGAGGTGAAATGCTAACAGTTCAACTACACGTTAGCCAGGTGCACGTATAGATGCACAAGGAAAGTTCAGAAGAGGCAGGTGTCGGAATCAACCCAGACTGTAGTATTTTTACAATTCAAGCAAATTATACATGTCGCGTACGTATAAATGTAATGGCACTGATACAATGTATCTGTGTGTGTGTGTGTGTGTGTGTGTGTGTGTGTGTGTGTGTGTGTGTGTGTGTGTGTAGGGAGAGATGAAGATTTAGACCCGGCATCTACTTCCAATTCCAGCTTTAGACTTAAGTGAGTCCGACTCTTATCAGAAGTTTCGTTTAATTCGAGACGCTCCATTTCTACGTCAATCGTAACGCTTTGAAACGCTTTGCAACTATGTTTTTGTGTTTTTACAACTATATTTTTATCTTATGTGCAAAAATTAATTTAAAAGATAATTGTCTTAGAAATTGGAGAAAATGATCGTTACATTCAACTAATCTCTACTGGGCCAAAGATTTCACCATTATTTATTTTCCATTCCTGGTTCGATCCCAGACAGACGAGTTAAGAAAACAACCCTCAAACACCTCACAGAGAAGTGGACACCTTTCACAATGGCAAACATATTGTGGAAGTTGACTCAATAATCATTTGAACTCAGGATGTATGCAGGGTGCGGGGTATTATCAATTTCTCAAGCTTGTACAGAGGTTCATATGGTTACGTATGTGGCATTTGCTCATGTTTGTTAGTGCATAGTTGCTTTTATGCACAGGTGTTCGGCAGGTACACGAAATCTCATCTGCGTCGGAATGTGACCTGACGAACAGCTGTACGTAAAGAATTGCCTGACAATCAGAAGCATATGTTGTAAGTGCAATTCCGTTATATCAACATTCCCACTCCACACTACATTTTATTGGCAAGAAGTTATCATTTTCGACCTCTCCGCATGTCTTAGAATTTTGTTACATTTATTCCAAGACATTCTGTACAACTGTCATACTATATCACGTTATACCTTTTCGTTTCGTTTTTAATGTTTGATTCAGAAACAATTCATAAAGAAAACACGTCTTGTACATTTTTTTCATAATTAAAAATAGTTAATTGCTGAAATGATTATTGGATTCTTCTTCCCTGGACTACCTGCGTCTCTCACAACATATTCGCGCAACTCTAGGTGCACTCGTGTTACAAGAAGTTCTCCCCATAACCCACAAATCCAGCATAAAACTTTATCTGCTACACTTCAATCACGAGCAAACAGTGACATTACCGGGATTTTCCAACCAAACAATAAAAAAAACAGTCACAAACACACAAAAAAAAAACATCATACGAACGAGATCGACAGAACCGAGCGCGATTTTTTACATAAACAGCGATGCGGAAACAAATTGATGTACATAACGTCACTCCCAGCGGCAACAGTTCTCCGGTGGAGCGCGGCGGGGCCTGTGGGTGGTGAGGGGGGGGGGGGAGTGGAGGGGAGGGCAGAGGGTCGAGGACGTCGAGGGTGTCACGAGTGGCGCGGCGCGCGGCGACGGGTCGTAAGTTCGGTCCCCGGGCCGTCGCTTCCAACAGGTACTAACTCCGCTCTCCCCGTGTTCCACCCGACGTAAGTAATAGCGAGGTCGTAAACGTGATGGAACGGCGCTAGCCGCTTGATGAATATCGACATGACCCCATCGGCCGGGACACCCGCCGCCGCCGCCGCCGCCACCGAAACCGGGGCAATGGCTTCTCACGAAATGAACGCCCCGACGAGACCTTCCCCCATTTCCATTTTATTATTTCCTTCACTCGGGTTTTTTTTCCTTGCCTCCGTCCCGTGTGTTCTAATGTAACAACGGTCGAGCTGAAACGAGAGAAAAAAGCGAGATACGGCCAAAAGAAAATTAAAGGACGCGAGCAGATCGCGTTCGGGCAGATCCAGGCCAATGCTCTGAGCACGGAATCGCCCAGCGGCCCACGAATAAGGACGTTGTGAGACTTTAATGGCAACTATCGATAACGTCAATAAACAATAAGTCCATGTTATCGAAGCGCAAACATCGATACTTTCAACTTGACTGATACACAAATTCAAAGAACGGTATATGTATTTTATTTTATTTTCAAACAATTTACAATACATTTTAATTATATATTTTCATAATTCTTATTTTATTTCACATAAACATATTTTAGTCGTTTAAATAAGTAGCAAGCAGTGTATGCAGCCCTCCGTGACAAACATAAAGAATGCACAAAGAATGTAAAGTACTTGAATGGAGACGCGCTTGAAACCGGAGTGGAACAATCGATTTATTGCGAACGTCAATAGAGAGATTGTGCAGGCCATAGCGTCATCACTATCAATCTTCTGCTCATGCGCAGATGCCCTAAAACGGTACGTAATTTAAACTACGCATGAGGAGAAGATAGTGCTTTAACGTTCGAGGTGACACAATTTTTCTAATTACGTAATTTCACTGATACCGATTAAATACTATCGAATCAATACTTCACTGGTATGAAGTATCGATAATGGGAGAATCGAAAAAGAAAGTCGGAACTCAAACACGCGAAAGTGTCGCAACGTCCCTTGTAATCGTAACGTCACAACGAGAAACAAAGCGAGAGAAGCGAAAGAAAATTAAAGGGGGCGAACCAGCCGCGATCGCGACCCGGGCGCTCCGAAGCCGAGCGCCGCTGACAGTACGAAAGAGCCGCGGGCTCTCCCCGCGAGAGCGCGTCGATGTAAAAATCGAGAACCCGAGACGTGGCGTCGCTTACGACACGCAAATCTTATCAGGCCGCAACATCAAATTTGCGTAAGTTCCTTTCTCTCGGCAGCGAATCTCCGTTTCTGGGAAGGAATCGATTCTTCTCGACTTTCATCCGCCGCCCCCGCCCATCGCCGCGCCGCGCCGCCCGAGGGCGCCACCGATGGCAGCAGCCCCCCCCCCCCCGCCCAGCTGCCAGACAAACGCCAGGTACTCTCGAATCTCGGAATTCAGACGGAAATGTCGCGGGAATATCGGTTTAACGAAGCCGATTGTTCGTTTTTTTAATTGTCTTTTTTAAATTTATTTTCTTCCCGTTCGGCTTTCGTCTTTCGGGGATTTTGACGGGTACAATGTTACATACAATGACTTTACTTGGCTATCCTCAGGTAAATGCGGGTCTCGGAGTAACCCTTCACTATTTTTAAAATTTCATATTTGAATAACTGTTTGCGCATTTATTTTTATTGAAGTTTGCATTTATTGTTTTGAGGTGGAGGGAGAGTGTTTGTGGGAAAAGGGGGCAAATAATTTTATGAATTAGAGTGTGCGAAAGAGATCTTTGAGAAATGTGAAGCAAATGCGTGATGGATAATTGGCCGAGATTGAATATTGGAGTGTTGAGACATGCTGAGAGTAGAGAGTAATACTTTTGAGAGGTTTGTGAGATGAATTCTGAGAGGAGAGATACTTGAAGCTATCGGGGAATTTGTGAATTAGAAATGAAACAGGGGGCTTTCAAGGTTTGTCTTAGATATTTGTTTTGGATTGTCTGTAAAATAGCCATATTGGACAAGCGTGTCATTGTGGGTCTTGTTATCATTTTATAGATGCGCAACCCAGTTTCTATGCTGAGGGTGGAATTTCTATTGATAAACGAGTATAGCTTCAGAACTTTGGCACGTGTCTTATGGGCTGTTGATTTAATGTGCGGTTTTCACGTTAGCCGTTTGTCCAGCAAGACACCTAGGTATTTGGCTGGCGAAGAATAAGAAAGTTATTTATTCGTAGGAGTGTAGGGAAGGGAAGATATCTGAGAGTGAATATTTAGGATTGTGATTTGAAGGTGTTAATTTTAATTCTCCATTACCAGCCCTAGATCGTAGAAAACAACTTAGAAAATACGAAAAAATCCCTTCGGAACACAAAACATTTTTTCCGCCAAGGACGCAACGTATATGAGCTATTCGCAATTATAAAGTGTGACGCAGAAATCTGTTTTTATGTCTTAATCAGCGAAATTTTTGCAATGGGTAGTAGTTTTGATTTATATGAGAACGCCGCCGCCTGGTGTGTATTTTCTAGTCTAACTACGTTGTATCCTGAGAAATAAAGCGGAGAAGGATGTTTTGAGCGCGACTCAGTGATGCAAGCAATGTCAATATTGTTGGCTTGTAAAAAATAATGAAGTTCAATGTTTCTACTGCTGATGCTACATGCATTCCAATTCATTCGTGTTAATGAGTGATTAATTTCAGGTTGAGCTATGGACGGAGCTAATATAGGAGGCTATCGCTTGTTGGATATTCTGAACAATAATTGGTATAATAGAGTTCATGGTATTAATTAAGTGTACGGTAATGGAGTTAATTGTATTGTGTGTGCGGGGAGAATTCAAGAAACTGTATTAAGGTGAGTTATTTTGGGGGAGATTGTTTTGGGAGTTGTTAGCTGATTGGTTTCGGGTGACGTTGTGTGGGTGCTGGTTAGTTACTGATACAGGGGTGAAGTTTGGTATGTGGGTCATGGTATACCTAAATTGGGAAAATGGTGAGTGGTTTTAGGGGGAGGGCACGCCGCTCGCTCATCGAACTGAGCTCAGGGGCCCTATGAGCTTTGAGAACCGCTTCTAGAAAGATTAAGCATTTCATCGAGTTCTTAATTTGACATAGCTATCAAAATCTATAGAATTCTACCTTCTAATTATCCTAAGACAGTTTTAAATCATCCTAACGTAAGTTATAAGTTTTTGACTTACTTATAATTTTAACATTTTTTAAAACCTAACTTTCAAACTCAAAATACTTTGATTTCACTGTTAAGACTTATCCAAAGTCGATTTAACTATAGTCCATTGTAATTGTGAGAAATTTTCCTTAATTCGTCATTGTCGGTAATGCAGGATCTCACCACATCGTCTAAGTACACTTAGCCGGGTTCGAGTCCCTCAAGAAGCAAGGATGTTTCCTTCATGGAATTGTAAATGGTTGTATTTTCACAATACTTCATATCCCATCTGAACATCATGTCATTCATAGTCATGCAAGCCTCATCATCACTCAATCCCATACGATCACCTCTACCATCTCTCCACACAGCAGAAAACACTAGTAAACCCAATGGTGGGACGCGTTTAGAAATGAGAGGCCATAAAGCCATAGGCAACCTCCCGCACCTAAGCACAGAAATGATTACGTCACCAGCGCCACTTTCGACTCGACACCGGAACCGCTGCCGTACCGGAATAAAATCTCCCATTCGCAAACACGTTAATAAGATTACTACTTCGCTAACCCGGGAAAGAAATTGCACGAGTTCCAAAGGCAGAATGATCTTCATTAAATCGACGCCGGTTCTCGGTCGCCGTCGTAAACCAGTGTCTTCAAAGTGTAATGATGCTAATGCCGGGGCGTTTTTGCTTCTCCGTGGAGGCGTACAAGCAAAGCGCGGGAAAACGCCTTGACGCAGGGGATCGTTAGAGGCAGCGACGAGCGGGCAACGAAGACACACGGGATCGCTCGACGCCTCTGCCGTATGATGATAAATTATGCATCTTTTTCATCCTCCTTTTTCGTACGCCTCGTGTTCCTTTATGCGAAACTTTTTTTTTCTCCTTCCCTTCTACTTCTTCGCGCAACCGTGAGCAAAAATTCCAAGATTTATCCCCTCTCCCGCCTCGGTAATGAAGATGTATGCAGGTGTGGAGAACGGCGCGGAAGCAAATTATCGTGAAAACGCCCCCGCGGCGGAGCGTATATGAAACGGCAGCGGGCGCACTCAGCACCTCCAGGCCTCCAGGACGCGCCTAGTAGCTTCTCATCTCGCCCGGAAAGCCTTCGCGAGCGCCCTGGGAAATTACAAAATGCGTGTTGCAGGTAACGCGCCGCGTTTCAAAGAACAGGCATAGAGCTTCGGGAATGATATCATCGGAGCCGGTAAGGAGGGGGAGGGGCTAGCACAATGGCTTCCAAAATCTGAGTTCACGGGTTTTGTGAGGAAGTGAGTGCAGTGAAACCTGCACAAATGGCCACTACGATTAAGCGGACACCACTTAATGGCCATTTTTTCGTGGAACCGATCGAGTTTCCCTTTAGACAGTGTAATAATTCTCTCTTTTAAGCTGTCACCTGGCCCCGCGACCAGCGGCCAGGCACTTTTCGGAAATTTGCCGCTATAAAGCGGTTGCTTCTAGCGATTTTCGACCTGTCGAATAAGAAGTGCGATGGAGATACTGTTGATTTACGAATATATCATAATCTTGCAACGAGACGTATTGTCATTGTCACTAAGAACAAGGACATCTGGAACCGTCTATTTGGTAGGAAGATTGAGATACATTTTAATAACTGTCTCTATGAAATAATAATTCTTTAGAGATGATCACTTAGCACTACTCTTGTGAAGTTTGCTAACACTTGCTTCCTCTCCGTGAGAACTTGTCAACCAGACGCGGAAATCACCGCGTACGATATGGTCATTTGGAAACTTCTGCGAGAGACGGCACTGCTCACTGAATTGAACTGAATTTCGAACTCTAATTTACTAGGGAGATTGGTTCTGTTAGAACGGAGAAGAATGAGTAACAAATGTTTGATAGTATTGTATATGATTGTCACGACTAGGGTCTGACAATGTTGAAAATTGAGTAAATTTCCTGGATATATATATATATATATATATATATATATATATATATATATATATATATTTGTCTGTATTTTTTGTTATTCAAATGCAGTCGGTTTGCTTTATGTTGTATGCTGTAGTGTAGTAAACAATACCGTATTTGAGAACTTGGTTTTTATTTCTTCCGCATCATATCATGTATGATTCTACAAAATTGTCCAATTTAAAGTCCTAAGATTTTATAGAATAAACATATAATATTAAGCTCTTCTCTAGAATTTTCGATGAATCTTACCAGACAATAATTCCGTGCTCTGTCCACTACATACTCTTTTTCCGACCCTGCTTATGCCCAAGATAAAGGCGTGTCTCTAAATGATCTGTCGCGCAAGTCCGCGCGTTAATACGCTTTAAATAATAGAATCGCTCTGTAACGCTAATATTTATGCGGTATATGAAACCCTATAGTTCATAAGCAGTTCGTTAAATCTTCCAGCTTTCGGATATCACGAAAAGTCCCGAAACGCGATCCGGCTTCATGGCCCACCCAGCCATGATCCGGCCTTTACGGCGCGATTATGCAAAACGTGGAATTCGGCACAACGGCCTCGCGGATATGAGCTGGCGTATGTCGGGAGACATCAAATAGATACAGTCCTATAAACGCGGTTCCGGGCCCCCGGGCTGTAACGGGCGCGATCGCCGCAAGGCCCGGGAATTATTCGGAAGAGCCGACGCGGAGGAAGCCATTCCGTAGACGAACGGCCCTCCACGCCACGGGGGACGGAAGGGCACGGGGGTGATAGGAAGCAGGAAGGACGCCGCTTGGAGATGGCACATGCAATCGCGAGCGCAGCGCAGACGACAGAACGGCCGCAGAAACCAAACTTTACAAGTGATGGGAAGGATGTGGGGAGAAGAGAGGTCGAATTTAAAAAAGAATGAAAATGAATCGAAAATATGCAAAACATACCCATCGGGTATGAAGCGAAACGGGTAACTGACGGCCCCAAGCCTTATGGCTTATACTGGAATGAATGATTTCATTGATTGATGATTTAAAGATATGATATGAATGGTGATGGAACATTGGAGCAGAATAAGAGCCAAGGCAGGTGAGAGACGCGAAGTGGAGGGAAGAGAGGTCGAATTCAAAAAAAGAATGAAAATGAATCAAAAATATGCAAAACATACCCAGCGGGTATGAAGCGAAACGGGTAACTGACGGCCCTAAGCCTTATGGCTTATACTGGAATGAATGATTTCATTGATTGATGATTTAAAGATATATGAATGGTGATGGAGCATTGAAGCAGAATAAGAGGCAAGGCAGGTGGGAGACGAGAAGTGAAGCGAACTTCCTTTCTCCACCACAAATTCCTCATGAATAGCCCGAGATTTGAACTTCAATCCTAATCGTCGAAGGGAAGTGTTCCGACTTCTATCCCACGAAATTATCGCTCCATGACCTAATGACCACGGGGACGAATCAGATTAGACATCATTTAAAAGATGGCATTTGCAATAAAGTGTTTTCTGGATAACCAGACAAGAAGTGTCACAGAATCCATAAAGACAACACGAGAGTTGGTAGCACGCTGCGAAAACTATATCGTACAATACAGTATTTACATTATCCGAAAAAATATATTTGTCGTTGATAATCTTGACGTCACCAGGATAAATGATAAGTGTTTAGTGATATTCACAACACTGTAATGTAAAAATAATTCACAAGACACACAGCCAATGCATGGAAATCTAATGATTGAGGTGGGATTTAGATCAAATTCTGTGAATGCATATGGACATAAAAAAAAGCAGAATCGGAAAGCAATATTAGCACTATGTGAACAGATAGGGTTGTGGAAACGATAAAAGAATTTGTGTGCGCAAAGTTGCTAGAAGCAATGCCCAAGGGGCTAATAAATTGTTATTAAGGAATGTCCACAGAGAGGTATAAGAAATTTGTAGATTCTTCAAATTATTGGTAATCAAAACATCAATTTTGAAAATCAAAACATCAGAAATTCAAAAAAAATACACAAAAGTTTTAGCAAAATGAAAAATGTGGCAAAATGAACCTAAATACCCGAAAAAGAGTATCCCATTGAAAACTTTCCATTGGCAACTACTCACAATTTTTTTCTCAAAATGTTAGTGCTAGCATGAGAATATTCTCTTAAGTCTCGTCACAGCATCCTATCAAATTGACAGCTCCCTCTCCAAATACTTCATTTCATCGCTGGAACTTCATTTCGCCAATATTGATAAAGGGAATCACATCACTGCATGACTAGAGATTCAATTATAAAACTAATTTTCGGTTCAGACATAGGACGCAGACTCAAAATGAAGTCTTCGTGATGAATATAAACATTTTCATTATAAAAGATAGAAAACTGGTGTAACAGATGACAATTAGGAGCCCACGAAAATTAATCATTTTCTTAAAACCAAGACGGTTAGAAAAAAATAAAAGAAGTTTATAAGTGATATACGTGATCACAAAGCAAATATGATGGGGCAGGAAGATAATTTTTAATGAAACATCTGTCGTCAGTAATGTCCTAAAAGCTAAGAAATTGACTGTAAATATCAATGGAAATGCCGAAACGATTGATATCTTTTAAATTACTCTCAGAAATAAAAAAACTGCTGATGGATGAATGTGGAACGAACTAAAAAGTTAAATACAAGATCAGAAAGTGAATTTTTTTAATTCTGAAATAACTAGTCAAAATTCACTAAACAAAACTGTGAGGTCGGATATTTTTTGTAAAGTTTAGAGAGTATTTCTAAGACCTCCACAGTTTAATCTCTAGCGCAAAACCCATTGCGAACCCTCTCATACATCCCTCAAACTGAACCCAGAAGTTACTTCACAGACTCTTGCTGCATAAAATTTGTTTTGCCTTCTAACTCACGGAAATATTTCTAAACATAAAATAATGTTGTAACGACTTTTAACATAAATGGGAAATCAAATAGAGGGACTTATGAATGACCTCTCAAAACAGAAATTCGGCAATTCAGAAGAATTTTATTCATTTCTATTTATTACACAAAAAATCAAAAAAACAAAACAAATACGACATTTGATGGACGGATTAAGCCTACATTCAGGTTCACAAGGAAAGAGAAGGACCATTATGGCGTTTACTGCAATGATGGTCACGAGCACTTGCACCGATCACGAGCAAATGAACGACAAACCCGAATGCTCCACAACGTTACGAAAACGCCCTCACGTTTCTTACATGGCCGCTCCTACTCACATTCAGATTCTTATGCACAACTTTTGTTGACGGACCGCCTTACATATTTGAAGGATGATTCGCCCGCACGTCGCAGAATCACACCCAAACTGCCTATAAAACTCGAGGTACAGTTGGGCGCAAGAGTTGAGAGCGGGCTGTAATGGCACGGGCTGGGCGGCGATGGGTCCCACGGGAGGTATAGCCAGCGCTGCGGCTGTGTAAATGTCTGTTATGCTCCTTTACTGCCGTGAGAAAACTGCGCGTCTCTGGGTGGGCGTATTGATTCTCGCTGGAGGATCGCGCACACGCTGCGAGCAAGCCGGGTTGGCGCGTCGAGCAGAAGCAACGGCGCACACGGCGCAAAAAGGATGAAACTCCCTTTTCGAAGCAGCTCGTTCGCAGCGATGTAAGAGTACATACGTGCAAGCCGACAGCATGGTTATTGCCTTCTCAAATAAGTATGGTATGTTTTCATACAACCGTTCATTATTTTCTAAAATGTTCCTTGCGCAAAAAGTGAGTTAAGTAGGCGGAGATAGATCACCTCTAGGAGCCAGACGGAGTAGCAACAGTCTCAAAACCACCGCCGCACTCCGAAAAACGAACTTTTCATTCGGAGCAAATCTGCGTTATTTATGCCGACTCTGGATACGTGATAAACAAAATATTACATTTCAAAGTATTTTGCAGTAATGTTTTCTTTAATCAGAAATTTTAATTCAGTTTCTTCCTACCTATTCGTTACATATCAGACTTAATATTTAAGCATATTGCTCTAACCACATGCAAACAGGTGCTCAGCAGCAGACGGATCAACGTAACCTGCAGCCACGCTGGATAACTAAATCCGAATCCAGTGCGAGGAAAGGAGTCAACAACAATCGACTCGGCCACAAACCAGGCGCAAACTGGGACCTGCAGACTCGGACGGCTGCGAGCGGTTCGGACGGTCGCCTGAACGCAATTACAGCCAGCAGACGCTGCACCGCCTTTGTGGAGCCGCCGGGCTCCGCCTCCTTGCCCTCCTCCCCCACCCCCGCTTCTGCCCCGTCACCGCCCTCGCACCGCACCGGCCACTCTTCGCCCCGCGCTGTCCCCGCCCCCTCCTCCCCACGGAAACGCACGAGCCGAGCCCGCCCTCTCCACGAACCTCGCATCCCCGCCACCCCCGGCTCCGCCCTCGAGTCCCCTCCGCTACGCCCTCCCCCCGCCCCGCCACCCCCGTCCCCTAGGCCCTGGCCGGGCTGCCTTGGTCGCCCACGCCGCCCTCGTCGCTCAAACCGCCGGCAGAAACCGCCGTCCTCTGCCGCCCTGCCCCGCGGGCCCGGCCCGCCCTGGCGCGGGCGCCGCCGCCGCCGCAGCCACCGCCCCGCACGCGCCTTAATACAATTAGAAAGCGAGCGTGCCCGACCGCGCGGCGCGGGCACAAGCGGCTGGCTGCCGCCCCCGGGCGAAATCTCACAAGGCGACAAAGGTGGCGGAGTTGGAGGCGAAGGCACAGGGCTGGAAAAGACGGCGTGGAACGAGGCGGCTGCGAGGGCGCGGTGCGGTAATGGAGGCGGACGTGGTGAACCGGAGGTGAGATTAGAGACGGCAATAACGATATCTGGGGGCTGAGGAAAGGAAAACCCGCTACCTCTGAAGTCTTGGTTAGGGGGAGCAGAATCGCAGAGGAAGAACGGGATGAAAAGTAAGCAACGAAGGAGGTGATCAGGAAAGGACCAAACAATTTCATAGGCTTTTGTAGCAGATGGGAAGGCAAAGGCGTCATTGGGCAGGAGAAGGGATGGAAGAACAGCGAAGAACGTGTGGTAAATACCGAGAAGGCGACGAACTCCCAAAGGCAGCGACAGCAGAGGTAGAGGACACGAGAAAAGAGATCCCCAGCATGAGCAGCGGCAGCGCCACGGGGTGGGGGCCAAGTCGCGCGCAGAGACGTGTGTGGAGGCGGGAGGGGAGGTGGCGACACACAAGAGACCGCCTCGGCTCGCCCCACCCACCGCCACCCGTCCTTTCCCAAAAGTTCCGGCCGAAAGCGCTCGCCCCGAGCCTCCTAAATCAGCCGCTCCCCTGAGGCCGCCGCCCTGCACCGCCTACCGTCTTTCCCGCCGGGCGGGAGAGCGTGGCGAAGGCGACGTGGACGATTCAAGAGGCGGTGGCGGGGACGCGGGCGCGGAAAGGTAAAGGCAGGGCGGAGACGGGGGTCGAGAACAGAGCGGGAGCAGCACAGTCAGGAGAGCGGGCGGAGTCAGGAGAGCGGGTGGAATCAGGCTGAGCATGTAGGCGGGGACGGACGCAGGGGAGTATATGGCGGCAGGGCGGGGACACAGCAAGGCGGGGACAGGTGGGGCAGGGTGAGGACATGAGATGAGGACAGGGTGAGGTGGAGAAAGGGCGGAGGCAGGGAGCGAGCAAGGCGGTGGCATGGCAGGGGTAGGGCGATGGCAGGGCGTTGGAAGGACGGGGGCTGGGCGAAGGAAGGGCAGGTCAAGGCGGATTTAGGAGTGGGAGCGGAGTCTGCCAAGAAGGAGTAGAGGCCTGGAGGCGGAAGAGGAAGCGGTATAGTGGGCAAGGTAAAGTAGGAGCAGATACACGGGTGTGGGCAAGGGGTACGAGGGGGCGGTGTCAGGGGCGGAAGCGGAGTAGGACGAGGGATAGAGTCGGAGGAGGAGGAGGTGGGGAGGAGGCGGAGACTTGGCGGAGCAGTTTCCGTCGACGCTGTGCGCAGCCTCTGGGCGAAAGGCCTCTTTGATACGCTCCGTATTCGACACAGCCCGTTCGCCATCCGCTGAAAGGTTAAATTTGAGGGAAAAGAGACGGAAGTTGCAATCCATATGGAAGTAAAATCGCGGCGATCAAATAAAACGAGCGGTTCAAAAAGATCGCTGAAAATTTACGAAATTAAACTGGGCCACTTCAAGACAAATTCGCCTACACGAAGTTAAAGTTCTTATCATCGCGAAATTCTCAAACTTCATTGAACATTTTTTTATCCATGCTAATGGTCAACTCACTTCGGCAAATGAGGTTGATTCAGAATAAACGTACCCGGAGTAAGCCACTAAACACCAATATTTTATGAAGAATAGAATTTTAATACATTTAAAAATGAAGTCTTCAGTTTTCATCTCCATATGTATGTTGGCTCTGACCTTTAACCGGCCACACAATTTACAGAAAACGCGCGCAATGATTCCAAGAAATATAAACAGTCTGTGAGCAAGCAAAATAAACTACTAATTTGGTTTTGCTCAACATTTAGAATGGTTCT
The DNA here is from genome assembly GCA_038098605.1 of Gryllus longicercus. Classification (NCBI taxonomy): domain Eukaryota; kingdom Metazoa; phylum Arthropoda; class Insecta; order Orthoptera; family Gryllidae; genus Gryllus; species Gryllus longicercus. The sequence goes on along the minus strand of JAZDUA010000603.1, from coordinate 539,345 downwards.
TTGAAATGAAAATATAATTCTTTAATATTTACTCCGGCAAAAGATTCAGTTATCTGGTCACATATTAACACAAAATTGTATTTCAATACAAACCGAAAGTGTAACTAAAAATCTGTGCGTATTTTAATAAAATGGAATAGCCCACGGCCGTGAAATTTCTAAATTCTTTGCACGAATGGCAGAAACATGAATGTCATTCAGAGAAGAAGAAGAATAGTTAAGTTATAAAAATGGAAAATATAGTTTTCTAAATAATAAAATGTAAGATGATAGTTCTCTTCAAGAAATAATCAAGATCTTCACGAAATATTATTAAACAATTGTCCGAGATAATTGCATGCAAATGCGTAACATCAAGCTGAAAAGACGCTGGACTTGGAGTGAAAAATTAATACATATTCGTCCTCGGTGCAACAGTTTACGAAAAGCTCAACTTTAAACCACCGATAAAATGAGTCAGTAGAAAGAATATAAGTTACATGAGTTCTATATATTTTTTAAAAAAATATTCAAATTAGTAATACAAATTATTTATAAATTCGTTATACAATTTATAGAATGAAACAACTTACACAATACCCTGAAGCAAACCACTACCTATCTCAAACAACCATCTAAATCAACATTCATAATTTTCTAATTGCTCAAAAATCGAGAGTCGGTCCTTGATATACACCCGTCAACATCCCTATAAACATTACACATCACAACATTAAACAAGAATCGTTAGTCGAAATACCCATGAATACCCATGATATTTATCTCGTGACCTTTTGGGAACCGGGTCATACAAGATGAAATAGGCAGATCGAAGGTGCTTGTAGGCTAAAGAAAGCAACTCACACTCGGAAGAATCACTCAAATACACGACCCCTCAAGAAATTGCGTAAGCCCTAGTTTTATGATTCACTCTGTTTTATTCGTGTTCCACGACTCAAACTTACATAAACGCTTATATCATGAATGGGAACAACTTCGATGCTCAGAAAACGTATACATGTAAGAGAATAACACACATTTTAATTTTTTTTATTAATCAAAAATCCAAGAGATATTATTCCGAATACGCAAGTAATCGAAAATCTATCAAACAATGTGATCCCAACTGTTAAAAATAGGAAAGAAAACGTCAAACAGAAATTGTAATGTTTTATTCCCAAAATGGACTGCCAGGTAAGTTGCAGAAGATAAAGATATATTCACTCGCTGCTTCTCCACTCGCGAACCCTTGCCTATTTCGTACAGGCACTTACATAAGAATGGGATCGTTCCGTGATATCGGAGCTCTAGAGACGACATGAGTGACGTAACTAGCGGCGAACCCGAGGGGAGTTGAGGCCGGATCCCCGCCCCCGCGTGATGTAAGAGGCCAGGGAATACGCCCCGGGGTCGTTCGTCGCGACTGCGGCGAAACGCCCTTGCGACGTACGGCCCCGCGCTGCCTCCGTCCATTTCATTGCCGACACACCCCTAGCCTCACTCCCACCCCCCCTGCGCCATCTTAGCTCTTCGGTTTGATAGTTGATTCTTAACTAGGATTATTTTTTTAAATATATTTATTTGCTTCGCGTTCGACTTTCGTCGTTCGGGGATTTTGACGGGTACAATGTTACATACTCGTACAATGACTAGGCCACCCTCAGGCAAATCTGGGAATAACTCGTCACTATTTTTAAAATTTCATACCTGAATAACTTGATAATAATAATAATATTATAATAATAATAATAATAATAATAATAATAATAATAAAATAATAAAATAATAATAAAATAATAATAATAATAATAATAATAATAATAATAATAATAATAATAATAATAATAATAATAATAATAATAATAATAATAATAATAATAATAATAATAATAATAATAATAATAATAGAATTGCATTTATGAATCACGATTCTGCCATAGCACTCTTCAGCACAGCCCGTCAGAACGCTGCATAGGAGCAAAAAGTAACCTTCTGTGATTGGATCTTTCGGGACAAACGAAGGCCAAAGCGACGATATTCAGATCACGGGACGGTCGTCATTACCAGACACACTTTTAGATGGAAGAAAGTTAACTTAAACTAGTGAAACTACAACGGCACGCCCTTTTTCGCATTATTTGTAGCTTACATTAAGATTTATTTGCATGAACAAATTTCATTAAGGAAAACATTTATATCTTCAATATTGTAGTTGTAGAAGAAATCAAAAAAATATATTTTGTAATTTTCGAAAATTCAGAAAGCTCAACAAAAATTAGACATGTGCAATTTTTAATTGCCCTTTGCTCTAAAACAGAAAAAATAAAGAAAAACTCTGGAGCAGATTTTAGAAAAAAATAAATTGCCTTTACTTCAAGCAAAAATTGTTCGAACACTTTTTTTTATACTGTTCATGACTACAGACGTTTAATTTTTTGAAAAGTGTTCAATTGTTCATATTTAAATACTTCCTTATTTAGTTAATTAATTAAATCTTAGAACAGATTTCATTGAGGGAAAACATCACTACCATCAATAGTGTACGTTTGTAGTTTTACTTTTTTGCAATATTAAAACACAGAAAGATCACCAAAAAATGGGACCTGCGTTATCCTCATAAACATTATTTGCTCTATTTGAAAAAAGTATTTTTTTATTTATTTTAATTAAGGTCGCCAGGTCGACCAGGTCTCTAGCGACCACTATAGATTAATGTTAGTGTTTACAGTATGACGTGATACGATGATGGCGAGGAATGAAAGGACGAACACGAATACAACCATGCCCGATGTGGGATTCGAATCCGCGATCCTTCAGACCGAAATCGCTGTGGCACTACTGCCTTAATGATCTCGCCCATCCGGATGACAAGTGTGTCTTTGTCAATGATCTGTTTTGAAAAACAGTTTTTATTAGGACAACAATCTCCATCTTCAATATTTTACTTGTAGGAAGACGCCGAAAAAACTTGAATCCTTGGAATTTTCCAAAATACAGAGCGTTCAACGAAAACAAGACCTGCGCCATTTTTGAGCGTTCTTTGGCCTGGGTCTTTGGTCTTGGAAAAAAAATAATCAAAACATTTTCAGACATATTTCAAAAAAAAATTGAAAAGTCTGGATTACCCACTAGCTCCTGATTCAACCACTGTTAGAAGGAGAATTATAGCGGCCGGCTGCTCAGATCGGTAGTTTTGCGTGGTTTCTGCGATCAATATCAAGTCAATCAACCTTGTACTCTACTCTTTCCTCTCTCTCACACACACGCACTCACTCACATGCACTGCAATACATCCATACATGTCACGAGACCAGTCTGTGGCTTAGAGTAGAAAAATGAAATCTAGGGACCTAAACACGTTTGAGAGATGTGGATTTTACTTCTTCTGTTTTTTCCGACCAGGCATACATACGGACACCTTAGCCACGACTCATAAAACCAGCACCTGGGTGCCTTCGGGATACGGTTACTCTCGAGATACACTAACACGGACGAGTACATCTGTCACGTATGTACGTGCATGCCTTTTGACAATGCACAGAAGAGGTTTCGTTTACACTGTCAACGTGACAACTCTCTAACATGTTTGAAAGAAAACAGGCATTGTTATGAAGGGTAACCGTGAAATATGAAGACCGAGGTCCTGGGTATCGCTGACTAAAATGTTCGGAAACGGTTCTGGACGTTTGAGTCTTCTTCGGCAGGTGAGCACCGTCAGTTACCATCCCCGACATCGCTCCCGCAACTAACTTCCTTTCTGTTGAAACGGCCACTACCGTAATGTCTTACGCTTCTACCGTCCTGGTGAACTCGGCGGAAATAAAGAAGAACTTTTAGACGTCTTGCAATTCTTTGCTCTAACTTCTGAGCCACCAGTTCCGTGCGCAATAATTCTACACGATTTCATTACTATCTCTTCAGATTTTTCATCTCGACTACAGTTCAGTTTCCAGGTGGAGAAAAAGCTAAGAAAGAAAATAGTTTCTTCTAAAGGACAAAACCCATTCGTTTTCAAAGAACTTCTCTCCAGAACTTTAAATAGAAGTAGAATCGTATAATTTTCTTGAAATATTAAAGTCGCCTCAATTAGTAAGCTTTTCTTATAAAGTTTTAGATATTGGATGAAAAACATTAATCTACTGCAGTCGTGAATATTAATACACTGCGTAAGGAAACGTGTTCGACGAACAAGACACCTAGTACAACAATAAACGGCAGCAGCAAAATGAAGCGAATAATGACAGATTAATTAGGGATTAGCGGATCCGTTCTAAAGGAAGAAATTTGTAATAATACGATTTTTTATATCAAAACATGCCTGCGGGAAGTATCCTGTTCTCAAGTGAGTAAATAAAATTATGATAATGGAGCTGACAAATACACACACGACAAAAACAAAGATACATGAAACAAACACAAAATACACACTATTACCTGCTTATTAAAAGTCCCCCAAAGTGCAGCAGATATCACAGCAGAAAGATTTATGAGCATATTAAATTCGCAGTACGACCAGCTCCTAGATTATTCACTGCCGTAGGCAATGAGCAAGAAAAAAGGACTTATTTTGCCAAAATCCTGAAAGATCACACGTCGCCATTTCGCTTTAATCTACTGCCGTATCTAAGCGGATAGAATCACATCTAATCTTTTAAAGAAGCTCTCACAAGACTTCCATAGAAGCTGTATCCGCTTTAGGTAGTGTTTTACGTGACTCGTACACGAAACCGTGTGATAACACGGAAGATGTGTAGTAACACTTCCGTGTGATAACACGGAAGATCAGTATAGTGTATCTATAACGGAGATATACTACACTTCTTAGGAGTATTCACATTTCCATTAAAACTTTCATTATCATTCTATCAATTATAAAAGTAATTTTACTCCGTTCGTAAGACAATAGGCGACAAGAGATGGAGCACGTGCCGACTCGATCAGGTTTGATCGTGAAACCAGGGATCCAATCTCACCGTAGGGTTAGTTCTTTGTCCCTTGACTTTACCAGGGTGCGAATCCGCAATTGTCTCCCGAGGAGAACATTCGAAACTCCTTCATCTAAGCTTAATCTGAATGATTTCTAAAAAATCTCTTGGGAATGTTTTCTTGTCCAATGTTTTTTTAATTGCATTCATTGATTTGAACAACTTAAGTTTGGAAATCATAATTGAGGCACCTAATATGGATTAAAAGTATCCCTGGTATGCAGAAATTATTAGTATTAGTCTTCTTGAAGGAGAGATCACACTCCCTAGGGGTGAGGGCGATCCACCGCATCCCCGGATCCGTCAATTAGCTGCCTGGGCTTTGGTGCCTCAGGACCTCGTGTTTCCTTGACCACGGATCTAAGGAGACCGCACAAGTGCCAGTATTCACTCCCAGACTTGAGTACATTTCGATGCAAAAGATAACTGGGCCTTCTCACATATCGCACTTCCTACCCTGCAAAAAATGAGACAGTCCGGCTGAAATATTTCATTCAAAAACAACTTAAAACTATCATTGCGTACAGTTTAATCACTGGACAGTTAAACTTCCAAATTTCCCAGCATGAATCTTCCCCTTTATTATCAACTTTTAGATAATCACAATCGACACCTAAATAGTACAGTATTTATCACCAAACCTATAATGAGCTCTCGTTCTTTTGTGGTCTGCACATCAACACAACACACATTACAGTACCGTCCGTGTTTTCAATGCAACTTTAAACAGAAATATAGGTTTGTTTTCCTGCTCTCGCATTTCGATTACATTCAACATAATTATACTGGTCAGGGCTGGCTTATACAAACCCTGGAGGCATTTATCCGCGACTATTCAAACAAAACGATTTTAAAATTGAGAGGATTCTGAATCATCCAAAAAAGATAATGACTGCTTTACATTATCCATTCAATGGTAGATCAAGAGTTGTGGAGTAAATGAAAGAGAAGCGAAAGGAGCGAGGAGGCAGACGCGAGGTCGCAAATTCCCTGCACAGAGTGTCGTTAGGATTGACTTTTGATTTTTGAAGATTGATAACCACCGCTTTCAAATACCAGGTTTCAAAAATTTTGAATAAAAACAGAAACTGAAGGAAACATTTTTTTCAAAGTATCTTCTAATAATGAATAGTATATCTTATTCGAAAATGATGTGTTATATCGCACATTTTAATGCCTAATCGTATTATTTTTTTTAAATATAAGCAATAAATTATCAATACATCTAACCTTAATCTTTAATTGCAAAAGTACCATTCATTTCATCAAACAATTACTGCTTTATGATTATCATTACCATTACGAATACTATATTTCATCAAACTTTTTCAAGTAAATGTAATGCAACTGGTAAATAAGTAATACCCAACGAACAATATCCCTATTTTTACGAGCCAGCAAAATTTAAGAGGGGTAGCATCTAAACTTTTCATTCCGGTTCATCATTTTAAAAATATTAAAAAGAGAAACAATTGCAATTAAAAGTAAAATGATCAGTAGTTTAGAACAAGTAATTTTAGCTATAAAATATTTCACATTATTCTTCTTTAGATACTTTTAAGAATATTTACAATTGTCTTTGTTTTGAAATAATTAACATTACAATGTTGCTAAATTGTTTTTCATTTTCTATTTAATTATGAATACACTAGCCACAATGTATCTATTAAAGAATGCTCATGAACGCGCTATATTTTATCCCATAGCTACAGCCGATATGAATAGAAGCAGTTCGGACTATTTATCAGGAGAAGAGAAAGAAAGCAGCAAGATGGCATCAATTCTTTACTTACCCATAGGAACTGGTAAAAGGTAGTTCCCATACAAATTTATTTACGCGGCATTTCGTGCGAGAAGATTCAACTTTTATAGACAGCACAAATACCAAAAAATCTACATTTTTAACCGACTACGCGAGTGCGAAGTAAAGTAGTTCGCTGTTGAACTTGAATTGCGATGAACAACACAACACAACAAATGAACATTTCTTTCAAGCGAACGCTTAAAATACTTGACCGTTTACGACCGAGTACGGTCAGGGAAACGACGCCGCGTCCCCGACAGATGGCAGTCTGCCTGCCCACCTCCACGCTACACGCTCCACTGCCCGCCCAGAGAATGGAGGGGGGCAGCGAGGTGGGCATGACCCCAGGTGGGGGAGGTCACGCACACTCAAGACTCCTCGACCGCTCCGGTTCTTTCTGATTCCGACGACAGTGTCCTGAAAGTTCTCTCATTCAGTAGACAGTGAGCAGTAAGCGCGCTCTCCTGAAGGCAGTGAACTGGAGTGCCTCGTCGACTAGTGTGCGCGTCACCGGAGCAGAGACCTGTTATAGTACGATTTGTTTAGTCGTACACTTATCGTTACGGTTTCATCCAATTGGGACCTTATACGTCGCTACAGTGAAGTCACTATGGAGACGTTCAAGCTGTCGATCGGATGAAACCGTGAACAGTTGATTTACGCCAAGTGCACGATTTAATAAATACTAATATAAATGAGACCGCCTTATAATTGTTGTTAACACTGGGCCGAACTTCTTCTGTCCAGTGATTTGAATGTGTCTGTCCTTTGTTCCTGTGTGAATAAATTATTTATAAATTTGGATGTTGTTTTTCCCAAATGAGGATCGCGACAGTCACAATTACTCCCTATCTCTTACGTATGTGCTTATTCACACCTAAAGAAGTATAACTGACAGCAGACGGTTTGTCACTCACTGCGAACGACTTTCTTCTGTATGTCGATCATAAAGCAGCTGCAAAGAGACCAGGCATTTCCCGAGCCCGCAAGCGGCGTGGGGCGACTGCTCCTGTTCGAGGGGCCTTGAAAGGTCGCGTGGGCGGACGGAGTGGGCGCCACCGCCGCCGCCGCCCGCCCTTTCGCTGTCAGCGCGGCGGTGGCTCGGTGCCACCCGGCCGTCTGCCTCGTCGCGCGCTGATATCGCCGACTCTCCACGGCGCAGCGAGGATGGACGGCGGACAGGGGCGGCCCGAGAGGTCCGCCCCGCCCTCCCGTGGATAACTTGGTCGAGGGAATGACCACGATAAATCGGTTTTTCTCTGTGCAGAAACTGTGCTTTATCGGCTAGCGCCCTGGTACCAGGCATCCTACTACGGCTAGGCCGTCGCTTTCGGCCATGCACATTTTGAGTTACATAATAAACACACATACTGAAGAAACCGTCCCGAAACAGTACCACACACTGGTATATTGTCAACGAAGATTGATGCAACATATATTTGCAATGAATCAATACCATTTTAATGATGATTAATTACGTATTCACCCAATCGAACATTCCTTCTCACATTACTGAACATTAAAGATACGTACTATGTAATCAGGACGTATCGTTTCTACTCCTGCAGTGCCCTGCTTGTTCCAAAGACCACCAAGCAATACAGTCAAAGCCGATTCCGAGAGTAGACTGGGCGTCGGCTGACCGTGCCAGAGAAACGTCTGCGCGACCTGTTGAACCGGCTGTCGGGTGAAGCGGATGACGAGTGGAATGCAAGATGGTAGAAGACGCGACAGGTTTGCGCGCTGCTGAACGTTGCGGCGCAGGCCAGTGGGGAAGCTGCGTTGGATCGGCGGCGTCGGGAGGTCTGGCGCAGACAAGGAGCTGGATAATCGACAGCTCTCTTACTAAAGTAGCCATGCGTCATCGAGGTATATTACAATCACCAAGTAGAAAGGGAAAGGTATGAATTTTATCTGAATTGTAAAATGGAAGTAATTTTATTTTCATCCCTCGTCATCCTCCACCATGCAACACTCTACGTACCTACCCACCCACTCCGCACCGCTTCGTCTTCTCTGCTCTGCCCTCTGCCTCGTCCGTTCACCCAGCCCTGCCCCTGCTGGTGCCTCCTTTTTCGCCCGGACCCGCTCCCACCATTCCCTGTCACGTCCAGTCCCACCCCTTCCATTCCTCTCCCGCCCACCCTCCTCTCTGCTCCATTCCTCTGCTCCTAACGCCTACATGCATTGCGAATTACATTGAAAGAACACTAACTCTTCAGAAGATGAATTTTGAAAAATCCTTTTTTTGCACTATAGTACTTAGATTGTCGTAATGGAATTTGATTCTAGGTGCAAAAGATTCGCCAGACATCCATTTTCACGACCTGATAGAGGGCGCGACAAAAGGTTTTGCAAACACCACGAGAGAGAGAGAGAGAGAGAGAGAGAGAGAGATGGTAAGGAGAGAAGTGTATTGACTGAATTTCCAAAATAATACATAGATTTTTTATAACAGCGATGGCTACCTACACTTTATGGTTGAATGTTGATTTGCAATAAAAACACTTTCAGCGACGATCGTTAACAAGCACGCACATATATTAGAAACATACATTACTTATGTAATAGAAAAATATTTCACTCTTAGAGCTTGTCGCAGTAATTGATGATTGACTTTTCTGCAAGGACAAAACTTAACTATTTTCGCAGTAGACCCTTGATGTACGAAAAGCCTGTCATAATATTCAGAAACCTTGACGTATCAGAGAGAGAGAAAAAAGTTATGTTAGTCAATCCCAGGGCCAAACCCTACCGCAAAATTGCACTACCAGAAAAAATCTAGGAACATTGTTCTAAACAATTATACTGACAGTGACACCACCGCAATCTCTCCCACTATGTGAAAATATAATAAGATGATATTACTATTACTTAACAACCAAAAGGATTCGGAAATTCCGCGACACCGCACCAGTCTCCAATACTATGATACGGTCAAATAAACGATGTCACGCAGAGTAATAAAAAATTTACTTTCATTGACAAGAGAAAGCCCGGGCCCAAATGTCGGACGAGTCACAACAATTCCCGACACCCTCGTAGTAATACAACCACTCTACATTACTCGTCTGCGTTCTATATCGAACACGTTTATCTCACTGGGGGAAAATGCTTGGCAGGACGTTGGCTCGACGAAGCTTCGTGTTCTCGTACCGCCTGCCTTCCGGTTATTCCGGTTAAACTGGAAAGCCCCGCAGGAAGCAACCCGGAGGGCTAGCACACTTCGCTTCCTGGCACTGACACACCGCGCATGCCCGGTTTCTCATCCTTGCTCCTCACGAGTCGAAATTGAGCCGTCCGCCGATGCCGAAGGGACGAGAAAGAAGATGCGTTAAATCGCGGCGGACAACCTGTCACCGTAAGTGCGAGAATAAATTCACTAAAAGACTTAATGATATTTTATTCATAACGATGGTACACATTACGTTTTGAAACAAACACTTCCACTATCCTGCGTACGCTTGTAATTGTCTTACTTGGTTCCCTGTTCGGTTTGATTAGCATGGACACATGCTGAGGACATGAATACGTTGGAAAGAAAGTTTACGAATATTTTTTTCAAGGCGAAGATATCCACTGTTCAATAAGAGGCTTCAATTGCATTCGGATTACCTAGATCAATAATGTCTACTGTCGTAAATACTCGCAAGGCAAGTCAATATAATTATTTCAAAAGAATAATATAGGTAGCATTTTATTTAGCATTTGAATATCACTTTAAGTATTCTGATTAATAAAAGCAGGAAAGAAAATACGCAAAGAAAGCTTGAACGGGCATTTTTTAATAAAGCATCCACTATTATGACACTACATGACTGACAGTTGGTCTATCTAGACAGTGGATGAGAAGTAATGCAAGAAAAGTATGTACAGTTCCTTTTTTAAAATCAAAGGTTCCACTATTCTATTTCCACATTGGCTGCTCTTAGATGACTAAACCAATATAAGAATAGACCTGTTACAGACAAAAAGAATGCATGCAAGGAAGCCTAAGAGATTACGTCTCCCATACAAACATTTCCACAATTCTATAAATAGATTTTTGATCCTTAGTGTGCCGCGCAACGACAATTTATTACCCAGTAGACTACCAAGTTCAGGCCGAACACAACCCCCCTACTTCACATAACCGCCACCTTCCTAGGAACTGCACCGCCCTGACTGGGAGAGAAGTCCGCGCAAGGCACCGCGAGGGCGGGACCCCATCCGCGCAGGCTTTGCGCGGCAGGCGCGTGGTTAGCGGTCGCCGCCCCCTTCCCCCCCGCAGCCGCTCCGATAAATCTGCGGCAGCGGCGGCGGCGGCGGCGACGCACCTGCAGCCGTGTTACCCGCCCGCGACACGGCCCCCTTTGAACCCACCCTCCGCTCTCCCCTGTATCTTCCCCTTCTCCGCCCTTCTGCCGAGCTCCGCGCCGCGCGGAACCGCCTCGACGGAGAGGACGACGTCGACGCAGGGGTGGGGCTCCTCACGCGGGCTGCTACAGGCGACGCCGTGCTACACACGTCGCGAACTGAAGAAAAAGACTAGAAAAATGACTAACGTTTCCTGTATTTAAATAGAGTACCGCTACCATCAATATTGGAAATGCGTTTACTTGAAACATCAACATACGTGTTGTTTTGACTCGACAACAACTCTAGTGCGTGATTTATACAACAGTGTTTCGAATCCCAGTTTCAAAAGACATAACATACAATTGCAGCGTTTCGTTTCACAAGAGTTTCGTAATATGTTATAATGATATTCATGTTTTTTTAAAACGTGATTCACATCAAATAATGTTCTATTTGAACAGACTGTAGATATGCAACCAAAGGGGGGAGGAATAGTTACGAGTGTCACCACGACGTCACATCACAGGCGAGAACGAACAAACGATGTACACCAACCGATGTATGCCAAAAAGGCCTATCTGCCAACGACGCGGCGTCACCCAAACAGCCTAGAAGTCACGAACAAACGATGCACTGCGGCGCATGGGTCTAATCCACAAGCACGCAGACGACTGAATTCGTCCCGTACCAACAGAGTCTCGTCCAATTAGCTCGCACGCGCGCAGCGGTGAAGTCAGCGACACGACTCGGCGACGCCAGTGCAGCGGTGCGGGGCTGTGGCACGGGCAAGGCTGTCTCCTAAGGCGACAATGTTGTCAAATACGACGCTCTTCCCCTGTACAGTTAATGCTTAAAACTGATCAAGATAATGCCGCCAAAACATTTAGCTGAGGTAAACGAGCTCAGAACAACAACCGGAACGCATGCTTCCCAAACCGCGCGATACGTCAGCGGCAGCACGCGACAACAAGATTGTGGCTGCACCGACAACTTAGGAAAGGTAAGTCTTGAAACGTAATTTGGATGTAACAAAATTGTAAATACATAGTGAATGTTACACAATTGTACAAAAATAATATTCTTAATGAAAAATTCCATAAATTATTTAAAATGACAAACTAAACCCAGGATGGACCTAAAGGTCCATTCACAATGCAAACATAAACATAAGCATGGCGTTAACATAAAAGTTAGAACTACGTCCATATGCGGACTCATTCACAATGCGTTCGCATAAGCATAAGAAATGTAAGACGTTAACTTAAAAGCTTGCAATAAGCAAGTTTCTGTGCTTATGCTTAAGTAAGACATAAGAAATGAACCAATCACAGTACGGTAACTCAAAATCGAGAATCGAAAGACGAGCGAAGTCGACAGACGAACTAACGCCATACAGGCCATGAACACAATCGATACCTCGAAATCGACTCTCACATCCAACTAATAGTAAACCAGAATGTCTCCCAGCCAATAGAAACTCTTATTTTGCTTACGTTTATGTTAGACATTGTGGATACTTCAGTCCATCACTTATGTTAATGTTTACGTCTATGCGTTATGCTTATGTTTACGTTTGCATTGTGAATGGGGGCCTTAACAGAGGAAGGGCTCCAACCGCACCAGCAGGGCAGAGACGGCGTTGGCGGCGACGTCGCGGAAATCCGCATTTGTCACCGGCACGCCCCCCCCCCCCCCCCCGCCCCGCCCCACCCGGCCACCTGCAGGTGCGTGCGAGTGGCAGAATTTAATGAGCGAGGCCCTGCAGCCGTCGCCGCCCCCTCCGCTGGCCCGAGAGCACAGCCGCGGCGGCCGCGAGGGTTGGCTGGCAAGCGCATTCCTCTCGCTTCTTCATTGCGCCGCGCGATCGGAGGGGAATCGCTGGTGTCCGAGAATTAATCCTGGATTCCTGTATCCATTAATGCAAAAATGTCCTCCTTCTGGCGTCGAGTTTGCAAGAAGCAGCAAGAAGTTTGAGTGCACGCCACCAGCAGTCACCAGTAAAATAAGCAATCGATAGGATCAGAAAATACTTAGGGCGGGAATCATTATTTTTCTACAAACTTAGTTTGATATCAAACAATATGAAATATTGCAACAAATTTAAAATAAGTAATTACTTAACAAATAATATTATACAGCATTAATTCATTTATACGATGAATAAAAGTTAAAATGATTGTATTCGTTGATATCAAAACTTTCGAAAAACAATTTAACGAGCACTCATACTAAAGAGAATTCAGTTTAATTCAACGGTGGGTATTTTGAAGAAAAGTTTCCCCCGTATTAAAATCAGTAATTGATATTGATAATGATATATTTTGCGTTCACGTCATCAGAATGTGTTTTAATTATCCACCTGTAAAGAATGCTCCATTGGATAAATTAATATGAAAGCTAAATCCCTGTAATGATAATTTCAAATAAAACTCTGTAAGTTAAATCTGTGTTTATTATATCTGAGATCGGTGATGATCATGTTGCAAAACGATCTAAAAGAAATAAATTTAAAAATACAACAAATTCTTTGGTTTCAAACAATTACTTAGTAATTAAAGATGCATTACAACAATGACTTTCAGTTACAATCTTTGCGTTGTTCAACGTTTTTTCTTAACCTTCAATTATTCCGGACGTTTAGATGGGACGAAGCCGACGAGTGCCCAGAATAGAATTCTAGAGGCTGGCTGATCGGTCGTTCCCGTGGTTACCGCTGATTTCTCGCAGATGACGGAGCAGCGCCCTAAAGAACCTTGGACCGCGCGTTACCACTCCCCAACCACTCCTCATTCATTTCCTTCAGGCCGCGCGAAGGGGTCACTGCCTGATCAAGAACCCTCTCTGATCGAGAGAATCTCGGACAGGCGTCAGAGATTGGAGATGAAAAGCCCAGCTTACCCACCCCGAGCCACTTTTAAAAAAAAATGTTTGTTTTTTTTTTAATTCAACGAATATTTATAATATATTTCAAATGCGAAATAATAAATAAATAGTATAAATCGTTATTAACAATATCAAATGAAATGAAATTAAGAAAGTTACCCATTGGTATTTTTCTTGGGATCATTCTCAAATCTATAATAAAAAGAAGAGAACATTATTACAACATTGTTGTTAAGGATAATGAGAAATAAGAACTTGTTAGAGCAATATAACAGAACATGTTGGAATAAATGTAAAGTATTAAAACGGAGAGGGAGGTGAAGAATGGAAATTCTGTTCAATCGAGAAATGTCTTGGCTATTATCCAGTAGGTTAAGAGTGGGTGATTGGGTAGCATTTCCAGATGTTGGTGATGTTTTGAACTTTGATATATCGAGACTATGTGTAGAGTCTCGCAGAAATGATCATAGTTCATTTGTGCGTCAGCATGGAAAAAGTTCGGAAACTCGGTGTGAAGGCCACATTAATATATTCAAGAGCCCATGAGTAAACAATAGGACCAATCATTAATGATGAAATATTGAACATACGTAACAAAAATCGATTTCAAAATGGCAGTGGAACTATTCAACTTACAAATTTAATATTCATATAATCAATACAATGGAGACTACATATAGTACAAGTCCGTATTATAAAGTACGTTTCAACGTTTTTAAACGGCATTTTTTTCAAAAAGTTCAGTATCCTCTTTTACAAATTCTGAATGAAATTACGTTTGTGTAATCTCAATAAAACAATTTATTTATTTTACAGATGTAGGTATGTATATTGAAAAAATTGGGGGAGGGTGGTTATTACGTGTTTAGACTGGTTTCACATAAATCCACCGCTCCCCGGAGCAGATACACCAACCAGCCGCAGCGATATTGCAAGGAAACGCCAGTGAGTGCACGGCCCCCTCCGTCGCGGCTAGTCACAGCGCTGGCGGCGGCGGCGCGGTGGCCTTGAACGCCCGGGGCCTCTTGCCTCGCGCTCGGCGCCGCCTGGGCTCGCTGGCGACCGTTACCTCGCGGCCGGCGCGGCGCGGCGCGGTGCGGTGCGGTGCGGCGCGCCGGCCGGCCTCCACGGGCATTCCACAGGCGCGCCTCCGCGTGGAAGGCGGTGGAAGGGGCTCGTGGAGGAACGTGGCGGCGTACCGGGCGCGGGCGGTCGTGTGCCAAGCGGCTGGGGCCCGGCCCACACCCCGCTCATCACGTTCTCGGCGAGTAGGGGTCCCACATCTTCCAAAGAAAAAACCCTGGACATGCACTATACTCGTACAGTAAAGCCTGTACTCTATATACGGCGATAACCCACGCATTGAGAATATCAAGTAACAAAAGAAGTTACAGAACAAAATTGTGATTCTTCTAAAATATGACTTGTTAGTAGGTCTGATGTATGAAACTGAAAGTGCGAGCCCGTCAACATCTAAATGATCATTACCTAGAACGGGGCACTCTTTGTAGCTAGCGAACACAGCCACCTGCATTATAAATTCAGACGGCGCAGCAGCAACAACAGCACTGAAAATCGCCACGTTTGCCGTCTCGAAATTGATTTGTCGGGACACCGGGATAGAAGGACGAATACCTTTGAAAACCGGAACTTTCCATGTAAAACCGGGACCCCTATCCGCGAGTCACAGAGAAAGTTGCACCAGAAGACGACAGGCGGTGACGAGAAGATTTCGATGGCTGTGTGAAAATAGTGACACGTTCCCGAAGGCAAACATACGGTAAACGGACACGAATTCTTGCGCTTAATGCCTAGCAGCTTAATACTGTGTGAAAAGAACTTGTTAAGTAACAGTTGCATTTGTTGAACTAACTTCCAAATAAATTATATTCCAGTGTTTCAGTGTAGAAACTTTCCAAGCCAATTTTCGAAAACTATTTTAGTCACAATGTTATGTAAAAAGGACTCCCTCAATTAACATTGCTCACTAGCTGACCTCCCCCGGAGAAAAATTGTGTATTCACCGTTGACAGAAAAAGAGCTTACCTTTTTGTGTCTGAATAGGAGTATTTATTTTCTCGTAGTAATCTCGGAAAGAGATAGTATTTCCTATGTTCTTTGAGCATCCTCATTCTTGAACATAGCCTGGCCCGAGAAATCTGATAGAGAAATCGAGTAGAACCTTCTCGTCTACAGGAAACTACGTGTCGTGTCTGATTCCCTATAAGCCACTGGCATTAGTCTAATACAAACAAATATAACAAAGATTTCTAGCTGCACTTCTGACATATGAATCATTTCATCTTGTCAATACAGGATGGGCATCTTCCTAAACCCTATACTACACTTTCATAGTAAGAACTTAACTTTCGGTAAATCTCGTGTGTATATTCGTTGCAACAAATTAGCAAACACTCGCTTATTTGTTATACTACTAATGCAAGAAAGCTCACAGGCATTTAATCGGGATCAAAATAACAAAACAATGTCAATAGCACATTGATATCAATTACGTTCTACAAATGAGGATCGCAAACTGCAAATTTTTGGACCAGAAACATCACACCATTGAGAGCAAAAACAGTAATTGGCCAGTACATTGTTTTTTAAATTTACGTTCATGGTGATATCTGTAATTAATGTTTAAAATCGCAATTCCGACACTGAGTACAAAAAATTGAACGAAGTCGATTTTTAAACTATAATAAAAGACATCTGCAGAGAAACATAGCATGATCGCTCTAAGCTTCGTTCGAGAGTTCCAGTGCATTGTAACGTCGTAGCGATTTGCCATCGGACCGCCCAAGGCGAACGGCCGGGGAAGGGGAGGGGGAAGGGGAGGGGGAGGGGGTTTCGCCAAGCGCCGGCTGTCGGGGCGTGTTCTTGGAACGCAGGGATCACCTAGCTAGGAGGTTGAGTGTGACGACAGCCCCGGCACACAGCTGGCGGCGGCGCCCTAATGTGGTATAACGCCGTCCGCGGGTCGACTGCGTGGGAGGTCGGTCACGTGATTCATCGTAAAATCGGTTATACTGCGATATATGCAATTCTGCCCCTCGTAGGTATCAGGTGTTGACGGTAGTTGACGGTCAGTTGCTGTGGAGTGCAGCGGTAGTTTCCAGGGGAGTATAAATATTGTAATGTAAATAAATCTGTACAAAAAAACTCCGTGTCTGTGTTTAACTGACATCATGACCTCACACCTCTCAGGAGAGTGAATAGTTTTTGTTTCGTTTCTGTTGGGTTGAATAGAGCTTAGCGGGTACCGTTTTTATATTGAAGTTCGCATTCCATTGAGTAACGTGCCTGAGATAGAAAAACTTGAAAACAGGGAAAAGCAGAAAAAAGTGTTTTACAATATCACGGGGGTGCAGCTCCATATATTAGTCTCCTTCATTTTCATTTCTTTTTTAAAATATTTTGTGACCTTTTGTTATAATTACAATGCACTGAGTATTATGGTTCGATATTACTCTATTACTTTCGCTTTCGGTAACGAAATGCCTCTATTATTAAAAGATAAATGCTTTTGAATAATTATCACAGAATGAGCTGAATATTACTAATCATATGTTAACACTTAACGAAACCATTACAGCAAAATGTATAAATGAACTACTAGTTCAACTTTTTCACAACTAATTCCCTCACCCCGACCATTCCCTCTTTCTCTATCCTTCTTCTTACCTTCACTAACTCGCTGTCTTCCCCACTGGGTCTCCCTCTTAATGTCTAACAAATTCTAGAATCAGTGTCGTCCCTTGCTCGGGCATTCGAAACCACACGCTCATTGACAGAGAGAGTGGTTGTCAGTCAGACATGAGACTGACCTTTACTTTCCTTTTCAATAAATCTGTGAGAGGTTCATGTCTTTAAACCAATTTCTAGTGACGTAAGCCATGAGTACAGCCAGGAAGTTCAGACATTTATTTCCCCTAAAATAGGCAGTCAAAAATGCATTTATTTTTCCTCTTTCAGACAGCGGCTAAATTCGACCTAGCTATCTAGCTAGTGTCGAAATTCCTGCTCGAACCTTAGGACCTCCAAACAGAGGCACTGCAGTGACATCGAATTGGTGAAACAATTTCAGGAAAGCATAAGAAACATAAAGGTGTGATACCCTTTTATGAGGTGTTATTCATGTAGAAGAAGTGTGAGGTGATATTCATACACGAGGTGTTATTCATGTGGTCCCAAGAAATGCAAGGCATGTTCCATGGTTGGATCAATGGACCCATTGGCAATCCAATTGAATTCTCTGATCGACACGTAATTTGTTTCTGTTAGTGATTTCAGATATTGTTGGTGGCTGCGTTTCAGCCCCATCTCAAAGGGAGATGTAAATTCGCAGGTTTCATGTTCTGGAAAAAACATTTCAACTATTACCAAAATGGAAAACAATGACTCCTTCATTGAAGAAGTTCTCCCATTTCCATGCCCCGACTATCGGGCAATATCGGACAATAAATTCCAACAATATTGCCACCATTCGATGTTCTATCTCATCTATAATCTATCCCGTATTAATGCCGATGTTGTCAGAATGTCGTGTTGAAATGCTTTACTTCGTGAGGGAAGACCTACTAATCTTCTTAGTCCTGTTGTCGTTTTGCTTTCTTCCTGTTGCGTGCAACAAATTATTTTACTACAATGCACTACAGTATGTCATGAGACGAAACAATTGTTTAAAATATCAAGAAATTCCAATATTAGGGAAGTTCGTATTTCAGAGACCGAGGAGAATTCGGAATCAAAAACCATAACATTTGAAAGAATAAAATAATATTTATCAGGCAGTTAGATATCGAGGTGAAAGTGGTCGAAAACTACTGATCGAAGTGGATGTCGGTTCTCATAGAAAGTCCCCATTGAAGTGGACACATCAAATGTAGTAGAGATAACAAAGCTGGTGTGCAAGAGACGCAACAAGAAATTAATTAAATGCTCAAATTAAGTGAGACATGAAATATGTTTAAAATGAGGAGAAAGAAGGCCAGGATAATCTACAAATCCTGTTAATGCCGATGAAAACGTTTAGACTACTCTTTGAAGACTGTGATACATCTTAAAACACATACAGGACATCACAGCTATTTTAGCAATAAAATTTGGTAATAAAAAGAAGAAAAGTGATTGCAATGATGAAAATGGCATTTTATCCTTCCCTGCGTATACATCTAGAATAGGTAAATTACATCAATCACCATCCATACTATAAATTTAAAGAGGAAAGTAATTGAAAAGCTAGATGATACAAAATCTCTTGAAAAATAAACAAATAATTTACACTTCAACAAAAATCCAATTCCTTGAGGACATTTATCATGCGGTAAATTGTTCGCTTGATCATTGCATGCTCCCTTGAGACGAATGCATGTCACGACCAACAGTCTAGAAATTGATATATTTGAATTAATTTGACAATTCATCAATAGAACCAAATATTTGTTGGTGAAACATCATTATATGTATGTGTGTTAACAATAATAACGTAATTGTGTTAACATAATTTTATTTTATTACTTATTATAATGTAAATTCTATGTATTAATTGGACGGTTGACTGTTTAATAAATGTGTTGTTATTGTTATTATTAATATTGTTATAAAGTATTCTAAATAACAGTACCATTCTAATATCTCTCTCTCTCTCTCTCTCTCTCTCTCTCTCTCTCTCTCTCTCTTTCTCTCTCTCTCTCTCTCTTTCTCTCTCTCTCTCTTTCTCTCTCTCTCTCTCTCTCTCTTTCTCTCTCTCTCTCTTGCTCTCTCTCTCTCTCTCTCTTGCTCTCTCTCTCTCTCTCGATCTTGCTCTCTCTCTCTCTCGATCTTGCTCTCTCTCTCTCGATCTTGCTCTCTCTCTCTCGATCTTGCTCTCTCTCTCTCGATCTTGCTCTCTCTCTCGATCTTGCTCTCTCTCTCTCGATCTTGCTCTCTCTCTCTCGATCTTGCTCTCTCTCTCTCGATCTTGCTCTCTCTCTCTCTCGATCTTGCTCTCTCTCTCTCGATCTTGCTCTCTCTCTCTCTCGATCTTGCTCTCTCTCTCTCTCGATCTTGCTCTCTCTCTCTCTCGATCTTGCTCTCTCTCTCTCGATCTTGCTCTCTCTCTCTCTCGATCTTGCTCTCTCTCTCTCTCGATCTTGCTCTCTCTCTCTCTCGATCTTGCTCTCTCTCTCTCTCGATCTTGCTCTCTCTCTCTCTCGATCTTGCTCTCTCTCTCTCTCGATCTTGCTCTCTCTCTCTCTCGATCTTGCTCTCTCTCTCTCGATCTTGCTCTCTCTCTCTCGATCTTGCTCTCTCTCTCTCTCGATCTTGCTCTCTCTCTCTCTCGATCTTGCTCTCTCTCTCTCTCGATCTTGCTCTCTCTCTCTCTCGATCTTGCTCTCTCTCTCTCGATCTTGCTCTCTCTCTCTCTCTCGATCTTGCTCTCTCTCTCTCTCGATCTTGCTCTCTCTCTCTCTCTCGATCTTGCTCTCTCTCTCTCTCGATCTTGCTCTCTCTCTCTCTCGATCTTGCTCTCTCTCTCGATCTTGCTCTCTCTCTCTCGATCTTGCTCTCTCTCTCTCTCGATCTTGCTCTCTCTCTCTCTCGATCTTGCTCTCTCTCTCTCTCGATCTTGCTCTCTCTCGATCTTGCTCTCTCTCTCTCTCTCGATCTTGCTCTCTCTCTCTCTCTCTCGATCTATCTAGCTCTCTCGATCTATCTAGCTCTCTCTATCTATCTATCTTGCCCTCTCTCCCTTCCTCTCTCTCTCCCTTCCTCTCTCTCTTCTTTCCTTTCGACTCTAGTAATACGTTCTTCTGAGATTTTGTTACTAGCAAGCCACACATACACTTTACTCTACCTACAATAACATAAATTGCAATATACGATATACAAGTCAAAGAATACTTTTATTTGCGGTAAATAACGAATGTAGGGGAGGTTAGGGAGCATACAAATTACGTCCCACTTGGTGCAATAGTTGTGATCACATCATTAAGAGAATTCCATGATTCGCAGATATTTAGCGACAGCACTTCTTCCTATTCTGTGCCTTCCCCTATACATAAGGCATTACACCCGGACACGCAACAGGTGACAGTAAAGAAGCAACCAGGAGGATATATTCATTTCAAGCATCCGCTGCTGGCATGCCACCGAGAAACGTTTGATCTATCGTTTTTACGAAACGCATAGAAAACATAAATATCTAGGACTTCACTGAATGAATGAAAACTTCTCTGTGCATGATGCGAAAAGAATCTCATTAGTAAGCACTAAACACTTCAAATTCAGTAAGTTTTTTTCCGCGATGCTGGAACCACAACTTCCGATTTTTCGATATTAGCGGAATAATAAAAGATGTCAAGTAAAAAATAGAAGCAAATATTTGGCAGGAACTTATAATAAATTTCGTTAAATTGTCACGTGTTAAATTGGCATAATATGCGATCAAAAAGGAAGAATAACAATTAAACGAAAGATATACAACACAAATTATTAACAATATTACTATTGCTAACGAATAATAAATAAAAAATACAAATATTGTGCATGCAATTAAAAAGATTCTCACAAATACAAAATACACCTACCGTTTGATGAAATTATTTGCAAGAATGATGAAAATTCTTCATTAATTCTACGAAATATTTACCCTAGCGAACTTTTATCTTCGTTTAAAAATAAATATAATTTCTGATAAATAACTACAAAACAAAATGCTAAAACATGCAGTGTCTGAAGACTTCAATAACAAATAAACACTAACACACTAACTTCACAACACTGAACACAAAACACACTTTTAAAACTCAACACATCAAACAGACATAACACAAACTACTAAAAAAAACATACGACTTATATACAATGACGAAATCAGCTGATTATCAATCACAGCGAGCGCAGACGTACTTTACGTCTCGACCAGAACGCGTTTGAAAGCGGAATACAGTTTCCTTTCACCGCCGTCGGCCCACGTTCTAGCGGAGGTCGAGAAAACATGTGAACCTCCAACGTAAATACATCACTCGCCACTAGATAGCACGACCAGTCAGGTAGCAATTTATATGGTGACGGCAATCTGGCGGGAGATTTGAAATCAAGAGCCATGTTCGTTCCACAACAGACTAGAAGATGGCGTTCGCGTTCGTTCTGTGCCTCCCAGAGATCCTGCGTGTTCAATCATTCATACTTTCAGATTAACCACATGTTCAATGTTTCCCGAGATTTACCCGGATTTGCCGGAGGACTACTATGTCTACGATATTAAAATAACTTTTGTGCCACATTATTATATTACGTTATACGTTAATAAGTTATTAGTGATAACTATGGAAAAATTTTTATGCCCTAAAAACCTTTAAATATGCTTTTAAAAATATGCATTTATGGCCTAAAAATTCTGAAATATGCTCTTTAATATGCAATTTAAATTAACAATATTTCCTGTGTAAACCTATAGTGATAAAATTCAGGAGAAACATGCTTGGAATGAAAAGATATACTTGTGTGCAAAAATAATATAACATAATATACTTAGTGGGATAAATAATTTAAGTAAATATGCACCTTCGTGAAGTACATTGTATGTCTTGTTTAATTTTTTCTGTCTGGTTTAAAAAAATATAAGAGAATCAAGAAATATCCTGCATTTTCACAAGTATTTTATCCTCTTTTTTCTTTTCAGCGTTATCTGACAATCTCATTCTAATCATTGAATGCTAAAAAGTATTGAATCTATGGAAATATGAAACATTTTAGAGGTAAGTCTCTATTTGAACGAAAAATGCAAAATGCTATCCTATAATGCACCAATAGGAAATTTTGGCCAAATATGCTCACACATGCACCAACATATTAATCTATATAGCATCCAATTCTAACCACATGTCAAGAAATGTCGCTTATGAACATGTTACTCTGATGCAACGGACAAAAATATGCAAAATCTTAGAAATCCGCTCCCTTGTGATTACATTGCTAGTGTTTGATTGATAAATTATAATGGGGTAGATACTTTATTACTCAAGTGGAGACGTGTTTCCAATGTTATCAATGACCTTAATTCTCAGCTGGGTAATTAAAAATCTTGAAACAAAAAATAATGAAACTGTAATAATCAAATTAACTTATCTGTGAATGAAAAAATTATCGTTTTTTTAATAACATGTCCAAAAAAATCTCTAAAGCTCATGGAGGTTTTCAGCAAAAATTGAAAAGTGAATTTGAAATTTTTTTTAAATTACATAAGTTACACAATTTCCAATAGAGAAGGACACTACAGAAGCATATACATTTATTTCAGAACAATGTAAAAGATTTTAGATGACTGTGAGCCAGTAATTTTTTTCTTATATATACCGCTCAACCAAACTTTTATTATCAACTTTTCATATGTTGTTGCAGAGCTTCAAACAAAATTATTTTCTAATTCCAAACCTTATTTTTTATCTCCCTTTTAAATAAAAATTTACTAACATAGATATTTCTAATAATTGAAGATATATTTGTCAAAATGTCACCAATTTTCTCTCCTCTCATCTAAAGTGTGAATGAATTCCATGAATTTTCTTTCTCTTTGTTTTCTGGAATACTATTTAATTTTTTTCAAGTACCTCTTTTCTTAAGAAAATCAGAAAGATGGGCTTCTGTAAATAGACATATATCCAATTAAATTAAGTTAAATTCAATGAATGTTTTTGTACCCGGCCAGGTAAGGGATGTTCTTTTAGTTTATCTTTATTTTTCCCAAGCAAGTCCCACAGTTCATTGCCTTTCTAATGATAAGAATATTTGTTGATTTCATGCTCCATGCAATCTAGCCACTAAATGGACATTCCTACTTTATCTTTCTTTCTTTCTTTTTAATCTCTTTTCTGGTTTCTATTTCATTTCTCATTACTCATTTCTTCCTTCAATTTGTAATAATAGCTACTAGTTTATTTTTGATTTTCTTCTTTAAAGTCTATCATCTTTATACTAAATTTCAAATATCCAACTTGTGTGATACATAACTTCCTTGTTTTTTCAACATTCGTTTCCCACATTCCTTTGACATTTCAAAGGAATGAAAAAAAAAAAGAAAAAGTGAATAAAAGAAAACTAAACTCTTGGAGACTACCAATGCTTTGCAAAACAACTAGTTTTGGATTGCATTTCAATATTTTTCTTATTAAAATGTTGGTATTGGGCTGTTCTTCCCTTGACATGAGATTCCTATTCTACTGAATGAGGAGAGAGTTAAAATAGTTTCAAGTTAAGCTCTTATTTTGCACCAAATAGTAGAAATAGAGATAAATAGAAAGCATGTATACACAAGATTTGAGGTCCTGATCTTTTTTCTTCATTGGAATTATATAATGGGAGTAATCAAATATTTTATTTAACATTCCACAATTCTGAAAAGGTAGTGTTTCAATCACTATCATATGTAGTTATTTTTATAAAATAAATTTTGACCTGAGTTTATTTGGTTTTCTTTAAAATCTGATGAGCTTTTTAAAATGTTTCCCAATATATCTGCTCCCCAGAGATGAAGGACACAATGTCACAATTTTGTAATAGTTCAGGAGTAAATACTCTATCGTTTTGAGCTGTTTAAATTTGTTTCTTTGTTACTAACAGAAATTGCTTAATGAAACTTTTACATTTTATTGGTACTCTTAAGATATTGGGGCTATTGATACTAATATTTATGGCAATTTACCTAAAATTTGACATATTGTGTAGACACAGTGTACATTTCTAGACATGAACTACGTTTTATGGCTATAACATAACAGTATTATATTGTTTAAAAATTATTTTTACTATTTGTTAGATTGTTATTGTTTTATTTTATAGCAATTGGTATAATGATAAGCCAAGTATTAAGTAATGACAATGTACTGAACTGAACTATTACTGAACAAAACATACCCAAATTATGCACAGTGATAGTAAAAAAAATGTATTAATTTGGCTGACACAACAATACACTGCATTGTAATCAGTGGCTGATCCAGGAGGGGGATATCCCCCCCCCCCCCCCGAAAAAGGTCTAGAGTTTTCGTTTACCTGTCTTTATTTGGCAAAATTGATTTAAATATTTATTTATGTTTGAATTGTAATTATTTAAACAATCATATATTATAGTATAATATCTAAAGAACATAAATAATATAAAATATAATAAAAAATGTTTATTATTTAATAAATATTTACAATGGCCCCCTCCAAAATGATTAGCTGGATTCACCCCTGATTGTAATGTAAAACATTTTAATCATCAAATAAATTACAGTTAGCACTGGCTAGATAGTCTCTACTTCCAACATTGGTTTTAGGCAGGTTCTAAAAAAGTTCACAAAAAAACCAAGAGTGAAAGGCAACAGAGAAAGGTCAATGTATTTCTGTCAGATTTGGCGAAAATATAGGCCAACGCCCATCCCATCTTGTATATCCCTTCTAGTATTCCTGTTCAGGTTACCTATTTAAAATTCTCTTTTTCAAGTAAATTTTAAGTAAATCATCTCAATGTGTTCCCCCTTAAATTAATGTGAACACAAGTAGACATAAAGAACTTCTTAGACCCAGCAGTTTTTTTCTGATATATTTTTTCTTTTTACACAATGCAATAAATTGCTTAAAATCTTGTTCTGTGTTGTAAACATGATACTAGCTAGAACACTAGTCCATGGTGTTCTTTGCCTCTGATGACAATGGACATGATTTCATTTTCCAATTCCTTATCTTCTTTATTTAGGGGAACACAATAATGTCCTATACCATTGTCCTGAACGAAAAACCAATATTAGGACACATGTTAAATCAATTTTATAAAAGAATGGACAAGGTGTCTATTACCTCTGAGGTACAGATATGTTTACTCATAATTACAACCAAGTTTGAGCGTGTATTATTTGCAATAATAGATGATTCATGTTAAAACAGAAGTACTAAATAAATCACTAAAAATACTGACGATTTGATTATTTCTACATTATATGAAAAATAATATGTGATATGTAAAAATAATATATAAAGGACATAAATAGACAATACAATTTTAAAGGTGACCAGGATTAAAAGAACCAATTGGTTGTTGCAGGAAGAAACCAATCCTCAAAATGAAAAAATTGAGATTTCAGGTTACTTGGATTCTTTGATCATAAATCTGCAATATGCAAAAAAGTCTCATGTTGTCTCATTTTTATATATTTCAATCTACAATTACAGAAAGAAAACAGTTAACTCTTTAACAATAAACTTGTTTTTTGCAATAGAAACTACACACTGGGGTGTCATGTTTGCAAAGATTTTTAGTATGTTACAAAAGATCTAAGAAAATATTTATAACTCAAGAGTATATAATTCTACTTGATTTTCACTGAGTATGTATGTATGTATGTGTGAGAACATAAAAGAAACAAAAATGTAACTCACATTCTCATGTATTTTTATGTATTTTTACGGTATTCTCTTTCTCCAGTGTGTAATGGCATGATTACAATTATAAGTTGAAAATAATTCACGCAATGTAAATGAAATTAAAAAGATATCAAACCACTCATTATGTCATCAGATAAACATGATAAGAATACTGATTTGAAATTTACTTGGTACATTCAACACACAACACATCTTTGCAGTCCTCTGCAATTTGTTTTCCATACAATTCACAATCATTCTTTCACATTTTCTCTTATTCTAAGTCACAGTGAACAACTCTGTTTCTTGACTGGTTATTTTGTTGTTCATGGAGGAGGATCCAGATATAAGCTTTTCCTGAATGGCAAATCCCAGATTTCTTCGAATGACACTTCAAGTCTTTTTTCAATAATGGCTCAATCGGTGAAGAAGCCAAATGTTTCATAAAATATAATTAAGAAGAATAAGAACACTATATTTCAATATTGTGTTATTTTACCATGTAAATTAAAAATATTCTCCTTAGAATTTACGATCAGAAACTACACTCTGGTTTCAGCAAACCCATCTAACCACTGACGAAATAGTTTCTATCTTTGGCTATGTATTATCACCAACTGATCATAAATAGTATGAGGGCAAGGTAATGGTTCAGTACAAATTTACTTAAATTGCTACATGTCAGTCTTCAGAAAAATGTTTTCACTGCATGTGAATTTGAAATGATGTTATATATTTCTCAAAAATAAAACATAAATAAAAATTTTATCTAAAGCCAGTATTGCATGTTTTGCAATAATATTATTTATGAACATATAATAATAATAATAATAATAATAATAATAATAATAATTTATTTGCTCATATTAACTCGATATTACAATTCTTAAAGCATATTCATACATAATTAAACATTCGATATTCCTTCTCTAACAGTTTTCATTTTTTTAATTCAATTGCAGTATTCACAATTATTTAAATGTTATATAATTAATAGAAATGACAATCTAAACCTAAATTGCTTATCCCAAGTTGTAGGATGTCGCCGAAAAATATTCAGTTTTGCAATTATCGAAAATTCAGGGTTATCAGTGAAAATAGGACCCATGACACCTTTATTTTACTCTATTCTTGCAAGAAATTTCAAGGAAAAATTTGGAGCCGTTTTTGAGAAATTTTTGAAAATGTCTGGGGGAATTAATGTAAAATGCCCCTAAAAATTAGTGAAAGTTTTTCAAAATTGCAGAGCTCAGGCCACATCGTCAGAGGTTTATTCAGTTTGAAAAAATCGTAGTTTAGGTGCTAGTGTTGTTCACACATACCAGACGGACGGACGTTTTGCCGTTAATCGTTTTTTCGGTGTCAAGAACCCACAAAAGTGATTCTGGCTACACCACGTGTTAGAGGATTTTTTTCTTAATTTAGCAACTGGATTAATCTTTTATTTTCGTAATCAGGACTTGGCAATTAGTTTTTTTCCTGCCGAAAATCCGCCGTTTTCTCGCGCAGCATTATTAATTATTAAACCAAAATGTTACCTATGGAAGGTAAGAACTACAATTTACAAGTAGTTTATGTTCCCACAGGGAGCAAATACGCCGCTTTCTCCAGAGGGAAATATTTAAAGCCTCAAGAGGTGCTGAGTCTATGAATTAATGAGTGAAGACCACCTTTGTTCACGTATGAATCCTAAGAATGCTTTGTAGACTGTTTATTTGTGGCATTTGAACATTTCAATGGTGTCAAAATCATAAATACGGCACCAAATATGGATTAATTGTATACCTGGCGAGAAGAAATTAATACTTTTCCAAGAGACATCTAATCCGCTATGGTGACATATCCTTGACAAATGCTCTCCCATCAATTCACACCCTGGGATCTCATTTAGTAACATTGGGTGCTATTTAGAATAAATTGTTTGATGAAACAACTGCTTAGCCACATTCCAATTTAAAATTCTAGCTTTTTTCATCCCATCTCATATAGTTTTCTTGTTAATTAGATCAGTAAAATCTGATAATTTAATAAAACAAAATCCTTTATCTTGCATTGTCAATAATTATCTTTGTAAGATTCGGAGATACCAAATGTCACACAAAAGCATTTCGCAACTTTAAAACTTAAACCTCTCACTTCACGTTTGCATTCGGCTATTTTTGTCCCCAGTAATAAGAAAATACATAACTGTAACTTTGTTAATTACTAAGTTGTTATGGACATTAAAAACTGACGTGAATTGGCACAATTTCTCCGGATATTCAACTTTCAGAAGTAATAATCATAATGGAATCTCAAAATATCGTCAAAACGCTACCTTTCAAATTGTTTTATAAAATAACTTACATCATGATTGATATTTTTTTCACAAGCGAGAGACATTGTGAAATACAGATTGGTATGTTGAGTGCAAAGATCAAAAACATATCCAAGAGTATGGAAGGAATCCGACCAATTGGTACAGAGTATTCCGAGAGAAGTGGTGGGGAAATTGGCGGGTCATATCCGAATGTCCATTCGCGACGACGAAAGTGCGCATTTTCTTTCTATTCTCTTAAATTCTACATAAATTAATATTTTACGGAATTTTGAGGAAGAATAAAGGTAGTTGTTTTTTATAAACTTGTCGCTTAGAAGTTGAAGAGCTCCACCCATTCGAGCCCAATGTTCCAAAAAATGTTTCTGCTTATTTAAATTATCTATTGCGAATTTTATGTCTTCAATAGACTGAGATATCCTGACCTATGACACAAATAAGCAAGTTTTGGCATTCCTGACTGCTTTGGTAGCTGTCGATTTAGCCGAGATACCTCAACTTGCTAAAACATTGTAAAGCTCCCACTAGTATTGCTAACGAAAACAGACATTCACCCAACTCCATATCTTCTAGTTTCACCGAAGAGTTTCCTCAAATTATTTGTTATCTCCGTGTTATTATCTCCAATAATAAATTCTCCTCCCTTTATATCACTTTACTGCACCTTTAAAATATGTTCTATTTTCATCAGTTGAAGATTATATTAAGTACGGTACAACCCGTTTTTACGTTTTTTGGTTGCTGAAACTAAGCTGTTTTGTTGAAAACTGAATATTTCAGTGCAATTATTTCATACAAATCATTAAATAATCCTTTAAATTATAAATAGACTAACTAATTTAACATATTAACCTATTATAAAAAAAAGTTATTGAAAGAAATTACTTCCTCCATGCCTCTTGTTGGTCTGCAATTTCTTGCTTTTACTTTACAATAGACCACGTTTGGGGCGAAGACTTCATAATTCACATATTCGATTATAGTACTATTTAGCCCTGCACTCGACGTAAATGAACTGTTGTGGTATCATCCAATCGGGAGCTTAATGTCGCTACAGTGACGTCACTATGGGGACGTTCAAGCTCCCGATTGGATGAAACAGTGAACAGATGAGTTACGTCATTTGCATGGTTAAATAAATCTTAGCATATTCCCCACCCCGTCGTCGGAAAAATTTCCACGAGAACTCAAAACGGTGGCCGCTTCAATCGTAAAAAGTTCACTTACACAGGGCGCTTATCAAAATTTGGAAAAACCGCGGGGAAGGATGATACAGTTTTATTGCAGAATCCAAAAGCTCATGACCAAATAGTTAGATTGTGAATTTTATTTCCCTTTCTGATAAGTCCATTGAGAGGTGCAAATTGAATTGCAATTTGAAAGACAAGCAGATCCGAGTACCAAGTTGCAGTTTACACACATTTCACACTTGGCATTGTAACCATTGTGCAAAAGAACATTGCTATTTTGCAGCAAATCATTGAGCTTTTAAAAAAAGTCTTTCACAAACAAGTTTAATTTATATTTCAGCACCCTGAGACTCTTCTATCAATCACAATTATTTCAGAACAATTTTCAAATGGAACCCTTTTTATTAAAAAAACAAATACCAATAATTGTAAGTGTTCCATAAACTTCCATGAAATGTTTCCATGGATGTTCCATGAAATCATTATAAATGAAGTTTCATTACATCTTGCCCAATGTTTTGTTACTTTCATGTTTAACCCTGTAACTACTACATGTCATGTTTTTGCTAATAAAATGCAGTAAAATGGAATAACTACTCACATTCCTTGACATAATTTTAACTTGAATTTAGCTAATTCACATTAACAGCAAAAGAGCAATGTCTTTTTGACACTAAATAAATTATTATATTGGTATATATGACACAAATGATATACCTGAGAAAGTAGCGATATATGTAATCTCTTGCCTCAATTTTATATAATCAGCAACTTCAATCACCAACTAAATCAAGAAATTACTAGTAGTGATATGAGCCATAAATTAAAATTTACATGGTTATGTCTTTTTAATACGCAAGTGGAAACCTGCTGGTCGTGGAGTGAAATATACACTCAGACCCATTTTGGGCCCGGGTCATTTTTTTCACATGTCTATCGACATCTAAAGATGGAAATTCCTATGGCTCTAGTATTGGAATTATAAAGCCATAAGAAAATATCATGAAATGCCGCAATTATTAGTAGGAAAGCAAGTTCTTACCTTAGAATTTGAAACATATCCAAAGTACCAAAATCCAGTGGCATCATTATTTTGAATACGCCTCCATTAAAAAGAAATCAGTCTCCCCAAAAATTAAGTAGTAATAGTTCAAATGATTTCATCATCCGAACATATTTATTTCCTTTAACTAATCACATACCTCAAAAAGTTTTGGTTTTACATTCTTACAATCTCAGAAAATAAAATTATACCTACTAATTCCAAACTGTGGTGTCATCCAGCAAGACCCATTATCACTTAATGCACCGCTACTCAGAAGGTTAGAAAAAATTTGTTACCAAACTTTTAACCTTAATAGAGAACATTCCATTTCCCCCCAGACAACATTTATAATACATGAAAATATAACATTAATAATTTCTCAAGTCTCAACTCAATGCTCATTCTTCACTGCCCTACAAAATGCATAATTCTAAACTTGACCTGTTTCAGTTTTGTACAAACAAGACATTACCTCAATAAGGAGTATACAGCTCGTTTCAATAGTGCGTGCAATGTACATGCCAATTGTACTGATCAAAAATAGTCTTAGGTAAGGTCCCCTTGACATTTGGCAAAACTTCCTGCAGCTAATGGTACCATAAAACAAGCTTTTATCTCAATGTATGATCTATAAAAGTAATTTAACAAAATACATTACATTTGATGAATTTGATCCACAATAGTTAACATTGAAGGATGGTAGAAAAATCTAACGAGAGTAATGAAGCAATGAAATTTTACAGCACTGGTAATTCTACATCCAGCTCAAGGAAAAAGTATCAACGCACTAAGTGTAGAATTCATGAATATTTACAGCATACTAAGAACACCCTAATTGTCGCATTAACATATGCAACTGGTCTGACACCTAATCTTGATGCCTTCACCCACAAGGGACTGAAAGGGCTGTAATCATAATTCCCCAAACCAGATCAAGAAACCTGCACTTCTGTTAATATCCAGAACTTTGAATCTGTTGAAATATTGACTTCAAATTAGTGTGCAAATAATATCAGTAATTTTTTTTGGTCTAAACTTCTTTAACGTTACATAAATAATGCTGCCATCTCATACTTAATGGTCTAATTCAACAATTAACTAAATAAATAAGGACAACCTCGACTAATTTCTAAACTCGGAAGGAAACGGGCAAGAGGAAATATCAGAAACAAAAATTATGAAATGAATTTTACTACAGATGTAAAACTAGCCATAACATTGTGAATGTAATGAACACTACAAAATTCCAATGAAAAACTTACCTAACATAAAATATTAAGATAATTCTTGAATACATGAAATCTGCAGATCAATTAAATGCACTTAAATTACCTTACAGTAGATAGTGAATATGAACACAAGTCTTTGTACTTTTCTCACCAGAAATTTTAAGGCTTGTTAACATTTGATTTCATACATACAGCACACCCATTGCACAAATGCTTCCACCATACAGTTTATACTGTAAACATCTTACTCTAATTTGTATTGACAAATCAGAAAATCAATCTAAAAATCTCCAGACAGTTCATATAGTTTACTGCAAAATCATTTTGTTCATCTTCACAATATAAACTTAATGAAGAACAAGCCTTTCATTTCACGGACAGAATATGAGAGCACTAAACCAGCAAACATTTCGATCTTTACACTCACACGTTCACTTCTATAGTCAGGTCAAAATATCTATCTATCCAAAAATATCCAACAATATTGTGTTCATATTCACTATAATCGAACAGGATATACTTTTGATACACAATAGAATGAAAGATCACAACTACAATGTAACATCATAGACATTAACTTGTAGGCTGAGACATACAATTGGTAAGAATATTTTGCCCATTCCTAAAAGTGGCAAAATTCATAAAAAACAATCTATATGCAACATACTCTCTAAACACCCCCATAATATCTTAGTGCTCTCAATCTATCAATCGCACGGTCAACTTTCAAATTAACTTTGCAAACACACATTGTTCTCATTTAGAAACTGGAAATTTATATGCAACAAGTCTCAAAAGTCTTCTGGAACTTCACACACAGCAGACTGCCTACATTATGCTGGCTTCTGTGACCCCTTCTTTCCAATAAGAGATTTGTGGATGTGAGGGATGACACCTGAAATGCACAATATGTCAAATAACATTCCATGGATGAGCACGGGAAAATCAAAAATTACAATTGCCATCATTGTGAAGAAACATAACCTCAACATAGCACTTACCTCCTCCAGCAATAGTGGCCTTAATCAAACTGTCCAATTCTTCATCTCCTCTGATAGCCAATTGCAAATGGCGAGGAGTAATACGTTTCACCTTTAAGTCTTTTGAAGCATTTCCAGCCAATTCCAAAACCTGTCAACAGAAAAGTCCAGGTTGCAATACCAACAAAAAAATCCCGCCAAAATTTGAAGAGCAAGAAACACAGAATTTAACACTAGCTTTGAGAACGCTATCGCACACAAATGACACACTTCTACAGTACAACCCAAAGCTTTCCCATACTACAGGCATCTTTGCACAGCTGGATGTACTATATGAAATAATTCGTTCCACCGCACGCAAGAAAAACTACCGAGCACATAAGACACCGCGCGTAAATAAAGCAGCCATTTTGGTTTCGTACGCACCTCGGCGGTTAAATATTCCAGAATTGCGGCACTGTACACAGCTGCCGTTGCTCCAACACGTCCATGGCTTGTCGTTCTGTTCTTCAGATGTCGATGTATTCTTCCAACAGGAAACTGTAAAGCACAAAAATTAATAATATCATAGATGCTCTAACACTTTCAAACAGTGCAGTGTCAGCAGAGCCTACAGAAACTCCCACTTCCCCTAGAATTACAGCACAATAATACCTCTGCCAACGAAAGTGAACATATCAAGCAAAATTCTGTACTAATTTCTCGCAAAAAATGCACTATTCGTACCTGTAGACCTGCCCTTGCCGATCGTGAGACAGCCTTCGCCTTTGCCTTTCCGGAGTCTTTGCCCGCTTTTCCACCAGCCTAAAATTCACAGGAAAGGTAGTTAAATTTTCGATTAGACACGCGAAACTTCGCCAGTACATACAATGAACTATGTAGAATCAAAATATACAAAAATTATTCACGGATGCCTCGATTATACCACAAAAACTTTACGATACTTGCCATTGTGCAACGTCAAGCAACACCAACTTGGCTACCAACGCTATGCGTACCCGCCAAACAAACCTACTGGCGAAAGTATGAAAGGAGTCACATGACCAAGTCCAGCCAGTCAGGAGCGTAGATGTTTAAAATACTGTGGCGCGGGAAGCCCGCCATCTATCGATCAAAGGAGGTGTTACTCGTGCGTTGGCTTGGCTTGGGCACACAGGACAGACAACATGGAGGGTTCCCAGAATACGAAATAAATGTCACGTCGTGTATGATGTTATTCATTGATGTTAATGTGGAGTTTGAAAACGATCTCAATACTTTATCGACTAAAATAATTTATTATAGCATAAAAAAACAAAACTAATGGAATTTAATGCGAATAGTGGGTTTCCATAGTCGAATGGAAGCAGAAAGGGAAACAAAGAGCGACCGTTACATTAGGTCACATTAGGTATTTAGGTTTTTCCTGCACATTTGAAACTTGAAATTAGAGAACACCTGGTGGATAACTATTCATTGAAACATTTTTTTAAATCTTATTTCCATGATACTGGTACATCTGTCCCTAATTACTTTGTGTTTCTTTCCAAATGTAAATAATCACTAAATTATCATTTGAATTACTGGACGAGAGTTGCCTGAGTAATAATATCACGAATTCTCAGTCATTTCATTTATAACTAATCAGTTAACCAGTTCAAATTTCGATTAAGTAGTCTACTCAAAACTTTACGTTTGCAGTTCTAAAATATTGCATTGATAAAAGTTGAATCATACAACGATAAGGTTAGCCAGGAATATGTAAAGGAACTAATATAATTCAATTACCTCTCGTAAACTTGTATTTTAACTTGAATCCAATACAAAACTAAAATAATTAATTAATTGCCTTACTCAATCTTTTATTCTGCTCATCTTATCGAAGTAATAATATACTGACTAACAGTGACAGCGAATAGTCTGCTTTGGTTTTTTGGCTGTTATCGATATAGTACATTTGATCATGAAACTTTCCCGTTCATGTTCATTCCATAAGATGTACAAGCCTTCAATTTATTACATGATAAAATCGTGTAACGGAAGAGTTGAGTGAACCAACAGATATATACTATATGAAGATAGTGGGAGTGTGGTCTGAAGGACTCAATAACAAACAGACGATTTATTCACTCGTCAGCTGGTATACTGTATACTGGCATCGGTATTGCTGGCTTGTTACCGCCAACTGCACAGTGCAGCGTTTTAGCCTGGGGTTGTCGGTCCATTTTATTGGCCTAGATTTTTACTTTATGTACCTTATGAGAATATTTTATTTCTCTCTTCTTCCTAGTCCTGTATTAAACGGCTTGGTTTTTCTGTGTCCGGTGTTTGTTCTAAATTATGTGACGTTTTGTTTTGCACGTGTATTAGCAAGTGTTGCCTAGCAGAACACCACTTTTAGTGTGTATACGTATTACAGTAGTCTACATGACAGATGTTTGAAAGGATTGCTATTCTTCAACAATAATCTGTTGAACTATTATGTCATTGTAAAATTTACCAACGTGAATAACTTTATCCAGTGACCCAATACAAATTGCATTCAAGTTTTCATGTATGCAACTTATTATCCATTATTCTGAAGCAATAGACTATAAGTAGAATTAATGAATTATACCTCATTTTGTGTGATTAATTATTTTAGGGCAACAAACTGATCTTCCCCTAGGAATTGTTACTATTGTTTTATTATTAAGTTATTTACCCATTGATAATGTTAATTATTTCATGATTCAATAATCTTGAAATGTTTGTTGATATTTAAAATATTGCAAAGGTTTGTTGCTTTGCACTTGAAATTCAATGTACTTTTGTAAAGTGTAAATGAATACACCATAATAACACTTGTCAATGTTACTGAAAACAGAATGAGAGGATGGTTCTGAACAAAGGAACTTTTATTTGCATTCTCACTATTAAGGAATGATGTATAAAATGCATTAAATTTCATGTATATTAAGTAGTATTATTACAAGCTTGATGTCGCACTTTTCATTTTCACATTAAAAGCAATGTAAAAATTAGAAATACAAAATAAAAAATTGTTTTATTTTCACAATAGTACATGGCAGTGATCAAGTACTATGATTTTAAGTTCATAGTTATTTTGTTTTATTTAGGTAATACATATTCAAATCTAAACATGCTAATCAGCTTTCAATTTAGTGCAAATTGCAGTTTTGATTTCATAGTTTTGCCACATTGTAAATGTAAAAACCTAGAAATAATAGCACCATTTAGAAATGAAATAATATTCATAAACTTCTACAGGAATATGGAACAAATTACTAGCTAAAAGAAGTGTCATCTGGTAGAAAGAAATGTACTTCTGGTAGACAAAGCTTCAACCTTCCATTAGTTCATCACACCTTTCTTCTAGATCATCCTGCAAACATTAAATACTCAAGTAATATTTTAAAAATGCAGTCAATACCACAAATATTAATAAAAAATAAATACAAACAATATTTATTATAACACAGAAAACTTACCACATCTAATTCAAGACATGTACCCCACTCTCTCAGAGTGATTCTGTGATTATCATCTACATCACAGGAATCAAGGAAAGGAGCAATGCAATGCTCCAAAGCCATAAGCGGTGCACGAATAGGGAACAGTTCATGACGAGAGACGGATCTGAAATGTATAATTCTTCTATGTAATTCAAGTAAACAATAGTTTTAAACTAGGCAAGACAAAAATAGCTGGGATTTTTCTGGAAGCAGTAAACTTATAGTTATTAAAAAATTTGTCAGAAATAAACAAGAATAGGGATACCAACAGTATCACAAATGTAGCAAATAGGAGAAAACCTTAAGATGATAGTACTATAAAGAGAAAAAATGTATGTTTAAAATACTTAAGTATTCCTATTTTACAAGCCACAAAAGTGAATTAACATTTTATATAATGAATGTTGAATTGTTATAATGCATTAGCATTGTTGACCTATCTAAGATCAATGTAGGATCTATCAATAATTGGATATATAAATTTTTCAGCTTTTGCAGCTCCTATACCAATCTTTTTTACCAAAATGTAGAGAGTGCACAATATTTATTTAAGAAAAGTCTTAATTGGATCATTGCTTAATAATAATTTGAAGAATGAGAACACTAAAAATAAATGATATTTTACAGAAGTAGTGTTCTGTAGTCTGTGAGATCATCAGAAATAGTGTTCATTTCATATATCACATGATTGGCGATTGGAAAAAATTCGAAGAAACTTCGAAGAACCATTTCCCTAAATGAACAGCCCAGAAAACTAAGAACCTGATTTTTAATTAATCTATTGCCATTCTTATTTCATTTATTATCTTTTTATATATTGTATCAATAATTGTTCATTTAAAAAATTTAAATACCAGAAAAATTTACCACACATATATTTGTCAAGGATACACACATCTTTACAAAGATACATACACTATATACACAAGGATACACAATACTATATAACTTGCTACGTTCTTCTGCAGATGTTCTCATTTTAAGATGCAATATTAATTACATTTTGGAGTGCTTCCACTTTATAAAATTTTAATACTCTAACAACCGCAAGTATGCATGAAACTCAATATTACACATCATCAAACCATTAGCACATTATAGCAGTTATTTAGATAAAAATTCAAACATTCAATTCCATATCAGGTGGAACTTTTCTACGTCTTTCAGCATAGAAATACTTCAAGTATGTTGAGTATTGCATGCTAAAAATGACATGAAATTATTCAATATTGAAGAAAAGTGCCAGTGAGTAAGAAATCATTCCAGAAAAAGAGTAATAAAACATTTTTCCTCAGAAATAAAATTATGTGCACAGATGATAAAACTTTTGAAAAAATGTTTTCTGAAACTAGATACATTTTTTAATTCATTACAAAGGAGGAAAAATTAACAGTAGAAAGAATCATGACTCATTCCTAAATGTTTCACCCAAATGTAACATTCATTAATTTTTTGCTGCATTACAAATTCCTAGAAATACTGCAAATTTGGAATAAAATTATTAAAAAAACTAATAATCAAGCAATCTTGTTGGTGAATGTGGTACCTGTCGTGTGGGTGGCCATCTAGATCGCACCATTTCCATACTGCAGCATTAGCCCAACGACGAGTCAAGTTAGTTTCAGCTTCTCTTTCCATCTTCAAATAATGAGGGCTGAGTTCTTGGCGGTCAGCCAAATCACGCATAATGTTAAAAAGCCAATCACGCATTCTGCGTGGAAAATCAGCCATTTCATCAGTGGTACACGTCTAGAGAAAGGACCAGATAGTAGTCATTAGGGAAGAATAGTAATGATTTGTAATTAGCATCAATAAAAAAATACACTTACTGGCATATCACGACACAAGCCATAGTACTCAATGTGAACATGTTTGTATTGGTCTCCCTTACAACTTTCCAATCCATGGTTACACCAGCACCGCATTTGATATACTTCGCAATCAGATCCCCAAGTTTCATTGTGATTGGAACAGACCTACATCACATTAAAAACAAGGTATAATACATTATAGTTTTGTATATACAAAAAACCCAGAACTCGACCTCTCTTCAGATAAACAACACATACTTTACGCCGAGGATCACTTTCATTTGGGCAACTAGGAATGCAAACACATTGTGCTTCACCCTCTTCATTAATGTCACATATCTGACCAGCACCACAATGCTTTTTGAGGCAAGGATCTGAAAGAAATAATTATTAAGTGGATTATTAGTGAAATATTCTGTAGTTTACATTTAATGAATAAAATATAATACTACTGAAGTAATTAACCATCCTTCATAATTTTTAATTTCAATAGTAATACATCTTGAGATGTGTAGTATCCAAAATCATAAAACGTAACGCATTTTCCTAGAAATTTTCATCTAGAATCATGAAAAAAATATGTCATCACTTCTAATGGTGTGTGTATTTAAAAAAATTAAAATACATGATTTTGGAGAATTACTGTGAAGTTAAAAGTACATATTTCTCAATCAAATAATATTACAAGGTATAGGTTTAATTCATTTAGGATTTGTTCTCTATTAAAGGCCTACCAATCATGTAGATCCCCATCTGCCAATTTCTGTTAGTATAAAGTATATAATATAGGTTTTTCCTACAATATTGAATTGTAGTACAATTAACAGAGGGATAGTTATGGTAAGTCATTTTTATTATAAACAGAGTTATTTTTTACCTCTAATGACAACCTCATTGTCTGGAACCTTTTCTGGCTCATCCTTCATTAGTTCCTCCTTTTCATCCATTTGCTTCATTTCTTTTTCCTCCTTCTCCTTTTCAAGAGCAGCTTCATCACTCTCTAACATAGAAATAGGATCATTGTCTTCTTCTTGTGAAGCAGAAGCTTCTGATTCAGTAGTAGTAGTTGTAGTAGTTCTATGTCTCCTTACTTTTTTGAGTTTTTTCTGAAAATGAAGGTATAAAAATAAAATGATTATTGTGATTATAATTGTTTGCAAGGAACACTGCAGTGTGAAAAAAATCAATTTTTGAAAACATTATGAACTAAATAAACACATAAATTTATGAAAAGTAGAATTAACATTTAGGAGAGCAATAGAGAACAAAAAAGAAATATAATTTAAAAAGAAAAAATATGGAATTAACATGTAATGAAAAATTAATGATTAAAAATGGAATATGGATGTTTTTTCTCATTTAGAA
Organism: Gryllus longicercus; assembly: GCA_038098605.1. NCBI lineage: Eukaryota > Metazoa > Arthropoda > Insecta > Orthoptera > Gryllidae > Gryllus > Gryllus longicercus. The sequence goes on along the minus strand of JAZDUA010000603.1, from coordinate 499,532 downwards.
TTCAAGGAATATTAATAGAAATTTTGTTTAAAAGAATTATAGTCAATGTAATAATCTTACTAGCAAACTAGTAAAGGAGGTGACAGCAAATCCGAAGAGAAATTTTCAAGGAGAGGCTGACAATCAACTGTTTTGAATATCCTTATAGGAACATCTAAGATCACACATGATCTATGTATTACTACTACTCATAATGATAATTTTGCAGTAATGTTAGAAAAGATGTTTTATTATTTACAATTATGTCACCCTGCATTTGTTTGTCTTGATGAGAATGAAAATATATTTTATTTCAGATAACAGAATTTTTAATATAACAGTTTTTTACAATCAAATGAATAATCAAAATTCCAATAACACTATATGAACTTTCATTTGCTTAATTAGTTAAAAAAGATATGCTCAGGGATGGATTTGTTTTTTCACGTATATTCATGATTCTTATACAATATCTTCTATTTTGCCCTGAAAGTTTTGAAATTTTCTTCCTAAATTCCAAATTTTGAAACTTTTTTTTTAAAAAACCTACTCTGATTTTAAAAGAAAGGACTGAACTTACAGAGATTAACAACATTATGAAAATGAGTTTATTATTTTAAATATTTTAATTAGTATTTGTTTTGTAAGACAAAGTTTATTTCTGCAAATAATAATGTTCACAATTAGTATATGAAAGAAAAGTATAGGCATGCAAAGCCTAAAACAAGAAAGGGAGGTGGGGATGCCTATATTTCTGGGTCTCCTTGTGCATTGAACTTTTTTATTTACAAATGGCATATTTTACTAGTAAATAAATTAAACATACTACAAGGAGAATGAAATTGTAACTTTGATGACTCAATTAATAAATACATTTAATGTTGAATCATTTACAGGATTGTCAAATGGCTTGAAAAGGCTCTTCTACAAATGATTTTGACCAATTCCCCAAATTGTCACGTTAAAGAAGGGAAAATCAGGGATTGAATATAATACATTTTTTCTCCTCCACAATGTCCCCCCAGCACACACACCTATGAAGACCCACATGTGTAGGCTGAAGCTTCATATATTAAATCAGGTACAGAAAAAATTTAGAATTCAAAGTATTTTACATACTACTAGTTTTAATAATAGATATTATGTGACCACAAGTAAAATGATGGAAAGGTTTGTAAGTACAGGATGTAGTATTTCAACTCAGAGAAACACTTCTTTAGTTGTTTCTAGGATTCAAATGAAAGAGCATTTTATAAACACAATATTAGCACATTAACATATTAGCATTTTCTAGCATCTGACAATAAGCTAGCATATTAATAATTTATTAAAAATTAAAATAATAAATTGAATTATTAATTATTTGTTTCATTTAACTAGTATTATAATTAACAAATAATTATTCTTACCGGTTTGTCACTAAATGCATCTGCCATTAGAATGCATAGGACAATAAGAAGAAAGAGTAAATGAAACTTCATGGTGAATTTTCAAATCCTGCAACAAAAAAAAGTGTAGTTAATTATAAAGAATTAACACAAACCAAATGAAAATTACTGTTCTTGTACAACTAACACAATTAAAATTTTAATTAGAGAGAGCACACAAACAAAAATTATAATTGTAACATTTATTATTGAACCACTACCCAACATTGTAATAAATATATACCTATGGTGGTTAATTTCTAAAAGAGTCATTTATTTTAAAAAATAAAAACTGCAAACTACATTTTTCAATATCACTGATCAGTAGCATAGCTTTTTGATTTGTTTTTAATCAAAATTGGCTCTAAATTAATTATACATTTTACAGTACATTAGTTTATATTTCCAACTTCACTAGGTTATATTAATATAAGTTTAATATAATAATAATAATAATAATAATAATAATAAGTATTATTATTAATATTATTATTATCATTATTATTATGTTTATTGACTCACATATACAATTACAATTGTGTATGATGAGAAATTTGATATCTTGTGTGGAGAGAGCGAAGTTACATTACTGTTCAGGAGCAAAACAAAGGGCCATCTCAGCATTTGCTCAAGGAACCAGGAAAACTAAACAAAACCTGATCGAGATGTGGTCATTTATTATATTATATTATGTTTTATTACATTTTGTTTTATTGTACATAATTAGTGTTATCACTGTGACTATACACAGTCCTAGCTATTGCGAAAACCCAGATCAGTAATTTATTTTTGAGAGATTTTCTTTAAAGAAATTAAAATTTATATCCAACTTCATTAATGTAAGTATATGGAATACAAATATAAAGTAATCTTACTAATCATACTAATAATCTGAAAAATACAATATAAGTAATACTAATAAAGTATTAATAATAATAATTAATATTAAGATAACAAATACAAAAGCCCAGTGTTTGTAAAATTACATGTATTAAATAGTATTTGTTTCAATGTACATGTCTTCCACCAATCTGCAAAAAAAATTAATTAATTAAAAAAAAAAAAAAAAAAAACTGCTATCAACCAGAAGAAACATGCACATCCAAATTATGTGAAAGTTTTTGTGATAGATATCTGCTAATAATGAGTAAACGACTGTCTCTAAGAAAATTCATAGACGGAAAACTTTGCACATCGGTCAAAAGTTATTATTATGAATTAATTTTTCTATTCCTGCTGGTTCTGGCACATAAAAACAAATTTCCAGTCCTTAATGCATGAAACTTCATACACTAGTTCTATTATTTAAATCAGTGATCTATTATTAGATCACTGAATGTTATTTTAATAATTTTAATTTATTTTTAATGAAATACCATGTGTATGTCTTAGTTTGACATAAGAATGAATATATGCATTAAGTTTCATTAATGCACGAAATCGTTTCCTTCATTTTCATTTAATAGTATTAGAAAGATAAATGAGAAGAAACACTTGAAAATATTGCTCATAAATTCAAAATATTCGTTTTTCACCAACCTTTTTACAGGTTGCATTCTCAACATGTTAATTATTAAGATAGAAACTGTAATTCATTTATCAATCATTCATTTTATTTAATACAATTCAATTCATTGGTAGATAAAGTTACATTGTCTAAAAATTGGTAGATAAAGTCAAAAGGCCTGAATCAGCAGATCCATAGAGAAACAAGTAATTATTTTATTCAAAATTTATTGTAAATACACACTTCACCACTAAATCAGTGGCTGTTTCTCAGGGAGAAAAAGGAGAGATCTTCTTCGGCAAACTCTTGGTATTTTCTTCTGAATGTAATAGGAGCAGCAGGTTTATGATGCTTTGCTTGGTCAAGAGAATGTATTGATTACAATTTGTTTGCTGTCATTTTCGAAAATTTATTTACATCCTCCATGTTCCTAAGTAACCACATATAATCTATGGACTCATATACATGTGTACAGGAGTGGCCAGGGTGGCTGTAACCCCCATGAAAATGTTGAAAAGGAACTGTAATATTACATAATAAAACATTTCATTTGTAATTTAATTACTGCTTGTATTACTTGTTACAAGTATATTAAGTGTTTTTAAGTATATAATACTGTAATCGTTTATTCTGGCCCTATTTTGGAACCATCACAAAATTTAATGGAATCAGAGTAGGATTTTTTTGAGATTATTATGCAAAAAACAAACGAATTTCAAAATGGACGCAATTAACAAAAAATAAATGAAGGAGGCCAAAATAGGAAGTGACTAGCGTATAGAAATGAAAAGTGAAGTGTAGAGGTTTTAATGAGACACACGTGTGTACCTTCCGAGCTCAGGAAATAACAGTAATAAATAAATAAAACGCGGATTAGTAACAGAAAATAATCTATTAAGTGTAGCAAGTGACAGCCAATAGGAGGAAGCGGTGTCGCGGAATGCACAGAATCTAACAAAGAGATAAATAATTGGAGAACTTTCGGTCAGCTGAAAGGCGGGCAATATGATTTGCAGGAAAGCACGTTCACAGCTACTATTCCACTCATTAAATTAAAACCAATAGTGTTTAACTATACATACAAAATGCCTCGATCAGCGCAGTGTATCTCAAAAAGGTAATTGCTTTATCTATCCGATTATTCTTATCGCTTCTCCCTTCTGACCAATCATAAACTGTGACTCATCTATCTTCGGAGGCAGTACACATCGATCGCTATGTCGATGTCCAATAAACCGCCTATATATTAGAACATGACATCTTTGATTTTAAAATATTTTCAATATTCGGCGCATTTTGTAACTTTGTGGAACATAATTTCATTCGTGGAATAGTCCTATTACATAACATTTGTGCTTTGGAAATTTTCAGATAAATCCCCTTCTCGCTTCGCGGGTCGGGTTTTTGTCAACAATTTCCAAAGCACTCGTGGCATTACCCATGATAAACTGGTGTAATGTAAGGAATGGATTTTAAAAAGGTAGTTGCGGAACGTCGGACTTTAGTTAAAATTTGAGCTCGGACGGGGGCCAGGCAAGATGTCGGGGATGCAATGAAATTAGAAGTCCAACTGCGGTACCGCCAGCCAAGAGGGCAGTAGTCAGCTCCACGTAACATTAAATGTATGTGATGTAGGGAGATGAAGTTGTTTACAAATAAAATTAAATAATTAGTAGTAAAAGAGATAATTAAATGTAGCATGGCCATGAACAAATTAATAAATATCGTATAAATGGGAAACTTCTGTGAACGTGTTTGTAAATATTTGAAACGAAACTAATTATTAGTGCAAGAAATGGTGTGCATTGTAAAAGGCAAATTATAATATTTCGGAATGGCTAATGGGTTATTTTCAAGTAGTACAAATTCAATCAAAAATCGTACGTAAATTGTGTTCCCATACAGGTAAATCTGTCGACCTACGACATATGAGCGATTGAGCGATTCCCTCTCCAGTGGTCTTCTATAATCTAATTATGTAGTCTCTAATTGTATGGAAACAGTTATACATCAGAAAAGATTTAACTTTTAATTTAAATTTGTATATCAATATTAATTGTTTAATACCATCTAGCAATGAGTTGTAAAGTATCGCACATGTATATATTTCTAGATGGATTCCATGTAGTGAGCTGTTGATACTGACACCTGATGAATGTGATTTTTACGATGTGCATTGCTTTTGTTGTGGGAGAGTTGAGTTACAGTAAGTAATTTACATTTATTTATTTTTATATTATTTAAATTTGTTTTTTGGTGTATTAAAGTATATAGAATATGAACGTTGGCATATTGGTCATATTTGTTATTAGTTGAAAGTTTTGGGGTATGTTTACAACAAAAAAATGAGATATTATATTGTTAGAAACTCAATTGTATTTCCACAAGCCTGAGAACGCCAATGCGACGAAGAAAAAATAAGTTATGTACCACTTATGGCATCAAAACTGGCAAGAAAATCTAGACCGGCGTTCTGCCTACGCCTACAGGATATGACGTTCGCCGACACTTTCCGATGACATCATGTCGCGATGAAACGTTCCTCGGTTTAGCATCGAGTGTGAGACTACGGAAACTGGTTTGCCGACCCATATATTCGAGAACAGAAAAGACGAACTAAAATTAATATTATTAAAAGTAGAAGAACACATTTGCAGTTTAATAATATGTATGAGTTGGTTGTTACCTACTGGATGAACAAATATATTATTATTATTATTACTATTATTATTATTACTTATATTAAATTTAATAATTTCTAACAAAATAATTTTTCTTCATACAATATTATTCCCCCTTTATGCCGCGCCGCCACTATTCCTCGAAATGCCGTAAATTCCGAATTTCCATACACTACCAAATCACATTTCGAATCATAGACATAAAATCTCCCAGAACTTCAGATCGCCTTTTCAAACTGTAGTGCATTCCGAATCATGAACACAGAGTTACCCAGAGAAAATAAAGGACTAGGGTAGTACACCAATGGGGGTAAAGGACTTATTTCAAACAAACGTAACATAAGCACACACGTGCGCGCACACACTCACCCACACACACCAACTCACATAAACAGAATCCTTCTATTTATGAAACAGAAATGTGATAGCGTTTAATTGAATTAGATATTCCTTACTTCGTAAGAAGAGGAAGTATTGTAACCATAACGAATTTTCAGCAGAAAAACTCTTATTGCCTTGCCCTGGCAACGAAAAAGTAGATAAATATTGCTCATGTATGTGGTAAATCATTTCCTCTAAAGTTGTGTTTTTTTTTTCTTCTTTCTTAAAACCAAAAAATTGATTGACGGCAAAACGTCTGTCTGTGGTCAAGTAAGCGCCTAAACGGTTCAGGCGATTTTCTCTACAATTGATATTCCCCTAGCGATCTGAACGAACTCGAGGCCCGGCGAGTTTGAAAAGTATATTTTAATTTTTGGGGGTACTTTCACAAAGCCTCAAAAACTCCAAAATTTTCTCAGAAATGGCTCAGAATTTTTTGATTACACTTTGTCTTCGGATAGCGTAAAAGACGCTTAAATTTAGAATGCATAGGTCAGATTTTCGTTAAAATCCCGATTAATCGAAAATTGTGAACTTTTTTTTCCCCTTATTTTTTCTTTTTTACTCCCACTTTTCCTACAACTACAATATTGAAGATAGAGATTTTTTCCTTAATACAATATTTTCTTCGAAGAGAGATTTTAAAATAAGGTCCTGTATATTTTTTCCCAAATATTAGTAGTTTTTGCATCATTTTGCGTATTAATCAATTTTTAAACAATTATTTATCATGGCTATAGTATAAACTATCATGGGTATATCAACATGGCTATAATACCGATGATATATTTTTTTCTTTAGGAATAAATCAGTAAGTGGCAGTAGTATCTTCGTTGGAATAATTAATTAGACACTTATTTCACTTCTTTGCACAGGCGTCGGTTGAGCATGTCCCAAACTGAGACCTGATACCGTTATAATGAGATCCTAGAAAACCTGAAAAACTATACAGAAGCTTCTTAAGAAATGGGAAAGTTTTAGATGGATGAGGAAAGTTTGAATAGAAGTCTCGCACACAAAAGAACAAAAGGTCCACCTGAAAGGATTAAACCAGGTACCCAAAACCGACCAGCGACGGGTGGAAGTAGAACGTTTACCAAAGCTGCTGACCAGCTCGTCAAAAAAGAAAGGCCAACATGAATGCTCTAAACACTTAATCATGCTTTTGAAAATTTTTCCAGGAAAAAAATACATCAGAAGGTAAATTGCTTCGTACATAATCTACAAAAGAGTCTATTCAGGGAGAATTTTCTGGATACTTTGCGAAAGATTTTCGTAAGATTAGAAAGCACTTGTATATCAGTTTCGGTGTTGAATGTACGCCAAATTAAGTTTACATATTCTGGTTTGCAGACATTTCGAAAATATATTTCGTTCTTCTACGCTTACTCAAAATAACAAATACAGCTACACACACACACACACACACACACACACACACACACACACACACACACACACATACACACACAAAGCACTATAGTAGTTATTTATGACACGAGTGGTAAAAGTGGTATTTTAGTTTACGCGAGTACGGAAGGTACGAGACTAATAGAAAGGGTGGAGCAACAATTTTTTTACCATGTGTGTCATATACTATTTTTTAGAGAGCTCGACTGACTTTCAGTTTATTGTAATTCAAAAAAACAAATCATTTAATTGTGAATTGTTATGTTAAGGTTACTAATAGCTGATGCGTACAAACAGAAGTATTTTGCTTTCTTTGTTGCAGTCACACAGTTTGTCTGATCACTTGGACATAGTCGCACTTTTAGCACTGGTGCTAAAAATTGAACTTTTACCACGCTCCGTATGCCCTAAAAGTAATAGATTTTACTACTGACAGAATAAAATGATTATTTTGTCAAATTAATATAAAATAGTAATTATGCATTGTGTTTTCTTTATCTGACTCCATGTTGACAACTGACAATTACGATGTGTCTCTTCACATTTATGCCAGACAAAATTAAATATGATTCGAATTCTCGCTTGATTCAACAACGAACTTTAAATCACAAAGATTTGTGTGAAGCAAGGAAGTTCTGAAGTTCAAGGACCAAAGGGCAAAGTACGTTAATAATTATTACGAGATTTTGGCCCACGAAAATATGAATGTATTCTAAAATACTTCCACATTTCGAGCAATTTTCGGGAACCTACTACATTACTTACATTAATGCTTCTGAAGAAAACCTTTTAACTAGAATGTTATTCTTATTTTTTAAACACACACTACCCTAATAATAATCCGTACATGATAAAAGTCTACTGCCATGTGATTTGTTGTAATGAAAATCTGCAAGAGAGCAACTAGACAGTGTGTCACCGTAGATTAAGAATAATTCATAGTGTAGATGAAAATAGATTTTTGGAAGAATCCACTTGTTACTTGAGTCTCCTTGTAAGTAACTCGCCTTCGCAATAAAAGCAAATTATGAATTTAAGTTACCCTGTTAATCAGAATACTTCTTTCTACTACCTCCTTTCCGCTGTGTGACTCCGTGGAGTCACGACTTCATACTACCCTAGCAAAACTCAATAAGTCTACAATGAAAATGAAATGAAAATTATGAATTTAAGTTACCCTGTTAATCAGAATACTTCTTTCTACTACCTCCATTCCGCTGTGTGACTCCGTGGAGTCACGACTTCATTCTACCCTAGCAAAACTCAATAAGTCTACAATGAAATCGATTGATCTCCAGGCTCTTCAAAATGCGGTACACTGCAATGGCGTGACGTTAATATATTCGAGTGATGCGTCGCATCTCTTCGTTATTCAGTTAATCTTTACTATTTATGTTTCTCATTTTCTCTATGCAAAAATATATTGTTTTTTCTTTGGACGATTCAGATCACTGAAGTGCCTGGTTTTGTAACACTGTGGTTTCCCATAAGAGAGGCACATCCGTTGCCTATGTTCTATTCCGTTGCAAGGCCAATGCCCTTCGAGAAGGTTGTCTATCCAAGATACGGCCTCATATCACGTGTCTGATGCGATTTCGCAAACCCATCTGGTATACAAAATTCAGCTACAATAATTTCATTCATCGACCTCTAGGGGCGGTGTAATATGGGCTTAGCGGAAGCAGTTTAAATTTTCTGAACCAAAGGGGGGTGCTTATATATCAGTTGAATATCTCATTAATATAACTTTTTCTTCAAGCTTTTAGACAATGTTGTGAAGTTAGAATTTTCGACAACTAGTGTCAATCGAGGCTTTTATGATACTGAAAAGCAAACTTTTCACTTTATCTTCCCCGTTTGCAGCAAACACTTGAAAAAAAACAACTGAATATGTGGCTTTTGATGCTGTAGACTGTGTACGAAGTAAAAAATAATATAAGACATACCACAACTCTTTAAAAAATCGAAATTGTATATTACATTAGTCCCACCAGATGGAGCTAATACGATAAATTGATGGGGCTAAAGTGACACGATTATGAATTTTGTTTGGGAAACAACGAACAGGCTACAGTGAGACACCTTAGGGTACGGTGTGTCTCAACAGTACTTTTTCCTCTATTTTTTTAAAATTGTTTGCCGTGCCCACAAACGGTAACATTTTGAGTTCCTGCTATATGGTCATTAATAATAGAATATATTTCCTAGTATTTACTTTTTTTTGTTAATTTTGAATACCAATAAATTACTTTATAACGACGTCTAAGCATCAGGTCTCAGTAAGTAGTAAAGGCAACCATTGTTTTATAGACAAATTATTTGCTACGTTTTATCGCATCCCCTACCCGACCTTTCAGGAGACGCCACTGGAACACTGTTAAATGAAGGCCTTCTGGTAGTCAATCCAAACCTTGCTCAAATAACGTTTTCGTTTCCCTACATCATTCAAGATAACTTCGTTTAGTAGTAAGATTTCCTTACAGCCATAGGAACCTTTACGACATCCTATCTGTTCAACTGACAACAGATGGTTCTTCTGTAGGCGCCTGTACATTTTGTTAGCTATGGCTGCACTTATAACTTTGAATATTCCTGGCGGACATGTAATTGGCCTAAACGGGAGATAGAGCTACCTTCCGTTTTGTGTAGGAGGTTCGTGATGCCTCGTGTGAGCCATTCCGGGAGTTCCTTTGGGTTTTCTAAAGTTATATTCTAAGCCTTTGCAAGATGAGAATGTAATGCTGTTATAATTGGCCCCTTTTCCGTCGGAGTATGAAGAGTAAAGACGGGATGTACTCCCCCACAGCGCTATCTGGGTTCGGAAAAGAATGGTGATGGAATGCAAATGGGAAATGAAGATGGTGCGCGGTACCTGGGTCGTACCGGTTACGTAATTGCTCAGAGCCACAATTGTCGCTGATTGCAGCGACTCTGCCTAGGAGGTCCTAGGGTTCAATTCCCGATGGTCGCGGTCTTTTGCTGGATAGAAGATAGGGAAGTCGACTGCTCCCGTCGAGTTTATGAGGGTAGACGTTCTATAAAACACTCAAGATTAAGTGAGTCGATAGAATGGGCATTAGGTAATTACACAACGTTCACAAAAGAAGAGACCGAAAGAGATATATAGTCGTTCGAAACGATATGGTGAACCAAATATATTCGCATCTACATCAAAACTTGCGACCGTCCTTCCAATAACGCCACTTTTTTTTTGTTCACAAAATAAACACCATATTTTTTAACTGTTTTATTTATTCGTCGTTTATTCTTGCTTACTTATACAGGTCACATTAAATAAAATGGTATTACAAATTTATTTTTCTAACACGCATATACATTTTCATATTAATAATGTGACATTTACATTAACATAACTAAAAAACGACTATATTAATGCTTAACGTAACTTCTAGTTGTATAGTATTTTTGTTATTTTGTTACATTTTTATAATTTCAAGTTTTCTTGAATCACGAAAAAAACGCGCCTTGTTTTTTTTTCATGATCTGCAAAATATGGATCGATCTCAGCGAGCATCAAAGCGGAGTTCCACGACCGACACACCCCGCAATAGATGGCTTGGTGGGTATATTTTACGACTATGATATACAATGTATTCTCGCCTGGAATGAACCATAATGTACTCGTGTAATATCACATATATTACTCAAATGAAATGAATTATACGAAAGAAACAAAAACACAGTTTTAGACATCCCCTCTTACATTTTTAGATGATAATGGCTCCGCAATTTCGATCGGTTTTTCCTCAAATTTTCTTCGTCCAAGTTCCAACAGTTTTACTTCTGGATAATGAACTTTTATCAAGTGATCGCAAAAATGTATAACTTTTGCTGCTTTTATTTAAATGAATGAATTGTACATAACTTTTCGTACTACAACAGCACGTCCGATCTCATATTATATTTAACTTTTGTAGTTTTTGAAAATGAAGAGAGTTCAAAAAAATCAGTCTTCTGACCTTTCTTTAAGCGTCTCTAGAGTCTATTCAAGGAAAAGTTTTAATCAAACTTATAGAGCAATTAAAAAAATGAAAATGTTGTTGAGACTTCATGTAAAGTACCCCCAAAAATCAAAATATCCGTCCACACTCGTAGGGCCATGAGTTCGGACACATCAATCACGGAATATCAATGTTTGATACGTCGTCTGAATGGTTTTGTCGCTAGCGTGGTCCACAGACAGTTGTTTGGCTGCCAACCAATTGTTCGCTACCTAGGAGCCACAAAACATGAGTTCTGACTACGTAACGTGATAGTGGAGTAATTTACGGCATTTAGGAACCGTATTTATCCACCTTTTCGATGTCAGTGACCCACAATACGAGTATTTCTGTTGGAAACGTGCCGTGTATTGCTGTAGCATTACAATACTTTCTCTTTACTTCATAAGTAGTATGGCGAGAAAGTAAAAAAGATGGCAGTGGTCCACGAACCAAACTTCGAAATTCTCATGTTGACATTTGGCAGGGACGGATTGATATATTAATTGTTTATTGATTCCGGGCACGTCAACTACCAGGGTCATTTGTCCCGCATGTGTAATGCATGTGTAATGCCCGTATGTGTAATGCCGCCGGCTAGCGAGTTTTCCCCAACCAGGTATCCCCGACTAGCGGCGCACCGCCACAGCAGGGACAAGCCCTTAGCTCCTGACGGGTCTCCCGGCATGTGTGGTAGTGCGGTGTCGCGCGCGGTCCGTGGCCCGTTTGTTAGGGCACTGCTCAGGCATACACCCAAACCGGGTGATGATCGGAGGAACCACGGAAAACCACCGATCAGAGCACAGGTTCGCGCGCGGTCCGTGGCCCGTTTGTTAGGGCACTGCTCAGGCATACACCCAAACCGGGTGATGATCGGAGGAACCACGGAAAACCACCGATCAGAGCACAGGTTCGGATCAAGAAAGTATTTCAGAGAGTGGGGTCTATTCCAGTTCTGACTCCCATAATATTTTTTTAATGTTAACTTGAAGTCGAAAAAAGTTTGGGAACATCGTTTCGGAGGTGATGAGATCTCTATATCGTAATTATTTGAAAGAAATTGCGTAAAATTCGAACAACAAAAAAGTTATTTTTGAGAATGAGAACATCGTTCTGGAGGTGATGCGATCCATATATCGTAATTATTTGAAAGAAATTGCGTAAAATTCCAACAACAAAAAAGTAATTTTTGGGTGAATGCCAAGGCCCCCGAGGCCCCGCCCCCTCCCTTCGGATCCACCACCGACATTTGGTCGGAGGCGCTGGCGGAAAGTGCGCGCGTTTACGTCCTAAGCGGGAGCGGGAGCGCCGAGGCGCGCGACCATGTGTGGCCTGCTTTCATGCGGGGCGCGCGCGGGGAGTCCATTCGGCGTGGCGTAAGCGCAGCGACGGCGACGATGGCGGTGGAGGCGCAGGCGGCGTTGCCTTTACCCGCGCCCGGCGCGGCCCGGCCCGGCCGCGCCCTGCCGAGCTGCTGCGCGTTTTCGCCACGCTGGATGCGCGGGCCGGGCGTGGGTCGTTGCCCGCCGCCTGCCTCGCGCGACATATGCGCCGCTCTTGCGACCGGAAACGCCAGGAAGTTGTCCGATGTGACAGCAGCCTCGAGGCGGAAGAGAAGGCGGTGGAATGTTTCGTATTATGCGTTCCGTCAGTCATCTCAGCGGTTGCACATGTTACAAACGATACATTTACGTATGACTTGCTTATTAAATTGTTCTGTCCGTAAAAAAGAAGCCATGTTGTGGGAGTATCATGTCAACATGGTAGTAATGAGTGGAGACAGATGTAATTGATAATCATATGTCGCCTGTTTCGTATTGAAGATCATAAAAATCTTGTATATATGTCACATTTAAGACACTGTTCGTAAATCTTAAAACTGATGTAACAGCATCACACAGTACTTTTATTTCATTCTTTAAGCAGTTTTAGCAAGTTTAGTGATTTTCTTTTATCATGTATCTAGGTCTTCGGAAAAAAGATGTATGGAGGATAAGACTAGTCTCCCGGAACGACGAAAAATAACTCTGCGGAAGAATGTTACGACTGTATCCGCCACTTTCCACGAATTAGTATAAATGAAAGACCAAATAAGATGTGAAAAAAGTGTTAAAAAATCATTCACAAGAGTCTGTACTAAAATAAATCCCAAACCGCGTACTTAACACGCTTGTTAGTCACTCAACCAGTGGGGAAGGGAAGGTACAGCAGCTGTGTTTAACTGCAGTTGGTTGAGATCAGCCTTCCGGGTATGCTACCACATGACAGCAGTGAATGAGTATTTATAACTGTGGCAACATCAGCCGCCACGTCACAAATGGCAGCCGAGGACTCCTCCCATGCGGCGTCTTTGCCGACGGAGAATTGTTTTTCTCGCGTTTCTTATTTCGTTTATGGAATCTGTCTTCCGCTGCCCTATTTCGCCTCGTGGTTCGGGTCAGGGAGTCAAGGGGTCACTTTATCGTCATGATAGATAATGGCTGATTCGTCGTGTCGAAATGAATGAACGAATATATAAAACTAGAAATGTATACTAAACAAGCTCAGTGAATATTCTAGTTCTGAATTGAATTGATATTACGATGTTCCCCAATGTTATATTTCGTTACACATGCAGTAGTACTACTGACATTTTTAACGAAGAAAATATTTATACAATTCCACTGAACCGTCTTAAAAGTGCATTTTAATATATATATATATATAAACATATAACATAACAATATAAAAACCAATATTATTTGCATGGTTTTCATGAGAACATTTTGAATTCTTGAGTGAAATTTTATTATAAAAAGAAATATATCAGTTAAATAAAAAGAAAGTAAATGGAATTTAGCAACTACTGGCAGTTTTCTAGACGAGGAGATTTTACTTTTGAGACAAAATGGCAGATTTTCGATGTCAGTTACGCAGTTGGGTCTGGCGATGACAATGTCTGCGTGCCATTGCAAGAGGCCGCCTGATCTGTTTGGTCGTTTCTGTGGTCCTATCAATGGATGGATAGGAGTGGATTCCGGGGGTGGAGGCCCTTAAATATCGGGTCACACTCCAAGCTATTCTTCGCCATTGTGGTCCATTCCTGACCTTCCGACTGGGCTTCAGCCAGATTCCCGCCATAATATAGGATTGTCACCCTTCCCGGTTTTGTAGGGATCGTCCCGACCTCATTATCAATGTTCCGCGTCATTCCATGACCATAGTGGGACCACCTATGACCATAGTAGAACCACCTTCGGGATTCATCGGGGTTTGAGGCCTAGAAGCGAGAATACATCCTTCAGAAATGATCCTGTGAAGTATGATTCTATTGTCTCTCCTTTCCTGCCTGTCTCCTGAGCAGGTTTTACGAGTACTGCAAGTTATTGTCTACGTAAGTCTATGTATCAAATAATAGAGAATATTCCTATTTTCCCAAGGGGATTAATTATAATTCCCAAGCTCGGCTCCTCTCCAGCTGCTTAAATTGGCTAGAAACGCCACGGAAACCAGAAGCTTCCCCAGACGTCTGATTTTATCTTTCGAAATAAGACACAGCAACATCCAATAATGCTACGACAAGCGTTGTTCTGTTGAGACCAATTTCACCAACAGAAAATTCTGAGAACTAGCGCTGCAAAAGGCCCTTTTTTTCTATTTCGAAAAAAGGAATCAGATGAGCGCAGTATCTTTTTAAAATATATCTGAATCTTTTAAAAAGATAATTATCTCATCATGACCCAAATTCTTGAATTTCTTGTCTAACAAAATATCATACCCAATTAGTATTATTCATTCTCTAGCACTACTAGTTCTCTTTTTCCCTAGAAGTTTTCTTACCAGAAACAAAGTCAGTTTTCCAATAACCATTTGTATTTATTACAGAAAATTTAACACATTACAATATAAGTAGAGCGTACTTACATTTTTTGTATAATATAACAGCAAATGGCTATATGTAAAATTAGCTACAATTTACTGTACATATACAAACTTCTGTTCTTTGAAATAATCTAGTATCTGTCAAAGAATTTCTCAAACCTCGATTCAGAACGCTAGCAGTACCCCTGAGGTAAGATGTCGTTGGAAACGCCAACAACTAACAACCCCAGTTCGAATAGATAGAACTGTGAAATATTTATTTGAAAAATTAATATAATACTTTTCAATGAACTATAAATTACATCGACATTGAAATGCATTAAAGTTATGAAAGAGGAGTACATTAGAAGGCGTTGTTGTAAAAGAGCACTTGTACTCTTAAAAACGTCTGGTAACCTTCGGTCTTGTGTGCGGGGGAGGGGGACATGATTTTTCTTTTTTCACTGACATATGTTACATGTTTTGAGAATGAGACCATCGCTTTAAGCGAAAGAAAGCGTGCGAAATGTTTTCGTTAACTCTGACAAAGTTCATTTAGAATTACTCGTCCTTGACACAAATTATTGAAAATTCTGGAACAATTGAAGATACGAGTAGACAAGGTGATGTGCATTTTAATTTGTTTGTAAATAAACGCTGTCGAAATAAATATCCACTCATTGACCTCATAGTCGATTACGATTTCGATTTAAGTTATTTGCTTGTTTTCAAAGACAGTGGAAGAGTGTGTAAATGGGAGACAACCAACCGACCAGGTTATGAACTGATCTGATCTCCATTGTTCCTATTGTAATGTCTTGTAGCATTTTAAGAACGAAGGATTTTATTGCACAGTTTCATTCCTCGAGGTAAAATTCAGTTATGTGGTATAGAAAGACGTAATTGAATTTTAAACTGTTTTATAAAAATGTACAAGGGTAAGTGAGAGTCATACATTTCCATTTCTCTACAGATTTCTTGATAGTTAATTGTGTAGAAATACAAATACGGAGTTTTCGTTGGTTCAATACTGAGTAAATATTCATTGTAGAATATTGCACATACCCAAGTCTATTAACAATGTGTTCTAAATTTGCTTAATTTTTCTCTAGTTTTACACCACATACTCTCCACAAAACATAAAGAGTGCCTAGGCTTCCTTCAGCGAAATAGATCAAGCAACAAAAACTGTCATCATCTACTTTTTCGGCGAAGAAAGGTCGATCTACAAAGAGATAAATGGCAAAGAAAAATATAACGCCAAAGAAAAATAAATATACAACAACACTTTGCATTGATTAATTATATGCCTTTTATTTCTTGAGTGTCAATACTTTGTGACAAATCAATATTCATTTAACGTAATATGCTTCTTCAATTAATCGTGAGGAAAATGCTGCTCTTCAGCAAAGATTATTCAATTCGTCAATCTTTTCAGAAGTTCATTCACATTGAATCAGTACGAGTAGCAGCCAGAAGGCAGCGCTATATTATCGGTTGTGACAATGCCTCTTACGCCCACGCTGACAGTCTTCCGGGAAATGGTCGCCAACATCTCTTCCGCGAGCGGGAGGGGCGGACAAGTGGATCTCCGCACAGTTACGACTAATTGTGACAAATTCTGCGCCAAACCTTGGTGCTTGGCCGATGTTCAGAAATGTCCCTACGAGCAGGAGCGTAACAAATTGAGTGCGGCCCCCTGATACAAAAGTGTAAAGCTAACACAAGTAGTGTTACTACCTTACATAATAAAAAGATCCTCTACTAGCCGGCCCTCATTTACCCGGGGCCCGCCCGCATCGCGGGCCCGAACGTTAAGCTACTGAGGAGAAATTACATTTTTAAAAAAGAGAACATTAAAAAGTGGTATATCTACAAAATTGCCCCAGAATTTCTCGTAATATTTGTAACATTGATAATCATTTTATTGCAAATTATGTACTTCTAATGTTTCAGGTTTCGCATTAAAATCTCTCAAATTATGAAACTGCTTGAAACATTATTTCTATTATATACTATCTTCTAAAACCCACTTTAATAGTAAACAATTGATCTTTTTATAGCGGCATTATAATGTATTTAGCAATTCTAAATTTACGTTTCTAGATAACATTTATTAGCATTTGTTGATAGAGCACCAGTACTCGAAAGTTTCTTTAGTTTTCAAAACCTTCATCCTCGCATTGTCTAATAAAGACATTTTCTCAAAATTAGCTAAATCTACTGAAAATGTAGTATATAATATTTAAAGATTTTCTCAATAAACATCGTGGTTTTATTTTCTTTCCTTTTATACGTATTGAAGATGTTTTTTTATCAATACTGCATCAAATATTGCCAGTTTCAAAGAAATGTTCCTAAAAGCGGGTGAAGAAAATGCCTTACATTGCAAGAACATTGAAAAAATAGGACAGTTTATAAGAGCCATTAAAAATGCGACCGCAATATTTCGGTTTTTGTAAACATCTTCTCCCCTTTGCATCAACTACAATACTAACTACTCTCTTCCCCGAGGTGAACATTTCATTTGAACTCCTTCTCTCATGAGATATATAAATCTAAGTAGCTACATGTTTTAAGATTTTTTTAATACAAATTTTCATGGGCGTTCCCGGCATGTAAAAATGGGGGCGGGAAATCAAAGAAAGCAATTTAAATGCTTGGACCTCCGCGAAAGTTTCGTTTAAGCAACGATTAATTTTTATTCATTTATTGTTCAGTTCAAAGTTGACTTTATAACAGGCGATTGGTTATAACATGCGAAGGTACAGGCGATGGGTTAAAAAGGCGATGGTATGTTGTAGTTATTCGTGAATAATGTACTCTTGACAATACTTTGGAAACTATTCGAAAAATAAAGCTGCATTGTATTGATATAGCTATTCTGAATTATCTTAACGCACACTAGGTCGAACCTACTCGCCATCCCAGATCGAGGGCAAGTGCGGATCTATTTAAACGCACGTAAAACCATTATCGACCAAATTAATTTTGAGCGCTTAGAATACGACCACTAACGTCGCGTCACTTAAAAAAATTACTATATTGCGAATATTCACTAAAGCTCAAAATAGAGAGGGGGGTCTGACCCATTTACTCCACCCCAATCTCCAAGTTACGCGAATACAATCAGGAAAGATGAGAAACGAAATGAATGAACGAAATTGTTACTTTTTGAATCACCGCTTTCGTATTCAAATTTCTCAAATTATGAAACTGCTTGAAACATTATTTCTATTATATACTATCTTCTAAAACCCACTTTAAAAGTAAACAATTGATCTTTTTATAGCGTAATTATAATGTACTTAGCAATTCTAAATTTACGTTTCTAGACAACATTTATTAGCATTCGTTGGTAGAGCACCAGTACTCGAAAGTTTCTTTAGTTTTCAAAACCTTCATCCTCGCATTGTCTAATAAAGACATTTTCTCAAAATTAGCTAAATCTACAGAAAATGTAGTATATAATATTTAAAGATTGCGAAAACAAATATGGTAAATAATTTTCTACTTTGGAAAAAAGTGACATTATTTTCCGAGTTATGCGTCTTCAATGTCATCCTCCTAGCTGGGGTTCCCCTACGAGTCTGAGATCCTACGTTGATTGATCGTGTGGTCGCTCGTTCCGTATATGCAGCGAATCCCGAGAGGCGGAGTCGTTCCTCCCTCAATAGGACGTGAGATACGGCGCTGACCTACAAGTCGGCTAGCAAATTTCTCCCTACATTGAGGTCCTACGGGCAACTTCACCCTATCAATAATACCAACAAGCAACCATTCCCAATATTTTCAAGTCACAGTCGCTTTTTGCAACTAACGACGTCACAGTCATTTTTTTAACCAAATGCGTCGTTTCTTTGATGTAAGAAGTGCGGCCAGCAAACGAAGCAGCAAGGATGTTCTCACGCAGGCTATGTATTGTAAATACTTCGTGGGAGATGATTTTAAGTGATCAGAGAAGGTATCCAA
The DNA here is from genome assembly GCA_038098605.1 of Gryllus longicercus. Taxonomy (NCBI): domain Eukaryota; kingdom Metazoa; phylum Arthropoda; class Insecta; order Orthoptera; family Gryllidae; genus Gryllus; species Gryllus longicercus. The sequence goes on along the minus strand of JAZDUA010000603.1, from coordinate 480,334 downwards.
TAATGTTGTAATGTTATAAAACACATTTTGTGATATTATTTTAAACATTGGTTTCTGTGGCAAATTGATTCTTTCGTGTTGGGACCATAGCGGATCCCAGTTTCGCCCAGGCAACAGCTCTGGCGAAGTACTCCGCGACGAGGAGGCAAGACGACGTCACCAGCACATCTTGCTGAGCCCGCGGAAGCTTAGCAACGCATGGGCGGAGCCCGAAGGCCACGGCTGCGGCTGCGAAGTCCATCTGCGCAGGCGGAGCGCGACCCTTGATGGTACAGCGGCTGCCTCGGCACGCGGCCCAGCCCCAGCCCAGCCCTGCCCCGAGCTCCGCGCCGCGCCGCGCCGAGCGCTCGCTCATGGACCTCGTTAACGGTAATGAATGCTGCGCGACGTGCAGGCAAACCACTTAAACAAATCAGGCGCTATGACTCGCTGTAATTCCGTTTCACCACTTGGCTCGACCATAAAGGCAGGGTCGAATACTATTCGATGGTCTCCGTGGCTACAATTAAATCACATAAAATTGGGCATAAATCTACGTCGTATTGTCAAAGTCCTTCGTCACTCAAAAAAAAAAAAAAAAAAAAAAAAAAAAAAAAAAAAAAAAAGGACTTTTGGATACATTAAATTTCGTTAACGTAAAGTATGACTTGTAATTTCTGCAGAAGGTATTCAATTAACAACACTTAAAGTTTCTTTAACAATGAAACAAAATTATTATATTTTAATAAGCTGGTCCTCAATTGTTTCTAGTTTCAATCCTTAATTCTTTACGTATCACATTCCTTATTTTTTTACAAGACATTGACGTTCCCTCAATTTAAAAAAAAATATTTTCGTCAATACGCCATATTTAATACGTAAAAAGGGAAAGATGTTTCGCCCAGTTCGATAAACTTATTTTTTTATTTCGTCGTATGTAGAAAACTACTATCGCCAAATTAGTGGTATAAAAATATGTTAATCAGTTTAAGTAATAAAAAGTAACTCAATCAGTTTATTCTCTTTTCTCTTGCGTATTCATTTCATTAATGCTTCAGTTGGTACGTGCAACACAGTTTAAGAACCACTAATTTCAAAGTAAAACGTGCTGTCTATTTTTTTAATGAATATGAAAGTTGTTAATGACAATATTAATGATATTTCTAATTCATCATCTCAAGTTACATTTATTGCTTTTATTTAATATTTTAAAAATTCGTGATAGAGACAATTTCCAAATTTTAATATACTATTTCTCTTCCTGCCCCTCCGTTATTAACTTGTATTACTTCTTCTCCCTCTCTCTTCAACGCCCATGCATTCACACTTACACATACCCGATTCTCAGTCAGTACGATATTTTATATATTGATTACTAAAGTGAAATATCAAAAATATTACTTCATTGGATATACCGATGTGAATTTAAAAATGTTAAATTAGGTTTTTGGCATTGAAGATTTGCAAGAAAACAAATTTATCAGTGAATAAAACGTCGCCATTTCTGTTTCATCTCTAGAAAGGGAAAACATTCTCATTTGAAAGTAGATTTTATTCTAGACAACGTCCAGCAGATGAACTTCTCGTTGATACACGCCCCTAAAATAACAGGTGGTTAGAGCCAAATGTACAGGAAAGGATTTGATGTTACAGCATATCCAAAGTAGCAGTTACAGCATATCCAAATTGAAAAAAAGAAAAAAATTGGGCGGGCGTAATATTGAAAACATACATGCAATTATCAATCGTTAACCGTTAATCGTGAAAGATTTAATGAAGATATACATCGTATCGAATGTTCTGTTTCAGAGTACTCCAAGAAGGAATCTTCCTCTTTGTTTCAGAATGAATGAAAAACAGAAAATGATGTAATCGGATGAGTAACCATATCTCAGGTGAATAGCGGTGGCTGACGTTCCAATTCCGTAGCCACTTACCGCGATCGGTGTGGACGAATTCAAACAGGAAGCAACAGAAGCGCCCCACGATCCCGCAGACCACCCGCTCTGCAGGCGCCGACGGCGGCAGCGGCTGGCAAAGGCAGACTCGGGCGGAGGGCTGGCGGAGGCAGAATGATCAGCGCTTGCCCGGCTCCAGCTCCAGCTCCAGCCAGCCAGTGGAGCGCCTTCTTTCTTCTTGTTTCTTCTCCTCCCACTGGAACCGCGCCCCGCCCCGACACTCCCGGCGGCCCGCGCGACCGCCACGACCCACACACTCACACCAACGCAGCGGCGGCGGCGGCGCGCTGTGTGTGTGCCTGTGTGAGAGCCGAGAGCCAGCCAGTGGGTTGGCCGCGCCCAGTCGCCGCCTCCGCCGCCGCCGCCGCCACCGCCGCCTACGCGTCCAGGCCCGCCCTCCGGCGCTGCCACGTCGTAACCACAAGCACATCCCAACCAGGAGACTCCCACAGCCCAAACTTAGTACCATACACTCCTGTTCCTTCATTGTCCATACGTATGTTTTACTCCAATGGACACCAGGAGACAAACAAACCCTGGAGCGAACTGCCTCGTAGTCCAAACCGAGTTCCTGTATGTACTTTCTCGTTTACGTATGTATTTTCAGTAATTCAGTAATTAAACATAGTGTAAAGAAAGTCATGTAATGCTACAGCGAAAAATGTAGTTTATTTTCGACAGAAAAACCCATTTTGTGACTCCATCACAAAACAAAACAAAATCATGAAGCATCCAATCCATGCAGACATCTCGATTTTCGGGTACAACAACTCCTCTCCATTTTCACCAATATTATTCATCTTTGAAAGAGGGCAAATAGAACTTTATCATGCTGTGTATGCAGAAACACAGCTCAAAAGAACCGTTAAAATTGATTTTACGAAATTACGATTAATTGACCGAAAATTTGCGATCGTATTGTTGAAATGATTCCAATACTTCCCCTCCCTTCAGACTAGTACCACTGTTCCTACCGTCCTTTGATAGATACAAAGAGAACATTTAAAGAAAAAAATTGAAACAAGTTTTGAGGAAATATCGCTTACAATTGTTTCGAAATTGCCTATTTTTTACCCATAATTTTCAAAAATTGTATTACATTCACAAATTGCAACCAAAACTCAAGAAAATCATAATGTTTGACGTTGAGAAATTTAAAATATTGATACGAATTCTGATTGCTGTATTGTGACATCATTGTCCTTCGCAAGCAGTTTTAGCTTACTAGATACTAGAGTCCTGCTTAAACTCTCAGACCGCCTTCTTCTGGAAATCTGATAATGTCGTGTTCCTCGTTTGCAACTTCGCTAACTGTTAATCCCGAAGACAAGGGTTTAAATACTCCGATGTCGGTGTTGTAATCTACTTTCCAAGCATTTGTTTCATATGTGGATTTCTTCAGAATTATCATTTTAGTAAAGAAAAAGCTCTTCAGAAATTTTGAACTGGAGATGAGGAGGTTTGATTCTTTTTTGTAGTTTCTCGCGCTTACTTCGTAAGAAGATAAAGTTTTGTAATCGTGCCACGGAAACCGGCGAATGTTCAGAAGAAAAATTCTTATTGCCGGGGCCTGGTGAGGGGTAGTCCATAAATTACGTAACGCTGAATAGGGGGGGGGGGGAGTTTGAGTCAGCGTTATGCTGCGTTACATAGGGGTAGGTGGGTCATAGTTTAGTGTTACGTGATGCTGATATTTATTTTTAAACACTTTCAACATTTGCTGAAAAAATTCCTTGTATTCAATCATATACTAAAACAACACAATATTAACAAATTAAATTAAAAATATAATAAATCAAAGACGTCATATACCAGAAATTGTTACAATAAATGAAAATATTTTTCATCAATGACATAGTGATTGAATCTTTTAGATTACGAAGAAAATATTCAAAACTGGTTTATAGCATATTCTAGAATCCAATTAGTTGGCGCACTCGACTCGGGGCCTATGCGTCATCCACGACAGTATGTGCACGGCATGTCAGATATTTTCTCGTCTAAGTGTCCTTCTTTCATTAAAAAAGAAAGTGTCCCCAAACTTATTGTTATGCGCAGATCGCACCACCAACTAATTCTCACGTTAATTATAATAAACTTTAATGTATAAAATAAATTCAATTAATACAACTTGTTTCTGCTTGATACTTGAGTTTTACTTATTGGAATGGGGGTGGGGGTCACAAACGGTATATAATTATAGAAGGGGTTCAAGCGCACGTTACAGGTGCATTACAGGGGGGGGAATGTATTCAAAATACTCCAAATTTGCTGAACGTAATTTATGGACGGCCCCTAACAAGGAAGTGGTTAAATTATTTTCCAACATACAGTAAAATACCCATACAGTCCGTCTATGGTCAACGCATAAACCGTTCCGCCGATTTTCTCTAAAATTGATATTCCCCGATCGACCTGAACAAATATAAGGCTTTGGGAGTTTCAACCGGATATTTTAATTTTTGTGGGTACTTAACATGAACCCTCAAAAACATTTTTACAATTTTATCATAAACCATTTCTTTTTACTAAACTTTATTCATGGGTAATATAAAGAACACTTAAGAGAATGTTGCAGATCTCATGTTCGTTAATATCCGTTTTTCAAAAATTGGAAAAGTGAAATTTTACTTTCTTTAACTAGAATATTAAAGATATTTAGTCTTATACGAAATGAAATCTGTTCCTTAAAAACAAATCTTGAGATGAGATCATGTTCGATTTTTCGAAAATGTGACTAATTTTTGCGTAATTTTTCGCGAAATAGATCCTGTAGACAATTTTTAAAATTGGTATACATTTTTTTCCTTAAAGGAACTAAAATTTTTTCTTTGAATTTTTTTCTCGTATGTATCAAGGGACTCTTGAAATAAAGTTCTTGACCCCGTTTTCGGGGAACACTGTTTTCAAAAATTGCAAAAGTGACATTTTATTAGTGCGTTTTCCTAAATTTATAATATTGAAGGAGGAGATTTTTTCCTTAATGAAGTCTGTTCTCTAAAGACAGATCTTGAAACAGAGTTTTGTTCAATGCTTTGAAAATATGAGTAGTTTTCATGTGATTTTGCGCAAAATTAAGGCAATTTTAAAATTAAAACGTTTTTACTTTCTCGTGTACGTACGTATATACGTATTAATCTACGTAGTATAGAGAAAATTATTTCAAAACGTCTGTCTGTCTGTCAGCCTGTCCGTCTGTCTGGTGTATGTAAATAACATTAGCGTCTAATCCATGCGCAGGATTTTTTTCCAAATTGAAGAAACCCGTTACGATCTGGCCTGAGTCAAAGCTTTGCGATTTTGAAAATAAGTATTATTATTATTATTATTATTATTATTATTATTATTATTATTATTATTATTACTATTATTATTATTAATTATGTGCAGTGCAGTGCGGTGAAGTGATGTGTGGTGAAGTGGAGTGCTATGAAAGATTGCACGGTGAAATGTTCACGTTAATTTGTAAAGTTTGTATATTTTGTAAAGGTGTTAAGTTCTGTAATGTTAAGTTGGTGTATTCTGCCACTAAGTTTTTAAACTTAATTGCAGAATTATTAATGAAAATAAATCTAAAAACATTCATTAACTTTTCGAGGTACTGTACTTGGAACATTTTCAAAATGTTCTCAAAAATGGCTCCAATTTTTTTCTGTAAATTCCTTGTAATAGAATGTGATATACACTTATGAAGGTGGAATAGGTCTGTTTTTCACAATTAACTCAGAATTTTCGAAAATTGTAAAAGTATGATTTTTTCGGCAACCTTCTACAACTACAAATTTAAAAATTGAGATTTTCCTCCAAAAGAAATTTGTTGTCCATAATTTTTTATTTCATTCAGGCCATGCACATTTTCTTGAAACGTTTAGTAGTTTTCGCGCAATATTAAGTGTAATACGTGCAATTAAAAAAAAATTACAAAAACAATATTTTTTCGAAAATGGCTTCAATTCTTTTCTTTAAACTTTTGGTAGTGATGGTGCTAAATGTACTCTATAAGATGACATTAATTTTTTTACTTGTTTCTCACGTCGGTAATATTTACATTAGCGGCGATTTGTTCACATTATTGTATTTATGCGTACACGTGCTTTAAATAATATACTATAAAGTTTCTCGAAAAATCAACAGTTTTCTGTGAAAATGAGCTCAAATTTCCGCATTTTCAGAAACGTTCAAACGCCAATTTTTCAAAAACCGCTCCAAAACTTCCCGTTCTTTCTTCAAATTTTTCGAACTGATAGTGTTAATTGCACTTTTTTCTGATGCCATAAAATTAATTTTGCAGTATTATTTTGTTTTTTTTTCAAAAATTACAGAAATGCAATTTTTGAAATATCTCTCACGCCGTTATTATGCGTATTTCCAGCGATATGTATACATTATTTCATTTGTAAGTGAAAGTGCTTCAATGAATAAAGTCAAGTTCAAGTGCTTTAAGTGCGAAAAAGAAAACATTCCTGTGAAAAAAGGCTTCAAATTTCGCATTTACAGTAACGCTTAAACGACTTTTTTTAGAGGCTGCAGATGTTTCAAAGAAAATTTTCTTATGGGACGAGGTTTTACTCTTCTTTAATATCCTTCTTTAATATATCGGGTCTACCATTAGGAAACTGAAAAATTTATAAAGTTTAAAAAAAAATGTAATTTGATCGGCGAGAGGATGGCCAAGACCGTAAAGCTAGCCCACGCCAAAGAAATTCGAAAACTTTACTACGAGAAAGTCTTTGCCATCCTGTAGCACCACTAGTTTCCTCTAAAAGGTCACAAACATTTTTTTTAGATTTGTTGACTTTCATGAAGAATGGTAGATCCAGTTGTGTCGAGAAAAAAGTCTTCGAGAAAATTGAATCTAAATGTTTCTTCCGGGGGCAAAAATTCAAACCGGGCGCCACGTCACATCGGTGCTGCATCTGCCGACGGGACTGGACGTAGCGTCGTTTCTTTGTCTTTTTTTTCTTTCCTTTTTTCTTTCGGTGGAACGGTCAAGTGAGGTAAACATCGCGTGCTGCGCCCTAGAATACTTTAATGGCATCATGTTTTTTAAGTGTTCATTTGCTGGCATATTTTCGGAAACGATCCTAAGGCACACAGAGACTTGCTCAGTTTGGGATACGTCGGTACTTTCATCTACAAGTTTTGATCTTCTCTTATTTCTTCCATTATTTCAGACAAAACTGTAGTGGCCATCAGCTCGAGAATTCCATCTTGAGAATCCTAATGGAGCCTCTCCAACCTCCATTTCAGTTCCACGTCTTCTGCTCGCGCCTTTGAAAACGTCATGAAGTTGGAATTCTCGTCGCTGGTGGGCCCTGTGAATCGGGAGACACTGACTCGCCAGTGCTCTGGACGCACTGAAGATTTTCAGCAACGCCGTTCTGTTATCCAACATTTGCTTAAAGCGAACCTTCGAAATGGATTTACAACGTTAATAATTTGGCTTCGGTACAATAAATGTGAAGAGAACCCGTTGCGTGAGTGTTTATCCGCTCTGCTGCATGCTTCCAGTTCAAAACTCCGTCGTCAACCCAGACATGCTTCGAATAGATGGCACGCACGTCGAACTTGTTTAATTTTCGCCCGCACGTTTTGCTGCAAATAGTGCAAATGTTATTATTGATTCTGTTGAGTTGCAACCACGGATTATGCTGTTTCCGGATTTTCCAAATTGCGGGTACCGAAGAGCCTTTTACAACTCTAAAAAAGAAAACATACATATGACGCCTATTTCCTAAACGTTGTTTTTGGTCCTCAATAGAACAATATTCTACAATAACAAAAATACATATAATCAGGGGCGTGTCATGACTTTTCCTTAGGATAGCAATAGAATAGTGTAAAGATTTAATAAGTTCAGAATTATCTTAAGAATATCACTTTGAGCAGACAATTCACACAATATTGCAGGCTCATTAACTGAAAGAATATCACCATACAGCTATTACATAATATCTATCAAATTCTTAACTTTCATTCTTGTAAACATCAGTTACTTATTTGAAGAGAAGTGCGATTCTTCTCCCATGTGTCGTGAAGTCATCAATAACTTGCTCATAAAAATCTGTTCTGATGCACAGTTCTTTTATGAACGAACACATTTTCTTGCATCATTAGGAATTCTTACGTAATACTATTTATTGCAATTTCTGCACTCCCTTCAGCCATCATTTGAAAACAGACCCGGCGGATAATGTATTTGTGGTGGGTTGCTACACCCACTGAAAAAATTCCGAGTGGGTAAAATGCCCATTCGGGATTTGAGGCGAGAGAAATATTCCATAAATGAAATGTCCCATATTGAAAGGTCCAATTCCGTAAACGCTAACTTTACTTTTTATACACTGGAATTTAACGACATGCCTATAGGGATAACTGAGGTTATCCTGATAATGATGTTTTTAAGTACTTAAATATTAAAGAAACCTTTTTTGCATGGTATATCGTTTGACACTAGTTGTTAAATAATTAAGCAAAATAAAAGAAAGTATATTTTGTAGCGACCTGAGAACGCGCTTGCGTTTGCATTATCGCATGATGCGAAAATCTTCAAGATATTTCACTTATCGATGCTTTGTATACAATGGTCCCATGAAACCCTTTTGAAGCCTGTCGCTAGACCCGCGCCTTTGTCTTTTCTTCAGTTTATTGCGAGACTTATACAAGACAACTCCGTATTCTTACGTCACATTACTTGAAATCTTCAAGAACGTATTGCACAAATATTTAACGATGTGTAACAAATATTTAACTTTTCCCAGGAGAATTTTTGAAATAAAATCTCCTATTGCCGGACTCTGGTAACGAAAAAGTGGACGAATCCAGCTGCTAAATACATATTTTAAAAAATTCCTCTAATACGAGGTAAAGCCAGAATCCATGTTTTGTGCGTTTACGCTGGCGCATAAACCGTTTAGTCGATTTTCTCCGAAATTGATACTCCCCAATCGTTTTGGCTGATGTCACGGCCCCTGGAACTTGAAACCGATATTTTAATTTTGAGGAGTACTTTACAAGAAGCCCCTCGGCCATCCTGGCCCAATGTAGTCCGTGGGCGGCGTCACAAAAATTTATTTTTATGTGTTCTCCGTTACTCTGACGCAACGGTACTGGAGTATGTACAAAGGAATGGCTAGGAGAGTAAGAAGAAGTACTCAACTCTTTTTGTAGACAAAGTCTTTAATAAGATAGGAAATTACAGTAAAGTGCATTTTTTTTCTACTTACCAATCTCAAATTTGTAATCTCGGCAAATCGTCGCCGTCCTAACACAATATCAATTTTTTTCGTTACATATTTTTACATATTCAGTACTATATTACATATTTTGGTATTTTCAATAAAAATATTTATCTATTTTATCAATTTTCTGGAATTTTATTATGTTTTTTTAAAAAGAAGTATTCCCCCCCAAAAAATTAGCATTTTCCCCTCTATTACTGCGTGATGTCTACTCCAGGTACCCTAAATTAAGACGCGTGATGTTCTCACAGTCCGGCGCACCTGTCACAGTTACCTCAGTGGCGGGAAGGGCGCGACAGCGACTGAGATCATTTTCACCATTTAGTGTGAAAAGTATCGCTGGCTCCGTTGATCGTGACCTCAAACCTAAATATACGAAGAAACATTGGCGATCGCCGATGTTTAACATTCAATGAGAGTTCTTCATGCTACAGTGATTGTTTGCTGGTCGTAGATATCGCCAGTTTGTGCGATGAATGATGTTAATATATTAATTGCGTCTAGTCAGACTGTAAAATTGAGGTCTTGGATAGCTATAGATGAAAATTCTGCTACTGACTGAAAAGATGTATGGTGCAAAGTGTTGTATTATTTTTAAAATTTTAGGAAATTTTTATAAATGTAATTTAGAATTATGTAAATGTGTTTTAAAATTAGTGATTTTAATATTACACATTGTATACAAATTTACATATTTATTACATATTCTTACTGATTTCATTACATATTTTTCCACTCTCTGCTTATGAATTGACTACGGAAAACAATACTTGACGGACAAGTTGACAACAAACTATAAAAGTTTTGCGATTGCAACATCTTATGAGACGCGTGAGGCAGTAGAAATGAGATGCACGTCTTAAATACATAGTATATTTAAGTATAGCTATGAGCTCAATTACACATTACACCCTCGGATCCTTTAAAAAAATGTCATCAAAATTTTTGATTAAACTTTATCCTCGGATAGGATAAGGGATGCTTAACAGAATGATGAAGGTCTTATTTTCATTGAAATCACTGATTTTTCGAAAATTACAAAAATTCAACATTTTTCGGCGTCTTCCTACAACTATATTTTTTCTTCCTTTTTTCGCTTATAAACCAACTCGGATCACGCCTGCATCCTGCTTCAGCAGATTCAAGTATCTTTCTGAGGGAGAATCAGCATTTTGGGTGACTCCCGATTTTTATTCCCCAAGATTGTTAGCCCTGGGGGTAAGGACGATGAGATGAAGATGATAGTGAGGGATAAAAGGACGGCACACACAAATACACCCATGACCGAGGCGAGACTAGACCCCGCGGTCCAAGACCGCTACGGCACTACTGCCCTAACGATCTTGGCCATTTGACCGGCCTACAAATATATCGAAGAATATTTTTTTTCCTACATGAAATCTGTTCCTCAAAAACAGATCTTGGAATAAGGTAATGTTCATCTTTTACCAAAGAAATCATCTATAGACCTAATTTAGAAACTGAAGTGCAGAAAATTGAAGGAAATCAGTTCTAGGAACTACTTTTATTAGGTAATGTTCTATTAAATACTGAATTTGTCCCTTTTTGTAAATTTTGTATCCATTTTGTTTATGTATGGAGCGTTATATGTTTTACTGATAATGGATATTATATTCTCACTAATCATCTCCTGGAGAGCTCTGCAACCTCTCCACCCCCATAAATATTTTTGAAGTAAAAATCTTGAAATAAAAAAAAAAAAAGTTTATTGATAATGGTAGTATATCTTTGGATGTGATCCAATCAATTCATGATACCAATTGCTTTGAATAAATGAATATAATTACAATTAAACGTAGACTATGGATGTTTCTGCATATATGTGCATCATTGCTCATAACCAGAAGTTAGCTGGAATCTCCACTTCTCTATGTTGTGTATATGTATAATGTATTTGTACATGTATAATGTACTCTATTGAGAAGTTACTAGAAAGTAAGTTCATATACAAGATTTTCTGAAATACAGCCCCAAATTTAAAAAAACAATGTGTACAGATAGTGAACTAAACACAAAATCTCATGACATGGCATGACATCATGCTCTTTGGATTAAAAATTTTGATAATTATACATAAGTAATTTTTTATATCTAATTGAACTGAAAATTCATCTGTAATGAATTTTATAATACAATTCAATGCTTCAATTGACCTCTACTCTATAAACTTTGGGAAATCACAAAAGTGATCAAGGGTAAATGAACTCAAAATTAATCATTTCCAGAAACACCAAAACGTTCTCAAAATGTCTCCCCTGAAGAAATTCTATAATAAAAGATTTTGCTCTTCCAAATCTAATTTCAATTAAACTATTAGTGGAATAAAAAATTGAGAAAACTTGTACATATATAGACAAATTTGTTTTTTGTTACAATAAATTCCATTTCGTCTTTAAAGAAAAGGAAACCTCTGAATACTCATGTATGTTTGAATCAGGATTTTCAAAAAGCACTTCTTTCCAGGTAGGAGATTATCTTCATCCTACACAAATGTTCACTATAAGAGAATGCAGGATATCGCTCCAAACATGGTTTAAGGAGAAATGTAGAAACACGGAGCCTGTAGTCAAATTTGATCAGTTCATGTGGCATCCAAGCAAAGTATTAATTACAAATTCACACTTGCCACAAATATGTCAAGTATCTCCCTTTCATTTATATACCTACTTGAGGATATGCTATGAGACAATACAGTGCTGGTTTTTTAAATGAGAAAAGTAGTTTGAAATGAAATGACATGCTTAATCAGATTTTATGGTCATGTATTAATTAAAAATAAATTCATGAAGAGCCTACCTAATTTTTGGGGTAAATTACCCTACATCTACTTCCTGCCAATTAATACAAATGTCTCAAACTTGCATATACATGCAAGAACTCTCATTTGTTACATCTCACTATCTTCCATCATTTTATTTTCATATTAAGCCTACAATATATCTTTTTCTCCAAGACACTCTTATCCTCTGCCACTTGTTCTATACGACTCCTTGTAATTCTTGAGCATATTTTAACATAATACAACAAACCCTTGTCAATTCAAACTATTATTTACCTTTATTACTGAACAGAGTGTTGCAGTTTCAGATTCTGCACATCTCTGAACAGGTGGGGATGAATTGTAAAGTACTATACCAGCAAAAGCGCAATACAAGGTTCAACAAGCTCCTATCATGTAGATTACATGAAAGGAACATTTCTTTGAGGCAATGGGCCTCAAAATTTCTGGTTTTAAGATTCTAAAATGCTTCATTTTGTAGTTATATAACTATATAATTTTAACAATGCTGGCCAAGTGATGCAGGTTACTTTTGACAAATGTTCCATTGTTTTTCTTTCAAGTCCTTCATATTTTAAAGGTGCAATTAGTCAAGTCTCTGTTATATTTCTTTTCTTTGGTGACCTCGTTTATAAAGATTGGTGGCATGTTAAGAGCCACAAAATTTGTCTATAATACTGAAATAATATAGGAGAGGATAATATTGTAGTTTGGTCCTCCAAAATATGTTCACAAAATTTAGCTTTCTTTCAACACTTCATTCCACCATACTGAAACAATTTTGAACATTTGCAGTGTCACTCACCCCCACAAAGTTATTTCATTGAAAACTAGATGAAATTTCGTATTTTAAAATAATTATTTGAAGTTTGATCACAAGATACATTTTTATTAATGAAAACCTTTATTTTTCAAAAAACTGTCCCAAAAGAAAGGAAGCTCATGAGATTTGAGCTGCAAACGCCAGTCTTCATTGAAGGATTTATCATTCCATTGGTGATTTTGTGGGATTCTTTGGCTACTTTAGTTTTGTACCTCTCCCTCATACAGGGAACGGGAGAAAGGGAGTGGTTGGAGTAACTGTTTAATTAGGAGAGACAAAGAATTTCGGTAGGGTTCCTGAACAATAGTCATAAATGGAGAGAGAAGCTTAGGTAAGGGGGAGGGAGCAATATATTGATTTTAAAGAGCCTACACAATACAAAAATTCTTTTACATATGCTCAATAAAATACCTAGAGTTCGCACCCACAATAATAAAACATTAATTCTATCCCTCTACATTATTACAAAATGCACATTTAAATATAACAACACACTTGCAATAATCTAGATATTTGAACTTGTCAACCTCTTCTACAAGTTCTATGAAAACATGAAAAATAACCACGAAAGAAAAGCACATTATCAGGATATAAAAACTATGTTGTTTATTGGAATACTTTTTATTAACTATTTCAGGCACGTTAAATTACAATTGTGTTGATGTAGATACATAAGGGCAAATAGTCCATGCAGTAGTCAATAAATTATCACATTATGAAAAAAGGAATTGCAATGATTATTAAATTGAACATATACAACTCTAATGAAGGATAATTCATTTCTATTACGATTTGAAAATTTGTTTCTTTTCTTGAACAGAATAAAAACTAGTCACAAAATGCAAGCGTAGCTCCTAGCTAACAAAAATTATTGAAACTACGTATGTCCTTTTTGCACTGGTGTACTTGAGTTATGACAAAAAGTTGCAAATGTTTCAAAACAACAGCATTGTATAAATCTTGTATTATGTGCTTTAATAGCTTGTTACGGAGCACACTAATGCTTCAGTTCTAAAATTGCATGATGCAACTGGAGGACATATTGTTGCCAAACTAAACAAACTGAATATTCATCAAAAGCATTTGAGTTAGTGGTTAAGAGTATTGCTCAAGGCAACAGCTATGTACCCCAATCTATGCACACCAACGATTAAATGAATATATGCCTTATCACAGAAATTAATGAAATTACAGTCTATAAGGAGATCCTGTCTGCATGAATGCATATCAAGTAGTTGTCAGTTGTCCATGTCGTATTTTCGAAAGATGCTTAAAAAAAAGGCATCTTTAGAAGGTAATGTGAGTATTCAGTTGCAGTGTTCTCAGAAAGTTCACAGGGCACTTGAGAACAAGATGCTTTCTTCAATGTGTTCCATGTTGAGTAATTCTCATGAATTAACTCAAAAAGCCCAAGTAACAGAGCCATAGCACAAATGTACAGCACAGCTACATCCAAATGAAAATAGATGAGTAGTTTAAGCTTGCCTTAACAGAGTTTACTCCTTTACCCTTTTATTAAGTACATTTTCAAGTTGTACTTCAGAACCCAGCCAGCCAGTCACTCATCCATTAATATTGGAAGGGCACAATGTTTCACAGAAATTGTGAGGGCCACCCACAATTGAATTGTTCAGAATTACCACCCCTAGAATTCAAATCTCAACCCATATTGCTAATGCAAAGTTATACCAGTATATCATGTACACAATGTTATTTCCATATATACAGAGTAATTACTTTAATCTTGAGCACAACAGTAATAGTCAATAAAACTCAAAGAAGCACAGCTTACTTGAACACATCAGTGATAACGCATTCTGTACCTCCAGGGCAGAAGAACGCAAGTTGTTTCTTCTAGTAATGCTATTTCACCTTCATGCTATACGGAACTTCAAACTTGAATGCACAAAGGTGATATAAATCCTTTTTCTTGACAGCCATTTTTATACACAGTTAAGTCGCAAGCTCTACCAGCAGGTTGCACCTTCCTTTGATGGAAAATTTTACTGACTGGAAAAAGCACTTTTGCCAAACTTTCGAACAGTATATGATAATTCTGTCATAGGCCTATCGTTTCCCATGTGGACATTTTGCATTTGCACTGCACACTAATATTAAGTGTCTGATATGAGTTGCACTAGACAGTCTCAGAATAAAGGAATGAGGCACAGAACCAGTAAGCTTGAAAAAGCACAATTCAAATATTATTTTAACAGAATTCTTACCCATCAACTCATAATTGATGATATACCAATATAACCAATTCTTTACAGTTGGTATTTTTACTATGTAGCAACAACAAAGAATTTTTTTAAAAAATCCTCACAAACCTGTAGACAAATTAGTCTTTTATAGTCAAATTAGTAAGCGGTCGTATAAAACGTCAAAGTAGAGGATAACATGAATAAGGCCCCACTAGTAGTTAATTAACCCAAATAAAACAAACAAAATTTGTAGGATTCATGCTTCCATTTTTTTTTAGACAGCATTTGTCACAATGATAAATTGAGCTCATGGTATTGGTTCTAGCACCTGATTTGTTAATATAATTAGTGTCCTTGCTAAATAATCACACACAAACTTACAAGCAGGGGAAAAACTGTTAATTAAGAACACCAACACATTTTTGTACCAAATGCACAAGTCACCTGTATAACACAGACAACTGACCTACATGTGGTTATCACATACTATGTAAAACACTAGAGCACAGCTGTAGGACTTAAGCAAATTCTGCCTGTCCTCTGTAGTCATTACTGCAAAGATTATCTTGAAACTGTAACTCACTTGTTTTGAAAACCAATCCATGAACTTCAACTTCCAAATTTACACAACTTAATTTACAAACTGCAGTCAATTGCAAGAGAAACAGGATAGAACAAAGGATTGTGCAAGGAGTAGGAAGGGGAAGAATGGCTACTCATCAGCTCAAACATACCAACATTCATTTCCTAATTGAAAACAATCTTACACTGCAATACCAAAACAATGATGTTCTTCATGTATTGACTAGAGGAAAGTTGTACATTCTATTTTCCTCAAGGAATGAAGATTATAACGACTTTAGAAAAAAAGACAATACATTTCCAAATTGTTACATTTAAATTTCCTAAAATGAGCATACAGAAATAAACTTAAAAGGGAAGCATTTATTAAGTTATTATCACAGGGAAATAGTAAACAATATTGATGACAGCAAGAAGGGGGGCTTGGAGGAAACTTGTGTTCCAAATAACACTCATGATCCATTCTTAGGCAAAATCAAGACACAGAATGTCTAATAAAAAGATCCATCACAACTTGCAAGACACTGAAATACATAACTCAGCAAAACAAACTAATCTTATTTCTGATTATTTGTTCCACTCTATTACTCCTTGCACAAAACAAATGTTTGTTGTTTTTTTTGTTATGCATTTTTCCAAGTCTTCAATACTTCCAACACCACACAATGTCCATTCACTAATCACAACACAGCACAACTTAAAAAAAAAATATATAAAAAAAACACATCCACCTACAACCTCGTGGTAATAATAAGTTAATGATCACATATGCCAATTCATCTAACAACATTCCAAAGATGATTCAGCATTTTGCACAGTGAGAGGTTTCTATCTCCTCCCCCCAAACAAGCAAAACATTCACTGCTTGAAGTTGCAGTTCATTGGGAGAAACTGATTACTGAACTGTCCTTAATATGAAAAATCATTCAAGTAAACAGAAATTAATCAAGACTAACCACACTTCCCATTTCCTTTTCATGCCAATATTAAAATGAAAAGAAAAACAGCACCAACATTCAAAATATTTTCGTGAATGTGCTAGCATCACCTACCAACAGCTTTCTGTCCATAGCTACTTAAAAAGAACGTGGTTACGGCTTCCTTTTCTCCTATTGGCTATTGCATGCCTTCCCCTTTAAATTTAAGTATCACTTGTCCACAAACAAAACAGTTCCTGTCAATTCTCTACCACATAAATTCGCTTGTGGTATATAGAATACAACAGTTCAGACAGTAAATTCCATCTTAATTTTAAAGGGGATTGTAGACTACAGATAAAGGGAACCCGTTTATTTCGTCAGTCAAAGTCTTGAGTTGCAGTATACTGGTTCATGGTGACAGTAACAAATGGCAAATTGCGCGCAATTTCAATCTTTACTCGTAAACATGTTGGTTTTCATGATAAATCAACTGTGTTCAATCAAGTGGTGATTATTAATAAAGTTCATAAATAAAAAATTTAAAAAAAGGAAAAAAAAGGAAAAGCTCCCTGTTCTGGAAAATTGAACTTTGATATTACTTCCACTAGACTGAGGAATTGCGCGCTTGTTTAACACAGGGACTAACTTATTGGTTAAGTGGTGGGATGTTAACGTCGGGTGTAACCAGCCCTGTTCATCCCACCACCACGGCCATCTCCACGAGAAAATCCTCCACGCCCACCACCACGATGCATGCCTGGACCACCACGCATCATACCAGGGGCACCACGCCCACCGCCCATTCCACTGTTGGGGCGTCCTCCTCCTAGCATGGTATCTCCACCCGAACCCATTCGAGTGCCATCCATGGAACGAACTTTTGTTTTCTTTTCTTCCACATTCAATTTTTGCCCTGTCTCATCTGGGTAGTAAATAGGCTGGAAAATAAAATTAAATAACCTTCATGGATATTTAATGTGACATGTTTCCAGAATAATAGTGCTATACTTACTCGGCTATTTAGTACTGCTTGTACAGTATTTGCGCTCTCAAATACAATAAAACCATAGTTGGGAACTCTGTTACCAGGCATGTTCTTAGAATTGTGTTTGCTAAGTATACGCAAATCAATTATTGGTCCATACTTGCTGAATAATTCCTGAAAACAGAAGACAAAGTTGCAGGGTAAGCAAGTATTCCTTTTAAGACTGTCTCCAACTGATATCTTCCCAGGTAATAACAATTTCCACATGAGAGGAGGCCAGTTCAAACTTTAACGAGATGATTTCAGAAAATCTGCTTCAAGTATATCCTTTATGACTGGCTGACATTTGAAAGGTTCATAACCACAACAGACCAAGTTCATTTTTTAAGAAAATTGTATTAATGTGATTAAATGGTAATTATATGCTTTTATAAAACACCATTTTCTGTTCCCTGCTATAGTGAACTGTGTTCTTAGTTTTCATATTGGCACAGTGTTCTCTATAATTTTATTACTTCACAAGAATTGATTATTTGTTGAAAATTGAGAAGTTCAATTTCTCAAATTCATGGACTTGGGTCTGATCTGGTTGTGAACTCCTCATATGGAACAGCCTACTGTGTTCAATGTTTAGAAAATCAGATTAACTCAATTACTGACAATTCACAACTTTAAACTAATATCACAAAAATATATATACAATGTGTAAGTCATGGGAACAGCTTGTTGAACCAGAAAAGAAAAACAATAACAAAAGTATGCATCATCATCATCATGTTGTACATAGGCAATCTCAAATTTTATGCTAGGAATGAAGCGATTCTCTCTCACATACTGGCAGTGCAATCTGACAATTCGCATTGACATACGAAGGGTACCCAAAAATACCCGGAATAGCTCTGCTGTGAGCGTGCCTTGTGCAGTACGAAATTATCCTGCTAAGAGCGTGCAACGTAATACATTGCAGTTCAGTTCCACCTAGGTACATTGACCTAGCTTGTTCTGTTCGTCTGCAGTTATAGTTTTCGCAAGCGCTGTTCTGTCCGAATTACGTTTTTTGGGGGATGCAAGTTAAAGTGAACAACATGCAACTGTGAAATTTTGTTGTGTTTTTTTCTTGGAAAAAATGCTGCTGAAACTATGTTAATGTTGAAGAATGCTTACAAAGATAACGCTATGGGAAAAATTCAAGAGTACAATTGGTTCCCTCGTTTTAAAAATGGTGACATGTCATTTGATGACAAACCTCATTCTGGACGTCCTTCAACTGCCCGAATCGACGAAAATGTTGACAAAATTCGAGAGCTTTTGCACACAGATTGTCGACAGGCAATTGGACAACTGTCAGAGATTAGTGGGATATCTTGGAGCTCAGTTCGGCGAATTTTAACGGACAATTTGGGCATGAAAAGGATTGCTGCCAAGTTTGTTCTTCAGGTTTTGACATTCAAAAAGAAAATAGAGTTGAAACTTTTCGTGCATTGAAACCACAACTTTAAACCGATCCAGATTATCTGACAAAAATAATTACTGGAGACGAGTCATGGTGCTATGGTTACGACCCAGAAACAAAACAACAGTCAAGCCAATGGAAGACAACCTCGTCAAAAGAAATGTTGTCAAGTAAATCAAACATCAAAACAACGTTGATTTGCATTTTTTGATGCCAAGGGCGTAGTTCATGCTGAGTTTGTTCCCCCAAATCAGACCGTAAACCAAAAATTTTATTTGGAAGTCTTAAGAAGTTTGCACAACAGTGTTCGACAAAAAAGATCTGATTTGTGGCAGACAGGAGAGTGGGTCTTCCATCACGACAACGAAAACCTGCACACACAGACATCACGGTTCGGCAATTTTTGGCTAAAAATAACATGGTACTGCTGCCCCACGCAACCCTACTCACCTGATTTTTCTCCGTGTGACTTTTTCTTGTTCCCCACGTATGAAAAAAAGCATGAAAGGACAACGGTTTGACAACATTGAAGAGGTCAAGGAGAAAAAAGATAGAAAAAGGAAAAAAAGGAGAAAAAAAGGAGGAAAAAAAAAAAAAAAGAAAAGAAAAACACAAGGGAGGGGCTATCAGCCATTACTAAAGATGATTTCAAATAATGTTTTGAACAGTGGAAGTGCCGCTGGGACAAATGTATTAGTTAATGGAGAGTATTTTGAAAGAGATAAGGTTGTATTGTAAGAAATTTGAAAATGTACATCTTTTGAAAAAAAATTCCTGTTATTTTAGGGTACCGCCTCATATGCATGAAATTTGTGATTGACAAAAGTGCCAAAGTTAACTTAAAAAGTGGCAATGTGGTAAGGACAAGAGTATTCACATTCATGTGCACATTGTGTTACAAGATCTAGACCCAGGCAAAACATACAAATATGTACGCATTTAAGAAACTGGAGGGAGAAAATTCGTAAGTAGTATTACAGAAGAGTAACGCCCCTCTTGCAGCCTGCTTCAAACTTAAAGAATTAACTCAGATATTAGAAGAATCAAGAATCAGAATTAAGAACAGAGAGTGTGGCTGTGCATCTATACCACTGCATCTTACAACTGGTTGACTGAATTGAGGAAAAAAACAAAAACAACTTATGTACCTACACTTTATATTGCATGCAATGAAGGAGGGAGAGGATCAGCCTCCTCGCAGAATGCAACAGTCAGAGTTAGACAAAAAATGAGGTTAGTCATCATGATAATCCACTTATGAGGTGGTTGATAAATCTGACAGAAAAAATGGGAAAACAGAGTATTGCAAGTAGCAAATCACTGCCCCCTCCCCCGCTAACCCTGGTGTATGTCTGTTACAGAAATCATGGAGAGAAAAAGCACTCCATAGACAACATGGGTTATGAACAAAAACACAATTTACATCTAAAGCAAGCAATAAAAGCATTTATTTTAATTTGGTGTGAATAATCTTTTACTTTTACTAGGAAGTAAAGGTTGGGAAAACAAGTAAATGTTTGTTGGAGAACACTGGACAAAAGTACACATGCGTTTCAATCAAAGGGATCTGTGAGGTTAGGTTTCTTGTCATGTTACCAACAGTGTAAAAAAAAAAGTCTTTGACAAAGTCGCAAACAACTACTTCAGACCTTGAAATCCCTCAGAATACTAGGGAAATTGCTCGAATAGATCCAAGAGTATTGGCAGAACTTACCAGATGAGCATTCGCAATCAACTCTCAACATCAAGGCTTGTTACAAGCAGATTTTGAAGATTCGTCTTAGGTCTTAAGATTGGTCAACTACTATACTTGAGCAACGTTGGAGATGGACTGAAGCAGCAGTCCTGCTGCTACAAAGTTATTTGTTAACCCAATAAAACCCTGCCAGATACCACAATCTCACCATAAAATGGTACACGAGTGGTTGGAAACATGGCTACTTTCTTTCAACATTAGCAAGTGCAAAATTTTAGATCTCAGGAATAATTCACAGTACAATTACACCATTGAACATCATTCCCTTGACATAACTTTGCAACAGAATGATATTGGAGTTTTTATATCTCACGATTCAGCTTTAGTCACTAAACAGGCCAACAGAATAACGTAATTAGAAAAGCTTTTTGCACCCTGCAAACATCTGCAGTGAAGAAAATCCATATAACATATCAGTCTGTGCTGAAATATGGAAATGTGGAAGGAATCACCCATTATAAAAAAAAATTATCAATTTACAGAAAGTGCAGCATCACAAAACTCTGAACAGAATATGGTCATGTGAAGAAATGTGTTGTAAGATGTCTCTTTTGACCTTTATCCATAAAAAACTGGAGCTGTTTTTGACAAAAATTTTGTTTTAATCAAAATGACCCCAAACTACTAAAATATTCAAAACATCCACATAAAATTAATTGAAGAACTGATTGGAGAACAAAGTTCATTTGCAAAATACATATGGATCTCCAATATGTAGTTGAACAAGGTGTCACAAAAATCACTTTAATTTAGGATTTTCAAAAATTCAGAGTAAATGGTGGAAATAGGACACTAAGCACATGACACATTTGTTAAGAGAGTGTTTCGCTGTATTCTGGCAGAAACGTAAAGAAAAATTTTGGAGCCTCTTTATTGAGAAAATTTTGAAAATGGTACTGGATATAAAATTTCAAAGAATTCATTTTAAATTTATTTCAGATGGATCAACAACTGGATGTTAAAAAAAATTAAGGGACCCAACCACATGTAATTCTGTTAAAATCTCCCAATCGATTTTACAGCATGTACAGATGCATACGAGAAAGTAAAAAGCCACAACTGAGACAATAATATTGATTATAGAAGTGAAAAACTATCTTCAGCTTGCAGGAATCAGATTAAAGGAAGACAAAGCTTTATATCCCAAATTAATTAATATATTGATCGTAAGTTCCTTCAAATATGATAAACTTGAAAATTTTATTCCAACAAAACTCAATAAACACTTCTGAAAACTTTGAAGTCTGAGTTTGTCTTATTCGCAAAAAAAAATCAATAATGATAACATTAATAACAAGAAAAACAACAAAAACTCAAAGGGAGAGCTTTGGCAAAATCTGATCTATCAATATAATTCCAAAATAGCTCGAGTATGTCTTTGCTAAAATAAGAGAAATTCAATTCTGACGTTAAACCCTACAAGCAATTTTATCCATGGCAACTATGTAAACTAGTTGCTTAAAGTAAAAAAAGTTATTCTGTTCACTAGTGAATTAAAATATTTCAATCCAATGCTAATAGTGGTTCAATTTACATACAGGTGTCTCACAATAAAAGTTCTAGAGCATGTAGGAGAGTTGAAGTTGATCACCTCTTACCAAATAAATTGTTGTAGGAAATTTCATATACTTAAACATATGTGACATTTGTTCCTGGATATTAGGCAACCCATCATGATTAGTGTTTGGCAAATATCTCTGATGAAGCAAGAACAACATGCAAAACACTTGTGCATAAAGAGTTGCTTACTAATGAAGGGCATACAATGAAGCTACGTAGTCGAACTTCATTACATGAAATTGCCCACAACATGTTCATTACGAAAAAGTGATCGTTCACTCCTCCAGACACAAGCCCTAAATGTGTTCTTAGATATCATCTGTATAATGTAATGGATCCATTTGTTTCATTGTAATGTTCCATATCTTTAACAACTTTCAATCAAACAATGTTCCATTTCAGCATCCACTCTACATTAAAAAATTGCATTTAATCTTTCCTGATTTCTATTACATGATGATAATGAAAAATGTATGCCCTTAAACACAGGAAAGATTTCATTCACTAGTAAACCTTAAGTTTCTTATTTATCATTTAAAATTTTTTACTTTCTTGCACTAGAAGTTACTAATTTTGTTTACCCTCAAATCATCTTCAGTGGCTTGATGAGGAAGGTTGCCCATGAACAGTTGTTGAGTGTCTGCATACTGCTGGGTAACATTTCCCATTCGCCGATTATGACCATCTCCACCGGCAGTGCCTGTTGAAACCAAGATCCGTTCACAACCAAGAAAATACAGTAGAATACACACAAGTTCTAAATATGCAATCTTCTGACCACATAACTTACTAACATTCTCACCTAAAATTACTACACAAGAGAATGTTTAAAGTTTTAACCAACTGAGATCATAAGTCAGTTATCTTGACTGTAATTTTACACACAGGAAAGTAAACTAGTGGTGGTACAGAAAGGCAGACATCCTTGTACTAGTTAGTTTTCTAATTTCATTGCTCTGGGCTAGCTTTTCATCTTCTTGCCAGCTGCCCTCAATCGCCACTCAAACTACATTTTTTTTATTTTCTCAATGTTTCAGTTTCGTAACAGTAGAACAGACATGGCTTTTATGTCATCTTAGTGCATGTAGCACTATCCTTAGAAATCGTGTAAAGGAAAAATTTGGAGACAATTTTGAGAAAATGTTTGAGCATTTCTGAAAATGCAAAAAATTTAAACTCATTTTAACAGTAAACTTCTGAGTTTTTACAAAACTTTATGAGACATCATTCTAAGAATGTGTACTTATAAACGCACTAATATGAACAAATGTAAATATTCATGACTTGAGACACAAGTAAAAAGATTACATGTTTGTAATTTTTTTAAAAACAAAATAATACAGCAAAATGGAGTTTGTCATCATATGCAGAACAATTGACACTATCTCAGCCAAAAGTTCAAACAAAAAATTTAGAGCAGTTTTTGAGCAATTCTCACGTTCAATACCTTTTAATATTGCACATATTTCACTTCATATTACGCGAAAACTAACTAGTTGGTGGAAGACAGAAAAAATTTCTAACTTTTGCAATTTAAGAAATTTCAGTTAACAGTGAAAACTAGACCTATGCAGAGTTAACAGTATAAATTGGAATCTTGAAAAGAATATTTCACTCAATTCTTACAATATATTTAAAGCAAAAATATCCCAGGGGATTCTTGTAATGTACCACCAAAAATTGAAGTGTATTATTCAAAATTGCAGAGCTTCGAGTGAGGCCAGACACACACACACACACACACACACACACACACACAAACACACACAAACACACACACAAACACACACACACACACACACACACACACACACACACACACACACACACACACACACACACACACACACACACACACACACACACACACACACACACACACACACACACACACACACACACACACACACACAGTGGTTCTGTAAGATAAGAATTCCAAATCACACAAGAGAGGAGAGAGAGAGAGAGAGAGAGAGAGAGAGAGAGAGAGAGAGAGAGAGAGAGAGAGAGAGAGAGAGAGAGGTGAGAGAGAAGGAGAGAGAGAAGGAGAGAGAGGAGAGGATAGAGAGAGGTGAGAGAGAAGGTGAGAGAGAAGGAGAGAGAGGAGAGGATAGAGAGGTGAGAGAGGAGAGGAGAGAGAGAGGTGAGAGAGAAGGAGAGTGTGTGTTTGAGAGAGGATATCGAAATGAGGGAGTGGAGATCAAAATGAAGGCATAAGACAGGGAGAGAGATCAAAGATAGAGAGGTATGAAAGAGAGGGGGATCAAGGAGAAAAAAAGGGGGATAGAAGAGGTAAATATGGAAGTGTGTGTGTGTGAGTCAGAGAGATCAACCAGATAAATAAATATTCAAGAACTTGGCATATGTAATTTTCAGTATGTGAATGTTTTGTAATAATGTGTTTTTGTGACAAGCATTTATTTTTCTGCTTATTTATCTCCAAATCTCTGATTCACACTTACTAGAATCTTCATTGAAATTTCCTCTCCCCGGTGTCCCTCGATCTGGTCGGGCCATGCCACGAACATTACCACCTCCACGTCTGGCACCTCTAGAACCAAGACCAAGGCCTCCACTACCCCCACTAGGCATCGATGAGACAGGCACATTTTCACGGGAATCCAGTGGTCGTTGTGCACTAGGAGGCTGAAATATAAGAAGGCAAGAGTTGTTATATAACCAATGTAGAGTTCACTCACCGTTTTACAATGATGAAAAGATACTTGCCGGTGATGATGGTGGTTTAGCTGGCACATTAGGAGAAGTGGAGATAGCAGATGAGAATGATGAACTAGTGCTGACCCCAGACTTCACTAAGTTTGCATATGTTTTTGGCTCACTAGAGGCTACATTATTTTTCAAAAAATTGAATTAGAATACTTTAAAACCATTTAGGAAAGACTGAACTAAAAATTTCTTTTGTTACACAAATAATAATAAAATTTCAAACCTGTCTCTGGTGTATGATGAATGGTCTCTTCTGCAATTTCCTGAGTCTGTTTTTCTTTCTCCTCCTCCGCTGTCACTTCAGGCACATCTCCCCAACCTTCCCCTTCATCTTCAGCACCTTGCTCCTGCTCTGGCTCCTCTTCTGGAGCAGGGTGTGTAGGTGGGGCTGGTGTCAAGGGAGCCGGCGCAGGCTGGATAGGAACAGGTTGGGGCATGGGCGCCAATGTTGGAATAGGAGGTTGAGGAACTGGCTGGGCAGGTGCAGAAGCAGATATCACTTCCTCTGGGTGAGCTGAGCCATTGACTACAGCTGCCACAGGAGCACTCACCACTGACTGCGGGGGAGGGGGAGCTGCAGCTGCAGCAACTCCACCTGAAGCCGACTGATGAGGCAATGTAGCCGCCATCTGAGGTGGAGGCTGAGGATTTACCGGAGCAGCATTGCCAGCAGCAGCAGCGGCAGCAGCAGCAGTGGTAGCAGTATAGTAAGCCATAGTTTGAGGAGGCTGCATTTGCTGGTTCTGCAAATTCGTACAAATTTGTAATATGTAATCACAAATTTGAAATTAGACTTCAAGAAACAATTTAATATGTAGATTGAACTTCTATACACTAAACTCCTCTCTCAACAAGTTCTAAATAGAAGATAGTGTTCATGACTTGACAATGGTTTCTTGCTTTCCACCCCATGCACAAACAAGTTTACGAGCTACTTGGCACAGGAAGTGCATGCTGAAACAACATGGCCTTGATAGAAGGGACAACGAAGGGGACTACATCCTTAACAGGTTCTATAATAAACCATCTATTTCCTTTCTATCTATGTTATTCATCTTATCTTTCTTTCTTTTTTATTTTTTTTATTTTTTAGATTGATTGATTGATTTTTTCTTGAATGCAATAAATCTATGGAAGGGGTAGATCTGAAAGATCAATACTTGTAAATATATCTTACTGAAAGGGAAAAAAGAAAGAATTGTATTATCAAAATGTTCAGAAGATTATAAAATTACGAAAAAGAATCATACTGGGACAAGAATTGAAATTTCGTATTGATCTGATCAAGCAAATGGTGTCTGTTCATTCACAAGACAAAAGAGCAGAATGTAAACGTCATTTCGCAAGTGATTTACATCGCTTGTCAGGAAAACACTTTCTTGAAAGAATTCCACCTCAAGGCGATAAAATTAAAACAAAAGAAATGATGTGTGGTATGCCACAAGAGTGAGAGTTGTCGAGAGTCTACAATTTCACGCTCAGATTGAAAGTTGGACTTTGCTCAGATTGAAAGTTGGACTTTGCCCTGACACTTGTTTTAAAAGCTATCATTCCATAGTAAATTATTATGAGTATCTGAAAAGAAAATTAGCGTACCTTATTTTTAATGATGTTCTACTCTTAATATACATTGATGTAAATGAATGAAAGTGTAGTACAGTTATTTTATTTCCCATTTCCTTTAAGTCAATATTATTTAATCATGATCATTTTTTGTCATATTATTGAAGATGTGAAGCATTGCATTCTCAGGAAAAAGCATGATTTCAGAGTTGGGAAGCGCAACGATGTCTAAGCTGATATGCGCCTGCAATAGGCCTCGACGGATGTGCTCAGCTTGCTACCTGGCCCTGCTGTGCCGCTGACCACACCCTTCCCTTAAAGCCGCCTTTAAATGATACCACGCTCACCCTCAGCACCGCATTGAAGGCTGTAGTTATTTATCTAATACAACCTTGAAATGGGGGGGGGGGGGGTGTTTTCTTCCTTTTCTTTTTTCTTTTTAAAACTATTACCTTTGCATTTCTTGACATTTTAAAACATTTTCATCTAGCATTCTTAGTAATATACTTCAAAATAATCTTTGCGCTGGAAAACTCACTATACTCTGATAGATCATCAGTTGTTAAGCATGTAAGTCGTAACAAAGCTCCAGATCAGAAATCTATGTTCACCTGCTGTTCCATCAAAAGTTATTCTATTTAAATCGAGTGTAACTATGCTTTGACAACTCTAACCTCACATTCACAAGCTTGCCTGCATAGTCATGAAACAGTCTGTTGTCAACAGATTGATTGCAACTCTCAGAACAAAACCATGTGATGAAAATGTAACTGCAGATAAGTGTTCATTCTATAAAGTTTAGAAATATTAAAATTTAGTGGTTAAACTATAACACCAAATAATAAGAGCAGATGATACCATATCTAGGGTCCAATGCTTTCCATTTAAAAAAAGAAAAATCACCTTTATTTGTTTGCTTTGCACGTGCCCCAGGGTCCTGGGGTGATTTCTCTAAGCCTGATTCACTCATTAAAAAGCCTTGATTTACTTGGTAACAACAGGTCAAAATGTGTTGACTCAAGCATGCAAAGTAATGGGTTTTGCTTATAAAACACTAGGGGAATGGTATTAAAAAATCACATGAGTATGCAACATATTCTCAAATAAAATTACATTAAAAAGTAATTCCCGGGATCCTAATCCTCCCCAGCGACCTTTCCCAGGTTAGTAAATATCTCTTAATGAAATTTTCTCCCATTTCACAGTAATTCTATTATTTTTAATTTCCCTCCTATGAGTTAAGGACAAACAAGGCATGGTGCAGATGCATATTTTCATCTAAATCAGATGTCCGTGTTGTAAATTTTCCAGCCAATTTTTGATAGAACCATTAATGACCATGTAAGGCAGGTTCCCTATAGTTCCATTTGGCCCAAAAAGGCGAGATTTCACGAATAGGTTCTGAATGCTCCATCTTTGCATGTGGGCCTGCGGGATGAAGAAAGCACAAGCCCGAAAGGTTTGTCAGATTTTGTTCGAGTTATGAATGGTCTCAATGAAACATGAGTAAGTTCTTGACTGCAATTTCTTGTCTCAAATTTCTTTCATCCTTGATTCAGAATACATGAACACTGAAATGCAGAGGAAAGAGTTTGATGACTATTCACAGAGAAGGTCCTAGAAACATAGCTAATACACACTTACATTGCTGTTTCACAGAAAGATCATTCTAGAAATGTATTCACAAACACTTATATGAGTCATTCAGATTCAACGAGTAAATATATTTTAAAACACGGAACCCCAGTATCTACTATATTAAAATATGTAGCAATAGGTAAAATAGTTTTAAATGTTTCATTATACCAAATACATAAACCCCAGTATCTACTATATTAAAACATCTAGCAATAGGTAAAATAGTTTTAAATGTTTCATTATACCAAATACATAAAATTTTGAGGGAAAAATGCTTTGAATTAATTCATAATGTCTATCAATCTAAAAAATTATTGAATCTTATAGCTTGTACTTGTATCTGTCAAAATATGTATTTCCATGAAAATCCATAATTATGACTTGTAAGGTTTGTAATATTGTATATCAAATCAGCTGATGTTGTGGCAATTGTTGAAATTGACTGAATGTTTCATATAAGAAAAATAGATATTTCCAGGAAATTGCATCTTTCACAAGCATTGGTTACTAGAATCGGTTCTGCATTGAAATCCGGTGAGACCCTTACAGTCAAATGTAAGGGGATATGTGGTTGAAAACCCAAACTCAGCCCTCATAAGCAACAAAAATTGATTGTAAAGGCTAAGATAAATAGAAAAAACACTAGTAAAGACTTGAGCAATCAACCAAGGTCAAATGGATTTGATATATCCTATTAATTATAAGAAGCGGTCTTTGTGAAATAAAGCAAAAATAAATCCTATCATGGCTAAGAAATGGCTGGAATGGGCAAAAGGTACGCAGATTGAAGTTATAATCAGTTGGAAAAACATACAAAACATGATATATTCCATGATTTACTGTTTTCAAACAGGCAACTTCATACTCGTAGGTAAAGTGTAATTTTTCAAATTTTTTCAAGAATTTAGTACAGACACGTACAGATTAATTTTCTACAGTTTCAAAACATTATTTTAACAACAAACATTAAAAGGCCATATAATCATGCAGGTAATATTTTCCAGACCAGACTAAATTTTCTGTGTCATAGGAAAGATGCCAGGACATGAGAATGGCCCCTGATGAGTAGTTTTCTCCAAAATGTATTGTGATGAGCCTACTTTAACAATATTATTTATTTCGCCATCACAGTAGAAAATGATAAGTTATTAAAAATACTTCATACATTTGGCCCATGAGAGCCAAATGGAATGAACCAACACAAATAATATAAATCATTTCCATCATTATTAAAAATTATAAATTTTCTACAAACATTTCATCGCCATGCGGCCGAACAGAACGAGCAGGGAAGCTCAAAAATATATTGACATCTGCCTTTCCAAATGACATTCTCTGGGAGATTCCCACAATAGGCGGCAGGGTATTCAAAGGGGCCTCCCAACACACAGGGACACATAGTTCTATCTACAGAGTATATCAAAGCCGTATTGCAGTCCGCATTGGGCCCCTACAACAGCTGCAAAGGAAGAAGACGAACGACATGGCAACCAGAAACGAGATGCCTTCCAAAGAACTGGAAGCAATGGTAAGAAGCAAACAGCCGACATGAGGGCATTGACATCTTAGTCATCACTCCATTGCGTTTCCTTCTCTCTCTCACTCTTTCTCAACTCTCCTATCATTCCTGGTGTTTTCCACATAGGGTAACTTCAGTGATGATTAAGCAATTAAACTTAACTTAATAACTACTGCATGACTATTTCTTCACCAACCATAACCCCTTCTCTTTCCGGTCACTCTGATCATTTCTCATGTGACAACCTCTCCTATGTGAATTACGCTCATTAGACAGCATTCAAAAAGGGGGGATGTCACATCTGCTGCCACCAATGGGGAATTGTAAAGACAAAATTGACGAAAACAATAAAAAACAGAATTGGTCTCATTGAAAACATCACAAACCTGGAGTTTCACCATAAAAATATTCAGAAAATGTGCAAGACCCTTGAGACAACCATGCGAGAGAGGATAGAAATTGTTATAAAGAACATAGGTATGCACCCCACATACTAAAGAGGGTATCGTGTAGTGATAAATTGTGATCATTATATTTCAAAAGTAATTTACTGTTAGTTTTTTCATTCTTCTAATAATTTTCACACATCTGTAATTACAACATTTGTGTTACATATGGCGATTGAAACTAATGTTTTTCGTAATTGGTTAATGTGTTATATGTTTAATTCAATTCATATGTTAATGTTTAAATTAAATATTTAAACAAAAGTTCATACTGGGCAGCATTTTTACCCTTTGTATTTAGCATGCATCAGAAACTGATTAGCTCTACAGGTTGGAAAGAATCTGCGAAATGACAGATTGATGGCGGCATGTAGCTCGGAGTCTGATGTTTTAAACATGTCCTACAGTTCAGAGCGCAGCGCTGAGATGATATGTTGAAATTCCTGTTTAACTCTGAAGACATCTGAGAGATGACAAACACTGTATTATAGAATTTTCAGGTAAGATCTCAGTCAATCAGCTTGCATTTAACGAAAAGCAAAAAGATTTAATGAAAAAGGTAGCTACTGCGTGTCAACCTATTTTGACCGAATTTCACAACAATGAAATAAAGATCGAAATTCCAAATTGGTTAATTGTTTTTGATGTAAAGCAACAGAATATTTGATACATTTCAAATTAGTTTTTATCTTACCCATTATTCATCCTCCCTCAGATTGTTTAGAAAAATTGAGAAATTGTATCTTTGTTATCATACTTCCAACACACAAGACTATATTTGCATAACATTGTTGAAATGTTTTTGGATGCTTCAAAAAGCACTGAATTTTTGTAACCATGGCACAATATAAGATCTCATTTAAGAAACTAATCTACTAAGTGGAAATGTCTCCAATTGAAAATCAAGATTCTTCACATAAACATTGAAATACAAAATTGTTATCTTTCGGTTTTCTACTAGTATTTCTTTGTGCTTATATTATGTATATAAAGAAGTGTGCTTATATTTTGTATGCTGTATATAAAAAGGAGTGTGTCTTTATTGTATATGCTGTGTATAAAAAGGAGTGTGCCTATATTGTATATGCTGTATATAAAAAGGAGTGTGCTTATATTGTGTACGCTGTATATATAAAGAAGTGTGCTCTGATTGTGCATGCTGCATATAAAATAATGTATGGTGTCGAAGAAGCAAAAATAAAAAAAATAGTAATTTAAAAGTGCTGCTATTTGGAGATTGCAATTTTGTGTGAAAAATCTTTTGGATCCTTCTTTTGTCTTCCTCCACTTTGGGAGATTGCAATTTTAGATTAAAAAAATCCTATAGCAATTCAGAATTTCCCTTTCAATCTGCCAGGGAATCTACTGCCATTTTCACTGACAAAACATTTATAAAAGTATTTCATAATTCAAACTTGTAAATTACATTTTTGAATTCCCAGATTAATATGTGGGGCACATGTGGGATAAGTAGAACCCTGAATAATGCATCTTACGTCTCATTTTCTAAAGTTATTCTTATTTGAACTCTGTTACACTTTTTTAGACATTCAGCTTTTTTGGTGCCTCCACTACATGGCATGTATGGATGGTGAGAAATGAAAAAAACTCTAAATCAATGTAAAATTAAATTGACACGCCAATAGACCCATCATGACGAACTAGTAATGTTTGTATTATTTATACTATAAATAAAAATGAAACTAATAATACCGGCTAGCCAACTACTAAACAGCTTGAGTCTTTGATAATTCTTCAAACACATCAGTTCACGGTCCTTACAAGGATCTGACTTGCTATCAATGTGCGGTAAAAATGCAATTTAATTTTGAGTAAGCTACACACTAGACATCCATGGCAGGCAAGATGCCACTGACAAAGGTGTAGATAAAATTATCATTTTGCACCATATATACAAATTCATGACATTTTCTGAGTAATTAAAGATAATTAAATTTCCAGGCAATGCCAGGTTCTTTGGCTACGATTTATCACAATGATATCATTATTTGCAAAACCACAGAGTTTACAAATAAAAATATTTAAACCCCAATAAACTTACAAGTGATGTTTTGGAGATACCACAATTTCTTTCTGTGATCGCGATAATTATTCAAATGGAGAATAATAGTAATAATAACAATAATAAGAATAATAATAAAACTATGCCTCCACATATGTATCAAAACAAAGACAATAATAATTTATTAGATGAACGTGGACATTATCAAAATTCTGCCTGTTCTTTGTATTAACAATAAATAGCGTCAGAATCATCGTTTTCATTGGTGCTTGGAGCCTCCATATGAGACAATAACGACCAATAAATACTGACACTCATTTTCTCTAGTTAATATTGTTTATACTGTGTTGTACTAATAAATTTCATCTGATCAATATCTGACAAAATTATCTTACATTGAAATATCTACTTATTTGGCTAAAACACTCAAGTTGTTTAAGGGGCCATCCACAAATTATATAACACAAATTGGGAGTATATTGAATATAACCTCCCAAGGTAACATACCATTACACTCCTCTAAATAATTACATAACATTTGCGACAACAATCTCCTCCTTATAAATGCAAGAAGTAAAAATAAATTATAGCACAGTAATAACAATTTGTATTAATTTTATTTGTATTGTAAAAATAAAATGTGTGATAATTAAAGTCGGAATTAGTTGCAATGCTGACTGCACCTAGCAATTCAATTTGGGGTTAAGTTTTGAGTGAAGGAAGGACGCATGCATCTTAAAGATTCAATAAAAAAAAGTTACACTTATTGCAACAACTTTTAATATCTTTAATTTACGAATGTTTTCAAAATTAATTAATTAATAATTGAATGTTTTAGTATAAGACTCTCGTATATGAAATGGTACAAATGTTCAAAGATTATTCTTCCTTCGTTCAAAGCAGAAAATACGGTTTTAAAACACCATTAAATGAAGAATGTCAATTTTAGAATATTGGTGAACAATCCACACTGAATCAATTTTCCCATAAAACTCTATAAATAACAATGAATATAATTTGTAAGCAATTTTCTTGCATTTTCTTCATTTGGATTAAGTTTTTCGGTTCAAGTTTCCTGGGGAAATGTAACTTTTAATTCTGAGTGTTCTTCCCAGTCAACGTATGTCAACTCTGGTACTTCAATTTGAAGGGTTGAGAATTATAAGGGAACTAACCACATTTTCACACTTTTACAGTACAATGAAAACAAAGTTCGTAAATTCTGTATCTCACTTAATACTTTAAAAATGCTATATTCACAGAAGATGAAGTCTGACAGGTTTATTAGCAAGATATCAATTTAAAAACTGACATTAACTTTACTTGCCGGTTTAACAATGTTTATTGTAACCTTGTTCCTTCAAGTTTTTCAAATTTAGGTTTGAATTTTCGGCAGAAAAATTCTTATCACAGGGCCTTGGTAACTAAAAAGTGGATAATTTCAGTTGCTTATTTCAGAAAAAATCCGCTTAACACATGGTGTAGCCAGATTTCATGTTTTGTGGCTCTTGATACCAAAAAATGTATTGACGGCAAAACCTGTTTTTGCGCCCTCCTATCTGTGAACAATGCTAGCAGCTAAACTTTTCAGATGATGATCTCCACAATTGATATTCCGCAATTGACTTGACTGATACCCCCCCCCCTTTCAGGGGAGGACCTAACATAAAACCCCTGGGACATTTTTAAAATTTTCAAAAAAATGCCTCAATTGTTTTTGATTAAATTTTGTTGTTGGATAGTGTGAAGGACATTCAAGAAAATTGTGCAGGTCACATTTTCATTCAAAAACAATTTTTCAAAAATTTCAAAAATTCAAAATTTTTTCAGCCTCTTCCTACAACTACGAAGATAGATCTTTTCCCATAAATAAATTGGTTCCTTAAATATAGATTTTGAAATAAGGTCATGATCAATTTTTCGAAAAGCAACACTTGTTTCATTCTTTCAAATCCTCAGCTTTTGCTAATTTTTATATAGAATTAGTTGAAAATGGAAAAATCCAAGTCCTCAAAATGTCACAGAACAAACTTTGAGTATCCCCCCCCCCCAAAAATAATAAAATAAAATAACATTTAATATTATGTGATTCTGAGTTATCTCAAATAGTTTTTTAAAATTATATCAGAAAATCTGTGGCCTCACTCAACAAATATAATTGATTTTAATTGACAGACAATTTCCTGTTTATTAACAAAAATAATTCATGCTTCCTATTGGCTGCAGCAAAGATTGTATGCCTAAAGTCCTGCAGAGCGTACTTGTTGTGGGACCATGTAAATGGATAGTGCCCTTCAAATATTTTGGCATAAGGCATATTTTGGTTCAAGATCATCTTTTTCATGTTTAGGGGTTTTAGAGGTGAAATAGATGAAAACAAAATGGCAGGTCATATTCTTTGCACAAAATACAACAAAAAATCATGGTTATCTCAATTTTATCAAAATGTCAGATAGTATCCTTATAATTCTCAACCCTTCATTTGTTTCTACACTTCAGCTCCTTTAGAAACATACGTAGTGAAATAGAAATATCAAGAATCACATTGCTCAGCGTGTTCATACTTCTGGAAGATAATCATGCTTTTTTGGACTGTGTTATAGAAAATTAAGCTTATCTTAAAGGCCATGAGAACTTAACAATGAAAAGGGAGAAAACAAAACTGCAAATGTCCTAATAAAGTTGGGGTTCCAAATTTCCCAGATGAAGGAAATTCACTCTAATTGAACTTACTGCCTGTAATTGTTTCTAACTTGATATTAAATGTTTAGAGAGTAGACAATGTTAAAACAAACTTCAGACCTAATGTTTCAATAGCATCATAATGTAAAAAAACTGCATTGCTTTGCAAAATACATTATTTAAGCAGCCAGATAAGCTGAAGGACCAGTTGATTAGGTATTGGGAGTGTCATTTAAGGAGGGCTGTTACAGAGTTAGGGTAGTTTTGGCAGGATGATGCCAGTTAGTCTTATGATATCTCCTGTATTTTTATAATAGGTTATGGAATGAAGAAGATATGTGAACTAGGACCTTGAAACTGATTTTTCATGTCGCTGAAGGGGCTAGCTTTTCTGGGCATCCTCTTTATAGCATAGGTAATCAGAAATTATAATATTTATAAAATTAAATTGAAGGAATAGATATAGAGAAAACATTCAAAAATAAAATTAACGTGACCATTTCATTTTCTGTACAATTTAATTTTAAAAACTTAGTGACAATATGTTTACTTACACAGAGAATTAAAATCTATAGCGCTGAAACACACAGTACAAGGGTATGACATTTGAAATTGGGATCCAGAATGAAGCTATTTTCACTTTTGAAACACAGATATAGTAAGATTTAGGAATGTGAGCATGGTCCAGCTAGTAAGCCAATCAGTAAAATGGATATTATAAGAATTAATACATCTCAAAAACCATCCCAGTATTTTCAAATTCTCTTTTAGGGAAATTGAAAGTGAGACTGAGCTTATGGAATGCAAATGAATAGCACGTCAATCACAAAACATCAAACAACCCACTGTGTTCACTTTTATCACACATTCAATTAAACTCTGAACACGCCAACGTTGAATCTAAGACTAACCTATATAAACAATATTTCATTAAATACATGATACAAATTTCTTAAATACAAACAACATAAATAAAATGATTTCTTGTGAAGTTTCTAGCCTAAAAGAAGAAAAAAATAAAGAAAGAAAATAAAAATTAATAACTAACAGCACACTCTTTCTCTCACTGATTTTAATTTACAAATTTTCAAAAATTCAGAGTGCCACAAAAAGGAAATCTGCAACATTTCTTTAAGAGTTCCTTGTTCTATCCTTGGAAGAAATTTGAAGAAAATATATGGGGCGACTATTTAGAAAATGTTTTTTAATACAATTTGCATAAATATCAAGCACAAATTACACAAAAACTACCTTGTTTTTTCAAAACATGTAACATAGATTACAGTAACATGGAACTTTTTGAAGAGCTGATTTTGTCAAAGACTTGCAATATTCAAAAATACAGTGTTTGCTGGAAATGACACTAGCACAAATTATTTTTCAGTGATTTCATACACACAAGAACAAAATTAAAAGAAAAAATTTGGACCAATTTTTGAGAGAAGAAAAATTCTTTAAAATTGCCTATAATTCACGCAAATTTATGTGAAAACTATTCAAAAAAAGTTGTATATGACCTTATTAATATTTTTCTTTTTCATTGACCTTTACAATATCTGTCTTTAAAATAGATTTCATTACGGAATAAACCTCTATGGTAGTTGTAAGAAGATGCCAAACAAAAAACAACAAGATCCTGATAACAAAGAAAATGAGACCTGAACCAATCTCTTTAGTTGATTCTTTATTTAATTAATTTTTTTTAGAAACTTTTGAAAATGTTGAGGTTTTAAATCAAGTACCCCCCAAAATCAAAATTATTAGTTTCAAATTGAAGAGGCCTAGAGTTAACTTGAATTGATTGGGGAATATCAATTTTGAAGAAAATAAACTGTACAGTTGAGGCACTAGCATTGAGCACAGACCAGATACTTTGCTGTCAATTGATTTTTCAGTACCAAGGACCCACAAAACAATGATTCTGACTACACCACATGTTCAAGAACATAATTTACTACAGCATATTGGAACAAGATTTATCCACTATTTCATTACCAGGTCCAATACTTTCTCTTCTAACAAAGAATGATAAAGTAATAGTGAGACACCCCAGGATAAGATTCCAACATTCAACAAATAATTGTGAATCATTTCTACAGGTTACGTCCAATTTAGACTGGCATGCCTGAGTGTCAAAATAACTGTTGACATGACGAAGTCATGTATTTCAGATCACACATACAACAATGTTAATATAACTTAACAGAAGAAAATGACAAACACAAAATCGAAACCTGTATGTCCTTTGTCTCTTAGAAATCTTGTATGCCAAATGTTATCAAATAATTCTCAATCATTCAAATATTTTATGAAATAGACTTTATCTAAAAAATTATTACTTCAATTTTATTTTTGTTGCTAAAGAGAATAAAATAAAGGAAATAAATAAATAAATTCCAGAAGTGTCACTACCAGAATATTTGAACAGGGTCACAACCAGAATATTTCTCAGGGGAGGAGTGCTATAGATCCAGCTGGCTTTATTTTTACAAATGAATTTCCCCAGTGCTGAATTTGAAACGAATTTTTAATTCGTTAATTTAAAGTCGTTTACAGCATGAGTAAGTGAGATATTAAACGATTATCATTCCTTCTGAAAATATTTAAATACAGTGCAACATGTAAGAATAAAACTATAATTGTAAATTTGTCTTGTCAGCCACAAAGCTCCCACCTCACCATTGTGTTGATATTCATTAAGGAATTCCACTAAATATGGTTGAATAAAACACATTAACATGGAAATGGTCTGTGTGCGAGTCGAAAAACAGCTTGATTTCCTGTTTTGTGATACAGTCCTATGTGGTTCATATGCAACATTTTAACTTCCGAAGCAAACTTGACTAATAATTTCTGATATTGGGTTTATTTTGTATGGCATACATAGGGAAGAATTGGACAGCCTCAGAAAGTTTCCTTAGCCCACCAGTCACCTTTACATCCAAAGTGCACTCACATTGCAAGAAACTGGGGGTGAACAAAACAGACATTTCAAACTAAAACTGCACTAAAATAGTTCTACAATAATTTTTTGGTGACTAATAATAACTGGAAACAAAACAAAAGGGGGGGGGGGGGGAGACAGATTTCTGTTTCACCACAGACCCTTACAGTGTTGTATTTAAACTCACGTACTTGAATTTATTAACACAACACTTTATTATTAGTAGTAGTATTAGCAATATTATTATTAAAAAATTAAAGAGTTTTAATATTATATGACAGTCCATTCTCTTGCAAAAATTGCAGAAAATATAAATTAGGAAAGCACTCGAACTCCCATTTTCCCTTATGCAATTATGAAATGTTAAACAATACATGAAACACACAGTACATAAGAAATAAACAAAACTCAAAAGAAACTAAGAATTGACCTAAAAAGGAAACCTTTGTTTACTATTTCATTCAAAACTGCTCAGAATTTATTTTAAACAAACAACCCTCCATACACAAACCAAACGTTTCAGTGCAGACAATTCTTTGAACATTTGAACATGAAAATGGTATGTATTTGAATGTAAACAAATGTAAGCACATTAGTTTTCATCGGAGCAGAACCTTCATTGATTACAAGTATATACTATCGGATATACCTCTTGATTGCGTCACATATATAAAGGATCTTGGTGTCATATTCGATACTAAGGCTACCTTTAATCAGCCCATAGATTATGTTGTAAATAAGAGCATGAAAATGCTTGGCTTCTTGAAAAGAAATAGTGTCGACTTCAAAGAGGTATCAACATTGGTAACTTTGTACAACACTTTAGTTAAACCAATCCTGTTATACTGTTCCCTGATTTGGTCTCCTCACTTTGCAACTCATATAAAACGCTTGGACAGAGTACAGCATAAATTTTATTCATACGTAGCATTTAAAGCTAAACTGCGAAATCCAGCTAGAACTCACGATTATTCCGAAATTGCAACCTTAACTAATTTGAGTTCATTAAAATCATTTAGAAATTATAATGATGCGTGCGTTTTATATAAGGTTGTAAACGGCCTGTTTATCTGTCCTGAACTATCTGCATTTTTTGTTTTTAATGAACCCAATCGGCATATCTGAAGGAATCGATTATTTAATGTTCCAGTTCATAGAACATCGTATGGATTTTATTCTCCTGTGTCTAGATTGTTACGAATGGGCAATGATGCGTCTTGTCCTTCATTGTCTCTAACATCGCTTCGTATATTCAAACGTCATGCAAGATCCGCATATTTGTATGAACTGTATTAAATATTCACCGTTATCACCTTTATATGTCAACATGTTATGTATATTATAACCATTTTTAATCCTTTGTACTATACTGTATACTTTTTATTCTTTTGTATTGAGCTTTTAGCCTGTTGCTAAATAAATAAATAAATAAATTATAACAAACGGATGTGTCAATTTTTAAATTATATGAAATCAAAAAATCAAGTCTTTGCAATTTTAAATTTTTAAAAACAAAAACCAAAACCACTGGTTTTAATTGTTGCACTAATACTTTTGATATAAGGTCATGAAATAACGAGGCACAAAAAGTTTATTCCGCTGTAGTTAAGTAAAAGAACACTCACAGGAACAATGGCCTCAGGTTTAGGAGCATGTTCAGGCTCAACATCCTCCTCAGCCGCTGAATGTCCAGAATCTTGTTCAACTTCTTCATCACTGAACATTATATCCTACATAATAAAATAAATTATTACGATTATGATTATTATTTCTAGTATATGTATGATGATTATGGTAGTTGTATTAACACTGTTAGTTTGTATTCTTCAGTAATATTTGTTTTGACTCGTTTAAGGGTCTTCACTAACCTGGTAGCGGAAAATATCATTATGCACATAATACTGCTTTGGAGATTGAGCGGCCAACACAAATGTTTGAGTGAACCTTCGCATTGGCTGTCCACAATTAGACAATTCTCCAGTAACCTAAGATAATTTAAATAGTACATTACTACACAATATTAAATTACAATGAAAAATCATCTTCGACAATAACATATACAAAAGTTCAATTTAAAACACTACCACTTTATAACAAAGAAAAATTACCTGCACCACCACACCATTTCCCAACGTGGCTTGAGAGTCCACTTGGCTGATTTTAGCATGACAATCCCTGAAATTTAACTGCTGAATTTTTTGATGAATTTGCTTTTGGCCAACAACAGGTTTCGTTTCACGGTTGGGAGCATCCAGCCCGCCGTGCACAAATGAAGAATGGTTGTTATAAAATCTGCACAGAAAATAATATTACATTAGATTATGAAAGTGCAAAAATTTGTAATACTCTATTTTTCTCCATACACAAAAAACCTAATTAACATTTGTTCCATAGAGTAAATTCACATGATGTAACAAATTTAAAGTAGTACATTTTCCGTGAAATCAAAGCAAACACTTCAGAAAAAGAATTTGAATATTTTCCTTCTTGCTTAATTCTCAAAATACCAAATTATATACCTTTATTTCTTGAATAATTTTTAGATAGAATATGATTGCAGAAAAACACCTTCTCCAATTAATCAAACTAAAATAAACACATTTCATTAATAAAATAAAGAATACAATTATTATAATCAGATTAAATTGTTTGGCATTTTTACAAACTTTCAGCCATAACATCACAATGATAATACTACAAAGTTCTTGTAGTAACTGATATCTTCTGACATGTGTGATTGGATTATTAAGCAAGAACAGTTGACGCAGCTACTCATCTTGTTTGCAAACATCATTACAAAATACACTAACAATATGACTTTTATACAAAATAGTACGAAACTGGTAGTTTTTACACTAGATGAAAGTAACAATGAACCATCATTCTTATAGCATAGACCATTACATCTACACACAGAAGTGAACTACACACATTGTTTAGCATCAATTCTGTAACATGAAACCGGGTGAGAGAAAACCTAACCTATTGTCGATATTGAAATAATAATTTCAACGTACCTGTGTAGATGGGCTGGGCATGCATTCAGCAAAGTGTAGTATTGGCGCACAAATTCACGACCCACACATTGTGGGTTAGGAGGAGCTTCCTTTACCATTTGGGGATTTGGGGGAGCTTCCATGACCATTTCCTAATTGGTTTGATAAAGAAAATTACACAGAACTTTTTTTATACGCAAATAATAAAGATCGGCAGGCCTGGAACAAAAGAAACCAACCAAATTATCCCATAACTTCTTATGAATACACGATACAAAAGAGACACAAAATCGTCGCCGCAAGTATACTTCTCGTTTAGTTATTCTCAGCAACGTAGCCAACAACGAAAGACATTAAACTGTACAGCAGGCCATGAAAAACTAACGATGTTACAAACCACGATCATGTGAGGTTAACTTTTATTTCTATCATCCACATTACCTTCGCTACTGCAAATTGTAACACAGTACGACCTACTGAAAATTAGCGATTTAAGTACAAGTAAAAAAACTTGAAACAATACGAAGCTAGCACACTTCTTTGTACGCGACAGAACGAAGAACAATAGAACACATGATTACAATAGCATGGCGATTGGCGGGCAAAAAAGCACCAAGATATGTAAGAAGGATTGTATCACTCAGTTGTACTCACCTCAAAATTTTATGTTAATATTTTATCTAATCCTCAAAGCTTTTAGACTGCTCAATTTTTTTTAAAATATCGCCTGTACTGTTTCTTCTCTACGACCAAGCAGCACACCCAACCCTATATGGGAGCGGAAAGGTTCAGTTTACCAGAACTACTTAACGAAACGAACTGCTCTAACGTTGGTGCCGAACTGAATAAAATTCTACAAGAGTTCCAAAATCCTAAAACGTACAATAAGCAAATCACAAATATGAGTAGAACTAGTCTTGCGAGGGCTGAACGCTCTCTGGTGTCAGCACATGTATGCATGCGCAGAAAGATGCGCACTAGACTGATCTCGTACCGGACACCACGAGACTCCACCTCGAGATTAACGTGCTTGTCCCTTAACGTGCTTGTGAGAACCCCTACATCTTGGCCATGCTTTCCTAAACATGTCCGCTCTGAGCGGTTCTAAAGCCACTAATTTTTTTTTTTTTTTTTTTTTGTATCTTACCTTCAGTGCCCTGCAGGATTTGCCTTAAGTATAACTATATATATTTATTTTAGTATGAGGTAGGGTAAAGGATTTAGGAATACTTGGTAGTAAAAAATTGTATAAGCATTTATATATAAATTTTCTTTTATTACTTTTTTGTAAAGAACATGAAGGTCCCACATTGTAGGCAGGTGAATTAAAAACATAGGACTTATTTAAAACTAGACGACATTTTATTAATCAACTCCGGAAACTGATGATGGATCATGAGGCTGCAAAGTTTGACCATTGTTTCACTTTGCTCGTTTTAAACTAAATACATACAACACAGTTCAGTGTTCATGAAAACATTGCACCTTTGTTCATATAAACTTCACACAGCTTCACTTTGTCAATACACTTTTTACACAGCTGTTTCTTCTTGAAACTGTATCAAAATCCACGAAGGTACCTCTTATCTTGAGAAATGGAATGATACACGATGATGCTGGCGATGAGAACACAGAACTAATCGTCTGCTGTAAGGAAGAAAAAAATCTTTCAGTGAAAATAATACTTCCATGCAAAACTCATACTGCAAGTTACAATAGCAAAATAAAAATGCTTATTTGATGCAGCAACATGCCAATGCATTGTTCTTACTTACCAAGACAAAAACACATGACACAAATGTGAGAAGAGAGTGACTTAGTACGGCTGATGTCTCTGTACCTGGCTTCTCCCACCCCTCTGCTTGCCACCACCGTAACCACCACCTGCACTGCCTGCAACATTCAAACCGCCTCAATCAGCTTAACCCACCCTTACAATACATTAACAGTTTGTAATTTAAGAAATTTTCTATTTTTTACTACATCTAAAATCTTCAGTTTCAATCCATTTCACTAGACTTAATGACCACCATTAAGTACAACTGGATTTGTATCAGCAATTTCATAGTTGTGAAAGGCTCGTAACATTTACATTACGATCTAACACCTCTACACCACAAAACCCATGAATTGAATAAGACAGTATCACAAACAAAGACATTACATTGAAGCAGTATGAGGGAAATGAACTTAATGGTGATTCATACAGTATCAGAGCACTGGAAAAAGCAAAATCCTGAGTTTGATGGA
The DNA here is from genome assembly GCA_038098605.1 of Gryllus longicercus. NCBI lineage: Eukaryota > Metazoa > Arthropoda > Insecta > Orthoptera > Gryllidae > Gryllus > Gryllus longicercus. The sequence continues at coordinate 437,285 of JAZDUA010000603.1, read as the reverse complement.
AGAAATAATGCAAAATATAGTGTTCAAGATGCAAGTTCAGCACAACCACAGCTAATTGAAAATTATATCCAGACTTTAATGTGGCTTCAAGGCAAACCTGAACTTGCACCTTACAATTACCATGCAGAAATTTTCATGTAATTTAATTTCCCCCCTTCTGCATGCTATGAACAGGATTTCTAGCCTGTACTGCTTGAAATCTGCCCCCACATGCTTCCCAGTCCCGGAGTAATTTGTTCCCACAGAATGAAATTTGAAAAACCTTGGTGTCTGCAAACTCCAAATCTATAATTGTTTTGCCAACTAAATCCCAAAGAGGATGCCAAAACTTGCAGACAACAAGTGAATGTTAAATTTATCTGGGACAACTACATATAACATTGTTAATATCTGCTAATGATTTAAACACCAAAATTCTACTAAAGGAAGAAGTTTTGAATAGGCAATTATGATTAATCATTGTACCTTTCCCACGGCCACCACCTCTTCCACCACTGTATCCGCCATCGTAACTATTGCCATAGCCTCCGTAGTCTGGAGTAAAAAAATATGATATTAATATATCACCTAACTACTACGCATTAAAGTTCTTAAAAATACAATCACGTTCCGAAACAAATGTATAATCATTTGCAGTAAATAAAATTTCTAACAATCACATTTAACAAAATTAATCTTCCATCCTGGAGAGCCTGTGAATACAACTATGAAAACTGCCAGATAATGAAGCATGCCTGAAGTAAAATGAATTTACAGTTCACCAGCATTTTCATTAGGCGAGACCTTTGTCAGCAATACTAAGTACACTCTTTTGTAAGAACAAGACTCCACTAAGTGGATGCAAGAAGCTTGTGCATAGAAGACTTCCACCATTTAAGATGTGAAGACTAACTCCACAAGAACACTTCAACATGCACTCTAAACAATGCTATTAGCCACTTTTTAATTTTAACATGCATTAATTTTTAATTAATGGCAGTTTTTGACATTTGACTGATTGGGTCCTATCCCTACTCTAAGGAAAAATGGACAGTAACTAATGGTGGTTATGGTCTGGACAGGGCAGAGGAACCACATGCTTCCCAGCAAAGCCAGAAGATTACACAAGATAAGCAGAAACAAAATTTCACACAAGCAAAACCCTTAAAAACTGCAAGTGTCCAAATATAGGAATAATTACCATAATTGCCGTATCCTGAATATCCTGTATAATCATAACCACCATATCCTCCATAGTTTCCATATCCACTTCCATAATAGTCATAACCACCATATCCTGAAAAAACACACACTTACATTAAGTGCTCTACAACTAGGTACTAGAAACAGTTCCCACTACTCAAGGAATGTATCCAACCTATGAAAATTTGTTCTGACTTGTACAAAATATTAAATATCTAGTAACCCCAAAATAATTCTAATATGCACCTTGGTCATATCCACCGTAGCCACCATATCCTCCTTGGTTTCCCCAGCCTTGGCCGCCATATCCTGAAATCAACCATTGTTATATTAGACAGCAGCCAGTGATGATTATGATTGCCCTTGCATCTCCATAGATCAACAGGCAAAGGGGAACATCAACATCTAATAAAACCAGATTGATATTTCATTATAACTACCACACCATACATAGAAATAGCACCTATTGATTTGCATGTATGTTATCACATAGAAATGAGAAAGGATATAGAAGTATCACTGCAAGACAATGTTTCACATGCTATCTACACTACATGAGCCACACCAAACTTTGGAATATGGAATGTCCTGTTCCCCCTTACCTCCACCTCGCGTTCCCCTACCTCCTCTCCCTCTACCACGGCCCCCCCTGGCACCTCGGCCACCTCTCATTCCTCCCATACCGTCTGGTTTGGGGGTGGCCTTCTTCACATCAACCTGTAACAAATTTAAAATTGTAAACTTTGCATTTCACCTCGAAATTCCAACCAAGCGTATTTGTTTTATCATTTACCTCTTTCCCATTAATACTCTGCTTAGGTGACTTAAGGAGTTCTTGAACAACTTGTTCGGACTCGAATGTAATAAAACAGAAGCCTTTTCGCTGGTTCTTTGTTTTGTCGAAGGGCATCTCCACATCTACAATCTGAAATAAGAAATTAATTAAATCCTTGCTTACAACCTTACCAAAATCTCAAATTTTTTTTAACACTTACTGTTCCATACTGGGCAAAGAAGTTCTTTATATCGTCATCTGACAATTCTGGAACAAGTCCACCAACAAATATTTTCCCATGCCTGGCCTTGGCTTTTTTGGGATCTACTTTTTTATTATTTATTATGTGGTCACCAGCAGACAAGACCTGGAAGAAAATATGAATTAAACTCTGAACAATCCAAAACTGTCTTTAGCACCTTTAATGTTACATCAGAAGCTAAAAGAATCATGGAATCTCAGAAGTGTCCTAAGTTAGTCATCATTAATCATTACATTACATTTAACACATTGACAGTACAATTTTACCTTGTCTATAGACTCTGCAGATGAAAATACAATAAATGCAAATCCTCTGGATCGCCCTGTGTTGGGATCAGTCTTAACATTTATACTTTCAATATCACCATATGTTTGAAAGTGCTCTCTAAGTTCCTCTGAAATTAAAAAAACTCATTTAGAAACTACTAAAACTTAAATTTAATTATCAATAAATTGAAGTACCTCAGAAACAAGAAATTTTCTTCAAAACTAATCAGTAGCAGAACTGGCTTAAAAATCATCACTACAAAAAATTAAACTTTGGAACTAATAGAAGGATTAATACTTACTATCTGTAGTTTCCCAGCTCAATCCACCAACAAACAATTTCCTGCAAACATTAAGGAAATTATTAGCTTAGCACTAAACGCATCTTCCTACCAAAGGTAGTGAAACTGAGCAATGACAATTGAATGCTCAACAAGAATTATTTGCTGTACTTAAATCTATACACCCTTTTCAACTGCAGCAAACTGAACTGAACTGTCATTACGTTCGATTGGCATCTGGAAAAATCTTGAGCAACAGAAAAAATCTGTAAGAGTTTAAAATGAAGGCTTGGGTGACAAAATATGGCATTAAAGCAGGTTAACATGAACAAGATTTAACAAAATGATTTCCCCAAATCAGTAAACAAACAAAAATGATGATTATGGTCAAATACTTTAACATGGCCCATCAAACAAAAGTAAGCGGCCCTAAGTTTGACCATTAACCAAATGCTTGATGAAAATCATTTACTGTGACCACAAGAAAGGAACCCAGGAATAAATACCATGGGTCAGCAGGCTGCTGGCTGCTCACTTGCTTCTCGCCTTATGAGCGTGTGTCACCTGAAGGAGAGGAAGGCAGGTTAGTTCACAGAAACTTGAAAAAACAGTTAAAACTAGCCTCTCTGAACAAGACAACTGTACAAAGTACTACTCCACAGCTGGGAAGCCAAAATTCAAGATTCAGGAATCTGTAAGCAAACTGTTCTGAATGGCAACACTGGAGGCAGACGTTAAAATTACTGTTCAAACTTGACAACTAAGTTTAGATGAAAGTAAGAAATTACGTCTGAACATAATCAGAACTTCTGAAAATCTGCAAAAACAAACTAGAAAAGTATTTGTTTTATCAAAATTTTAAATTTAAATTTTACAAGGTACGCTCCAGGAAAATTAAAGTGAGACTCCACAACCTCCATAAAATCTCCAACCTCAGGACATTGCATTGATCTATTAACAAATGACTGGACATTGCCAGGCAAACAATTTTCAAAACAATGCCCACAGCACTAACCTACCAACATTTACAATAGACCAATTTAACATTACAGTTTTATTACTATCTTTAAATACTATATAGCACATTGCACTTAAATTAAACCACAATTTGAACAATTACACATTATCACAATCTTCGACAAACTGGCAACAAATGTTCCCACTGGCCGTGCAAAATCCGAGACTGAGACAGGCGTTTCCACAAAGCAACTCTGTAATTTTTATTTGAAAACCGACTATGAAGTCAACATGCAATTAGGAATGCAATTCAGCCTTAAATTCAGTTAACACGATAAATGTACAATCCGTGAAAATGATTACAGCAAAATACAGTCAAAGTTGCAAGATAGATACACCAATTGAGTAACTGCCAACAATCAAATTGAATAATTTGCAACCACCAATAGGTATTAGGCAAAGGATCGTTTGATATGTAAAGGCAAGCACTAAGGTGACAATGCAATCAGGCCCGACAATTTATGCATTGCTACATTTAAGGCACTGAAAGAGATTATAGTAATTATACAAGGCTATGTGGATACAAAGAACACTTAAACCATCAATATTTGCGTTGTAAAATGTACAGGAATGCCTGGGTATCTGAAAATAAATTAGAATCCATTTCCCCATCGAACTTAATACAATGATTTATTGCCATTCGACATACAACATAAGCTTAAAACAAGTGCCTCTTACTGATTGGAAAATGACTGAAGTGAAGTGGTTGCAATTATCCAAATTTAACAGCTACACAAAAGGGGTATTTAAATTCAACGTAACTGTAAACAGTACTCGTAATGTCAATAAAACCGTAAATTTGGCATGCAGTGCACTGGACGGCCATTTTGTGGTTCGTTTCAGTTACCAAAAAATGTATGCTAAAATTCCAAAATCTCTTTATGAAAATATACCGAGAATACATACCGCCACCAAAGTAATCTTAACGTTTAATTACAATATTAAAGTTAAAATACTTTACCGGATGGATTTGGATTCAATATACCGCGCGTATCTAACACCGCCATTCATCGAGAAAATGTAATTAGCAATTTTACGTTACTTCCACCGCCCCCATTGCTTCCTGAGCCGGTTTTATTGTACATTTCGAAATTTGTAATTGGAAATATTCAATAACAACTATTTTACCTGTCGTCGTCACGTCCGGGTGCCTCAGCGCTTCCACTATCGGCTGGCGCATCACCGCCACCGCCAGTTTCATTTCCTCCATCGCCTTCTCCGTTCATTTGCTCATCTGTTTGAAATTTCTGATCACCACCATCTTGCTCAAATTCACCATTTCCCATTTCATATTCCTGATTTTCTGCCATTGTTTACAGAGATAGGTAACAACACGTCCAACCAGAACGACTGCTGACGATGAAGAGACAAGGCGTAGGGAAAGCGTCTCGATCGTCGGTCGGTTTATAAACTCGCAACCACGGACACCGTCAGCCAGTGAGAGCGCGCCTTTGGAGTTCGACGCGCTGGATTCTCGACCAACCACAATGAACGAAGCTAGTCAACGAGCCTACGTGACTCAAAGTCGATGTTTCTACGGTTGTTAAAACCGTTGCTCCAACCTAGGAAATTGAACCTTATGAGTAAAAAAACCGCCAAATCGCACGGCGCGTTAGCTATTGTGTACTAGCAATCACGCACTACATTTTTTCCCTACAAACACGGTGAATTAATTCAACTCAATAAGTTTATCGTTTTCTTTCGCATTTATTTGTTGACGATTGTTTTTTGTGAGTTTTAGATCTGACATGAATTGAAAACTTCTGAAAATCTCGTTTTTTCCCTTTAAGTATTTAGCAGCGTATCTGTTCAAATGTTAATTTTCACCATAGACATGCTGGAATAATAATTCCAATTATTTTAACGCCATGAAAGTAAATAATCGTAACCTACCTGTATTGTAGTGATGAGTTAAACCAACAAAGTTAGTTCTTGAGAAGAATGAACCAATATGTCCACCGGTACTCGCATAAGAAATGTACTAGATATGTATAGGCGGGACCTACTTCAGAAGGAAATACTTTCGTTACTTAGCAACTTACAATTGAAATGGTTTTGAGAAAAATAATTTGAAAATCATTAACCTGTTTGATGCCAGATATCTTCTAGTAGAATCCTAACGGGAAAAATGACGGGGGGAATGAAGGTGAGGACATCCTAAAGCGATGTGCAATTATTAATAAGAGAGTGATACACTAATATGTAACACTGTGTTAAAAGGATTGTGAGAGACCATGTTGGGGGCCAAAATTCCTTCTATCAGATGTGTGGCGAACATGCGACAAAATTCGAGCAGCCGTCTTTCGCAGTGGATTAAACTTATGGACATACTTCGGGCCACTGGATCCCGACAAAAATTGTCTCATTTCAGGTGACCCCTTCATCTCTTTTGAAACTGTGTTTTTTAAATTAAGATTCTAATTGGATTATTTGAATTTACAGAATCTCAATTTGTAAACATACTCGCCGGCCCATTAAAAGATAAAATTGGGTTATGCAGTAATGAGATAGCTCAGCTAGCGGATTATTTTCGTGTGTACGATGGGCGTATATTTTATACGCAGTTCTGTAAAATAATTCATGATACTGGTAATAACAATATTCTTCATCTACTTACAGTTTTACTTCAATATCTTCATGAAAACGAGCACTGTATATTTTGTTTCAGTGCCAGACATTTATAAAAATGCTCCACTGATCACGGGTTTAGAGTGGTCAGATCCGTATCATGTAAATACTTTAAGCCCCGCTGAAGAATGTCGTTTGCGATTGCTTCTGGCCAAAATCGCTACTCTAGTGCAACTTCGACACCTTGTTTTACGTCCATATTTTCAGGATTATGAATTGGTAAGGAATAATGAACACATAAAAGTCCTGAATTATTTTTTCTCTGAAATAACTGTGAACGACTGTGATGATACTTTCGCAATGATGAATGATGAATCAAGCTCCGAGCGGTCATTGCCGAATGCAATTCCGGAAAAACACCATTGCTTCGTTTTTACACTTACCTTTATTCCAATATGCTCCTTGTTCGAGTAAATAACGATATATTTCAAAATGGGTATTATCCTGTTTACATTATTAATATTCATACAAAAAACAACAATACACTATACAATACAATAAACTGGTTATTTTACGTATATAGAGTAATTATTAGCTTTTGATGCAATAAGGACACATCATTTTAGCAAACATTGATATTAAAATTAACTTTTATAACCATTGAATTGTAGTGAATATCATATCAATAGCAATTATGAATTCCTCATAATGGAAACGGAGAATCATCATTTATTATTGCCGCTTATATTTCACATTCTCATTTACTGGTAACAGATCAGATGTAATTATACTACTGATCAGCGACTTTCGTACCTTGCAAAGGGAGAGTATTCCAACGCGCTGTTGCCATATTGGCTGTGCGACTATCGATCGCCCGGCTTGGAGAACTCCATTTTGGGAAGCGAGTTTTGCAACCCCAGGATATTTTAGGGCGCGTTGAGCGCAAAGGGTTCTCAAATCGGAGTTGTTTTTTGTTTTGTTTTTTTCCAAGAGTAGATTACCGATTTTCTACACGCACTCTTTTGCTCGCAATGGTTTACATTCACAAATATTTTGATTTCATATTCTTCTGAATCATCCCAAAACTAAAGATAAAAAAAAAAAAAAATATACGAAATGAAGCTCCAATTGTTGATTGTCACGCACGCCGGATCGCACAATAACCCTGATCGTAATTCTAGTTGTGGGTGGAATGGTGTTACGAATGATGCGATGCAAGCAAGCGGAACTAGCACGTGGTGGGCGGGAATGTCTTGCTTAAGTGCAGTGCGCGTCTATCGGTAAACTGTGACCGGCGCGTCCGCCCTGGTCCGCCCGCCCACGGGCCGGCTGACGCTGACGACGAGAGAGCGCCGCCTCGTGGCTGGACACGGTGTATGATTTGCAGCTGACGTGTCGTGCAGGCCAACGCCTCCGGGGCGTAGTCAGTGATAGGTGAATAAATTACCTGGACTCTTGACGCAAAGAAAAGAAGTACTCTCTTAAAGTAGAAGAATAATTTTTTTCTTTTTTTTTTCTTCTTTTTTTTCCTAAGATGCTGAATCACTTCTGTGATAACACACTATTGTTACTCTTTATTCTCTCCCAAAATAACGTTAACTGTCGCATCTACTTCATTTAGAGTTTTCACTTTTTATCTCTCTTTGTTCTTCAATGAAGCCTTCCTTTACACAGTTTTTAGTGATACTCTTAACATCTCCGAATCTCGTGTATGTTCACGATCACTGGAATCGGGATGCTGTTTATTCCGAAAGTGACGCAAACTCCAATTCGAGCGTAGGTGTGTAAAAGGGTGTTTACTCCCACTAAGTGGCTATGATTCGGGCTCATGTACTTATACAATACAGAAAACAAGTGGTGACTCCATTCTTACACTTGTCTGAATGGTCATGGTTGGAGTAAGTAACTGAATAAAAATTTCGAGACTTTTTTACACAGTACACTGGAGTGTGATGCATAGTTTCGGATGTGGGAAGTCCGAGATACTAGGCGCTCTCTCTCTTAACCCGAACAAAAGAAGTTTCGAACCTAATGTTTTAATGAACATTTTTCTAGGGTAAAGAAACCAGTTACATAGCAGGGTAGCTCGTATCGCAAGTGCCGTGGTAACTAACATGAAAATTCGAATTAAAAGGACATGAAGAAAGTATTACCAATAACCATACAGTAGCTAAATGAAAACTGTTTTTCTTCCGTTGCCAATACGTCTTTCACAGACACCTTTCATTTACACAGTGCAACTAATGAAGTATAGCCGAGTGGCTGCTGCCAAGATACTCAGAATAAGGAATAAGGACTCCTAAAATGGACACAAGTCACACAACTTGCGTGGAGCCTCAAAGTGCGAGTTAATAACTGACGTTTGTCATTAACAGTAATTCAATTGTGATGAAGTAATTTTCGTAATCCTTTCTTTCATTGATGTGAAGTTTACAAATTTTTTTTCAGGATCAACCTGGTCTCTTTTCCAAGGATCATTGATTGTGGTACTGATTAATTCTGTAAGTTTCTTGAATTTCAATAGTAATCGGGCCAATGTAGTGTCTCCTGAAGCAATGACACAAAAGGCAATATAATAATGTACTTCGAAGACGAAGCGATAAAACGACCCTTCTTCAGCCAGTGGATAGCTTTTGAATGTTTTTGTAAATCATTTAACAAACAATACTCTAATTTTATCCACGGGATACAATTTTTACTTTATCGTATACGTACGTATATAAGGAGTAATATACGTAGTATGCAGAAAGTTATACAGGATGCCCGGAGAAGAAACGTCAAAACTTCGAAAATAAGCTATAAAGACAATTTTAAGCATATTTTGTCTAATAAACTACTTGTATATTCCGAATGGGTAAGACGCTATAAGCTCTCAAAAGTTGGTTTCAAAAAATGCTTCCTAGGCAAAAAATTTAATTGCAGATGCATAGAAACACTCCAGAAACATGTAGATTGTTTATTATTTACAAAAGAAATGAATACATTTGTTCCGAAAGAAAAAAATTGACCGAGAAATAAAAAAGCGACTGAATTGTGTAAATTGGGTACTTTTTTATTTCTCGGTTAATTTTTCTTTCCGAACAAATATATTAGTTTCTTTTGTAAATATAAACAATTTACGTTTCTGGAGGGATTATATGCCTTTTCAATGCAACATTTTGCCTAGAAAGATTTTTTTTCAAATCAACTTTTGAGTGCTTATAGACCCTCAAAGCACCCCTTGATCATCATTGACCCCTTTCAAAACTTTATCGATCACCAGAGGGTCTGGACTGACTTCGTTGAGATCCCCTGTTTCAGAGTCGGTCACATGGTAGTTCGATTCATGAGAGTACGTCTGACGAACTCTTGACTAGCCTCCTGTGGCTCACAAATACGCTACACACGGTCCACTTGCGTGCCGCGGGTCCCATGGTGTAAACCGCAGGTGTAGTATACAAAATTTCTTTAAGATCGGAGTAAAAGATTTATATACACATTCTTCTTTGTCTGATAGAAAATGATAATTTGAAGGGAAAAAACTTAGGTCAAATTACTTTACGTTTCGTTGAAAACACCAACGAAATCAGTTTTGCCGTGTCATAGAATATATATCAGAGAATCATTAGCCAGAGAATAATTAATAGACAAAATTTTAAAAACATTTGAATTCGATTTTTATATCTAAATAGTTGAAGTATTCTCCGTTGATATATTTATTAATTAATCATCCTGCCACACCTACCCATTTGGGGTGGTGCAGTGAAATCTCATACTAAAAATTTAGAGGTTATACAAAATAAATAGTATCTAAGAAAAGCATTGAAAGCACCTTGGTTCATAAGAAACGATCAAATATTACACGAATTCGGTATTCTTCCTCTAAAATCCTGGATCCTTCGTCGCTCAGATAAATTCTATACTTCCCTTTCTTTATATCTCGCTTATACATTTTTTCAACCTGGAAAAACAATTAATAATTTCCCGGGAATTAAATCACGTTATTGAATAAGTCTCTTAGTTAACTTTTCTCCCTGAATCTATTAGTTATTGTATATATTCTCGTGTATTATGTTCTATTTATAACCATTGTTTATATTTAAGATCATTTTGTCTTTCCAAAATCAAACAAAAATACTTACTCACAGGCGCAGACCCATGGGGAGGGAAATAGGGGAAATTCTGGCCTCCCCTAAAGTTTTTCGTAAATATTCGTTTTAACTTGTCACGAAATTTTCAAGAAAAAATATTTTCAGATAATCATCACAACGAATAATCGAATCGTATCGCAGCATGAGTCGAGTGTAGCCTGGGACATTTTACAAAATCTATAATATGACACATTCGATCAAAACATTTTTAATTCCCCCCCCCCCCCAATGCGTTTCTGGAGTCACCCCTGTTATACGTGTCAGTAGTATGTTTAGAGATTACTTTTTATGTTTCTCCTCGTACTGTATTTTATGTTAATGTGCAAACCCTTGAAAGGCAAACTTTTTTCGAACAAGTATCATTTTTTTTATATTACAAAAATACTGCCACACCTCGCCTACCCGTACCCTCCCCATCGAATTGATGACTGTTACAATAGTAGTTGGTATCATCAACGTTGCTGAGGGCAGATGCATTACTGGCCGGCAACGTCCAGTAACTATTTTGACTTTAAATGACTCTGAACCTAATTTCGTTATTGAAATTAATCAAAATGCATTTCATTGGACTTCTTAAGGACTTTCAGAAACATTAAATTCATTTTGGTGAATTTATGTTCACTGTTTATTGCTAAAAACGAAAAGAGTGCAGTTTTTTTCTTCAAAGGGCAGGAAAGGGAGATAAAAGTAATGTTTTCGAATTCTCATATAGACAACAATTTTTCTCTCGTTTTGAAGCACACTTGAACAAAATGTTATTAGGTTCGGAATAAAACTGCTGACTTGAATGAAAAAACAAACAATCTTTCTTTTCTAACTAAATAAGCTTTCTTATATAAAGAAAAAATATTTTGTAAAGAGCAGTCTAAGTTATACACAACTAAACACTCGTATCTTTCAGTGAAAACCGCATCGATGCAGGCCTACTAAAAGTGCTTTTTGGGCAACTGCCCATTCTTACATAAATTCGAGCCTGCGTTATTTTCTTTTAAAATAATTAGTTTTCGCTCTTACTGGCCTACGATTTGAAACGATAATGAGTTTTACAAGTGATGACAGATGTGTGCGATAATATTGCGAAACGATTACTAAGTGCGAGAAAGTACGTGCTGTTGTCGCCAGACTAGGTTACACTTAATTGCGTTTTTCTGAAGATTCTATTCGTTCCCAAAGCATTCAACCCATATCAGTTTTCGGACTCAAGATGTCATATTTGCTATTCTAATGGTAATCAACGAACACATGGAAATTATCATTAACAGACCCGATGAGATGCAACATTGTATTGATCCACTTTTGAATAACATTGCAACAATTTCGAAATAGCCTGGATGCAAGGTTCACTGCATATCCACAAACTACTAGATGCAGTTGCTGAGAGTGCAATTAATGGTTACGTTTCTACTGCAGACGCAATGAGAGAATTGTATTAATATACTGTAAATGTTGTGTTTTGGGTACAGTTGTAAAGGAATAGAGTTAATCAGATTTGTGTAACTATTGATTAATTCTTATTTTAACTGTTTTCTATGAATCGAAAAATGTTTTAGTAATGCAATTTCTCTCAAGTGAATTTTGCTCCAATATGCTATTAAAATTAGCCAAAAAGGTGGTTGCAACCTTTATTCAGAATTTAAATTGATACTCTAAAACAGCAAGGTAGAGATTCCTGAGCTCAATAAAATGTTCACAGTCACATTTCAGGTATTTTATTGAGTTAAATAAATTAAACTTATATGCATGTAGCTTAATTGTGGCATTAAAACCGAAAGACGACAAAATAAAATTCAATTTCATCCGAGTTTTCTGTACCTATTTTAATTTTCGAAACATTACTGTTTCAAAAAATTTATTTTTAGGAATTATATATTATATACTTGCGTGTATTCATCCTGAAATTAATAAATAACATTTTTTCCCTTCTCATTTCTATTTCAGATTGCAAAGAATACAGGTACTGTTACTATCTATCACTTCTCGCAAGTTTTGCATTACCTGAAAATCTTGCTGTCAAGAGATGATTTCCACCTATTAATTAAGAAATTTGGACGAGACAACTACACAGTAAACTACGTGGCTTTCGTGTCTGCTGTGGAGAACATCACTAGCGATCTCCATGGCCAAGCCCTGGTGGATATCGGAGGGGTAAGTCAGCACACAGTCAATGCCATTAAGGATCCTGGCCAACACTGAAGCAACACAGTGAAGGAATAGAAATGAAAAATCTTCCCCCGCTTCAATGGCAAAAATGTTTGGCGTATAATGATGTAGCGATATCTGTCATGCCGTACATGTTTCGGGGAATTCACCCTCAGTGACAGACATTGGAGTGCACAAGAGCACGAACTGATATGTCTTATATCTTCAAGGGGCCTCAGGCCCAAGGATTCCCATATTGATTGATTGGAGATTGCAAACAGTTCTGAACGCATCACGATTACTTTTCTTGACTGGCATCCACATGGGCACGGTAGGCCAATTAACAGTTAAATTTATATGGAACATTTATTTATTTTAGGTAAATAAGTAAATAATGACTTGCAATCTAAGTAAGATTAAAAATAATGTAATGATAAAAGACCATTGTGATATAATATAAGAGTAGAAGACATTTATGTCCACTCGGAAGGATTTGCGATGATGTTGTAAGAGAAGTACATAGGAAATGTGGCAGACTGATTGAAAATTTAGATTCACAGTTTTTAAATATCATTTTCAATGCTTTGGTTATACTGTTGTTGTAGTGGAATGTTATATTTAAAAAAAATAATCTTTTTTTTTTTTTGCGTTAAAGCAGTAAATTTAGGTCTTCCTTTAGGAAAAAAATGCCATCGAAACGTAACTGGAAGATAACGTGCACAATTCTGCAAAATGTTGACATCAATATGTTTTACATTTACTGTAGTACTTTTTTATTTCATATTTACTGAAGTACCTTTTTTATTTCAGTGTTTGGGTTTATATGTATCTATGTTGCGAGGGTGTTTCATGTGTTCCATGAAAAGTCTCGAAATGAAAATGAAAAACAATTATTTTTACATTCGAATGTATGCATTAAGAAGTGAGACTCGTTTCGTGAAACTAGTCCCTAGAAGCAGATAAAGGACTTTCAGGGCCGCGAAATCAATAGCATTTTCCCGTGAAAGGACTTTTCCTGGCGTGAAAGCCTTTTAGGAACCACTTTTACCTGGGTGGGTATTGCGGTATTATTTTCTTTAACAGGATGTGTAGTCATGGACCATCGCGGTTTGAAAGGCTTGCGCTAACGTTGAATTCGTTGAAAAATATGACTGCACAGACGTCACCGACGAGAGGGACACGTCCCTCCTATATTTTCAAATATTTCAAGTTGCGTTATTCTGATTTCATTTTTTGCCACTTTTAGTACAGTGGCGTACCAAGGGGGGGGGGGGGGGGCATTGAGGCCAAGCCCCTCCTCCAAAAGGCCTAGAGAAAAAAGTCTATTACCTTTCTTTTATATAATATGTTGGTATAAATTTATTGTATAAATTTATATAAATATGTTGGTATTATATAATTATTTAAAAAATATTGTATAGTATCATATATACACTGCAAAAACATACAATATCTCAACAAATATGTTTACTATTTAACAAAAAATTTATGATCCCCCCCCCCCCAAAAAAAAGTGTTCAATTGGATCCGCCCGTGTTTTAATATATGACATGATGATATTTACTTTTATATGGTATTCAGATTGCGAAACAAAACAACAACAAAAAATGCGTACACAAAAGACGTTTGCCGCCTTTCACCCGTCGAAAGTCAAATCTGCAAGGGAAAGGAATGTTAAGAAAAAGCTTCCCAAACCGGCGAGTTGAGAGGTACATCTCCCGCAATCCTATATTTTTATATCAAACGAAGAGGACCAATAGGCACCATTTCTGCTCTGTCGCGCCGCCATCGACGCCTCCGAGGCTGCGTTGATTTCTAAGTTATCACAATATATTATTGATTTAATGAATAGCTGTGAAATTACGACATTTTTTATTCTACATAATGCACAGCGTTAAATTCAGTAAGTTAATAAAAAATAATTGCCGTGGATAATCTAAAATTCACTTCTTGTGATGACCCCCCCCCTCATCCATGTTTAGTGACCAGAGATGCCCATGCTTGAGATATTTTGAAACACTTTGCGGGCGCCATGTAACCATATCATAAGGGCGCAGAAATGAACAGAACTCATTTTTATTGTGTTTCAAGAGGGAGGCAACTATTAAATCAAATCAAAAGACACTTATTAAATAAATGTTATCCTCTTAATGTTCACCTTTCCCAATTATTATTTTTCGCTTTCCTCGTAATTAGTCCCCATCGGTTACATCCGTTGCACGCCACTGGGAACCACTTGCGATCACGAAAGAGTTCTGACGAAGGATCCGAGAAGAGTGCCTTCAATTTTGTTTAAATGATCTAAACTCAATAAACCTCTCACAATTAAAGAACTTTAGAATTTCGGGATATAATTGTAGTTCTCATTTAGGAGTAGAATATCTAAAGCAAAACGCAATCGTTAATTTTTTCACAATATATATTTTAAATAGGGGTTCGTTTATACAGAGTGCCCGGGGAGGAAACGGCGAAAATTCGAAAATAAGCTCTGATGACAATTTTAAGCATATTTTGTCTAATACACCACATGGATATTCCGAATGAATGATCCGCAATAAGCGCTCAAAAGTTGTTTTGAAAAAAATGATTTCTAGGCAAAAATTTGCATTATAAAAGCACAGAAACATGTAAATTATTTATTATTTGCAAAAGAAATGTTTACATATTTCTTCAGATAGAAAAAAGTAACGCAGAATTTATACAATTCGCAACCAAGTAACGCAAATTTATACAATTCGACTGCTTTTTTATTTCTCGCTTAATTTTTATTTATGAATAAATATATTCATTTATTTTGTAAATAATAAACAATTTACGTGTGTAACCCAGTGTAATTATAATTCTTTCGAATCCTGACGGCCCTACCCTGCGGCGTGGCGGCGCTGGGTCGAAGCCGACCACTTCCTGGTCGAGACATCGCGAGGCAGGCTGCTCTGATGCGTCATTCTCGCAATTGTCTCCTGACAATTTCAGTCGCATGCTGCGGCGAGCATTCTTTTTTGACCTTCAATACCTCCAACCAGAGTTGTGCCGTAGACCATAGGTTTACGTCTATGCGTGTTTTCTACACGTAATCTACATGTAGTCTACATGACTCTTATCACGTATAGACTGCGTAGACAATGTATTCTGCGTAGAGTATTTAATATTTCGAGTAAAATAACCTTAACAAGTTTATACGTAGTAATAGTATTAGCAGTTTAAATGTAATATTTAAAATTTTATTTTTGATTCAGTAAGTCAAACAAAATGTACCATTCCTCATGAAGAAATGACAACCTCCGTACCCCCATCGCAAATACAATAGTGATTTCGAATACACTGGTGGAATGATATATCTATAAAACGCAACAATGTTGCACGACCTATAAAAATATATGACAGCCAGTGAGCTACATAAAAAAATGCCAATGCTCGGTCGACAACAACTTTCAAAGACAATACTCGTAAAGAACAAGTAGCCATTACTAGGTTAAGAACTGCATTGCAAGCTGTCTCGTGTTCGTTTGATAGATTGTAAACCTCCTCCCAAATGTGATCACTGTAAAGTTTCAATACATGTGTGTACGGTTTGTTGGTTTTGAAGGCAGCATGGTCCTCCTGGATTCGCCTCTGCTACGTCAAAAAGAAAGATTACGTTTGTCTACGTAGTGTACGTTGTCTACGCGATTTTTTAAATTTATTTATTTACTTTTTTATTTTATTTTTTACGTTTAGACATAAGACTGTGGTATTTTACTTAGACGCACATTACTACCTTCAACCGCACTTCGTTTCTGCGCTTTCGTTTCCCCTCACGTTCGGGAACGAACGATGCAGTGTCGTAGCGTGGGTGTCTGCTGTCTGAGGAAAATTTCGCCGCCCCCTTATTCGCACGTATTTCAATTTATAAGACTAAAACATACGAACTTGATCAACGTAGCAGATAGTCAAACTATACAATTACGTACATAAAGAACGCGAATAAAATATTTAATACATAATCTAATGTAACTTATGAGCACTAAAATCACATTTTGGAAAGCGCATACATACATACATACGATTAAGATAATGTGAATAGCACAAATGACGATCCATCAATGAAACTTTCTTTAAATTGTCGAAGCGTCACTCACTGACTTTCTTTAAGGGCTTCCTTTAATCCGTACTGTAATCTAATGTGCAGGTGTTATGATACAATAACGAACACAGTTCTTTATTTAACAGAAGTCATTCTCGCTGAACATTAGTCATAAACAATACAAACACAAAATAAAATACGACCCAATAAGTCAGTACTGACGGAGCGTAGCAGGAGTGGCCAGCTACCAAAACGTTCGGGAGCCACGATCATGGAAGAAGAGTTGGGAAAGAGTCAGAGGCGGAATTACGGATTTTTTTATTCGGAGTGCTATTATAAATATGAAAACATTTGGACGGTACTATAAACATTAAAATATTCGTTCGTATTAATGCTTTGAGTTAATTGTGCTGCAATTATTTACATTTTAAATTTTTAAAATTATTTAATTGAATGTTATTAATTAGATTAGTTGAACACAGAGGTGACGACGCTCATTGTTATTTAACCGGTCCGAACTGTTAATTCAACGATGCATTTTTCTCAGTGAATAATATATCGAAATATAGAAAGTGTTTATTATTTATTATGATCACAAATCGTTAAACATAATTGGAGAATACATATTTAAAAAGTACATTAATAAATTGTTTTAATTAAAATACAATATTGGGTTTTTGCCTAGATGGAAAGTATTTATAGTTTTATTGATATCTATAGTCTAAAATAAATGGGAAATACTCTGTCTTTTTATTATCTGGCTACCGCTTACGCAGTCGAGAGAAAGTTATGTGATGGTGCGAATTTTGTTATGTAAAAACTGAATTTTCGGCAGAAAAACTTTTCGAAACGAAATGCCCATTAAATATATTTTTAAAAACATTTGTCCCAATTTTTTTTTTGGGGGGGGGAAGCAGATGCCCCCTCTTTTCCCCTACCCTCTCCCTGCATTCCGCCACTAGAGAGAGAAGCGCTTGTTTTTCAACGGTTAAACAAGATTTATTATTATTATTATTATTATTATTATTATTATTATTATTATTATTATTATTATTATTATTATTATTATTATTATTATTAACAGACAAAATGCTGACGAACCAAAATAATATTTAATTACAAATTTTTCGTAATATTCTTTGTATTAAAATTTATAACCAATACTTTTATTAACATAAAGGTTTGGACTGTCAAATTCCAGTGATATTTGAAATTTGGAGGTGGCTAATTAAAGAAATTCACACAAATCCACTCAAATGAATAGCGGTTAAAACTGCACGATGCGTGAGTTTAATACGACTCGCGCGAATAACATTTCCCCAAAATGGAAATAACTCTCTTTGCTTAGAATGACGTATTTCTCAGTTTATACTAGTAATTTTATAAAAGCCACACAAGAAGGCTAGAAGAGCCGTTTTGTGGCCGCTCATGTAACCTGACTGTGTTTCTTAAATAGTATATACGAAGTTCTAATGAGTGAGTGTTAAATTCATGGTAGACCACGTAGCTGGTCCGCGAAATTCTAGAATTAAAAAAAGTAGGTATACCACAGCTTTTCATTGAATGAATTCCAGATTCCAGAAATAAGTTTCGTGTTTCAAAATTTCATTTCACCATTGAAGTCAGACTGTAGGGGTTTCATTTCTTCATTCCAATTTCTCGTTTTGTAGTAAGTTTTTTCTGTAAGCAAATTTTGGGATAGGTATTTGTACAGGTGGCTAATAATACTTATACAGATGCGAAAATGAGTATAAGAAATCTTGTTTTCCTTCCCTACGTCAAAACATTACGTCATAATAGTTGAAGTTCAAAGTTCAAACATGAAAAGGAACAAAACGAAAGTTCACAATTTTCGTTTACAAGTGGAGGAAAGACCATTGCGATAATATGGAGCCAGGCCAATAAATTGTTATGTTAAAAGATAAATTAATATTCTTATCGGGGTAATATCCAATGGTTCTAAACGCAATGTCAATGACACAATACATCACACTAACACTACTGTACAGTATAGAAACATCGTATAATAAAAACGAAGGATCTTAAAATGCACTCTGCCCAGGATCCCCGAAAATCGGGTTTGTTACTTTTGATATATTTAGAAAGTCCATATGATTCTGACGCAAAGGAAGCCACGCCTAAATTTTTTCTTGAATTATTTAATGATTTTTAGAGATTGCATTTATTTAATATCGGTAATGTATTGTAAGAGAGCTCGTTTCAGATAAGGCAGGAATACATAATAAGACAAAAATGGGCACTACCCGTTTTATTATCCTATAATTTCTTTTCAGATGCATTTCCTTGTGTACTTTATGACGGTCGCTTGTAAAAGCGAGATATAAGTACCGTTTGACTTGATAAGATCACTGAATGTCGCTAGTGGAGGTTTGACAGAGAATAACATTTTTCCCATCCAACGGTAACCCTACCATTAGACCATTAGATACTCTATACCATTTCCATTAGCTTCTCATCTTCTAGTTTGTGATTCACAATGAAAGTAAACGAGAAAAGATTAGAAGCTGGACAATTTCGTTGATGTTCATAAAATGTTTAAATTAAATAAATTAACTCCCAATTTTCTTTATTTCTTTTGTAATGGAGATTATAAAATTTTTAATGTGTTATTATTTTCCTAGCTAACAAAAATTGATGAAATATTTTTCATTAACTCATGGTAATGTATAAAAATGCTCTATAATAATAATAATAATAATAATAATAATAATAATAATAATAATAATAATAATAATAACTTAATTGACTACCGTTTTAAGGAAGGATCTTTGAAATTGTATTTTTTTTTGTTCGTGAAAAGAAAAATAAACTATGATGCGATTCAAGTTACTGAAAATGATATGACAATAACAAGCTAACTTAAAATTATTCTTCAAAAAAATATCTCTTCGCATGCATTTTGGAACGTGTTTGTTCTAACAGGAAAATTCCATTGCAGGAAAAATTCCGATGATGAGAATCAAAGTGCAAAGTAAAAGTCTGTACGAAATCTTTTAAACTGCTTAAATATTCTTTTCATCACAAATCTCTCCATTCTTCAGAGAATGGACAAGTCTCTACATACAGACCCGTTTTGTAATAAAATGTATTTACATC
The DNA here is from genome assembly GCA_038098605.1 of Gryllus longicercus. Classification (NCBI taxonomy): domain Eukaryota; kingdom Metazoa; phylum Arthropoda; class Insecta; order Orthoptera; family Gryllidae; genus Gryllus; species Gryllus longicercus. Next base: position 417,485 of record JAZDUA010000603.1, on the reverse strand, counting down.
TTTGTTAAGCATAGCGTGGTGAAAGTGTCTCGTTCAATAGGGCCAGGGGGGAGGGGCTTAGGCCGGTCGTTAGAAAGCCCTACTACGTCTTTCGCAAGCGCCCACGACCCGTGCCTTGAGACGAGGAAAAATGCGGCACGGTGCGGCGCCGCGACGCTGCGCAGCGGTGTGCGCCCGCGCGCTGGGTCTGCGTCACGGCGGCGGCGGCGGCGGCGGCGGCGGAGGCGACCGCCGGCGGGCGGGCGGGCAAACCGGCATGCAGAGGCAGCGGCTGCGACGCCGGCACGGCGCGGCGCGGCGCGACGCGGCGCGACGCGGCGAGGCGGTGGAGGGGGCGGCGGGGCCAGTGCCACCGGCTGGTTATACACCGGGGCGCCACGCCGAGCCCAACCCGCCACGCCACGCCGCGCCGCACCGCGCCGCGTCGCTTCCCGCGCTTCGCCGCCACGCCGCGTCACGGCCTCTCCCGCCACGCGCGCCGCGCCGTGCCGTGCTGTGCCGCGCCGGCCGGCCGGCCGGCGTTTTTGCGTAGCCGCTTCCCCAAGTCGGTGTATACGCGACTGACGGATGATAACAGCGTTCCCGCTTTTTCTGAGAACTTTTATCTAGAGAGCTTCCTGTTTCGGAGCTTACACGTTCTCCCCACACGTGGTCGGGATATTTCTAGCTCGCGCATTCCTGCGAAGCTGTTGAAGCGTGGCCTTCGCGTTTGGGGTTTCTGTCGTATTTCCGCCTCCCTTGACTCCCGATTTTACACCCGTTCCGCCCACGAACTTTGGGCACGTGCAAGGGCGCGGATGACGCGAGGCAATGGGCGAGAGGGTTTCGTAATATCGATCGCCTTTGGCGCAGAGGAGTAGTAAAGGCGAACTGGCAACGTTGCAAGCGGACTGCAGGGGTTCTGCTGCTCGTAAAGCGGGAGAACGGTAAACACCGAACAATGCCCATGCCTCATGGTGCTTGATGTCTCTGGTCAGGGTCAGCTTCTCTGTAAATGAGAAAACGATATGACCAGGAATATCGGCAATATACGTTTTATTTTCCTCTATACACTTTTATTTGTGTGAGATTCGGGAGAATGTATAACTTCACAAAGCTTCTATAAATAGGCCACCAGGATAATTTTATTTCCTTTTCATTCTAGAAATACTTTCACCAAATATTTGTGCGTTTCTTGAATCCTCGTTCTAGGTTGTATTAAATACAGTAATAGAAGGCTAGTTTTAGTACATTTTTCACAACGCCTTCTAATGGGACATTTTGTAATATTATCTCGTGGCTCTGCCTGTAGGAACAGAAAGAAGTGGAAATCATTTTCGTTTGGATTTTTTATGACTTTCATTAATATGTTTTGAAAAATACTCTCAAATCAAAACAGCGTGAGATACACACGTCTCAATGGGAGCAATAAACGCCGGCGAGCAGCACGTGCCGCGTGCTCACGTGTCTTGGCCTCCAAAAGTAGTGTGGAGCCATTTTGCTTAATATGACGTCGACCGCGGATGTCAATACCCCAACCGAGGGTCGCTAGGATGTTGAATCTTGCGTAGCTCACCGCCTGAGTTGAAGGTCGTACGAAAGTTCCTAGTCAAAACATTAGTGTTTACTTTCGCGATCTCAAAGTAAAAATACATTCGTTCCGTAACAAATAATGGCAAGTTTCCAACTTCCAAGCGATTTTTTACGTGTTTGTACGGGTTTGACAATTGTAATAAAATCTCTTGAAAAATACAAAACACATTAGAATCAGAATTGGATGAATAATCAGTAATGTTTATTGTTCTGACAAGCCGGGTCCGTTTTAGCCGGAAACGCCCTTGACTGTCCATGACGGCGTGAGAAGAAAGGACGTTCACATTGCAAGGCTCTGACCTCTAGTGGCTGTAAAGCGAACTGTTTGTACTGAATATCGCCGGTAGATAGTGCCGTTGAAGAATCGCGGTCGATTCGAAACAGCAGAATGGTATCAGCTTTGTGGATTTCTCAAAAACATTAACTCAGATAATTTTCGTAACTTTTTTGCACTCACATCTATCTCATTAATATTGTGTTATTTGCCCCTTTTTCTCAGATACTTTAATACATAGAAGAAAATTATGAAACATTTTTCTTAAATACAGACATAGTTTATTATTTCTACACAAAAACATACTCTTCTGTAATATTCGGAAAATATTAATAAATTTGAGCAAATTAACAGCTTAATTTGAATAAATTAAGTACTGGAGGTTCGTAAAATTAATGAACTAAAAAAAAATTAAATTATAATTTAAATTGATTGTGGGGATAATAAAACTGCAATTTTCTATCAGAGTCTTAGAACATGTTAGGAATTGGAATGCACTGACATCTTAAATCATAGTTCTCCTTGTTGTACAAATAAGAGACTAATTTCTCCATCTCCTTTTTACTTACCCTTTTCTCTTCCTTCAATCATTGCAACCATTATAAAAAATATCAGGCATGTCACTTTTATATCAGAAGGCCTCACTTTTTGATATTCAGAATACTACATACAATATAAATTCCATCATGATTGCCTCTTTTTATAATTAGGTATTTATGAGGACAATATTTCAATGATAATGAATATACCTACACACCAGCATATCATGATGATGATATTTTAATGATTTCAACTGTTTTATTTGATAGCTTACTCAATAAACAAGTATTTATCTTAATAAATCCTCATATTTGAATTATATATTTATACAGTGAATTTTACAGCACTATTAGTGACAGGGGGGGGGGGGTATTGCATCAAAGACTTTTTTTTCTATCATATCAAATGTCTTGCATTAGAACACATCTTTCCATTGAGACTTTTACATCATCTTTCCGTTTCATTCGTAGTCAACTCCTTTTTCCCCTTTTTGCTAGTGACCAATTTAATACATTTTGGGCAGTCATCCTTTCTAATTGGCCATACCATAATAATCTCTTTTTCATATACATGACATTAACATCTAGGTATATTAAATTATCTATTATTAATGTTATTCTGATGTATGTCTTATTTGATAAAGTAGACTATAACATCTCCAAATGCTGTTTTCAACACTTTAGTCTCTTTGTTATGATTTACCTTACTATGATGTACTCACACTTCACAATCATGAGTTCTTCTGTTCTCTACTAAGTTCTAATCAACTTGATTTTTGTTTTAAGAATCAATGCTTTTACTTCTAAGTAAAAGTTATTTTGTTGACTCTTCCCAACTTTCAATATAATATTTGCCTGAAGTATTCCATTTTCAGTCAAAATCATTCCCAAATATTTAAGTTATGTTATATTTTGAATTGGAGAACCCTTTATTATCCAAGTAATCACCAACTATGTACTGAATAACAAATCTATACATATTTATTTCTTATCTCTATTTTTCAAATTCCTCTACAAGTTTTCTCATATCATAGGAAGCCTCATTTACATATTTTGCAAGGACAACATGATATGCAAATAATAAAGTGTAAATGTTACCTTTCCCAATCCAATTTCCATTCATTCCATTTATTAATATTGTGTTAGTCCCTTTTTCTCAGATACTTTGATACACAGAAGAAAATTATGAAACATTTTTTCGTAAATAGAGACATAGTTTATTATTTCAACATAAAAACATATTCTATTGTAATATTCTGAAAATTATAAATAAATTTCAGCAAAAGTGTTGGGGATTCCTAAAATTAATGAAATTAAAAACTTAGAGGCATTGAGATTATAAAATACTTGTTTCAATATTACTAAATATAACATTAATAAAAATAGTCTATGTGTGAATGGAAATATTCTCAAAATACAGTACTCTAAACAGAGTTCTGTAATCACCAACTACCAATATATCTATATATACTATCTATATTCAAATCTATATATGTTTATTTCTAATCTCCATTTTTCAAATTCCTCTACAAGTTTTCTCAAGCCATAGGATGTATTATTTTAATTTTTGCAAGGGCAAAATGATATGCAAATAATAATGTGTGAATGTTTGCTTTCCCAATCCAATATCCCTTTTTAAATTCAACATTCTTATCTTTAAGCCCATAGTCTTGAACACTGATAAATCTGCTAGGTTTTCAAACTAGCTACCATTTTATTTGTAGAATAATTTTCAGCATTTTTATATTGCCCATGTATTTGGTCTTCTCTCATTGCCTGCCAGTAATTTTCCAAGGCTACACTATTGTATGCTTCATTTAAGACTACAAAAGCTGCAATAGGCCACTGACAGCTTTACGCTTTTCTAACAGATAAAAGAGATTACTGTACAGGTTTGACCAGGTTTAAATCTGCTTTGTTTTTCCAAATTCACCAAATACCTTTCAATCTACCCTGATCCACTCAGGCTTCCTGTTGATGGAATTACGCTCAAACGTATATAATTCATTTCAATTAGTTGCCTCTTCTGAAAGAGAAATAATGTAACTTCTTTTCCAATAGTTAGGGACAGCTTTTTCTTTCAGCTTTCCCTTTTTTCCTTTCATTAACATATTTCTGACATGTTTGTCAAGGCAATGCTCGGTCCATGTTTTGATAGTCAAACAGACACACCTCCAGAAAAAGGAGTTTTATTGTTCTTATAGCCTGGAGCTTCTCTCTGATTTCATATGCACTTGTGATGAGTTTGAATTAAATAAAATAGCTTTTTGACCAACTTATTTAATAACAAGAAAACTCACTAGAACGCTACACCACAAAAATTAATTTAATGTGATCTACCTTTCTCTTCCAACCTTCAACTTCAACTGCTGCATTCCGTAGTACCTTCACTTCCACTTCCTCATGTCCTGTTTATATCTGTCAACTCTGTCATTAGTGCTAGCAACTTCTAGACCACTCCAGTTCTTCAATTATTCATCTGAACACATATCTTTATAGACAGTATCAACATTATCTATTGGCTAATCTACTTAATCTAAAGAATATTTTAAATGTAGATAATTCATTTAAATCCAGAATTCTATTGAAAGGTTATAATTGTATTTTTTCCAATTTTGTTCAGTTTTGGGGCAATAAGTCACTTTTTCCATAGTTTCATAAAGACAATTATTTGTTTTCCAAGCCTTGATTTTCATTTTGAGCTACCCATCATTATATATACTATGCCATATTTCTATAATCATTCAATTTGGTTACATCCTTTTTAACTTTGTAGCAGTAATTTCTGAAGATAATTGTTTCCAGATGCAAGGCCAGATTAACTCTTCTGGGGGCCCCAGAGCAGACATCAAACAGGGGCCCTTATAATTTAGCTGCAGATTTTTGCTTATTTGCCTATTTTTTTCCTTCAATGAAAACCATAATCTTTTGTGTTAGTAATTTATTTTGAGGCATTAGGAGCATTATATGCAAATTTTATAGTGACTATTAATTGCCTATTTCACTGATAAATTTCTATTTTGTGTTTAAATGCCTATTCTCATATTTATTGATCAAAATGCAATTATCCTTAATCAGAAATTTAAAAAATTGTGTTTTTTTGTTTTTATCATGCTGAGTACAGAGAAATCAAACAACTTTCAATAAATCTACTATTTCCGTTTTACTGCCTCTACAGTGCAGTTTTTTGCATATTACGAAATATGGGCAAAATCACTGGTGGTGGTGGAGTTATTTTTAACTTCAAATTTTTAAACACTTTTTCATCTAAAAAGGCTCCAAATTTTTTCTTAAAATTTTCCCTTCATATGTATTAAAAAAATTGGTGCCCATCTCATTTTTTTGCAAACACACTGAATTTTTTAAAATTTCAAAAAGTTAACATTGCAACAGTACAATATTGAATATGGTTAATTTTATTTATAATGAAATCTGTTCTAAAAAAACCAGGGGAAGAAAAAAGTATTTTTGCATTAATTTTCTTTCTGCAAATAAAACAAGGGATGCTTAAAAAAATAGAAGTTTCATTTTTGTTGAACCTTGAATTTTTGAAAATTGCAAAAGTTGATTTTTTAAAGAAATAATGCGAGAATGTAAGTGCTGTTGCACTCCATTACTTACATTTGTGTTATGCATAGCGATTGAAAAGAAACATAGAATGTTTTTAATTATGTTTACATTAAAAGTGAGAAAAAATATACATTCAGGATTTAAGTATCAGCTTTCATTTAATGAAAAACTAAAAGGTAGCTACTGTGATTCAGCGTTTTGTCTGAATTTCCCTGACAATGATAGAAAGGATTTCTACGAGGATTTGTCAAAATAGTGATGAAAGCCAACATTCCATGAATGTAACTATATTATGTTACCTCCAGGAACTTGCTAAACAAGGACATAAATAAAGGATAAAAAAATTAGAGTGCAAAATTAAATGCCTATTTTATATTTTTAAATTCCTATTTTCCTCTTTAAGTGCCTTCTTTACATTTTTAAATGCCATTTTGCCTTCCTATTTCCACAGATTTTCATGCCTATAAACCTGCAGCTTACTTATAATACAGATCACTCTTTTATTTTCAAATGGTCATTTTTGCTTAGAGACAGAAAAATATCTAAATTTGATTTTTTATCCAGAAAGTGTGGTCAAACAATATTTGATAAGAAACATTTTAGAACTTCATATTTATGATTGAAAAATAGCTACAAGTTAAAGAGACAGTTATGAGATATTAAATTTGAAAAATTTTGATGTTTTACTTTGTGTAAAAGTCTGTACGTGTGCTGTAGTCATTAATTGTCATCATTACTGTAAGTTTAAACATCTACATATTATCTATATATACATTTATCTACATATTATAAATAAAAATCTATATTACTTAGGGTGTATTACATAGGGTGTTTAAAAATTTTCAACAAGGTCAAGCTTCCCCTCCCCACTACAATAGCTCGTGCACATCTAGTCGTGGCCTGAAGTGTCTTCAGAATTCAGACATTTTTTCTACATTAACTTCTTATTGTTAACAGGCTTCAGATTTCTCCTTTCTAACTTAGTTTTTGTTTTTTTCCCAAATTCCATACGAGCTTGATGAAAGGATTTCTTCATTTCTGAAAAGCATTTCAGGAAATTTCTTCTATGTACCATCAACTCTCCTTTCCATCTTTTGAGTCTGCATCAATTTGTAAAGGAATATGGTAGTCTCATTGCCACATTTGTCTAGCTGATAACTCATGTCACACATTTTTCTATTTATACTTTTCATAATTCACCTTTATATTTTTTCTTCCTGGATCTAAATAAGTGTTTATTTTCAGCAGGTAATTGATTAATTTAGATGATGATCAATAGAGCGACCACAGTCAGCCCCTCTATTGATCTGTATAACTGTACTTTTAATCTATGTGTTTTGTGGTGTAAAAGTCTTTTAGAATCTAAAGAGAGAACTGTTTTCACATTTCTATAAAACTAATTTCATTTTCAATCAGCATTACATCTCTGTACTGAGTCCCTATTTGATTATTTAATTTTTTCTTCACCTGTGCATTAATACTCCTAATAAAATTATTATCTTCCATTACCAAAATTAAAACTTACTTAATTTAATACAGTTCAAAACCATTCCTATGCTACTACAGATGTGTCATCATTTGGAGCATATACATATACATATGTAGTATTAATAATTTCCAGACCAAAGAACATTATTCTTGCATTTATGGAATTCCAACTTTTTAATGTTTCATTCCCATCTTATTAATTTAAATGAAGACTCCTGCCTTTGCCCAGCAATGTTTTTTAATGCCCCTGAAAATTCATCTATTCTCATTCTTCATGCTTTGTGTTGGAACAGTAAATTTTTTTAATATTCTTGGCATGTAAAGAACTGTTGGCTGTGAATACATGTATTCTATTTTGTTATTGTAGAATTCATGATGATTGTTTTTCTTAAAATATTTAACTTGTGGCAATGTTATACCAGAATATTTTATCTGCTGTTCTTGAGCTGGGTGCATGCTTCTTTTTGGAAAACCATTTTGCGTGGTTTTGTTAAGCAGCATTTTTGCTGCTGCAGGCCACTAGTCAATGTTTTCTTTTTTGTTAATTTTTCTAGCCCGCAATGTTTCATTCACTACCCTTCTATTTTCCTATTCTTTGATATTTCTCCATTCTTCATTCATATCTTCTATTGTGGTGTAATGGTCACATCTAGGCTTGTGCAACAAATGCACAACACTGGGTCCCAAAGTCAGGGTCTCTGAATGAGAATTTCAGCTGACCCCCAATAAAGAGATTCCTATTGACAATTATTTTGAACATCCTGTAATAAAAATTTCTTCAAAAACTTACACATCAATAAAATATTTAGTGAAGATTATTTCTCATCTCATCTACGTTGCAATTGCATATTATGAAAGAATTATCTTAGAAAAAAAAATAAGAATATACTGGCAGGACAGTTGTTGAGCAAGGGGGATTTCACAGTGCATCTGTCAGGTTGTCTGAATATTTTTGCAGGAAACATACCTAGCAAGCTGCAGTTTAATGATGATGATAATGATGAATGATACTCATAGTTTTGCAGATGTGAAATCAAGTGTGATAATCTTCAAATCTCAAGCTTATTTAATGCTTTAGAAGTTGAATAAATAATATATTTTCTTTATTTCAAGAAAATTTGCAATCTAAGCTTGGTTAAGTTTTACGATTTTTGATTTTATTACTTTAAGTAATTGTCCATTTTTTTGGTTACTGTAACATAATTAAATAACATAAGTAACATAATTAAATAATATTTAATGCTTTTAATTTTTTTTTACCTTGACTGACTAACCCAGACAAAGTTATTTTTATTTTGAAAAGCCTATCATTATTTTAATTTAGTAAGGCCTTCATTCTTAAAACATTTCTACTCTGATCCTGTCGTATTCTTTCTTTCCTTAGTCAATGTGGTTAAATGCAATTTGGAATAAGGGCTTTACCTTTTTACTTTCCTTGTAATGTTTGGTTGTTGTAAATGCCCATAGTTTTAATTGCATTTTCAGTTTGGGATTTGAAATACTGTGGTTATTTTAATGTTGATGGAAGAAATTTTTTTTGATATTGTAGTATATATGAGTAACTTTAAAGATTGTACTTGTTCCTTAATCTTCTTGTAATGATAAGTGAGTGATGAATGAGAACTTTTTAAACAGGTGAAAAGCTAAATCAAATCTTCATTGGGTTGGAGAAAGGATGAGAGAAAGTGGGCTGGTCGCTCCCTTTCCCACCATTGGTTTGGGTGTGCAGAGCAATAGAGTCACTAAATTACTTTACATACAATGTGATTCTCTGGAACGTTCGAGCCCCACTTCTAGTAGGATTTTCATCATGAGCTACAAAGGTAGTTAAAATTCAGCCATTTTCTGGAAGAGAATTTCTGTAGCTTACTGCTCTGATTAGTATTTTTATGTGGCTTCTCCGCTCAACACCAAGTGAATGCTGGAGCAGTATCCTAATAAATGGGCCATGGACTGCATGTGATCTCTCCTTTCTCTTCCTTATCTTCACTCTTTACACATACTTACGTACACTACCCTACCACACATGTCAGGAGACCAGTCATGAGGTTTGTCCCACCTGGGGTTGTGCCCTGCTGATGATAAATATCTGCAAAGGGAAAATATCGCTAGTCAATGTGTAGGTCAGTGCTGTATCTCAATATCCATCGGGGGAAGATCTTCACATCCCACTATAAAACATGCACTACACTTATAGGGCTAATGTCTTATGCAGGTGGTTTGCCTGGAAACACTAATCAATCTATCAATCAACTAACTGAATTAAAAAATGTTCTGACTACATAAGTAGTATTAGCAAGGTTCTTTACTTCTGAAGCCACTTCTCGCATCCCAGTCACCACATTCTTCAATCTTACCAATCTTCCTCTTTAAGATTTCATTCCTTCATTGTCTTTTTTATTTAATTTTTCCATGTTTTTCTCGATCTGCCACTCTTCCTGATTTCCTTTGAGGAAACCATTTAAAAATTTTCTTAGGCCACTGACTTTCCTTCATCCTTTGGATATGACCATACCATCTCAATCATTTAAAATCAACTTCATTCATCATTTCATGTCAATACCCATTTGATTTTTTATGTCAACATTAGGTACTTTGCTATTTACTGTGAAGCCACAACAGCATCTCCAATAGTTCATTTCCATTGATTGTAACATACCATATGCTCATTGTACTTTCTGACTTAGACCGCAAACTTCTGAACCATATGTACTTATGCTTTCAACCAGCAATTTATATATTCTTTTTCTTTCTTGATATTTTTGGCTATGCAAAACATTACTCAATAGTCCTGCCCCTACTCTCTCTTGAGATATCTTGTTTTACTTCTGCAAATCCACCTTCCTTTGATATACATTTGCAAAGATACAAGCTGTTGTATCTTAAATGTACCTGTTCTCACTTATTAGCAATGTTTCTTGAGATCTAGCAACAACGTACACTGTTTTCAATGGATTTATACTTAAACCCAGATATATGAACCGTCCAATGCAGAAAGGGTACATGTTCACATTTCGTATATTTTAATCTTAAGATATTTTAGCATTTTTTTAGCTTTATCTTTCACTGTGCAAAAAGTTTTTCTGTAATATTTTATGTTCAGATACTGCAAAGGTACCTGCAAAAAAAAAAAAAAAAAAAAAAAAAAAAAAAAAAAAAAAAAAAAAAAAAAATTACAAAATAAAATTATAATAAGTCTTGTTGTAAATTGTTTTTTCCATTTCATGTAAAATTGTGAAAATGTAAGATGTCCCCTTTCTCTATTGCATGGTTCATTTATAATATTTATTTAATTTCCTCAGCATACAATCTTTATTTTGTTCATCCTCAGCAAGAATCACCTGATCATAAGTGAAGTGAAAGGTAACAAATTTATTGTTAACTTCTATCCCCAAGTTTGAATTTTTTTCAGCGTCTTCCTACAACTTCACAATTAAAGATAGATATTTTTCTTTTCAATGAAATATGTTGATCATATTTCGTTCTTTCATTATGGTCATGTACATTTTTTTAGCGTTTTGGTTCTTGTCGCGCAATATTGTGTGAAATATGTGCAATTTAAAAAAATAACACAAACAAGATTTTCTTGAAAACAGCTCTTAATTTTTTCTTTAAAGTTTTGGTAGAGATAGTGCAAAATGTACTCTATGAGATGACACACGGCCATTTTGCTCTATTCTTTTGTTTTTGCAAAAATTACAAAAATATATTTGTTTGTGACTTCCCTCTTATGTCATTACTATTTACATTCGCGGCCATTTGTTCACATTATTGCATTTATGAGTACATGTGCTTGAAATGATGTCAAATGAAATTTCTTCAATTCCCACTAGTTTTCTGTGAAAACAAGCTCAAACTTCCTCATTTTCAGAAACGCTCAAATGCATTTTCTCAAAAAACAGATCGAAATTTTTTCTTCTAACTTTTAATATGGGTAATGCCTATTTCGCTGTTAAAGATGACGTAGAATTAATTTTCCTGTAATCTTTGTTTTTTTCAAAAATGTAATTTTTTACTAATGTAATTTAAAAAAAAAATATTTCTCATGCTGTAAATACAGACATTACCACCAATTTATATACATTATTGCATTTGTGAGTAGAAGTTCTTCAAATGGCTTCAAATAAAGTTTTTCAAAACACAAAAGATTCATGTGAAAAGGAGCTTCAAATTTCGCATTTACACTAGATCTTAAATGATTTTTTTAAAAAATGGCTCCAATTTTTAAGAAAAGGAGGACAAGGTTTTACCCTTCCTTAATATTTAAAAAATTATATTTAGAATCCACCAATAGGAAACCGAAAAATTAGGAAAATTAAAAAAAAAAATTATTTTGGGTGGCGATTGACGGTAGCTGACAAGAGGATGGGGGCAATACCATACAGCTAGCTCTCATCAAGGAGACAATTTTACCACGACAAAGTCAGTGTCATTCTGTAGCATCACTAGTTTGTTTCTGTTTAAACTATAATAACTAATTTAAATCTCTTTTTCTCTTCAAGTACTTTTTTGTATTTAACTGTACCTTGAATATTCCAGTTTCTAAAAATCATTTTCGTTTTTTGTTGCATAAGTTGTCATCTGTTAGATTTATTTCAGGCAAATTACTAGGAATTATTGCAATGACTGTGATAACTCTGGGTTTTGCAAAGAAGGGAGGCGGGAGGCAGACCCAATGATTCAACGCTCAACCTGGAGGCCCAGGGCCCAGGGGATTTTTCTCTTCAGGAGAAATAAAGATGGATAGCAGAGAAGTGTAGAGAAGTTTGAAAGTAAAGTAAGAAGAAAGAGAAGAAAATATAATGAAGGACTCCTTAGCCCTTGAAAACTAATAGCATTGGAGTTGAAAACACAGGAGATCTAGAGTGATAAATTAGGAAGGTAGAGAGGAGTGTGTGACAGTAGTAGCAATGCCACCCTAGATGCCCTCCTCCTTTATCTGGGCTTGGCTCATCATTGTCTGTCATCTCCCCTCTTCTCGGCAGATATATTGAACAGCCCAGCATAGATTCAAACAGGCATAGGTAGAGTTATTGTGCTTAATGTTGAGTTCAATTTTATAAGCATTTCATTTTTTTTGAACTTCAGGCAAATGTGCATTGATCATTAGAAATGGTGGATGCAATTTCTTCCCTGAAATATAGGCCCTAAACTTTATTGAAAAAGTTTTCCTTTAATTGGCTTGAACTTGTTATTAAAAATCATATTTTAAATATCTACAATTCTACTTCTTGTTGCCTTTAGTTTGCAATTGTGAACTGTTTTAACAAAACTCAACATCAACAATTTTTTTAAATTTCTGTTGTATATGACATTGTATATTTTGAAGTGAGAGGAATCAGAATTGATCCAAAGCAAACATTTACCAACTTCACTACAAGTTTTTCGAAATCCAACATTAATTTGAAGAAATATATGGCAAAACTGAATATGTACACAACTTTCTTCCTTTTTTTCTGGGTAACACTTTATTTGAAAGTTTGTTATTATACATTTCTGTGTTTTTTAATGCTGTCCTGTATACCACATATGTATTTCACATGAGAAACAGTGTCCCTTGATTTTCTTAAACCAGTGTTAGAAAAGATTCTTGTTAAGGTTATCTACACATATTGAAATATTTCAATGTTAATTTTGATTCAAAACGTTTGTAATTTGTAAAAACAATTTATTATTTTATTCATGACATTTATTGTAAAGCTTAGTGTGATAATGTTATTATTTAGGAGAAAAATGAGCCGATCAGTGAGAGTCTAAGAAATTTTGCAGGCTTAAGATGTTTCTCATATGTAAAATAGGAGAAGATTTAACATTAAAAGTAGCAAAGGCTGTGTGTCATGTACATGGAAGCCGGGACAGATTTGCTTGAAAAAATTGAGTGCTCACAATTATTACCACAGATCTCAACTGAAGTTTGTTAAGAGACAAATGACTTTTTCTGTTTTCGTTCATGTTCACTTTGACTATGGACAAATTTTTGAGAGTGGAATTTGAAGGTTTTTCCATAACCCAATTCATTTAATATTTCAGAATACGGTAGGAGTTTACCATCATACGTCTTTCTGAAAACGCAAGGTCGGTTGGGATCTGCAATTATTATCCTTGGTGCCTCAATTGCAGCTCTGTATTATAAGGATCTGAGAAATATTATTTTGAGAATTCCTTTTATTACAGACAATCAAAAATTAACCCTGTAGATGTAAATTTTAATTTATTTTTGAACATATTCAAACAGCATTTCAGGATTATACATGATCCCTTTTTCAGGCACGTTGTGAAAATTAGTGTATTGGAATTATCTAAAATATTTAATTGAAAATTTACAACTATTTGATACACAATATATACTATTACAATCTCACCTACCTTTCCACCAAGTGTGCATACATTACAAACATATATATAGTTTTAGATGTGCCATTATTTAAATACTAATTGCTATCTTTAATATTCTCCTTAACATTTTTTTGTGGATATATACCACTTATTTCTCTAATAGGCTGTTTGATTTTTAAAGTTTTTCTCGTCAGTCGTATGTCAGAATAGTAGATAAAGGTAAATACATTTTCATTATTTCTGAACTGTTTATCAAGTAATAAATTCATTTACCTTCCGTTGTATCAAGGTGGTGAGACGCCAACCAAGTTTATAAGCGCGCCTGCCAACATCTCGCAAAGACTGCACTCGCTTACATTGTGCGAGTATCTCGAAACGGCAATGAAATGTAATTCCACATTTGCCTTCCAGATGCCTCGAGTATGTTTTATTTGGGTATTTCAGGCCCTCTCCACAACCAGAACTTGGCATTCATGATGAGAGCTTTCCCCAAAACAAAACACTCACAACCACGAAATTGAAACTGCCCAAACATTTCAAATTGTACTATTTGATCATTGCAAGTCACAATAACAAATAACTTATTTTAAGGGGACTTTAATTCTCCACACCCCCAAGATAATAAAATTCTACCATGATAATGCTTTAAAAATAAAAACAGTGGTGCTTTGAAAAGTTTCTCGAATAACCTGTGGAAAATAACCACTTTTTGATAATTTTTGATTTCACCAGCAAATAACTGAACTGTTATTGAGAATAGAAAACATGGGTAGGTTGGAAGAGCGGGCCTGATGACCCGAGTCTCGCCACGTAAAATAAGGCATTAATTCAATTCAATTCAATAGGCCCATACACAATCTCATATTGCAAATTTGTCAGGTTTCAGAAGTACATGATCCATTTTCGATCTTCTATTAGAGAGGTTATATATATAAATTACCTCAGAGCTGTTTGATGTGGTTAGGACGTGAATATATTATGAAGCCACCGGACCTTCGAGATTTGCGGCAGTTAGAGGTTGTTAAGGCTGATTAAGGTCTCAGTCTTAAAGGTAGGGTTCGTTAAAGTCTCTATTTTTTTTTCGCGTGATCTTTGGTAGAAAACTATTATATCGTAGGATTTTAAAGAGCGGAGCCAATAGCGAAACTATGGGACAAAGCAAAATATTTTAGCACAGTTTGGCGTTCCGGCAGTTTTTCGGGACAACGGACAGAATTTGGAACAATAGGACGTTCCTATATCTGACGGGGCGTAAACCAACCCTATGCATGGTGGACCATGACCCTATCCTAAAACGTGTGCGAACTCACAAGTTAGTTTGTTTTTTCGCCAACAGATGTCGTAGGTTGCTGGAAGTTGGAGCATTACTTCGAATGACCCTCCTGTTGGCGGGAAGCTTGAAATGAACCATAGTCTCGCTAGTAGATAGGGCCGGCGATTGATATAAAGTTCTAGTTGGTAGTTGACCCGGGAGGGGGGTCCCCTACCGAAAATGTATATGAAAGTAAAATCACAAAACAATATTTTCAAATTGTCATTAAATTGTCGTCAAATTTTTTTTTAACCTTTATTTTATCTAACTTGAGCAGCCCATTGCAAAACAGCGTCGAGCTTTGCATTTTTTATGTAACGTCATTTTACAATTTTTGCAAAATCTATTTTGTCGGTCATGTCGATATTAACATATAAAATCGCTGTACAATTGAGCCGACTTTACATCACAGTTGATCACATTAACGTTTTGAGACGATGCAATACCGAGAAACGTCGATAATTTCTGAAATTTGATGTTTATGGAATATTTCTCTTCCACCAAATTCCGAGTGGGTATTTTATTCAATCGAAATTTTTCGTGTGAGTATAGCTACCCACCATACCTACATTATCCGCCGGGCCTGTTAGTAGACATAACGGCAGAGTAAGATCTGAAAATGTATAAATATATCAGCCATGATTTCTAAACCGAAGTCTGCTCGTAGAGGGTTCTGCGGAATTTTGGGCACGTGGGTGTGTAATCAAAAGCAAAGAATGACCAATGGTGTGAAGTTTCTGGAAGAAGACAAGTGGCTGCTCTAAATGAAGTAACGATAGGGGATATGATTTTATGACATACGTTGAAGGTCAATTCAAAAATATGGCCAGACAAAGGTGTGTTTCTAAGGGACTTAAAAAGTCACGTTAGATATTTTTAAGGTATTGTTAAGTTTTAAATTATTAAATTGAATACGCAGTTTAATTTTATCGTATTTTCATATTAACAAAAAAGTCACTAATTTATTGATAAATATACAAAGAAATAATATGCTTCCTGTTAGGATTGACTTGCACCACAATTTCTGTATAATTTAGTTACAACGTGCAGAAGAAATTTATTTACTTTTTCTGAGAGGCTTAATTTATAATGATCATCGATTAGGTTCAAGAAAGTAATACTTTCCTGTTAGAATATCAGGTCTTTGGACAATTAAAAACAACAACTTCAAAACAAGATAATACCTACGTTCCCTTCAATTTCTGCATACAAATACATATAAAATTTGCATTATTTCAAAAAATGTTATGAGACAGTTTTATAAGGAAACTCAGAAGCACGTCTGGAAATTAATTGGATGATGGTTATTTTACTTTTTACAATGCTACCGTTCTCGTACAACTCATTCGTAAGTTCGACGTGCCAAGGCACTTCTAATTTTTCTATTTAACGACATAACCGGTACATAAATTACGTAAACGATAATTTTTAGACAATTGCCGACCAACTCTTACACTCAGTAGGGTCGTTCATCGAGTTGGCGAGAAAAAATCTACAGTAGTCTCGGGAGTATTTTAGAAGGAGGCAAATGAAAGTAAGACTTTCCTCCTCAATTTTCTTAAAGAAAAGTGGATATTTTATTTTCTCGTATACTACTTTCGTAGTATAGAGAAAGTATTACAATGTTTTGAAAAAAATAGCGTTTTTTCGAAAGAAAAACTCGTATTATTGCGTCCGGATATCTAAAAAGTGGATTAATCATGTTTCAATTTGTTGTAACTTACTTTCCCTACTACACTGTATAGTCAAAATTTATCTTTTGTGAGTCCTTGATACCAAAAAGTTTGTTGATTGCAAAACGCCCGACCATCTGTCCTCAGAACGAAGCTAGGGCTAGTAGGATTCTTTGGTCAAAATTAATATTCCCCAATCGATATGGCTGATGTCGCAATTCCTTGAATTTGAAACGGATATATTAATCTTGGTGTTACTTTATAGGAACCCTCAATATTTTAAAAGTTTTTTAAAAATGGCTTCATTTGTTTTGTTTAATTTTTTCTCTTTAACACAAAATAGTATATAAAATTTGGGTCATTACATTCTCTAAAATTCCAAAAGTTCAATTCCGTTCGGCGTCTTCCTTCAACTACAATATTGAAGACAGAGGATTTTTCTTCACATTAAATTTGTTCTTCATTTGTTAATGTCATGCACATTTTTGAAAATATTAGTAGTTTTCATGCAATTTTGAGTGAAATATGGACAATATTACACACAAGATTTTCCCCAAAACGTCTCCAAATCCGTCTCCTGCATGTGTGTATGTAAAGAGTGAGGATTAGACTCGGAAGAGGAAGCAAAGATTGCGCGCGGTCCGTTACCTTTCGTTACGGAACAGCTCCAGAGCAGTAGCCTAACGGCGTGATCTTTCTTTCCTTTTCCTTGTCCTATCCTCACCCCTTACTTACACTAGCATGCATTACATTAACACCTCTGCCGGGAGACCTGTCGGGAGATTAGAGTTTGTTCCGGCTGGAGCGGTGACAGACTGGTGGGAGATACCTGCTTGTGAAAACCCCCGAAAGATCGGCGCCGGATCTCACCATCCAGCGGGAAAGATCACCGCCACCGCCCGAACAATAACCAAAAGACAAACACGCAATACACTTACGAGAATAATGACCGTAGCAGTTGACACGCCCGGCATCGCTAATCAATGAATCGTTTTGTGCGTCGAGTCGCGTTGAGCGTCGCGCCCTGCCGCAGGGCGTGCTGCGCGACTACCCGGGGACGCCGCTGTCGGCCGAGCTGCCGAAGCTGGCGCGGCCCGAGATCGGCACGGTGCGCACCGAGGTGGTGTTCGGCACGCCCAACGTGTTCCACCCGGTGCTGGAACCGCCGCGCCGCCACATGCCCACGCTGGAGACGCTGCGCCGCTTCCAGCAGTTCGTGCTCAGCAACCGCGTGCGCGTCGGCGAGTTCTTCAAGGTGATTCAAGGTGCATGCACGCGCCGCCCCGCGCTCCCGCCCCGCGCCACCGCACCCGCCCCGCGCTGCCCCGCCTAGCCGTCCCACCCAGCCACCCAGCCTAGCCACCGTCTAGCCACCCCGCATAGCCGCCCCGCCTAGCCGCCCCGCCTCGCCGCCCCGCCTCGCCGCCCCGCCCCGCCGCCCCGCCGCCCCGCCTCGCTGCCCCGCCTAGCCACCGTCTAGCCACCCCGCATAGCCGCCCCGCCTAGCCGCCCCGCCTAGCCACCCCGCATAGCTGCCCCGCCTAGCCGCCCCGCTTAGTCGCTCCACGCCGCACCGCCTAGTCCCCGCCTAACCGCGTCGCCTAGCCGCCCCGCCTAGCCGTTCCGCCTAGCCGGCCCATCTCGCCGTCCCACCTAGCCGCCCCACGTAGCCGTTCCGCCCAGCCACCCCGCCTAGCCGCCCAGCTTCGCCGCCTTTTAGCCGCCCCGCCTAGCCACCCCGCCTAGCCGCCCCGCCTAGCCGCCGCGCCTAGCCGCCCCGCCCTGCGCCCCCGCCCCGCGTCCGAAATGACGTCTCTGAGAGAAATTGTAATCTTTCTTCGGTCCTTCGTAGTAATACCTGCGTTCGCTTTGAGAAGGGGCTTGAGGCGATTTGCCTTCTAATACACGCTGACTATTAGTGCTAAAGATCTACTCGTATTACTGTATTCACGAGGTCATGAAAATAGTTTGATCAAAACCGCTACCACACGAATTCGACTGAAAAAGAAATACAGAAAAGAACATTATTATTCTACCGGTAAAAACGAGGAAATTACAATATTATTGGAATAGGCGACCTGGGTGACCGAGGTGGCCAGAGCGTGTTCCGACTCAGCGCTTCGGTCTGAAGGGCATAGTTGTTAATCCCTTGTCTTCCATGTATGTGCGTTGTCGCGGGAGGCCTTGAAAGTCTGCAGACCACAGACCGAGAAGCCCGCATGTGTGTCTAGTGTAATGGTTAACATGTGACCCCATGGGGGACATAGTAGATACGCGGCGCGGATCGCTAAACTCGGCATCCCCTAAAAGCTGGAAAAGTCCCAGAAAAATGCCTGTCCGAATGGCGAGATCGGTAAGGCAATAGCGATCTCGGACAGAAGAATCGTGGGTTCGAGCCCCGCCTCGGGCATGGTTGTAATTGTGTTGGTCCTTTCACCCCCTATCATCACCATATCCTGCCATCTTACCATAGTTACCATACCGCTAATGACCTAGATGTTGACGCTCGCGTAAATAACAAACAAAAATTATCGTAAAAAATCAAATCAAAAACAAAAAATCAATAACAAAAAACATATAACAAAAAAAAATTATCGTGGCCGTGCACCCGGGCGTGTCGCAGGACTTCGACCTGACGCGCTGCGGCCGCGTGACGGAGTCGCAGTTCCGGCGCGTGCTGGACCGGATGGGCGCCAGCCCCATCCTGCGCCTCTGCCTCTCGCAGAACGAGGTGGACCGCCTCGTGGACGTGTACCGCGCGCCCAACGACCCGGGCTACATCTGCTACCGCACCTTCGAGGACGACATGGACCAAGGTGGGCGAACTGAATTAGCGGTGTTTTTTTTGGTTCGTACGTTGAAAAGTGAATTTTGGGGTTAGAAACAGAATTTTAGAGGAGGGATTTCTAGTTTAAACTAGTGGCGCTAAAGAATGGCACAGACTTTCTCTTTAGTTTTCTAATGCCTTTGGTCTCGGCTTGCTCTACGAACTTGCCACATGTCTTCTACCACATATCGCCGCCCAAATTACATTTTTTTCTTCAAATTTTATTAATTATTCGGTTTCCTAATAGTAGAACGGATATATTATTTTATGCGTATTAAAGAACAGTACAACCTCGTCGTAAATGGCCTACAGGTGCCACCTATGGGTGGCACATCTTTCATCATGTTCTATAAATAGAAATTTACGAATTAGAATAATTTGGTGTCACCAAACTCGTGTTGCGACCTTTATTGAACAAATGGGT
The DNA here is from genome assembly GCA_038098605.1 of Gryllus longicercus. Classification (NCBI taxonomy): domain Eukaryota; kingdom Metazoa; phylum Arthropoda; class Insecta; order Orthoptera; family Gryllidae; genus Gryllus; species Gryllus longicercus. Next base: position 397,470 of record JAZDUA010000603.1, on the reverse strand, counting down.
CACCATTGTATTGATTTACTTCTCAAAACCTACTCAGAGTTTAAGAAGATGGATAAATAAGTCGCCACGTAAAATAAGGCAAATTCAATTCAATTCGATTCAATTCAATAAGTAGCATTTAGAATGGCAAACCAAAATCTCCCATATTATAACAATGGGAATTGCCGAGTTTAGTAGATATCATTTCCCCCATAGAATCCTGTAATAAATTATTCCATATCAAAAGTATATTTAATTTTGAGACGGTGTTGGTATCAGTGAAATTCAGTAAATATGTACCAGTTTACACTTAGCATCGTACGTGACAGAGTTGGGAAATTTTCGTTTTTTTCAGCGGCAAGGTTCTCGGGAAAGCAATTTAAATTATTAAGCAGTAATATGCCTTGAATATACTGGAGCACATTTTATTTCAAACATATCTTGACGATCACATTTTAATCCAGTTGTTGCTCTCCATTCATAGACAAATCTGATGAAACCTCTTTCCTGTCCAAGAAACAAGGATATCACTACTCCACAGTTATCACGTATTTCCACGTCTTCCATAGTAGTCTAAGATTCTCTGGATCACGAATGATTGGTCATAAGAGGGTAGAGGAAGGGCTGTCATCGGGGTCTAATGATGGGAGTGAGGTGTAAGGATAGGTGGAAAGAATGCGTTCTCTGCGGCTCGTTGGTCAAAGAACTCCGGCATCCGCTTGGAATTGTAGTTCTCCCGTGGTTTCTCCTATCAATTCCAGGCGAATACCGGAACAGTACCCTAAGGAACGGGTCACGGACCTCGCGCGGTCTTACCTTCCTCTTCCTTGTCCTATACTCATCCCTTACACAGACTTACACTAACGTGCACTTCACTACAACCAATGCCGGGAGACCGGTCGGGAGCTTATATGGCAGGATTTTCGACACTATCTTGTCAGCTAGGTCGAATTCACTTGCTGTCTTGCGGAGAATGCTATCAGCCGGCAGCTCTGATAAGGTGTTTTCCGTAGTTACTCCGATCAATACCAGGTGAATGCCGGTGCAGTACCCTAACACGGACGGCGCGCGATCTTTCCTATTTCTTTCTTGTCCTATCCTCACACCTTACACACATACTAACATGCACTTCACCACCACACATGCCGGGACACACATGCAATGCCACACATGTCGGGAGCTTAGAGCGTGCCCCGCCTAGGGCGGTGCACCGCTGGTGAGAGACACCTGTTTGGGGAAATCCTCTCTAGCTGACGGAAGGTCGGTGCTGGATTTCATCTCACAGCAGGGGAAGACCACCGCCACCTCCCGAGCAAAAACCTTCACTACACCTACAGGACCAATGACCTTAGTATTTGACGTGCCCGGAATCACTAACAATCAATCAATCAATCGGGTGCTTAGAGCATGTGCTGGCTGGTGGGAGGTACCTGGTAGGAGAAAACCGCTGCAAGCCGACTTGGTCGGCGCCGCCTCTCGCTAGTCAGCGGGGAAATATCACAGCCACCCCCCGCCAACACGCACTACCCTTAGAGGCCTAGTGCCCTTAGCGGTTGTGGCGCCCGCGATCGCCAGCGAGCCAACGCGGCGGCGTGCGCAGTGTTCACCGTCAAGGAGCTGGAGAAGTGCCCCGAGCTGCGGCTGCGCGTGCCGCCGCGCGCCGTGAGCCAGCTGCCGCGCAAGGGCGCCGTGCCGTGGAGCGAGACGCGCGAGTGGATGCGCGACACGTGCGAGGTGGCGCTGGACAAGGTGCGCAAGCGCGTGCAGAAGCGCCGCATCGACCTCAAGGCCTTCTTCGTCGACATGGACAGGTGCGAGCCCACGCGGCCAGCGGGCGGCCCGTTTCCAACTAGCGCAGCTCACACCCGAATACCAAAAATAGATTTCCGTTCGAAACCTTTCTCAAAATCTTAGCAAATCATGATGTATTACCCCCAGGTTCTCCCAGTAGGGTATCCAATGTGTAGATTAAATTAGCTTAGATTTTTAACTAGCATAAGTCTGGAAAACCACATCTGTAAAGTACTTATACTAAAACACGTAATCCATCTGAAAACAAGTAAATAAGTTTAGATAAAAAAAGGAGCGAGCTCTCCAAGCATCCTCGTCTGCCACCGAAATACCTTAGCGACGCGGAAAAGCTAGTGATGCTACATCACATACTCTTTCGCATTGTTTCTAACTTTTGAAACTTACGAAAATTTGGAGAGCTCAACGAAAGCGCGAACTGCGACATTATTTTAAATGTCCCTTGTTCTTTCATAGAAAAAATAAAATAAAAAATTTCGAGGGTTTTTTGATATTTTTTTATAAATTGCATTAAAATCAAGAAGCAATTACCATGGCATATATACAAAAGATCCAAGGTGCAAGAAAAAAATATAAAATCCTACCCAAAATTTAAGGCTAATTTTAAACTCTAGAAAAAATTGTTTCACCTCATATTTTACAAAAATCAGGGCTGTACAAAGAGGGAGGAATATCGTTTGGGGATAACAATTTTGGTGAAAATCCTACTTACGGTATAGCCCCTAGAGTTATTCACAGATAGACTGACACGTTTATGGACAGACGTTGTGCCGGTATTTTTTCGGTATCAATGACCCACAAATCATGGATTCTGACGACACAGCGTACTACAAAAAGTTATTTTTCTACTAGTAGGAACGAGATTTATCGAATTTTTCCTTACCAGAACCCGGCAATATGAATTTTCCGCAGAAAATTCGCCGTTCTCCTGCGCATGATTCCAATATTTTGTCTTCTTACCAAGTTGGGCGATAAAGTAAAAATCAAGCCACATGGCTTTTCTGGTATTCCGTCGCCTACGAGGTAGCCTCATTTGCGCCGAGTCGCGTGGGGCATTGCGAGGCGTTCGCCCTGCTGCAGGCACAACTTGGGCCACGTGCCGCGGGCGCACTTCCGCAAGGTGCTGCTGTCGCAAGGGCTGGTGCTGACGACGCCCGAGGTGGACTCGCTGGAGGCGCGCTACAACGACGAGCTGGGCTTCAACTACAGCTGGTTCCTGCTCGAGGTGGAGCCCAAGCCCATCGAGGTGCCCAAGGTACGTCGGTGCCCTTCGCTTGCGCAATTTACATTTCTTTTTCCCCTGCTACCCTCTCAATATATATAGGCGACTCAGGGCATCAACTAACGTCTCCGTTGCAGTGCCTCCGACCAAGAGGTCCTAGGTTTGAGTCCCGACGGTGGAAGGACTAGCTTGTCAGCGAGGTCGAATTCAATCGCTGTCTGGAGGTGAATTCTAGCGGCCGGCTGCTCTGATCGGTAGTTTTCCGTGGTGTCTCCGATCAACACCCTACCAAAGTACCCTAACAAACGGGACACGAACTGCGCACTATTTATCCTTCCTCTTCCTTGTCCTATCCTCTCCCCTTACGTATACTTACACTGACATGCACTACACACGCACATATGCCACATAATGCTATGCACATACGGAGACCAGCCGGGAGTATAGAGCTTGTCCCGGGTGGGGCTTTGCCCCAATGTTGGTAGAGGGTTGGGGAAAACCACGATAGTCGACAAGTGGGTCGGCACCGGATCTCACCATCCAGTGGGGAAGATCACCTCCACCTCTTGAGGCAAAAACTTACACTACACTTGCGGGACTAATGACAGCAGTTGACGAACCCAGAATCACTAATCAATAAATCAATCAAAAACCGTCTATATACTATAATACCCAGAGGAAAGATGTTATTTTTGTACCGTTTAGAAGTAACCACCGGCACAAAACATGCAAGTGTGCTATTGGTCGATAGTAAATTAACCCTCAGTTCTGCATAAAAAAGATTTAAGATTATGGTATAACGAAAAGTAGACGCAAATGCAACCGTACCGTTGCGCATAATTTTGAAACCATATGTTCTAGTCCTTAAAACCTACTTTTAATTTTTTTAAAGGCACAGAACGCCGTAACAATGATTTCCAGAGAGCAGAATGTTTGCACGGGTCCAATTACTATGTTTACTCACAATCTGCATTAGATCCGGACACGAGTCCAATGAGTATTTATGATGATACTAAACTACTCATTTTTTGACCACCTTTTGAGTGTAACGTAACATTTCGGAGTAACGTATTTTAACGTTTATGGAAAAGAGTGTCTACAGTTTGTATTTTTACTTCTTAACCTCTAGTTTAGTGACATATCGAATTACAACTCTAAAATGGGTAGTTCAACCCTTGAAAACCTTTATTACTAACAGACAAATTTAAAACAGCATCATAAGATATAAGTAGCTCAAAATGCATGTATTCGTTTCATTTTCGATTTTGAAAAGTACGATCATATTTCAGCTTTTCACGAATAATCTAAAATTATAATCGTTGATAAAATATGTTTACTTCACTGCCTTCTCCTTCTCTACAATATTTTAAACAGTACTCATTTACCACCACGGTTTTCAGATTATGAAGCTACATCATGCCCAAGTGTGCCTTATCACGTGCCGAGTATGTTCAGTGTTCTGCCACTGAATTGACTATGAATAGAATAGACTTTAATGCAGGATGGTAGGTCTTTACCAATTATGCACAATGAAGTTAGACATTTTTATTATCTCTCCCTACAAACAAGTTATAGTATAATGTAATCGTTTTCTCCACCAGAAGATATGTTTTGGGTCGTCGAATAAGAAGCAACGACATTTATATTTGCGGATTTTTTAGTTAATACCAGTTATTCTACTTTAACACTCTTTGCATTGCAATGTTTTTAAAAACATAACACTTTTCTTTGACAAACACGAAAAAGTGAGAAAATAAATAATATATTAATTTTACACAATGTACTTGTGGGCAACATTAATAACACACATTCGGATTCAAATAAATCTACGTAAATCACGGTTTCGGTGCTAGTTATGTAATACTGCAACATGCGGTCGCACGTGGTTCGAGCAACGCAATTTCCTGTGTGTATTGGAATCGGCTTTGTGCCGCCGCGAGAGAGCAGAGCCAGTGAGCCCTTGTGCGAAGTGGGATCGCAAATAATTGTGGCGGTGCGGTCTCTACAGCACATCACAGGAATGAGCTACGAACGCATTTCGCCTCTAATTAATTATACATGCAGAAGAGGTATTTTCTAGTTGATTTCTAGCGACGCACAGAGCCACTAAATGTTTATTATGTGGATTTGACAGAGCTGACATGACTTTACGAAAATATTTTTAAAAAAGGTGTAGTTTTAGTCACATACTTGTATGTTCACCGAAATTAGACGTTGATACAATATTCGAATAAAAGCGGAAATTAAAGATTGTACAGATCTTCACTTCCAAAAGCCCTTGTTTTTAAATTTTCAAATTGTTGAAAAAACTAATGAATAAAAGTGCTTAACTGAGGTAATAAATAATTACAGTAGTAATAGCTAAATTAAAGTAAAAACTGAAGATTTACTGTAAATAAACATTTTATTTACAGTATATGCACTTCTATAATTCAAACTGTAAAGAAAACAAGTCTCTATACAGAGTCTATTCATCAATATGCAGTAATTCGTTTATTACCTACATTTTGTGTGGAATGGGAAATATGTCGTATATATGTTTTTAAAAGTAATGAATAAACACTGCATTTTTTTTACTATTACTAGCACAGATATGGGTTGACATACTGAATCATCATAATTTATCATTCAATATTCGCTTATCAGTTTTTCTTTTTCTCATCAGTACAAGGAGTACATCGAGCAGATCAAGCTCATAAATGGCCCGCAGCACTACCCACGTCCGCCAATTACACATCACGAGCACAGCGTTATGGAAATTCTGGCAAAGATCAAGGGAAAGGTACGTAACTGATATTGAAATTACCTACAAATCCGAAATTACCGATACACTGTTAGTATTTATTTGGACATTTCCACCGCTTGAGTAATATTTACTAAGAATTTCCCCCAAAATAAATATAATAATTGTAAATTATCATTAATATGGGTTTTATATAGAATCCGTATTATATACTATCGAAAAAAAAGAATATACCGGTTAACTACCTGATAGTAAAATAAAATTGCAATGGGATTAGCGATAAACCACGCAGAACATTCGTCTATAAGGTTAATATACCATTTTCCAAAGGAATAAATATTGACTCTGATATATAGTATTAAGTATTAAGTAAAGTTAATATTGTCCATTTCGCGGCTGGGGTAATCTAGAGCATTAGATGAAAACGAGAAGAAACAACAGCTAAACCATTATTTTAAACCGGTTTAAACCAAATTGTTTCGTTTCCATCAAATGTAAAAGTCGTCAAGCCTGAAGCAGCGCTCGTTGCTGCAACGTGTCATTGGAAGCGGGGGCGTTTCTGCCGCTCAGGTGGTGCGCGAGGGCATCCGCGTGCAGGAGTTCCTGCGCCCCTTCGACGTGCACAACGAGGAGAACATCTCGTGCGACTGCTTCTTCCGCGGCCTCAGCACGTGCCGCTTCGAGCTCACGCCCACCGAGATGAGCACGCTGGCGGACGCGTGAGTCACCGCGCATTTGAACGATTTCAAAGATTGACTAGTGATTCTTAGGGCGTCAACTGTTGAGGTCATTAGTCCTGTAAGTATAGTGCATGTTTTTATCGCGGGATCTGGAGGTGGTCTTTCTCAGATGAATGGTGAGATCCGACGCCGACCAATCTGTCGGCTTAAGAGGTTTTCCCCCACCAGGTACCTCCCACCAGCGGAGCACCGCTCCAGCCAGGACGAGCTGACTAGTCTCCCGACATGTGTGGGAGTGTAGTGCATGTATGTGTGTGCAAGGGTGATAAGACTGGGATAAGACAAGGAAGACAAAGATCGCGCGCGGTCCGTGGCCCCTTTGTTAGGGTACTTCTCCGGCAATCGTCTGGTGTTGATTAGAGAAACAATAGAAAACTACCGATCAGAGCAGCCGGCCGCTAGAATTCTCCTCCACATAGCGACTAAATTCGACCTAACTATCAAGCTAGTGTCGAAAATCCTGCCACAGACGGGAGTCAAACCTAGAATCTCCCAAACAGAGGCATTACAGTGACATCAGTTGATGCCCTGAGCCACCTCTACTTTGGACGGTCATACTGGGTCGATCCGTGGTGTAGTAGTCACCATCTCTGGGTGCCGCCGTTCAATTCCCGGTCGATCCGTTTTGAATTTGTGGTAGAGCAAACCGGGATCTTGCCTCATTTTCTCGGGATCTCCAGTTTCCATCTGCTTCTCATTTTTTCGTTGCTCTAACATCATTCATATCAAGTCAACATCATTATCAGCTATCACCCATTCATTGAATTCATTCATTCCATGTGTTGCCAAAAAGATTAGAGACTGAGGATGCAATGAAAGATAACCCTCTGATGACCTGGTGAACCGTTGTGTAGAAGTCATATTGCTCACCTCCCCCCTCTGGGCACCGGGGCACTGAACCCCCATTCGATCCATGTAGTTTGTAGTGGACAAAGGGGCTCTCGCCGGGCCTTGTTGAGGTTGTTCCACTTCCATTGCCTCTCATTTCTCCTTTGCTCTCTCTTCATTCATAACAACGTCATTATCGTAATTACTGTCTATCGTCCATCCATCAAAATAGATTCCCGCATGTAGAGTTGAAAAGATGAAGAACTAAACATCATAATGAATATTAACATACGGAATTTTATACTCCCACAAGTAACTTTGCTTTAGGGTTGTCAAAGATCCTCCTTTTGGAACGACAGTCACCATTTTTACGATTTCTCATCCCACCCTCTATTTGTAAATAAAGTCATAATTTTCCATACAAATGAAATCAATTATAAATATTTCTTAATAATGATCCCGATTATCACTAATCCCTATTAGATAATCTTATGAAGTTTTTAAAATCTTCAAGATTAAAAGTTACAAGAAGCATTGCCTCTGTTGTATTGAGAACTAACTCTATACCCTCATGACTGTACTTTAGTCTGGATTTCGGAATCGAAATTAACACAAAACGAGTTTTTTAATATACTAAAAGTATTGCGGTTGTGAAATAAATGAATCTGCACGATAAAGGTGTACTGAGAATGCAGTTTTTCTGTTTTTTTTCTGTGGTCCTCCTTTTGCTTAGAGAGAAGTTGGCAACCTTAATTGGGCTTGTATTTGCACTTTGCGTGAGAAAAATGCGTTTTTGTGCTGTTGGTTGTAACTATATATCATACTGATAAAGAGAATTACTCATATACTCATAACTTTAGCACCTTTTGCCATTTTTGAACTGCTGAAATTTAGTCATGCAGTTTGCACGAAAGTGCATGGAAGGAATGAGGTTACTAGAAATATGTATTCTATGTTGTTTTATTATCATTAAGTTTTGATCCTCCTTCGTATTTTAATAGACTTTAGCTGCGAGGATACTAAACACAAGCGTGAGGTTTTCTTATAGTTTAGGTACCTTCTTATCGCTTAGCTTATAATTGGCAAGAAAAATACATTAAAGATATTTTTTGAACGAGGGTCATTAAAAACAAAAACTTCTTCATACATGTATCGTCTAAAATATTAAAAAACGCTCTGTATTGTATTCGTAGGAGATTGAGCTTAAATAGCTTCAAAATATGTGTAAATTTCTGTAAAAGAAATAATATTTCGATTAGATAATCTCGGAGCTTACAAGTGTTGGAACAGTATGCAATGTTCACTGAGAAACTATTGTGTTCTAGTTTCCTCGAAATTGTATGGAACTTATATATTTCTAGGCGGCTTTTACTCCGCACGAAATAAAACACGTTTAGGATTTCGTAAGTTCAGGATATCTCTCACGTCTGAAGACGTGACACCGCTGGCTATCAGAGATCCGAAGAGCATCTTGAAACACCCAATATAGTTAACTCCTCCACGCCATCCCGTTTCAGCACGGGAGGCCGATTACGTGCTATGGATAGATTAATTAATTGATTGGTTGGTGTTCCTTGGTGCGTCATTTTCTATGGTCATTAGTTTAGCAAGTGTAGCGTGTGCTATGTCCAGGGATGTGGCAGTGTTCCTTTTCTGTTGGGTGGTGAGACTCAGCGCTGACCTACATGTCGGCTTGTGGGGTTTCCCCCTCCAGGTAACGGCGCCAGCGCGGCGGGGCACCGCTCCAACAGGGACGAACTCCCACGGTCTCCCCACACGTGCGGTAGTGTAGTGCATGAAGTGAGGAAGTGCGTGAGTCTGACGAGGGAGTAAGGATGAGAAAGGTAACGTCGCAGACGTTCCGTGACCCGTTTGTTAAGGTACTGCTCCGGCATTCGTCTGGGATTGATCGGAGAAACCAAGGTAATCTAATGATCTCAGCAGCCTGCCGCAAGAATTCTCCTTCCGCAAGTAACTGAAGTCGACCTCGCTACACCCTAAATATACTTACGAGATCACGAGATGAAAAGAGAGGTGGACACTGTCATCTAATTAATAATTAATATCAGCAATGTAAGTCGTAACGAAGTTCGCATTCGTCTGGTATTGATCGGAGAAACCGCGGTAATCTAACAGCAGCCTGCCGCTAGAATTCTCCTTCAAGTAACTGAAATCGACCTCGCCACACCCTAAATATCGATTAAAACACGAAGTCATTTCAAGATCACGAGCTGAAAAGAGAGGTGGACACTGTCATCTAATTAATAATTAATATCAACAATGTAAGTCGTCACGAAGTTCACGAGTCGATGACAGTGCCGTCTCTTGCCAACTCGTGAGCTTGAAAGATCTTCCTGATAAAGAGTGTGGGAGCGTAGTTGCCTCCTCCGCGTTATCCCGTTCGAGCGCGTGCGTTGGCAAGAGTGTGGACGCGCAGGTTCAAGGCGCCCATGAAGCCCGGGCGCGTGAGCTACAAGCGCTTCGTGACGGCGGTGGAGGAGGCGGTGACGCAGCCGGCGCTAGAGCGCGCGCCGCTCATCGAGCCCCTGCAGCACCTGCCGCACCGCGACAACTGGACCAACTTCCTCGACTTCGGCCAGCGCAAGCTGCTCAGCAGCGCCATGGACAAGGTGGCCGAGCGACCTTTCATGAACTTCGAGGAGGCCTTCGAGGTACGCAAAAAAACAAAAACAAAAACCAAACAAAAAACAAAACAACAACAAAAACAACAACAAACAACAACAACAACAACAAGCAAACAAAACAAAACAAAACAAAACAAACAAACAAACAAACAAACAAATCAACGAAAAACACAAAAGAATAAAACCTCCCCACAAACTTATACTGTGTTCATCCCTCTTGTAAAAAACCCCTATGCCCACAGAAAAACGGTGTGTATACTCCGATTTAAACAGAGTGGCACTTCAAGGTGTCGAGTTGGACGGTGCGAGGAACATTGTCATCCAATCGGGCGCTCCAATACTAAAACTTTAAGTCATATCGAAGCTCCCGATTGAATTCCAGTGTCCCCCTCTCTGCCTAACTTGTGACCTTGAAGTGATGCACTATTTAAATCGGAGTACAACCACCGTTTTCCTACGGGTGTAGTGTTTTTTTAACAAGAGGAATGAAAGCAGCGCAGTGAACGCTTGTAATTCAAAACACAACAATTGATTTGCAAATAAGATAATCCCTGTGGTAAGGGGGTTTGCTCTCTGGGTTCCTAACACATGCTTACTGATTTAAACGTGATTGAAGTAATGGATTTTCTAAGGGCGCACAATTTTCAGTGTTGTGGGAATAATGATGCGGTGTTGTTGACATTAAGCAAGTTTAAAATAAGGGAAATCATCTTTGTCAACATACAACAGAGCCGGTTTTCGACGGTTTTGCTGTCACCATCAGTATGTGTTGTTGTCACCATCAGCTGTGTGTGCCGAAGCCACTGTCTCCCGACTTTCGCCACGTGTGGCAAGACTGATGGTGACGGCAAAGTCGTCGAATGACGGCCACTCTTAATAAATCTAAGTTGACAAAGATGATTTCCATTATTTCTTTCCAATTCTTAATCTGCCATGTCACGCTTGTGGCACGTAAATGACCTTTAGCTAAATGCCGCGAAAAATTTAATTTATTGGCAATTCCCGTTCTAGTAAAAACCCATCTTCCCTCAGACATGGAATTGAAAAGTAATGATTAGACTAACACTGTTATTGTATTGTCACATTGGCTACGAAAACGGGAGTTAAACAATTAAAATGGAAGGTGAAATATAAGGTGGTTGGCCGGTCAATGCTGACTAGCTCGTAGACCTTAACATGAAAAGAATAAAACTAATCAACATTTTCAGCGAACAGGGTTTTCTTTAGAACGCTCCAGGGCAGATTCTTCTGCTCCAACTTAAAATAACACTCTGCTCGTCGTATGTAGTCAATTAATTAGTTTTTCGCATCGAGTTCAGCAGGAAAGAAATATCTTAAATTTTGTTTTCATTTTGGTTTTATCTGATGGTATGATTTTTCGTAATGCACAGAACAGTAAATAACAAATATTAAGAACAAAGATATGAAATTTCCTAATAATTACAATATTAGCACATTTAATTATTAATTCAATAATACATTACTATGTATTTCTGAAATGTAATTTTCCAATGGAACACAAATCTACTATTTTCAACGTATTAAAGAAAAATCGACATTCGTCCGCACGTTTATCGATACAATCATTTTGTTATTACAAATCCAGCTACTCATTAATTCGAATCCAAGAAAATGCATTTGTTCGCTGCATCATTAAACGTGAGTTAAACAGAGAAATTAGACTCAATAGAAATCACACTTGTTTGCATTTTCATGACTATTTTCAGCTGACGTCAGCTACCGTCTACTTTCTAGTGGTAGTGCATTCATAGACACTAATACATTTGCGGCATCTTCGGATCTGGGGAGGGATTCGATTTCTTTGGTACGATTGTGGTTTTAGGACTTGTAAGTGTTATAGTCATCGGTGTTCATTGATGGGAAGAGATTGGGAAGGTAAGATCGCGCGCAGGTCTCTGCTGGTTGTGTATGGTGCTGCTCTGCATACACCTGAAAATGCGCAAGGCAACTACAAAAAACACTGATCAGATCGGTCTCGTCACGAATTCAATTCCAGCAGACGGCACTAACTCCGTGATGTTAATCACGTCAAGTAAATTTCTGGCACCCTGTCGGAATCGAACGCGCAACCTCCCAGTCACCGGTACACTCAGCCATCTTGCGCTTCCTTAACGGTCGGGCGATGTATTCAAACTCCTTCGCCTCCTTCGCCAAACTCCAAGCGCCCCTTCCGTCAGAAGCGTTGAAACCATACGCCTCCCTAACCACCTCGGGCTTTTCAGGTCAGCCTCGTTTGCGTCGGACGTGCATTAAAAAACCACTAGTGTGTGTGTGCACGCGCGCGCACGTTCTCACAAGACGAGAACCCGGGACAGCGCGCTTGACGACGCGGCGTCGCGCAACAAGTGGCCGATGACAGGCGGGTTAATGGAGTCCAGGCACGCGGCATCACGCGTGTCGGCCGGACGGCACGCGCCTCGAGGAGGAGGAGGGGGGGAGTTAAGAGCGTCGAGCGCGGTCGCGTGGACGGTTCGTCGAGGGTTCGACTTTCGTTTGCAACCGCCGCGACGCCGTTCCGCGTTTGTGGAATGACGTGCGCAGGACTTTCAACGCGAAGCGCGCGACTTCCTGGTAAGCGTTGGGATTACATGCGGCTTCGTTCGGCGAAACACCGTACGGCTCTGTTGGGTGGGTCTCTACCCATCGAGTGGGTGCTTTCGCGGCAAATTGTAGGGTAAATGCAATTCGACTTTGTTGTGCGCACGTTTGTTGCTATTATCTTGTCATATTTTGTGCGAACACTAGTTTCTCAGACACATGCTGGAGTAACGTCCATTAGAACTCTTTAGCTTCCTACACGGTGCTCTTGACTGCAATATATGTCACCTAGTATACGTAATTTGACAATAGAGGCGCTTCGAATTAGACAATGGTAGGCCACTCAAGTACCAAAATTGAGATTTACTTTCTTCAGGCTGAGGATTAGATTCCCATAGAAGTACAGACAATCAAATATCTTAATTTAAAACATCCACATTAAATAGGCGACTTAATGTGGACTGTAGGTGGCTTCAATATTTCATGGCCTAGTTACGCCATCATCAGGCAGAAACTAGGAAAACAAAAAAAAAAAAACTGATAGTAATATAGTAAAATTAACAATAATTAAAATACCGAATAGAAACACAAATTACATTACAATTATAGTGGGTTTGAACAGGGACACTATGGCTGAAAAGATGTGACAATTACTCAAATAACTTTGAAATAAAGTACCGTTGAAATAAAATGGATGAATTCTTAGATAATAAATGTCCGAGTATATTTGGCTCATAACTTATAAATAGTTGGCGACATTGAAGTGGATATTTTGTTCAACAATACCGAATCATGGCGCAAGTAATAAGCTTTTGAGGCGATGTTGGTAATGTTTTTAGTTTTCGAAAAAAAATAATCATCTTCTTGGTTTTTTTAATTGAAATATATATTTTTTCTAACTAGCAATACTATAGACACATTTTAAAACTCCGAAGGCTGCATAGTTTTCTTTCAATTTCTGCGCCCTTTGGAAATTAGTAGTAAGATGTCCAACAACGGGCCTTCCCCATAACTTCTAAACGGTTCACGATATAGCGTGCTGCTTTCGTTCAGCTATGCGGAATAATGGGACAAGTAATACGCCGAAGAGATATTGTTTGTAATATCATTAGTTTTCGAGCAACTTAATAATCTTTGATTTTTTAAATGGAACTGTGTTTTTTTCTCACTAGCAATGGATAGATCAAAAAGAGGAATGATACATCATTTGTTTAAATTTTTATAATTTTGAGTATAAAATAATACTTTCTGGTATTATTTTAAATTAAATGGACAACATTTTTTGTAGTAGCCCTTACAACTGTTGCCTTTGCGGCGCCAACACTGTTCCGGGGAGGAAGACTCGGAGGGGCCAGTGCGGGTACAGGCGCAATTACAAGAATTCGTAGTCTTGACTACGACACAGAACAAATACCAATATTAACGATAATAATGAGGGATTTTTCCCATTGATTTATCGGAAATGAACTTTTCTTCTACTGATTGAAATTCTGAAGCATCGATCATTGAAATGAACGATGTAAAGAAATTGGTAGCATTAGGAAGAAATAAACAACGGTCATTTTCAAACAACAAGAATCGAGCTCGACGTCAACTCTAATCTCAGTAGCGCTTCCGAGTGCGTAGTGTTAATGATGTCATCTTAGATTGTATTCTGATGGCGGTGACCTGGAGGTATTCACACGAGCAGCGCATTGGTGCTTCTGTGGAGGTTTAATCTAAAGCTTTGCCAGCAGAAGCGCCCTTCAGAAGCGTCACTCAGAAGCGCTACTCAGAGCTTCACTCAGAAGCAGCACTCGGAAGCGCTGCCGAATGGCTGCGTGCGAAGCGCTGTCTAACGGGTCGAGGCGCTGCGCGCGCGTGTGTGTGTTGCAGGACCGCGACCGCACGGGCGTGGGCATGGTGACGCCGGCGCAGCTGCTGTGCGTGCTGGACATGCGCGGGGTGCTGCACCGGCTGAGCGCCGGCGAGGTGCAGGCGCTGCTGCGCTGCTTCAGCGTGCGGCGCGGCATCAACGACGACTTCGACTACCGCGCCTTCTGCCACGCCGTCCACATCCACATCGTCAACGCCCGGCGCCGCGCCTTCTGAGCGGGCCCCCCACCCGGACCCTCACCCCTCGCGAGATTTCGGGTTTGTCTCACTCAATTGGGCCGCGGGCTAGCGGGTTTTCGGCGGAATGGTCCTTTCAAGAATTTGCTCGCGTTCTCGTGAATTTGGAATTGTTTTGCGTTTTATTTATTTTTTGGATTTTAATGTATGAATGTGATTTATTTTCTACGAGTTTTACAGTTTGGGGTTTTGGATTCCTTGACGCTCGCGAACTCTTGAACTGGGAATTATTTTGGAATTTCATTTATTTTTGTATTTTAATATATACATGTGTTTTTTCTACGTCTTTTACAATTTATTATTTTGGTCATTGGATAATAAATGGAACACGGATTCTTGAATTCGGTATTGTCTTGAATTTAATTAATTTTTGTATTTTTCTGTATAAAATCGTTTCGTATGTTTATCTACATCCATATCGTCAACACCCGGCGGTGCGCCTTCTGAGCGGGCCCCCCACCCGACCCTACCCCCCGCGAGTTTTCGGGTTTGTCTCGCCCAACGCGGCGGCGAGCTGCCGGGTTTTCGGCGGATCGGTCCCTTCAAGAATTGGCTCGCGGTCTCGTGAATTCGGAATTGTTTTGAGTTTTATTTATTTTTTGGATTTTACTGTGTGAATGTGATTTATTTTCTACGAGTTTTACAGTTTGGGGTTTTGGATTCCTTGACGCTCGCGAACTCTTGAACTGGGAATTATTTTGGAATTTCATTTATTTTTGTATTTTAATATATACATGTGTTTTTTCTACGTCTTTTACAATTTGTTATTTTGGTCATTGGATAATAAATGGAACACGGATTCTTGAATTCGGTATTGTCTTGAATTTAATTAATTTTTGTATTTTTCTGTATAAAATCGTTTCGTATGTTTATCTACATCCATATCGTCAACACCCGGCGGTGCGCCTTCTGAGCGGGCCCCCCACCCGACCCTACCCCCCGCGAGTTTTCGGGTTTGTCTCGCCCAACGCGGCGGCGAGCTGCCGGGTTTTCGGCGGATCGGTCCCTTCAAGAATTGGCTCGCGGTCTCGTGAATTCGGAATTGTTTTGAGTTTTATTTATTTTTTGGATTTTACTGTGTGAATGTGATTTATTTTCTACGAGTTTTACAGTTTGGGGTTTTGGATTCCTTGACGCTCGCGAACTCTTGAACTGGGAATTATTTTGGAATTTCATTTATTTTTGTATTTTAATATATACATGTGTTTTTTCTACGTCTTTTACAATTTGTTATTTTGGTCATTGGATAATAAATGGAACACGGATTCTTGAATTCGGGATTGTCATGAATTTAATTAATTTTTGTACAAAATCGCTTCATTTGTTTGTCATCTGTTAGTTTGGGTATTCAGCATGATCTCAGCAGCGATGAGAGAACTCCGATACCAATGCGATTGTGAATGTTTCAGATTTGTAATTACAGAAATGTAAAGAATGAATGATTTTTAAGTCAAAACGCGATGTGGAACGGGCGCTAAGTACATTTAAAAAATAATATTTCTAGTTCATGATAATACCTATAATTTGTGGGTACATTTTATATATAAGAATATTTTCGGATAAGAGGTGGTTCGAAAATTGATGAAATAGAATGATAGAAGTAATAAACAGAGGAAAACAGGACAACAAACATATCGGCAACTAATGTTAACAAAAATTAATTGAATAGGGAGAACACTATAAAAATTACTTTGAAAATCCTCCTTTCTATGAAAAAAAATATGTTTGTAGCTAAGTTCAACATATGCAAAATGAACAATGAACAGTCAAAATGAAATAGAGAAGAATTTGCAAAAATTGTACTTACCGCTTAGGTTGACGCAGCTGGTTCACACCTGCCGGCTCTTCTCACTTTACTAAATTGTGTTCAGAGTCTATTTTATTGGGCTAAAGGCGCGATAAGCGTTTTATTACTAGATAACGAACTATGCACACACGAGATTTTGCAGCATCTGCTCAAGGAGATGACACAATCGCGCACACAATGAAGAAAGCGCAAAAGGACTTCATGTTCATTTCTCTTGGTCTAATCAGTTTCAACATAACACCAAAGCTTCAAGATGTACTACATAACAATTTGACACACTTGCAAGAAAAGTGGCAAAAAGGACTGACGCGTTTGCCGGTTCTTAGAGTAATTCATTGAGTTTTATTTTCGTGTATTCTGTTTTCAGTCTACGATAACAGCAAGTGTTCTTCGATTCATCAGTACTCAGCTCAAATCGGTAAGACAACTAATCTACAACGCCTTCTACTAGATAGTCGAATTTGTGCTAATGTACCACGCACTGTTTAATCTCCTGCGTGAGTTCTGATAGTCAAAGGAACGAGACGGACGGACAGACGAACGGACGGACGTTTTGCCGTCAATCGATTTTTCGGTATCAAGGACCCACAAAACATGGATTCTGGCTACAGCACGTGTTAGGGGATTTTTTTCTTAATTTATCAACTGGATTTATTCACTTTTTCGTTACTAGGGACTGGCAATGAATTTTTTTCAGCCGAAAGTCCGTCGTTTTTTCTCGCAGCATTACATAACTTTCGCTATACTCCGTGTATACGTATTATATGGGAAAGTAAAAATGAATACTCTTTTTTTCATTCATAAACTGTTACAAACTAGTGCTACAACCTAGAAAACTGTCTGGTCTTTTAAAACCATTAAAATGTAAATAGTATACGATTCGTATATTATATTTGTATTTAAAACACATTTTACATCAGATTACTTTTATTAGTTTTTCGTTTGTAATTTTATTTACATTTAATATTATGTGTAATATAAACAAATTCAAAAAATTACCTTTATACTACTCCTTCCACGAGACATACAATTTGCGGTCTTTAATTAAAAAAATATCTTAAATTAATTAAAAACTACACGTTTTATTTAAGGTTTATTTGACACAATACTGAAAAAGTAAGAGCATTTAGTGTTGTATTTTGTCAGAGGGAAAAGTATCTATTAGTGTTGTGTACGTTTAGGTTATTAGAGTCCACTTAGCAATATTACAATATTTATTAAATAATAGTGGTATCAAAAGCAATATTGACAAACAAATATTTTATTTTATTTATTCAGTCAAGATAAAATACCAATGAAATATTTATATTATATATTTATAAACGGAGTAGTATATATTATTTATAAATTAAAATATGTATATTACATTATATATTAGGGTCTTGATGATTCAATAATTTCTGACAACAAATATTAATTCCTCATGATTATTAGAAAAATGCACAGATTTTTAAAAGGACACAGACTACTATTTTTTCTGGCACGTACAAATTGTATCTCAGTGATTATCGTGGAAGATTGAATACTGTATCAGATGAATCGACTTTATATCTTAGATGTTTTAACTCTTTCTTATCTTTATTTCACGATCAATTAATGAAACAAAATTCATTATACTCATTCAGATTGTTTTAGTAATTCCATTAATTGTTCATTTCTAGTCTATTTGTTTAGAACTAATTTCGGGGGCCGTGTCGCACTTAATTAACAGTAAATAAGAATATGAAGAATACATGATTCATTAAATGAATACACAATTTTGGGCAAATAATTCAATAGTTCTTTCTTCTTTTCTTCTTCTTTTCTTTTTTATCTTCTCCTCTACTTCTCCTTTCTTTCTTCCATTCCTTCTCTTCTTGCATTTTTTCTGTTTCTCCTTTTCTTCTTTCCCTCCTCGGTATCCCAGATATTATAAATGTGGCATTCCAGTTACAGGTTCGCTATGGCATTAAAGCAATTTGTCATTGAGGTCAAGCGGGTTTCATAATTAAACAATTGTCATATGACAGTGATTCATAAGTTAATATTAATAACCGATTATTATTTTTATTATTAATAACATTTAATTTGGGAAAATGTATAAACATTTAATGTAAAGAATTGAATATCTAAATGCCTAAGGTTAATTTAAGCTTGAATAATATTTTCGTTTAAATTAATCTGTTCTTATATTTCAAAATTATTAGTCTTTTATCTGACTGTTAGCGCTCTCCAGTAAAGGCTTGTAACGCAATCCATTACATTGTTGAAGGTGATTGTGTTGTCTTGTTGAAGGAGATCACTTTGCCAAGACTAATGTTGAGTTTACAGTTTCAACTTACGAAGTATATTCGTGCTCAAATATTTTCTTGGGACGTTATGTTACGTGTTTTAATTTAAAATGCAAAATTCATGATGTAATTACATCTATTCATGCAGTGAAATTACAATAGCTACTCTTTTAACTAGTTCTCATCGAGTAGATACTATATACGTAAAGTACGCAACGTAAATGTGAATGATAAACAAGTATTAGTGAAAGAGATAGCTAAAATTAAGCGTAATCAATTCTGTGAACCATCTATGTATATACATCATGACTGGTACTCTAAAGCAAGTGAAGCACAATTCGTCCAAACCATTAAAACGGGAAGTTAGAGCAGAGGAGTTACTCTAAGAATACACCACTTTGACACGTCGGGAAACTAAGGAACGCCATGCAGTTCAACGGTTTTGCTAGAGATACTGATGAAGCCATTTAAAAATGAACTAACGTAAACGAACGCACTGACAAATTTAGTGTTCAGACCTAACCGACAGACATGTTGCCAGCAGGGACCAAGCAGTAGTTGTCAACGAGATCCCTTCTTAAATTAATCTCTCCTTACATTTCGATCCGTGCCCGCGCTAGTGTCCCAAGGGAAGCGCTTGCGCGTTGTTCCTCGCTGTGCTGTCTCCCGCCGCGGTGGTCGCTTGACCGCGGAGGTACAGCGCTGGTCCGGCGGGCAATTCATCGCCGCCCAAGCTGCCGATTTGTCCGGTGGCGGCCGGCGCTCGCCCCCGCTTGATCCGGGCGCTTTTCTGCGGATACCGCACTTCTTTTGTCGGCCTCCGCCCGGGGGGAATCCCCTAGATTGCCGCCGCTTTTCTGCCGCGCTGAGCGCCGGCCGCGCGCGATGACCGGATCGACGAACGGGGTGGAGGGGGGAAGTGATGGGAGAGGGGAGGGGAGGGGGAGCGAGGGAGGGCTGGCGGCGGTCCATGACTTCGTGGCCGCCCCTGCAGAAGAATCGCTTCACCCGCTAGGATGCTCGGCATCAACCTTTACGGAGGTCATTTTATCCTACAAAGTAACCAGTTGCTTCTGAATCGGAATGACAGCGAAGGACCTGCCACACGTTCAGAATAGTCGAGTTTCACCCGTTCCCTTTTACCCGTCTGGGCATCACGATCGTAACCCGGTAGGTAAAAATGTTTCTAAAGAAATCCGTTGACTCCTGATTTGGTTCGTAGTTGCCCGCATCTTGATTGCGTAACCTTATCCTTTTCAGGTCAAGTAGCGACGCGTGCGTCCTCGCCTGAACAAAAGCGAGAAGTCGGCCTGGATAGCTGAGGTCGCTAAGCTGCCTCGTGCCTAAAGGGTCGCCGGTTTGAATTCCGCCCGGGGCGTGGATGGATCTCACCATACACCGAGGGAAAGATCACAGCCTCCTCCCGAGCACAACATGCACGACACTTACGGGAATAACGCTCCTATTAGTAGACGTGCTCGGAGTCACTAAACAATCAATCAAGATATCGCCCTATTTGTTTCACAATCCCGTTTGTTCCACTTGCATGAATGTTTGTAAATGTTGTTTTATAGTTAACTTAAGCGTAGTTAACTTGAGCATCTGTCATGCGTGTGTCATTGTAGTGGGTATAACAGAAATGAGATATGACAAAAACGAGGAAGAAAAGATTGGACCAGACCGTTATTTGTGTATTATTTCTCCGACATCCATCTGGAATTGATAGGAATAAAGCCTCTAGATATTTTTATGTTTCGGATCCCTTCAACTAATGAGGTCATTGAGGTGCAGGGATGCTGATCTAATGAATATATTACAAAATGATAATAATAAGAAGGTGAATGGTGATACAGAGGCGGTAGAATGAGAGAGGGTCAACAGGAGAACATTGAGAAAACGTAAACCCTGCCAAGAGTTTACTTTATCCACTACAAATTCCACAAGGATTTGCCAGAGATAAAAAAATCAGGGCCGCAGTATTCACTAGTCATTAGGCCGGAGCTTCCACGCCTCTAGATTTCTTGAGCCGGAGAACGATACTATTCGGCCTAACTAATTCACTAGTCTCGCAACATCCGCCGCGTCCGTCACCTAAAGCCGAGACTGCTGTGCAGTCGACGAAACGTGTGGACCTGCAACCCTCCCACCCCCGCCCCCGGTCCGTGACCGTAACTCCGTTAGTGTGTGGCCTCGTGGCGTGCCCGGAATCGCGAGGCTGCGGCAGTCGGAGCGGCGCACCTCGTCACTGGGGCGTGAATGGGCCGGCGCTCCCCACTGGCGCCGCCTCCGGCCGCCCTCTCATTGTCCGGGGGGTGGGGGGAAGGGGGTTTGGCGAGCGCTTCGCGATGCGAGCGGGGCGCACGAGTGCCATGCAAGGCGGCGGCGGCGGAGGCAGTACAAGTTCCTCGCCCTACTTGAACCCATGACATTGGAGCGGGTCAATACAGCGGAGGTCGGGTCACGTGGTGCGGCTTACGTCACGGCGCACCTGACGTCACGAGCAGCGGGCGGTTCATCCCTGCTCCCTCCTGCCCGGCGCCCGCCCCGCCCGCTCCGCCCCCGCCCCCACCTCCACCCGTTCCGCCCGCCGTTGCCTCACTGTACCAGCGCGGGTCAGGGACGGTCACCCTAGTCTACCGACAACCCCTTGCTGTGTTTATTTTGACGTCTGGTTCGGTGCGGGCAGTGCTGTGCGTGACAGCGGCCTGCAGCGCTGCAGGTCCGGGTTTGGCGGTGTTGCAGTGGGTGGTGAAAACAGATTTCCATTCCCTGACGGCGCGTTCAGACAGCGCGGATGTCATAATGATGCATTGTTCGCTGTGTTAAAAGAAAGGATTTTGCTTGTAATGAGAAATCCTTTATCTTTTCGGACACTGGTTATTTCTGTAGTCATCGTTAAACGCTTATGTACAAAGAAAAGTCTTTGTACAAATCTAATTATTCGAGAACGTCTTTCAATATATTACTATTATAACAGCAAGTTTTTATCACAGACATGTCTTGTTAATTCTACTTTGTGAAAAAGATAAATACGTTGAAATTCGGTATTTAAGGATTCTGGATAGAATTGTACGCAATTTTTAGTGTAGTTTCATTACGACTCTCCAGCATTATTTTAGATAATTATCCAGATCGTGGTTCCCATTCACAAATGAAGACTACGAAAGTTCTGAGAAACGCGAAACCCATATAAAAGAAAGTAAATAATATTTCCCAAGCCATGGACACAATTTTTCGGTTTACGAAGTATTGATGCATCGTAGTTTCATTTTATGAAAAAAGGTTTGGTTTTTTATAAAATCCTGTTTACAATTTTTAAACTATTTTATGCAAATTGTGGAAACTTTACAATAAAATGACATTGTTTATTTATAAACTCATATGCGTACCAAACAGAGACCTAAGGAAACGTGTTAGTGAACAGTTAACAAGCAAAGCAAGAGGACATCTCAACATTTGCTCAATGTACTCGTATCAAGCGAACCTGCAAGACAAATCAACATGAAGTTCACTTCTTCAGAAGCTGAACTAAAAAACTTGTTACATGATTATTTAACTTGATAAAATATGTATTACCACTGTTAAATAATGTACTAATATCACTATTATTCTTTTTTATTGCACAGTATAGTTTCAAATTGTAGAGCTGCAGAGCTGCACAGTCATGCTTTAGAAAATATTTTACTTTCCATTTAAATTTGTCAATCGATTTTAATTGTTTAATGTCATTTGATTAAGCATTATAAAAAAAGGTACACGAGTTATTTGTAATAAGCTTTTGATATTCTCACCTCATAAATACGATTCCTACGTTGTGTGTCATAATTATAGATGTTTTGACAAAACCACTGATTTGTTAATGAAGAGGCAGGGTAATAGTGTTATTAAAAACTCAAAACTAATAGTGCTTCAACAGTACTTATTTCCTCGAATTATTTGTAACTTTTGCAGTTTTCGAAAATTCAGAGAATTCAATGAAAATATATCTGCGCCGTTCTTTTAAGCGTGTAATTCCTCTGTCCAATGCAAAAAAAAAAAAAAAAAAAACCCTCGAAGCATTGAAAAAAAATCCCCTTTTACAGGAAGAAGTATTGACGGAAATCGAAACGTTTTACAAAAAAATGGACATGTCATTTTTTGAAGAGATACACTTTTTAAAGGTGAATTCATTAAGGAAAAATATCTATTATCAATATTGTTCTTTGGCGATGCTATTTTTTTGCAATTTTCAAAAATGTAGAGTTTGATGGAAATGAGGTTTGCGCAATTTTTATGCGTCCTTTGGTCTATCTATGAAAAAAAATTGAAGCTGTTTTGGGAAAAATAATTGTTTAAATTTTGCTTATATTTCACGCATAAATACTGAAAACCAGTAATATTTTCGAAAAAGTGTGCATAATTTTGTTTAAGTTTTTTAAAAAAAAGTCTATATTCAAAATTGTAGTTGTAGGAAGACGCCAAAAAACGCTGGCACCTTATCCATTCTGACAATTTTCTTGAAATTTTATATTATCTTTTTGAACGAACTGGACGAACTCGGGACCCTAGAATTTGCAATGGATATTGTTTTTTTGGGGGGGGAGGTTACATGAAGCCTCAACTTTTTCAATTCTTTTCAAAAATGTCTCAAAAGTTTTAATTATTTTTTCTTAGATAGTGCAAAGGATGCTTAAAAATGGCGCAGATAAAATTTTCGTTTATATCTCTAAATGTTCGAAACCTTCAAAATTTCTCACTTTTTCGGCGTCTTCTCACAACTACAATATTAAAAATAGGGAATTTTTTTCCTAATAAAATATTTATTGAAAGACATTTCTTTATATAAAGCCGTTTATAATATATCAAAAATATGAGTAATTTTTGCGTGACGTATGGGCAATTTTGGAACAATTATTTTCTCGAAAAACGGCTTCAAATGTGAATTTTTTTGATCGATTTTCCGAATTTGAACATTTTTTTCTTCGGTTAGAGCTTTAAAATGGCGCTAAAGATTTGCTTTTTCGAAAATTGCTAAAATTAGCATTTCAAAAGTAGTATATTGATGATGTTCATAGATATATTCTTTATAAAATATGTTCTAAAATATAGATTTTTAAAGGTGGTTATGTAGAATTTTTTGAAAAAAATGAGTAATTTTTAAGTAATTTTTGCTCGCAGTAAGGGTTTTAATATTTTTTCTTTTCAAAACGACCTCACATTTAGTGTTCTTTTAAAAACTCCATGGATAGGGAAAAGGACGATTACAAATGTCGTCACATTTAATAGAGCTCTTTGAATTTTCAAAAATTGCAAAAGTTACAAGTACTGCTAAAGGGTAGCATACACTACTAGTTTCAACATGCTGAACGACGAACATAGTATGTTATTTTTACATATTTATATTTATTATATATTATTATTATTATTATTATTAATATTATTATTATTATTACATATTAAATATTTCGTTCTCCTTTAAGGGCGCGCAACTTAGGAGATGAGAAAAAATGCCCCCCCCCCCTACTTGCACTTTCGCCGCTCCTGGGGCAGACGTCCGGCTCTTGAGTGCACAATGCCCGCGGAAGTAGGCGTTGTACAGGCCTGGTACAGATATTGAAAGAAAAAAACAGAAATTTGAATAGAAAGGACATGTCGCTTTTGTTATGAATGCGTACACATTCGAATTTGGTGTGCGTGCAGCAGGGCAGCGCGCACTGTTGGGGCTCGCAAGTAGAGAGGAGGCAACCCCCGAGGCGAGTCACTGCCCATGACCTCGCCTCTGGGATATAAGGAGCTACGAGCGGTGGGGTAGACAGAGTCAGTTTTGCAGAGCGAGTCTGTGCATAGTGATTATGTCTCAGTATTTCTGCCTATGCCGACCGTGCCCGCTACGCTATTTTCCTGTTGGACACTTGGTGATCTTGGCTGCGGACTGTACGTCTTCTGCTGACTGCGACCGTGTTTCGCCTCTGGTACATCTTCACGATAAATTGTAAACAGCATTGTAAATGGTGCCGACCCCGGTTGTGGCAGTTGAGAGCATGTACCGGCTCAACGCCTCGGTCCGAAGGGTCGCATGTTCGAGTCTGCCTTGGGCATGGTTGTTTGTAACTTGTCTCTCATGTTAGTTTTGTCTCACGTTCTGCTGACCCCAGAGCTCGCAAAGTGTAGTACGTGGTCGAAAATTCGTTCCGCCGAAAATTAGTTTACCGGCTGCCAGTTGAAAAAGTCCTAGCAAAAAAACAATAACTATTCGTACGCATGGGAAATTGTAAAACGTGTACAATAAACATTTGTAATTTTTTACTTCTGGTGTATTTTTAGGGCATAACAGTTGGCATTCCCGGGGAGTGGGCGTCCTGGTCGCGTGGTGCTTCTCTCCGAGAGGTGGACCCGTCCGGAGGCGCCGTAGGAGCTCGCGAGCTGCTCAAACGATGCAATCAATTAGTCAGACGAAGCGACGCCTCCGCTATTGGGGCAGCCAATCGGAAGCGTGCTTTGACGCCGCCCCCGCTCCTTGCCCACACGACGTATTAGCGAACCCAATCGCTTCTTGATTGCTCCAGCTGCCTTGGCACTCCAACTCGTAGGGAGCACATATTGGTTAGTGTATAATGCAGTGACGTGTTCTGGGGTTGCGGGCAAGGAAAGCGGCTGACAGTGAATTTCTTAAAAGTTAATTTTTACATCTTTTGTGATGAGTAGAGGTAATATCCTATCCTTGTCGAAATCTGCTGTAACACATTCCTAGATCATTATCATTTGATACTTTTCAAAAATAGATTTCTTCTCGAAAGACGCAAAGCCAAATTTTACACTCTTGTGACGTAGCTTTTCTGAAATACGACTTGATTCTTTTAAGGGCCAAGCAATTCCTCTCAACAGCACTGATTGTAGGAATTGACAAATAACTTGAACATTTCACTCATTCTGCAAATGCAGAATCTAATCGATTGTTTATAAGAAATCACAAGGTACCACAAACCTTCAAAAAAATCTTCTTTTGATATACGTTAGTATAAACTATTTCATATTTTAGAGTCGAAAAGTGAAAGAAGTTTGCGTAGTTCTTTAGAAGAGATTCAAAAGCATACTGACGAAAGGATAAGTTGCACAGTTTATCAAAATCAACCAATTAAATAAATTTTTAATTTCCTAAATCGTTAAATCTTTACACTACGTGCAGTTCATTGAGCGAGTTGTTGAAAAATGCTGGTAATTATCTCACAAAATAATATTTTAGAAGAAACGTGTAAATAGTGTCATTGTTTTTTTTTCTTCTAAGTTGAGAAAGGTCAACTGCTCTCAATGTTACTTACATCATCCAAAATTGCCTGTTTCGTCGCTCGAGTAATTCGCTAGGCGCTAAAAGTTCCTAGCTGTGGGGATCTAGGTGCTAGTAAGAGTGTAGTGAAATTTGCATGGTCAGATGGAAGAGCGGGCCTGATGGTCCCGAGTCTCGCCTCGCAACATAAGACATTAACTAACTAATTAATAGGCCTCATCGCAGTGAATTTTCATTTCAGATATTAAAACTCGTCAGCATCCTCTAACTACCGAAATGCACTGTCAACATGAGCCAGGTGCTCATACCCGCAAGCTTGCGGCCTCCCAGGCAGATTGGCTTGCTCGCGACTGTCTCGCGGTAAAAGATGAAGAACAATGCTACTTTTTTCAGTGTCCACCCGCCTTTATAGCCTCACTGTGACCTCGTTGCCACCCCCAGCGGTGGACTTGAATTGAATTGAATTTGCCTTATTTTACGTGGCGAGACTCGGGCCATCAGGCCCGCTCTTCCGTCTGACCACGCAAATTTCGCTACGCTCCTTTCACCAACTAGCAGAGAAAGGAGTATTTCTTGGGCGAGAAACTGGCGATTTGAATTTAGCTCAGAGGCTTCATTTAGGCTTGAGGATCTTTTACATGCAAGTAAATCTACGAACACGGCACAGACAGCTTTACTTCCCCTCCGAAGGAAGGCGTACGAAGGATTTTTTCGCCCTTAAAAATCCACGGCTTCGATCGGGTTTGAACCCGCCAACTTGGGTACAACGCGACTTGCGACACATCTGGTGCAAAGATGGCACGTACCCTCTGAATCTGCACCTCTCGGCCGCTTTCTGCCCTTTGTCGTGCATTCCACAAATGTCAAAGTCTCCACGGCACCCGCTGTGCACCACGCTGCTGTGTAGCGGACGCTTCAAGGCCACGCCTCGCCGCGCGCCGGGGCGTACGCACGCGGGCGGCGGGGCAGCGCCGTTGAATGAAGAGTTGCTCGCGAGCGATGTCCCGGGAAAGTACACACGGCGATGGGCGATAGGTGATGGGCGATGAGCGATGGGCAATGGGCGTTGGGCGATGGGCGTTGGGCGATGGGCGATGGGTGATGGGCGATGGGCGATGGCGTTGGGTGATGGGCGTTGGGTGATGGGCGTTGGGTGATGGGCGATGGGCAATGGGCAATGGGCGATGGGCGATGGGCGCGGGCGGAGCAGGCAGGTTGGCGCTCAATGAGCCGTCGCCGAGCCATTGATCGCTCAGGTCTATGGCCGCCCGCCGCCCCGCATCTCTTCCTCCGCCCCCACACACCTGCTTCGAGATATTTTGCGTGGGGCCAGGTGGTCTACTTGTCTGACGGACATTAAAAGCCCGCAAAATGATATGATCAATACTTAAAAAAACTAGTGGCACTAAAACAGCACTTACGAGTACTTTCTCGCCCTATTTTCATGCAAAACTACGCGAAAAGTACTCAAATTTTCCAGCTGTGACAACAAAGAAAATGATAATGTGAATAAATATATTTCCCACTGAACTCCAGAAGACGTGCACAGATAGTGTACTTACATTCCGGAAGCAAAACATGGGGTCATCTCAGCATTCGCTCAAAGGATCAGCGAAACTGGTCGAAAAACCTGATTGAGATGGGGGTCATTGACCCATAAGCTGACGGTGTTGCCGAGGTAGCCTGTAGGTTAATTTGCAACGCGGTACCCAAGTATTGGAGAAAGTAGTGAAAGATAAGGGTTAATAGGAGATCCATAGTTATTGGATCTGTCCCGACATTGCACAATACACAGGATCAAGGAATGATACTAGGTGCAACATATACTTACCTCTATCGCAAGCCCTCTTACCACCCAGACAGACCATAACTAAAAGGACAGCGTTCAATAAAAGATGACGTAAACCGAGAGGAAAACCCCACCATCCCTCAACACAAGGGTAAACAGCCATGCGTAAGCGGGACTCGAACCCGTGATTCACCGGACCGCCGCTGCACACCTGCTTTTGCCATCTCAGCCGTCCGTGTTGGCTGGCAGATAACTTGAATTTTATTCTTTTTCCCTTTCTTCTTTTTCCCTGTCTTCTTCTTCTTCTTTTCCCCTTTCTTCTTCTTTTTCCCTTTCTTCTTCTTCTTCTTCTTCTTCTTCTTCTTTTTCCCTTTCTTCTTCTTCTTCTTCTTTTTCCCTTTCTTCTTCTTCTTCTTCTTCTTCTTCTTCTTCTTCTTTTTCCCTTTCTTCTTCTTCTTCTTCTTTTTCCCTTTCTTCTTCTTCTTCTTCTTCTTCTTCTTTTTCCCTTTCTTCTTCTTCTTCTTTTTCCCTTTCTTCTTCTTCTTCTTCTTCTTCTTTTTCCCCTTCTTCTTGTTCTTCTTCTTCTTTTTCCCTTTCTTCTTCTTCTTCTTTTTCCCTTTCTTCTTCTTCTTCTTTTTCCCCTTCTTCTTGTTCTTCTTCTTCTTTTTCCCTTTCTTCTTCTTCTTCTTTTTCCCTTTCTTCTTCTTCTTCTTCTTCTTTTTCCCTTTCTTCTTCTTCTTCTTTTTCCCTTTCTTCTTCTTCTTCTTTTTCCCTTTCTTCTTCTTCTTCTTTTTCCCTTTCTTCTTCTTCTTCTTTTTCCCTTTCTTCTTCTTCTTCTTTTTCCCTTTCTTCTTCTTTTTCCCTTTCTTCTTCTTTTTCCCTTTCTTCTTTTATTCTTCTTATACCGCTAAATCCCTAACACATAGGTCTGCACGTGTCTTTCGTAATTGTGAAATGTGGGTCAGAGGGGGAAAGGGATCCGTACATCTCCCAGCTCTTGGGATCAGAGCAGAGAGCGCTTAGGGAAAGGAGGACTACGTGCAGTAATGGCAGAAATACATTCTTATTAATTATGTATAAATATTTTCCCTTGGGGCTTTTATCCAGCCAACAGCCGGTTACCGTTTACGTTCCGATGGGGGACATATTCGGCCATACACTAAACACCAACACACTTGCGGGCTCCTCTGACCTAGGGTCAGGATAACCTCCGCGACAACACATACGTACATCAGAGACAAGGGACAAACAACCATGCCCAAGGCGGAACTCGATCCCGCGACCTTTAGGACCGAAACTCTGAGTCGGTTAATAACTTCGACCTTACCTTGCCCAACCAAGTTTGTATTATTATTATTATTATTATTATTATTATTTAATAATAATTAATAATAATAATAATAATAATAATAATAATAATAATAATAATAATAAT
The DNA here is from genome assembly GCA_038098605.1 of Gryllus longicercus. Classification (NCBI taxonomy): domain Eukaryota; kingdom Metazoa; phylum Arthropoda; class Insecta; order Orthoptera; family Gryllidae; genus Gryllus; species Gryllus longicercus. The sequence continues at coordinate 368,268 of JAZDUA010000603.1, read as the reverse complement.
AATAATAATAATAATAATAATAATAATAATAATAATAATAATACAAGTCTAAGGCCTGTAGTCTAAGAAACTGCTCTAGCATCCGGTTAAATGTAATTGGAGAGTGACTCGAGAATGTTCAGAAGATCCGTCCTCCAAAATTCTGTCATTTGACCAACTATGTTATTTTTTTATTTGTTGTTATTTTGTTATTTGTTTACTGAAATATGCCTCCCTGGAATACAAGATATCCCAGTCCACAAAAGTTCAGTTGCGGACTCGATTCTTACATGTCCCATGCGGTTTAGAGTTTTTAGTGCAAGACATATATTGGTGTTTCGGTATACAGGATTTTACTTGACGAGGGACAAAACTAGAAAAACGATAAAATTAGATGAGTAGTGAGTTTGGCGTTTGTAATCATCGAATTACATAATATTGACAGACATAAGTCTGATGTTAAAGGCTCCAGATTTGAAATACGCTTCACTAAAGAAATATTGACTGAACTGTCAATTTCATTTCAACAGTAGTCTGACATTCTGTAGCTATTGGAATTATAAAAATTTCCTGAAGCATTTGAAAATATTTCATGCAGAAGGAAAAGAGATAGCAGAAGGGAGATCCTTCATAGGATGAATATTTGAGAAAAATAAAAACATTACAGTAATCGAGAGGTCACTTAAGACTTGAAAGAATGGAAAGAAGAAAGTATAATTTGTTCTCAAGACATGAGTTTAAAATCTAGGGCATGTTCATGTTCAGAGAAAATATATTTTGAATACATCTGTCATAACAATGTTTGAATCTGAATAGATCAGGAATATTGAAAGCTAATTAAGAATTACCATTATGTATCTTGATTCGATCTGTAGTAGAGTGTTATATATTATTTGTCACTTAACTGCCACCGGGTCATACCCAATTGCAGTTCTAATAAATGTATATATATATATATATATATATATATATATATATATATATATATATATTGAAGTGCTGTTAACTTGAATAATTATTAAAATATCCATCATAACAAACTTGAGATAAACCCGACTCCAAAAGTATTATCATGTGTTTTACACCGAATTCAGTACTGTGAATAAGGATAAAAGCATTGCTTCCTAAAAACTTTTTACTTCTTGAAATGTATTTGTAATGCACCACGACGACCCGATTTTGTACAGGAACTGAACTGTATTCATTAACCTTGAAATTATTCCGTGATGGAGTTTCATCTTGCTCTTTGCATTTGCGATATGCATCCACCACACACACGACACCCACCTCGCCAACGCGGTGTTGGCATTCATGCCAGCATCTCGTTTCCATTAAGCACTCACCCCTGCCGTGTGTTACCTATGCATGTATTCATATCAGTAACACCAAGAGTCTGAAGGGCCACCTTGGTGTTGCGATACCCTGCCCACATAACAAATCAGGTGTGTCCCAATTTAGAAGACATTTTCTTTATGCTACTGGGTTTTGTATGTTGTTAATTTGCCGAAAACACTGATCAAGAATTATTTAATTAGACATTGTGATTATTAATACATTATTTTCTTGTTTTCAGGAATTTGTTTGCAATACGTTCAGATACTTATCAATTATTTTCAGACATTTTAATTTCTCACATGTTGGAGGTATTGAATAAAACCATAGTAATGACAATACTTCATTTCGATTTTTAATACAACACAAACAATGACATCAAATTATTTCAGATATCTCACACAATACTTCCATGCTTTTTTGTTATTTTACTTTAATATAGAGAATCATGGTACAATATATGAGACTGTTTCGTCATTCACAACACGTTCTTTTATTTTTTAATTTAAAAAAATCTTATTCTTGTTTGGCCTGTGACCATCAACAGCCATGAACGACTGATAAAATAGTGGTTTATTTATACAGCAAGTTTACATTTTTTATTGTGGTTCTTTCATTTCGGACGCACTTAATATTACATGGAAAGGTCTGAATAAGGTGGGTCTGGGTAATTTCATTTTCCAACGTTTACGATGAGGATTCTGTTTACGTACTTTAAAGTGGTAGTTGAAGGTATTAGAGAAATTTTGTTATACAATTTTGCAGATCGAATGGAGAAATGTACAGTAATGGGGGTGATACCGAGTTCTTGATGGAGTTGAGACTTTGGATTAATCTGGGTGCTTTGCGGAGGTGTGTGTGTGTGTGTGTGCGCGCGCGCGTGTGTGTGTGTGTGGGTGTGCGTGTAACGGAGGTTGTTGCATTGGTAACGCAGAAATTCATGAAATGAGTTGTTGGTAATTGTAGGGTTTGATGTTGGATGGGGTAGTGGGTAGGAAGAGCTTTTCTGGTTAGCATTTTTTGTTATGATTCGCATTCGCGACTAGATGCATGATGAGCCATTTTGAAATGTTCAAACTTTATCACATCGTCAGTTGTGGGATGTAGACTTAACCTTTGCCGTAGCGTGTGGGATAATCGCTGTTCTTTTTAGTGTGTTCGTATATTTGATATTGACGACACTGTACAGGTCCTAGTCTATGACATCATTCTTCTACGGAGATTATTAAATTAAAGATGTTTCTCAGTTTCTAGAATTCCATTCCGGCATTGTATTTTCAAAGGGTAACTGGGCACAAGGGCCACCAAGGTTTCCTGGTTAGAGTCCATCGGTCTTATGACTATTATTAAAGGGTAGCTTTTGGTGACGAGTTCTTGACAGATTTCAGCGTCTGTGTATGAGATGGTATATTTATTAATACCACTGAAATTGTTGATTTTGTTGCATCTCGATACGTATGGTAATATAGCCCTTTTGTTGATAAGATTTTTCGTAAGATGGTGTATTCATAAAATGTTCACCTTAACGTCTGTATATGGTCCTCTGACTCTTGTGTTGAAATTTGAATGTTTTAGAAAATGTTGTATTTTTTATAGTGGTTCTGCATACATCGGTGTGTCGTGGATAAGTATTGGGAGTATTTTTAATTCTTCTGAATGGGAGGGATGACTGGAAAATGAATTGGCTACATCGGGATTAGATGTAAGGTGTGAAAACCTGTTACTTGTAGGAATGTTACAGGTTGGCATTTTGTCGGGTGAAGGAAGCTGGTTGTTTTGAAGTTGTTTACATGCAGGGGGCATTTATTGGGGCTGAATTCTTGACCTCTTTAGCGAAGGCTCATGCATTTTACCTATCTGCCGTGCGGTGACGTCTGCTGGGCGATATCTCGGTAGACTGGCTGACTAGGTGTATATAGCTGTTGTTGGTGGTCCCCCGGAAAATGTAGATGATGTAGCATGTATGCATAATAGTTGTTAAGCGACTCCAAGGCTAATGACATCGCTTTAATGTTGGAACGAAGAAAACTCGGCGTTTGTGGATGTTTCCATGATCCGACATTGAATTTACAGTTATGCTTGTACGAGTTACTCGCTTCTACTGAATATTTTTTGCACTGTTTGAAGCCCACACGGGCACGCCGCTAGAGGTGCGTCGACGATTCCTCGCTGAAAATGTTTTTGAATAGCACTGATAAGTAAAACTTTCACAGAACTGCACTGAATACGAATCACAACACTAGTCCACTGAACGGTCAGCCTTGCCCCTCAAGCAGCTTATCTGATAACTGAACAGCGATAAGCTACGGTAGCCTCGTTCCGCGCAGGTCGGTAGTTAGGCTAGGAATGTCTTCTGTTTCTGTGGAAATAATGTTGCAGCAATGTGAAAATTGTCATCTAATTTTTTGGTTATTTGTATTATGTTTTGCTGTACACCTATAGATCAATTTTCGAGCGTTTTTAATTTATCAAATCCCTAGTTCGCAGTTCGCCATCTTGTATTTCATGGGGTTGACACTTGGCGAAACAGTTTGATTTCAAATTTAAATAATATTTTCTTATTTTTAAAGCAAACACAATAGCGGAGCGGAGGAATATGGAGAGACTTCAATAAACCGATCCTGTAAGAGAAACAAAAATAGTGGTTCTACAACAGCAAATGCTTTCTCGCATGTAACTTTTGCGTTATTCGAAGATTTAGAAAGTTTAAAGAAAATTGGACACGCGCAATTTTTATTACAAGCGTTCTTTGCAATATATGAGAAAAAATTGAAAAACTTTTCAAAAACTCTTGTAAAAAAATAGTCTGTTGATGCTTTTATTTCGCGAAAAAAATATTAAGAAGCAAATGTCTATATTCAGTATTGTAGTTGTAGGAAGACACAGAAAATATTTTTAACGTTTACATGTTTCAAAAATTCAGAGAATTCAATGAAAATGCGACCGATTTCACGTCTGAATCGTTCTATCTGAGGAAACACAATAAAGAAAAAATTGAAGCCATTTTTGCGAAAAGTTTAAAATGTTCTTGACTCTTCATGAGAAGTACTTTCTAACAACAAACTAACGTTTTAAAATTCTAGGAGTCGCAACAGCTGTTAGATTGATTGTGAAATATCAATTTTGATGAAAATCCAGCTTACGTATTAGCCACTAGTGTTATTCGCACACAGACAGACTATTTGTCGTAAAACCATTTTTTGGCATTAAGGATCAACATAATATGTATTCAGACAACACAATGTGTTTGCAGAAGTGATTTAATACATATAAGAAGAAGAATTATCTTCTTTTTCAGTATCAGGGATTCACAAAACGATTTTTTGAGTACAACTTGCAGAACAACACTGTTCAGCAATGAAATCGTATCTTGAATGAAATTCATAGCTTTAGCTATTTACTATTGATGAACATGAAACTATTTTTAAGTTTACGATTTTCCGTATGGAGCGGGTATAGCACTTTTCTGTTGTAATATCTTTCCTTTTGTGCTGCTATCGTACAAGTCCGCTAAGTGACTTTTATGTTCCTAAATTGCAAAATCTGGCAGAAATGGTACAACGGCAAGTACAGAAAACCAGCAGAATTCGAATAATCTTGCTTTTTTCTTTAATTTTTGCAATTTAAAAATGCCCAAGAAATAATAATTTTCATTGACAAAAACCCATACTTAAATGAACGAGGACGCATTGAACTCACGCGTGTACAGAATAAATACTGAGAATTCCTCGACTCAGCTTGCAACACAGAATCCTCGCCCTCTGCTAATGGTCCCGGGAAGCGCGCTCCCGGGTGTGCTTACTCCGTGCGTTCGGCCCCGCATTTCCCCCTCGCCGCCCCCGCACCGCTCCCGCAGCGACCCCTCGCTCCCGCAGCGACCTCCCACACGCGCCTCCGTCGTGTATTTTGGAACGTCCCCTCCTCCCTGGCTGTCAGCCCTCCCGTCACCCCCGTGCAACCCCGGCACCATCTCCCTCATGCCCACACGCTCCCCCTCCCCACACCTGCGCCAGCGCCACCGCCAGGCCTTCCTCTCTCGATCCCCGTGTTGTCTTCTCACTCTCCCGCCCTGCCCTCGCGCTCACCTGGACCCGCTCGCTCGCCACCAGGGCGCCCCCTCGCTGCCTCCGGGACACGCCTCCCCGCGCTGCTCTCGCGCCACCACCGTCCCTGCGCCGTATCTGTTACGCCCTCCCGTGGCACCCACAGCCCCGCCCCGCCTTGCATCCCCCCTGGTCCGCTCTCCGCCATCCCGTACCGCCTAGCCCAGCCTCGCCCCGCGCCAACCCTCCTCTCCCCAAAAACGTCCCGTGCGGCCCCGCGTCGTCCCCTCGCCGCCCCTCGCATCCCCGCGATGCTATCAGGCGGTTTTCGCGCTACCACCGTCCCTACGCCATATCTGTTATCCCCTCCCGTTGCACCAACAGCCACGCCCCGCCTTGCCACTACCTGGACCGCCGTCCGCCACCCCGTGGCGCCTAGCCCAGCCTCGCCCCGACTACCCGCCTTTCCCCAAATACCCCGTGCGGCCCCGCGCCGACCCCTCGCCGGCCCCTCGCATCCCCGCGATGCTCTCAGGCGGCGCTCGCACTAGCACCGTCCCTATGCCTTATCTGTTACCCCCTCCCGTGATACCCAGATCTCCGCCCCGCTTTGCGTCCCCATGGACCGTCCACCGCCACCTCGTGCCGCCTAGCCCAGCCTTGCCCCGCGCCTCCCCGCCACTCCTCAAACACGTCCCGTTCAACCCCGCGCAGCTCTCGAGCTGCCCTCGTGACATCAACGGGCCGTCGCTGAGTCGTATGTGAGTCGCTGAGTCGTATGTGAGTCGCTGAGTCGTATGTGAGTCGCTGAGTCGTATGTGAGTCGCTGAGTCGTATGTGAGTCGCTGAGTCGTATGTGAGTCGCTGAGTCGTATGTGAGTCGCTGAGTCGAATGTGAGTCGCTGAGTCGTATGTGAGTCGCTGAGTCGCATGTGAGTCGCTGAGTCGTATGTGAGTCGCTGAGTCGTATGTGAGTCGCTGAGTCGTATGTGAGTCGCTGAGTCGTATGTGAGTCGCTGAGTCGCTGAGTCGTATGTGAGTCGCTGAGTCGTATGTGAGTCGCTGAGTCCTACCTGTGATCCCCGCTCGCCTCACCCATACCGCCCCTGCACCGTCCGTCGTTGCCCACGAGTCGCCTCAGACACGTCCCCGGTGCCGCCCCGCACCATCCTCCCACTCGCTCTTCCCACCCCCGCCAGGCCGATCGGTGCGGCGGCTGGACGCTCCGGCCCATCCATTATTCAGCGCCGGCGGAGAGCGCTCACCGGCCACACAGGACGTGGGGAGGGGAGAGGGGCAAGGGCCCATGGGAATCTGGCTGTGCCCACCGATCCCCAATGAAGATGCACAATACTTCATACACAGCTCAATATTTGAGTCGTCCTGTATAACAATCCAACCATTAATCTCGACAGATCTTGGACGGTGGATGACGACAGACGTCGCGTCTGCTGATGAAGAATTTAATGAACTGGTAACAGTCATTGTAAACGAGCAGTTTTATAAACAGACTTTACATTATAAAAAAAACACTTCACATTTTAGCAATGTAATTAACACAAAACATAATTTATGGTGTTTTCAAGTCTGAGTGTTGTTGTTTGTTTTCTAATCTTAGACAAATCAATCAAATATAAATTAAACGTTCATTTGTAATGAGTCACAAAATACTACAACACAACAATACAAAATAATGAGCATTATGGATGGGCTAACGTAAAAAAAACACAAAGAGTTAAAAACTATTTCTTCTTCTCATATTCTTTGACTTTTCAATAAGTGAATATGAAAACGTGGTGCGGATGATAATTTATAAAAGTTCAGAAACTGGTGTTAATGACACTTTTTATACATGTTACGCAAATTCATACAAATCAATACTCTTGTTGACTTTTGCATTCTAGGGAACTATAGATGCCTAATACTAAGCATTTCGATGTGCATTTTAGTTCTTTCCTTGCATTGTCAATGTGACGTTAAGCTGCGGGAAAGATTTACACTCGTTTCGCAGCTGGATTCGAGAAACCAATAGTCGGCGAGAGACGTCAGTGGCCTTCACTGAAGAGTTCGTCACGCGACCGACAGCATCAAAGGCGAAGGCACGCATGAGGCATGATGCGAGTAATAAGGATGTGGATGTTAGGAGTCCTTTTAAAGCCGATGATGTAATAAATGTATACGCATGCTTATTTTGGAATAACTAAAATATTTTCAACTGATCGAATTTCAATCGAAATTCTACTGATAAGGAGCATTGTGTAGTTATTACTTTTCATAAAATATAACATAACTAAATTTATTGCAGTGAAAAATATTTATAATGAAACTCAACTTTCTCTTGCCATTGAGAGATTTCGTTTCAAGGAAATAGTGTATCAGTGTGCATGGTTTATGGTGCAAATAAATCAAACGCACGTGACCTCTACGTAATAGATAGTTGTATTTAAAAGGGAATTCGTAATAGAATTTGCTATATAGTTTGATCGTTAGTAAATAATAATTATTGTATCATTAATGATCAATGTATCTAGAATAGATTAATAATGTTACAAAAAATCAATATTTAATAAAAAGTAATTTAAAAATATTTTCTGTTCTTTCCAGTATCATATGATTAGGACAGTCGCTGAAATTATTTAATAATGTCTTAATAGTAATAAATATTATTTATTAATGATTGTATTAAAGGATAAGATAGTGCAGATAACAGAATTTATTAACTGACATTCAACATAACTAGAATACAATATAATTAAAAATGTTTTGTGATTATTTGTGTCTCCAGATAAACGCTTTTAAACCTTACGTCTTTATTTTTGAAATTGTGATGATCGTTGACAAAGTTTTGTTGAGAGCGTTATAGAAGTTGATTTTTTACGTTACATAAATTTTAATAAAATTAATTGTTCATTTATTATTTTCTATGAATTAACTAGAATTGGAAAATCCAGGAGATATTAAACGAGAAAAATTATTTGAATAAAATGTGTAAAAATATATCGTACTAAATTTCATTACCATATGTAGCAGATACATTTCATATATAACAAATCAAAACAAAAAATTGAACCAAAAGTCGCCTTGTATTTTAAAATCTATAGTAGAGAAGTGTTTTACAAAAAAATATTTAGGAGTCAGTTTAAGAGTTAGATTATTTGTTGCCAAATTTAAAGAGTATAGAAAATTCAGGCAGAATGAAATATTGACAGATAGGTGAACATTTTTTTTAAAAAAAGGGTTCTTCGGTGAGGAGAACCTAAAAATACACATTTCGTCCTAAATCTCGAGACTGAATTTTCGCACAAGAGCAGTAGTTTCTTTGTACTACACACAAGAAGAAACGAAAAAATCCCTCTATACCACGGAAGTCAATATTGTGTTATCACTTACCAAACTACCCTTACAGCTATATTTACATTATGTATCACTCCGACTTCTTGCGGTGTACCTGCGGAGCAAAAGTTCTACTTCACGTAGACAAAAGCCCTTTATTACTCCCTGTGTCCTAGATTGTCGCGTTCTCCGTTCTTCCTGCGCAAATTTGCGGAAGCGGAGCGGAAGTGGGGAGGGGAGGCGGACGGGCCTCGAGAGAGGGAGAAGAGAGGGTAGGCAACGTGCGCTGTGAACACAAACTCGGAGACCTCTTGAAATAATCACCACTCACCCACACAAGGACCGCGGGCACACGCAGTGGTTGACTGAATGCAGTTTTAAAACACACCGCGCCGCCTTGCACGTCACTGGGTTTGAGGGAGGAGGGACTGCGTTTTCGAAAACAGATATCTGACCCCCAAATTTTTGTATTCATCCATTGTCATAGTAAGAGTTACGGTTATAATTTTGTAGTCTCAATATCAGCATTCGGACTCGAAGTAAATTTTGTTTAATAAATACAAATCTTCCAAACATGTGAATGAAAAGTCTAGTAGCATAAAATCAAACCCGAAATTTGTATTGCGGATTTTTTTTATTTTGGCATCTTTATCAGGGTCCGAAAACGTATTTTTCAATGCAACTAAAAAACAACACAGGTATAATTCTATACTAGCAGGTTCTGGTGAGCTAGCTTTAAGTTGAAATATGACATTTCTTTTATGACCTTACTGCTTTCAACAAGTGTTACCATCACACTTTTAACAAGTGATTTATTTAGCACGCTGTCTCAGTTTTAATAGTCAATTATCTTTGGGTTTCAATTTATTACCTAGAATTTCGTCACTAGAAGTTTCCTTATTCGTGAATAAATTTAGTTATTATAAAGCGATTAAAAATAAAAACTACAGTAAGGAACTTCTAGTTTTTGCAACACAGAAGCTTTAATTCAATTTGCTATGCGTATATGGCAAAGAACTTTAAGTGCAACTTTTATATTTTTAATTAATCTTGATGTTCAAGCCAATATATAGCTTGAAGAGGGTTTGAATTATTAAGAAATCATACCCATCCATGTAGGACCAAACACTCACAAAATTTTATTTTCCTTTTATGGTATCTAGAATTAAATGGAAAATTAAATACAATTGGAGCGAAATAGCAACACATTTAAGACGTAATTCATTTGACTGCGTATGTTGGTTGGATGCTGCTTCAAGTCTGTTGTGTATCTCATTCACACTATTTTATTCACATTTTCATTTGTATATTTTTTTAAATATTTTATTAATAAGATGGGTGTTATTCAAAAATACTTGTGACGCATTTTGAAATCTCTCTTATTTTTGAAGGACATTCTGAAATTAAGGTTTAAAGAATATTTAACGAATATTATCAGATGAAATATTAATCTTAATTTCAATAACATTACAATAATATGTTGCGATATGACTTTCAGAAAAGATTGATGTTTTTTGGAAATTTTTCTATCGAACAGTCCTTGCTTATTATCTTAATTTCCGTAATTTTATAAAGAATCTGCTTTATCATTTCGGTTTGATTAACTAATTGTAAGAGACTGGGATTCATGGTTTGGAGTTCTCAGATGTGATATTAGGTTTTCTGTTAAAACCTGTAAATAGTTAGGACCAGAATGAAATTGAATAACAATAATAGTAATTATAATTATAATATTTCATTGATTACGGACACATAAATATTATAATGTTAGATTATCTCAAAATAATTGATACAAACTTTTTGCAAATTTACATGTGAACATGTAGTGAAGAATTTTCTGTAATGGAATACATGTAACACCTGCTCCTGATTTGTAGGCAACACATTAAACACTGGTGGATCACAGGTCACGTTCTGATGCAGTCAAAGAGATTTTGTTCATCTGCGCAAGGTTTGGGGGCATTTGTAAATTAATTGAAGGGCTCCATAAAGGATAGTACTACATCCCCTCCCAATGAAATTTACTTACAGGACAAATTGTGTCATTTTCCCCTGCTATAACTACATTGAAACTATAACATCAACACTTTGTAATCAGTCATTTGTTGTCAAATTGTATAATTCTTTCAGAGTAAAAAAACAAACAAACAAAAAACAACAACAACAGAATGCTAAGGGCTGTCGAGATCGTAAAAACTCAAATTTGCTAAAAATGTCATAGTACTGTCTTATTTCAACCCCTTCCGTTTTTAGGTCAGGAATATTTTAGCATATTTATTGTTGCTCTTTTATTTACAATAAAGGTATTTGTAATTCTTTCGATATTCTGCTCCCAGGTTGTAAACCGCTGGCCGTGATGGTCATTCTAGAGAGCGGAGGGTTGTTAGTATAACATAAACCCTTTGTAATCTGACATTTGTTGTCAAATTGTATAATTCTACTAGAGTAAAAAATGGAATGCTAACGGCTGTAGTGATTGTAAAAACTCAAATTTGCTAAAAAATGATATAGTACTGTCTTATTTCAAGCCCTTCCGTTTCTAGTTCAGGAATACTTTAGTATATTTATTGTTGCTCTTTTGTTTACAATAAAAGTATTGGTAATTCTTTCGCTATTCTGCCCCCAGGTTGTAAGCCGCTGGCCGTGGTGGTCGACCTAGAGCGCGGAGGGTTGTTCCCGCCCCGCCCCGCCCCGCCCCGCCCAGCCCCGCCCCGCCCCGCCCCGCCCGCCCCGCCCGGCGCAGGTGGCGCGTGGGGTACTCGGCGCCGCGTCGTACGGAGGCTGAGTCTGTGACCCCGGGCGCGTGCCCGGGCGCTTCACGGCGTAGGTCACTCGCGGGTGCGCGCTGCGTGGGCGGTATGTAGGTCAGGGGTCGCCCGCCTGCCCGCCCGCCCGCCCGCCCGCCCGCGCGCGAGCGGCGGGCAGCGGGCCGCACCGACCCGCCCACGCCGCCGTCCGATCCGCGCGCGCTCCCCTCCGAACGCACCCGCCCACGCACTTCTATTACACCCACCGGGTAATATTTGATCGTCTGACACCCACACAATGCGCCGCCCCTCCCGTCCGCCCGTGGACCAATCCGGGATCGGGCGGACATAGGCCCTTGTTGCGCCTCGCCACCCCTTTCGCGGGCGCGGGCTCCGAGCCCGGCGGAGGCGGCGGCGGCGGCGGCGGCGCCGCCGCGCATCCCGCGACCACGTCACGCCGCCCGCCCAATGGGCGACGCGGGGCGGGCGTGACGTGGGCGGGCGCCGGATCAATACCCGCCGGCGGAAGAGGGGCGCGAGGGCGGGCGGGCGCGGGCGCGAGCGCGGACGGGGCTGGCAGCAGGCGGGCGAGCAGGACGAGGCAGGACGAGGCAGGCCGCGAGCGACCCGGGACACCGCCGCGCGCTAGCTCTCAGCTGCCGCGGGCCCCACGCCGCGCCGCCCAGCGACCGACCGCGCCAGCGCCAGCGTCGGAGCCGCAGCCGGACGCCCTCGCAGCCGGCCCCCCTCGGCCCCAGCGGTCGGAACACGCCGCGTCGCCCGCACGCGGGCAGCAGGCAAGTGCCCGGCCCCGCACGCACCGGCCACGCGGGGCGCCACTCAGTAGCCTGCTCTCCGCGCGCAGTTGCACGTTTGCTGCGTGCCTGATATGCTTTGAATTTCCTCTCAATGGACTCTACCGGAACTCGGATAACTTTGTCGCAATTGCCGGTTACTTTCTCACCAAACTAGGAGTGATTAAATAGGGTAAATTAAAGGTGTTGTCTGGTACCAAAAATTTATTTTGCTAATGAGCGTTTCTATAACGTAGCCATCATCCTCAGAGCTAAAATTAGAATTTTTGAAACCAGACAAAACCTTTAATTTACCATATTTAATTATAAGAAGGTCTCTATCTCACCAGCGGTCTAATTAATAGGAGCGATTATTACAAATTTATTGAAAATAAGATTGCTTCACTAGTAGTTAAACCTTGCGTAAAAGCCCATTATAGACGGTCCGAAAGAATTAGCCTTTAGCACGCATTTCTCAGCCATTTTGTACAATGGAGAAAGCTAAATCGAAGGGACAAAATAACCCAGTTATATCAGTATGGCGTACGTCACTCTTTAAGTGAATATATTATTCCTTGTAAGACAATTGCTAGAGCATCTGCGGCCGCACGTGCTTCAATAGCCGGCGGAGTAGAACAAAACTACTCATCAATTCGCGATATAGAAAGACCACCGTACGTGTGAATCAAGTAACGGGCGCGTCTCTCAATGTTGTTCCGCCTTCGCCCCATTTACAGTCCAAGAAGCACCGCAGGGCAGCGACCGCTCGGGCTGTCTTCCGCGTCCGCTGGGCTTTCGCCCGCCTCAAGCAGGCGCGACGCCCGCGCGCCACCTAGGGGTGTCCGCGCCCGCCACGTTGCTCCTCCCCGCCCCTCCCGCCCTCCCCGCCGCCACCCGCGCGTGGCTTCGTCCGGCCGCCGGGCGCGCGTGCCACGGCCATTGCACGAAAAATGCTTTGACAAACAGAAGGAAATCTAATGGGTAAATGAGAACACACACCAGAAAAAGATATATTAGAACGGGTGGTGATTTAATGCGTTTTAAGAGGGTTGAGTTAAGTTGACGTAGCAAAAAACATCGCTAATTTGACCCGACAAGCTTCTTTCACGTATTTATTACTACGGCTCTGGTCTTCGGACCCCGCAATTAACAACTAGTGGTGCCACAGAGTAGCACAGATTTTCTCGTACTAGTTTGTTTTCTAATTTATTCGGTCTGTTCAAGTCCCAATTTTCGGACTTGCCCTATCCTCTGGCCAGCTGCCATCTATCGCCGCCCAAAGTACATTTTTTTGAAATTTTCTCAACTGTATCCCTTTACTTTGTCCTACTTTCCTGGGTTACTATTACTAAAGTGTTCCTTCTTAATTAAATACGCGTATTTCACACTTTTTAAATAATATTTTAGAGGGTTGTTAAAAGAAGAAAGAAACAAAACACTCGCGTCCCGCGCGGCGTGGTCGTCGCGGATAGGCCGCTCGTCAACGAGGACGTCGCGCGCGGTCAGAAATAGCCTGGCGCGGATGCGGGTCAATGCTGGGCGATCGATGCAGGACGCGGTTCTCTGAACCGCGCGATTCCGATGCACGACCAAATTACTTACAAGGAAACGGAGATATTTATGTAAGGTGAAGCATGCCTTGCTGGAACTACCTTCTGTACTCTGACGTTGAATTCGGTAAATAGTTCAAGTTCAGCGAACGTGCGGCATGAACATTATGAATCGTAAACTTGGTTCCGAAGAAAATGTTTTATACTTAAAGAAGATATAGTTAGCACGGAAATCGGACTTCTCTTAAGGGAAGTGAAGAAATTCTATTAGGGTAATCAGGCATGGCTTCTTTAAGAATGTTAATAAGGTAGCATGCAATTGATGCGTGACCTACCTTAAAACATTAGTCTGAAATCTTATGCATTCTTTAGATTACTTTTAGAGCAAAGCAACCAACATGCACTGGATTCTATCAGAAATGCTGTAGTTTATAGCAGCTGTTTAAAATATAGTTAAGCAATCTGCAAAACATTTCTGTTTCAAATTATCTTTGTTGTTCTCAATGACATTTTGCGATCATAACGAAATAGATATAGATATACAAGTAGATATAGAAATAAGGTTTTTAAATGTAAAAAAAGATCCCTGATAACGAACATTCGATTGCGGCAGTCTATGTTTGGAACCATAAGTATTCTCCTGACGTGTGTGTTGAAATTAGGAAGAAAACTTTCTTAGTAAATGTTTTCGATATGTTACGATTTTAAATAAAATATTTGAAAATACAATTGTGTTTCCTGTAGAGAATCTAAATTTGAGTTGCATTTACAAAGGAATATGATACTTGGGCTCAGGATTACTTGGCAGAGTTTTATGGTGGCCAGTGAAATGGTAGTTTAAGGTGAAGTCACGTATCCAGCGTATTTGCTTCCTAACAAAATATCCTTCGGTGTTTAGATTAAGCCTTAAGAGTAGAGAACCATAATAGACCTTATACTACGGTCATCACATAAAGTAAGGTTTCCACGTGCTCAGAATGACCTATATGACCTTGTATGACCCCCTATTCAAACACTGACTTTAAAAGATCCGCATCAAGTTACATTGTCTTAAAACATAATTTAGGAAAAAACACAATTGTCTTACAAGGCTTCAAAATAATTATTAATTGCAGATTAATACGTTATATTCGTAACATGTAATTTGTTTACTTTTACCTGTTAAATGTTAATAGTACATTATTATATTCATGATCAGTCATCAATCGTTTTTATTCTCATTTCTTCACCGACTATTCCAAAAGACTAAAGGAGATTTCTTGACTAACAAACATTGAAAGTACATTTTGATTTTACGCAAAAAAATCTTTAGAATAATACACCTTTGGAAAGATAAAGGCATGTGAAATTACTTGAATATATCATTCGGTAGTTCATTTTCCAATGGTATTTATCTTAATGATATATTGCAACAAAATACTTTGCAAATATTTGAAGTCATTGTATAGTCAGTCTCAATTAACTCTATAATGGCTTTATTTTTAGGGAGTCAAACGAAAAATTCCAAAACGAACATTTTGCATCACAAAGTCTCTCTTTTCTGAGCCTTTAGTTAATTTACCTTTGGATTTTCGTTCCCGGATAAAATGGAAAGCCAAATAACAAAAGAAAATTTATGACGATCAGACAATCGTTACAAAAGTAATTTCAGATTTCCTCAACTTTTGACAGGTGTAACATTTTTAAAGGTGTTCACAATACAAACTATTGATCGCTTTGCTTAGAAACAGAATGTAAAAGGGAGAATTGAAGATTTAGTTTATGAAAAAAGAATCATTTTCAATCACTGGTATTTATCTTAAATACTGGTTTGTTTGTATGGCTATGGCCGCGTGTAGGTGAATTCACCCTTGTAGGTAAATAAGTCGCGGATTGAATTGTGAAATTTTTGTACTAAATTTCTGAGGGACTACTTTTTACTTATTCGGCGAAGATCGTGGAAGTGAAGTATTCTGAATATGGAACGTTTCGGATAAAATTTTTGGAGAGGGAAGACAGGTGCCGCAGTAGATAATTTAGATAGTAGACAATTTAATAGAGAACCTGGAGACTTCGGTTTCATCTTAAGAAGAGGAAAATATATCCCACTATCTCGATATGTTCAATATGAAGGAGAAAATAAATGAGGTTCGAATCATGAATTTCGAATTGTAGAGGCCCGATTGAATATATAGTTTTACGAGAGTAATTTCTAAATTTCTCAAAAATCCATTCACACAAACAAATCTGCATTATTATAGGGCAGAATGTACTTATATATATTTTTCATATTACACACGTGTCAGAGCGCGTTTTCGAAGTACGGGTGATTTCCTGAAGGCTACCATGAGAAAAGAAGTGAGAGGTCGAGGGTTCCACTATGAATAAAAAAGTTCGAAACAGTGCTATGACAAGTTTCAGAGAGGCTAAATATGAGGCTTCCCGATCTTAAGCAACTTATTGAAGGCGTAGGGATTCATTGATAAATGCGACGATGTCGCCTAAAGTTAGGCAATTTGCCACACACATTCCCAGGTTTGCTTTGGTTGTCATTGTATTAAAATCTCCCCCTGCTGTAACTCCTCAACCTTCATATTACTAGATAAAAATTATCTACGGAATTCATTTTATACTACTTCTGTTTGTCATAATATTTCAGAAGCCTCACGTTGAAAATATATCAAAGAAGAAATGAGTTATCTAAGATAAACCAATTTTTTGGTAGCACATAATATTTATCTCGTGTAAACTCAATATTTTGAAAAAAAGGATATAAATAAATGAAATGAAAACAATCGATTTATATCTTTCAAAAGATTACATCTTGAGACATTCCTGCCAACCAGATAATATTAAAAAAGTGGCAAGGTGCAAAGAATGAATCGAAATTCATAAATTATTCATACCTTCGTATCGGAATATTCGACGTGTGTGTCACTGACCTTACTTTCTGCCTTGTGGATCGCTCGTCAGTCTCAGCAATATCCTTGAAGTTTTCTTACATAAGACTGGACAAAATTCAGAATTATTTGTGTAGCGTCAAGCGTTAACGTTAAGCATTCAGCGTTATTTGTGTAGAGGTACAGTTAAATTGATATGGCGTTTTGATAAGAGATTAGTTAGGTTTATGTTGTTTTTTAAATACTGAATAATGAAAAGCTGCGAGTTTACCAGAGGTTTTATGAAATTATAATGAGAAGTTAACTTAAATATTTGATTAGGTCATATTTTGCAATACTATTTGCATTTTAATAGTTAGTTTTAATTTGTAATGCCAGGGCTCTGGAAAATCCATCGATTGGCACACTCCTGACATTAGAGAAATTGCTGCAAATTTTATAATTGGAGCCTAGAAGAATCTTCGTGTTGCAGGAAAATTATGACTGAAAATGATAGCTACTAAATAGCGGCACAACAATGAATTCATATACTTCATCAACAATGAAGTGATATTTATCCACCACATCAGGAATTCCTCGGCTCAGCGAATACGGCATCAGATTAGGATAAAATTGCCTGAGAATTTAATTTTGACGGCCTTTGGACAGTGTGGGTTTACTTGCCGTGAGTGCGACGTGGCCATTGTGAATTTTTCGCCTTTCGAAAATCCACGCACCTGAGTCGAAATTGAGCCCGCACTCTGGTGGTTAAATACTTTTCGAGATCCGTTGAATTGTAATTCTACTCTAGGACTATTTTTATTTTTTACTAGTAGACTCGGCAAAGCTTTGCTACGGCAGCGTCTTACACATCACATGCTACTGGTCATGATTTACTCACATTTTACGTTACGCTCAGCAAAAATTCTATTGGAAGTAAGACTTTCTCGCGAATACGGGTTTATTTTGTTCTGGTTAGGAAATGGTTGTCAAATATCCTATTGTTAAAACGTTCTCCCTCACGTTTGTACATGCGTTCGCTATGACATTGTCTTGGAGAAATTTGATTTTCTTGTCCGAATTAACGTTCAAGTAATAATATATCGCCCAATATTTCACAATCGCAGGGGCAGAATTCTCGTATGCAACCACAGACATTCTTAATACTTGACGGTGCGGCGCGTTGCGTGGACCTTCTGCTCAGGGGCGCGTGAGTCATCATAAACGCATTACTCGTCAACAACACGACAGACAGTCGCGTGCGACAGGCATACTCACTTTCTCTTTTATTTAAATATAGGTTTGAGTGTCTGAGAACGGCACTATGAAACAAAACTATTTTTGCCTGTTTAAGTATATTAGCTACAAGAAATTGATTTGCGACAGCAGGCAGATTTTACGTTTTGAAAGCGGATGCGTCTACAGAAGCATAGGAGGCGCGCTTTATTGAATTGATATTGTGCTATTTGGGCGATATATCGCGAAGATTCATATCACGGAAGTGGTCGATTTTTGATAATCATCGCAGCTGAAGAATTCTAGTAGCAAACTCCTCCAGTCGGTGGTTTCCGTTACTTATTCTGAACATTTTCAGATAAATACGAGCGTGATATCTAAGTACATCGTGAATCATGAATAACATTCACTGAGTAAAATAATTTTTTTTCTTAAAGAAATTCCAGGCGTGTGGTGGAACAATGGAAAAGTGATGGCTGTTGTTTGTAAATGGTGTATGAAAGAAGAGGTATTGGTTTACATATAACATAAATGAAGAAATATATAAAATAGGTTAGATTTTTACAACCATATCAGAGATGTGCACAGCGTAAGAACGGAAGGATGTTCCTTTATCAGAGATGTGGTAATAGTTGAGATGTGGTAATAGTTGGGGATGGGGCATCAGAAGGAAAGTATCAGGTTTTCGATCTGCTCTAAGAATGAGAATAGAAGCAACTTGGGAAAAGAAGAATACCGCGCAGTGTAAAAAAGAAATGCGTAAATTATATTTTTTTTGCGTTACAGACAAGAAAAAAGATGAAAATAATATAGAAGCTCAAGACAGGAATGTTAGGCATTCAACGAAAGGGGAAAATGAAACGTTTCCAGAATCACTGAGAATTTCAACAGATTGTAACAACCATATCAGAGATATGCACAGTGTAAGAACGGACGGATATTTCTTTATCAGAGGTGCGGTAATAAATGAAATCATGGGGATGGAGCATCAGAGGGAAGGCATCAGGTTATCGATCTGCTCTAAGAATGAGAATAGAAGCAACTTGGGGAAAGGAAGAATACCGCGCAGCTCCTGACCCATTTTCAAATCCGTGAATATCTCCGTCATTCGCCTGGAATCGAGGGGCTAAAACCACGGAAATGACCGATCAGAGCAGCCGGCCTCTAGAATCCCAATTCAGGCAGAGCTACTTAGTTGGAGTTGAAAATTCACCACAGTCAGGATTCGCGGATAAGGCCCCCACGTGCCTGGGAGGGCACAGGAAGCTTCTTGCTGAAGCGGAGGCGGGAGAAGGCGGGCGGGCGGGAAGGCGGAGGCGAACGGGTGGAGGCGGGCGGGCAGAGGCGAGTGAGAAGGGGTGGGCAGGCGGAGGTGGGCGGACTGGAGAGGGCGGAGGGGGGCGGAAGTGGGTAAGGGAGGTGGTGGAAGCGGCGGAGGTTGGCGGGACGAGGCGAGCGGGCCTAGGCGGAGCAGAGGCAGTCAGGTGGCGGGTTGGCGGAAGTGGGCGGGCGGAGGTGGGTCGGTCCGAGGCGGGCGGGAGTAGGTGGGCGGACGGAGGGGAGCGGGCGGTGATGAACAGTGGTGGGCGGAGGTGGTGGAAGAGGACGGAGACGGGTGGTCGGAGGCCGACTGGCGGACGATAAGCGAGTGGAGGGGGCGCGCAGTGGCTGACGGGTGGGGTGGGCGGGAAGAGGCAGGCAGGAGCTGGGCGAAGGTGGGCAAAGCAAGCAGGTGAAGGTGATGGAAGATGGCCGAGTATGGCGGGCAAAGGTGGGTGTGCGAAGATGGATCGGGCAGTGGTAGGCGGGGAGGGGGGGTGCAGAGGCAGGGACCGGAGGCCGGCGGTCAGAGGCGAGCGGTCCTAAACGGGCAGAAGCAGACAGGTGGAGGTGATCGAAGCAGGCGGTAGCGGGTTTGCGGAAGTGGGCGGGCGTAGATGGGTCGGTCCGAGGCGGGTGGGAGTAGGCGGGCGGACGAAGGCGAGCGAGCGGTGACGAACACTAGTGGACGGAGGTGGTGGAAGAGGGCGGAGACGGGTGGACGGAGGCGGGCGGTCGGAGGATTAGCGGGTGGAGGGGGGCGCGCGGTGGCTGTGGTGTTGAGGGGGGCAGGGGTGGGCGGGAAGAGGCAGACAGGAGATGGGCGAAGGCAGGCAGAAGCGGGCAGGTGGAGGTGATGGAAGGTAGCCGAGTAGGGCGGGGGGAGGTGGGTGGGCGAAGGAGTGTCGGGTGGAAGCAAGCGCGGGGGGTGTAGAGACAGAGACCGGAGGCGGGCTGACGGAGGCGAGCGGCGGGGAGATTACGGAAGCAGGCGGTGGCGGGTTGGCAGGAGTTGGCGGGCAGAGGTGGGTCGGTCCGAGGCGGGTGGGAGTAGGTGGGGTGTAGGCGAGCGGGCGGAAGCAAGTAGGGGGAGGTGATGGAAGCGGGCCGAATAGGGTGGGCGCAGGTCGGTGAGGGGGGTGGGTCGGGCGGCGGCGGGCAGTCGGAGGCGAGCGGACCTAGACGGGCAGAGACGGGTAGGAGGAGGTGGGCGGAGGCAGCCAAAGGCGGGAGGAGGCGGGCGGACGGAGGTGGAAAGAAAGGGACGGTCGGGGGCGGGCGGCGCGGAGCGCAGCCGAGCACCTTGGAGTGGGAGGCGGGGTGGGGGCCGGAGGGCGGCCGCGACCTCGTAAAGGGTCGGCGAAGAGCCCTCTAGAGGCCCGTACCCGCGCGCCTTTATATTCCGCCGTGGCACTGGCCGCTGGAATATTTCTCCGTAATTGCGACCTGATTTGATCGACCGCGCTCAGTCGACCGGTCGTTTTGTTGTAGATTCGTGAGAGTACGTTTTAGTACGCGCGGGATCAGATATACGTACTCGTGTAAATTAGAATGTTTCATGGGCATAGCCCAGCAATTTAAAGAAAGGCTAGATCTACGCATGCGCAGAAGTGGTGGCGTTTTGAGTTCACACTCTCAGTTTCCACCTTCTGCTGAAATGAGTATAAATGTCGGGGTCACCCTATACGTTGAGGGACACCCAAGCATATCTCTAGGAACGCTATTAAGGAATACTGAGACATAAAAGGTAATGTATTATAAATCTAACAATAAACAACAATAAACAACTGCATTGGCATATATTGTTCCGAATCTGGAACTGAAGCTTCTTACATTGGAGGTCCGATGGTTGAGTGTGGCCCATGTTACAATTTTCGACGTGAACTAAATAGCTAGGTCGAATCTGGCCAAGAATCTATATAAGAATTCTACAAGTCACAGTGTTGTGGGGGTCGTTTCTGCGACTTTCTCGAATGAGTTTCAGACGAACGGGACAGCAGTGCCTTAAATCACAGTCAAGAATCACGTACAAACTTGCATCCTCTGTTCCCACCCATAAGGATGGGCGACGGGGTGATTCT
The DNA here is from genome assembly GCA_038098605.1 of Gryllus longicercus. NCBI lineage: Eukaryota > Metazoa > Arthropoda > Insecta > Orthoptera > Gryllidae > Gryllus > Gryllus longicercus. Next base: position 346,995 of record JAZDUA010000603.1, on the reverse strand, counting down.
CCATTCTAATTTGGAACAAGATCATTGGTTCAAAAATTTTCCGATAGACGTCAGAAGTAACTGCGAGATCCCTGAATCCTGCATTTAGTAATCAGGTAATCTGCGTATATCCATTTGTTACAGACGGTTATATGCGTTCTGGTTTACTTTTCGAGGCACGTGGTGTGTCCTTAAACATGTCTCGGTCTATTGGTGGGAAACTGAAAATATTTTTCGTTGTCCAACCAGAACGTTTCGAGAGGATTCTCAAAAACATGTACGGGGGTTATGCACATTAAAAACTCGTTTTTGAGGGTTTTAAGAAACTCTCAGGGGTTCTCTACAGCTCATTCGATTCCTTTCGACAAAAACATTCGATTTTCACTGTTAGCGAGTAACTTTTAAAATATTCAGAACTCTATAAAAATATAATTTTGGATGTTTGAATGTGCCTACGGTGGTGCAACGCTGTGAATTACAGTTCTCTTCTGGTAATAACACGAATTGTTTCTTGATTAATCAGATTGACGATTTTAAATATAATTTTGAAATGAATCATTAAAAAAGATACATTTTCATGTGTTTGGAGGGTCCGTGTCAGATAACTGTATTATATTTTAAAAATTCGTATGCATTTCTTCATTATGAACTTGCATAGCATAAAAATAAATTTTAAAAATAAAAATAGCTTCTGGAGGCACCATCACAGCTAATGAAATGTCTACTAGTTTCCATCTTTTTCATTATGGAATTTATAATTTCTCCTTTGGATCTCGTCACTGTTACCTGACCATCTAGCCATCGCAGTAGCGATGACTTCTCATTCATATCCCTCGTAACCCCTGAGTAAATTACCCATTAATTATACGCATATGTTATTTACAGTCTTCAACAGGAAGCGATTCCATCTGCAAAATTCAGTTTTTATAAATTGCGAATAGAGTGTTCGGAAACTGAAACATTTTAATTTCAAAGGGTATTCTAAATTTTCCTTTCATCCTTTAGATTCAAGATTTCTATGTTTTGATTATGTCAGACGTATGTACGTTGGTGTAAAGATTTTTTTCTTCTTTTCGGTATGTTGAAGTACCACTGAAAATTGTTGGGTTGCAGGAAAGAACTGCTTAACCCCCAAATCACAGTTTTCAGAAAAATGTTTTAAAAGATCTCACTGATGATTTTGTCACATTTCTTTCACTGGGTGGCTAATGTCATGCAGTATATTTCTTATTGGTAGAAGAAGTGAATACAAACAGCACAATGGATTGTCGAAGTTCATGGCAAACGGTACAAGCTTCGTGCATTGAACTATTGGCCGTGGACCATTGATTACTGCGAAATCTCTTGTTCTCTGCATTCTTCTGTTTTATAATATCTTTTATTTGAATTTCTAATAGTTATTCTGTACACGGAATTCTATTGAAGTTCATAAGCAACGAAACGAAAAAACGGCTTTACCCGGATTAAGCCATTTTTCCATTCAACTCTCAATTGTTCGCAGTTCTCTTGGGAACCCTAATATTGCCCATATAACTTTTATAAAAGCACTCTCAAATTCCCTTGCGGGCTTTAAAGCTTTCCATTTCTCTGAAGGGATTATCATTTCCTAGAAAAATCATACTACCCGGTACTTAACCATAAAAATCCGCGTCTGACGTGTAAGTTGAGAGAAACTCGACAATGATCTGTTGTGGCTAGAAGTATTAGTACTTATGAGCTGCAACCACTTTAGCAATTTTAATGTTATTGTACGTGATTTATTTTCGATAAAAAGAAGTAAATCGTTGCATTAAAATAAAATATATCATCATCAAGTGCATCGCTGTAGGCAGCATTTTGTTTTTAAAATAAAATGCATCTCACCTTACGTCTGCAAATCCATCAGGAAGTATGTTAGCTGAGGCAATATTGCGTAGACTATCTGTACTTTTCTGAGTAAAGCTGAAGTCTGTACGGGTTTAAGTCAGTGTATAAAATTCTCTCTTGAGTTGTTTTTCCCTACTTACAAATGATTGATATGTGTACACACAGAATCCCAGAACAGAGGAGGGACCAAATAAATTCGTATCTTTTAGATTTAGAACGTCCATAAAGGAAGAAGGTAATTAAGATTTTTATGGCTTTAATAAAGCCGATTTAGAGTGATAGAGGAATGTAAGAAGGGTTCTCATTCTCATCCTCTAAAGTTACGAAATTTCGGTACATCATGTAGTTAGGATTTAATCATTAGGTCCTAATTCCCAAGTGCATTAGAGACGACATGATACCTGGGTACATCCATCTCTTCGAATTCAGGAAAAGCGCCTATAACGGGAGATTCACAACCAATATCAAAGTTAAGAGAGCCAACACGATGTACCTTCAACGATTTGACGAAATTTATCGTCATCGATTCTTGAAAAAGGAAGCTGACTACGTCATTTGTATCAGTGCCATTGCACTGTGGTTTAGTGTACCCGCTTGTAGAGTAAGATGTGTTCATGAGATCTGTCATTTTTCTATTGTATTTTAAAAATAGATTTCTAAGAATATAACATGCAAAAATAGAGTAAGAACTCACGGAAGGGAACTTCGTTTTCGTTGAAGGTGAATGGAGTTGCAGACAATCGTGAATTCATGGCGGTCATATGCGTCAACACGCCCTCCAAATCGTTAATAAATAATATTATTTTAAAGGATGAAAAGAAACATTTACACGTTAAATAGAATAATCGAATAACAATTATGTGGTCAATTATCGAAGTTCTCTGGTCGACAATTCCAGAATTTTACGGCTTCTAATCAACGACTGCATAACGATTTAGCAGTCAGGTGCCGTCGTAAGAGCACTGTCCGAGTTTATTACGGTGAACTGCAGGACCGTGACTTTCTCTCCCCTCCCCGTCAAATTGAATCAGCTCCTGGGTGTAGCATTGAAAGTCGGATAGACACGCGAGCTTTGAGTTAAGCAGAGGATGTGTCGTTTCGACAAAATCCTGCAGTACGTCGGTAGTGCTTAAGATACGTTGCGTTGAGAACACGAATGCTTTGGGTTTACAGTGTCTTATGCTGAACGTGCCTTATGATAAGCGTCACTCGTGATGAACATATCTAGAGATGTGCTAGATGTATTGTGCTGAGCATGTCTAATGCTGAGCGTGTCTCATTCTGAGCATGTTTTAAGGTCGGTATGCCCTTTATTGAGCGTGTCTTGTGCTGAGCTTGCCTCATGCCTAGTGCTGAGCATGTCTAGTGCTGAGCATGCCTAGTGCTGAGCATGTCTAGTGCTGAGCATGTCTAGTGCTGAGCATGTCTAGTGCTGAGCATGTCTAGTGCTGAGCATGTCTAGTGCTGAGCATGTCTAGTGCTGAGCATGTCTAGTGCTGAGCATGTCTAGTGCTGAGCATGTCTAGTGCTGAGCATGTCTAGTGCTGAGCATGTCTAGTGCTGAGCATGTCTTGTGCTGAGCATGTGCAGTGCTAAGCGTGTCTAGTTCTGAGCTTGTTCGGTGCTGAGCGTGCTGGGCGTTTCTAGTGCTGAGCATGTCTTGTACTAAGAGTGTCTCATGCTGAGCTTACCTAGTGCTGAGGGATTCTCATGCTAGCATATCTAGTGCTGAGCATGACTAGTGCTTAGCGTGCCTAGTTCTGAGCATATTCGGTGCCGAGCGTGACAGGTACTAAGATGTCTAGTACTGAGCGTGTCTAGTGCTGAGCGTGTCCAGTGCTGATCGTGTTCGGTGCCGAGCGTGTGAGGTACTGGGCATGCCTAGTGCTGAATGTGTCTTGTGCTGAGCGCGTCCATCGCTAAGAGCGCGCGGCGCGCCTGGTGTGTTGCAGCCGGAGGCGCGAGCCCAGCCGAGTCGTCCGCCCGCAGCCGCGTCTTCGCCGGAGGCCGCCTTACGCTTGGATGACGCCACTCCGCGCCCATGTGCGGCCTGGCGTTTAGGACAAGGAACAGCCCCTCGCAGAAGACTTCCCTCCGCTGGGGCGACTGCTGTAGCCACCGGCCCCGGCCCTCGCCCGCCGCCCCCGGCCCCGCCTCGCCCTCTGCCATCGCCTCCGCCGCCGCCGCCTCCGCCTCTGCCCGCCGCTAGCCTCCTCTGCGTCGCCACCCTCGCGCCGCCGCCGCCGGCACCAGTCGCCGCCATCGCCGCCGCCGCCGCCGCCGCGCAGTTCAGAGCACTATTTTTGTGACAGAGCATTTATTTATTTAGAGCTCTCTGAGCGAGTACTGAAGTTTTTAATTTAGAACTACAAGAGAATATTTTAGTACAGGAACAGAACCAAACAGTATTCATACACTTGGACTGGTAGTTCTCAAGCACGAAGCTTCTAAAGCTGTTTCTTCCTTCAGAACAAGTGGTAAATAGGTGGGTATTTGCTGAAATTCTCCCAGAATGGTGATCGATATCTCAGTAACTTAGCAATACCTACAATTCATTTTAATTTGTACACACGTATACTAGGGAATCCCTTTAACTTCTGAGTCTTTTTTTAAAAAAATCTGTATAAAATAATGGTATGGAGCAAAGCGTGGTACTATATCGTATTTTACATTTTCCTCTCACGTTCAACCTCAGGATTCAACCCTAAACGTGACTGAACGCCTCATTCTAGAGGCAAATCGTGGCTGTCAAACATCGCTGACCGTGACAACGTAGTGGAGACGGTGGTGGGGAGAAAAATACGTCTTTCTCAACTTGCGATGTACACTTTGTGTTACAAACCACACATTTTGCCAGCCTTGCATTCATTACAATTTAACCCTTCAATTGCTTCGAACCGGCCGACTGTGAGTCACGCGTCTTGCGTCATACTCCTCATTGAGGGCCCCGTTGTGAGATGAGCTCGCTTGCACATAGATACCCAGACGCAAGACCTCCCAGTCATCATACAGCTGTAGGGATAGTTGAAAGCGCGTCTGCACCAGCGAACTCGTCCAGGAGCTCCCGAGCCATCGCGGTTCCATCTTGTCTTACCATCTTGTCTTACCATCTTGTCTTACCATCTTGTCTTACCATCTTGTCTTACCATCTTGTCTTACCATCTTGTCTTACCATCTTGTCTTACCATCTTGTCTTACCATCTTGTCTTACCATCTTGTCTTACCATCTTGTCTTACCATCTTGTCTTACCATCTTGTCTTACCATCTTGTCTTACCATCTTGTCTTACCATCTTGTCTTACCATCTTGTCTTACCATCTTGTCTTACCATCTTGCCTTACCATTTTGCCTTACCATCTTGCCTTACCATCTTGCCTTACCATCTTGCCTTACCATCTTGTCTTACCATCTTGCCTTACCATCTTGCCTTACCATCTTGCCTTACCATCTTGTCCAGAGGCTCCCAGCGACAACCTGACTGAGCGTAACACCACGTCCAGAGGCTACCACGCGAGGAAATATTTTGCTTATTAAATCGTCTATAGCAATCAAAAGGATGTGGAACATAAACGAAAATTTTAGAAAAATGGTAATCAGAGAACACTTATTAAATGAAACGTTCGCAAGGGGGGGGGGGAAATAAATAACAAATCTCTAATGAAACATTGTAACACGTGGTTAGATAACGCTTGTTAAACCGTAATGAGATATCGATCGCATATTCTTACTAATCCCCTGCGGCGAAAAAAAAAGTCTATGGGAATTACGGAGCTGCGTCGTCCTGTTGCGCAGAAGCCGCCAAGATGATCAACATCGCGGGAGTCATCTCGATCGTGCTCTTCTACATCATGATCCTGGGCGTCGGCATCTGGGCCGCGCGCAAGAAGGAGGCGGGCAACGACTCCGAGGAGGAGGTGATGCTGGCGGGCCGCAACATCGGCCTCTTCGTCGGCATCTTCACCATGACAGGTGAGTCACCTGCGGCAATTTTGTTTGTATTATCCCAACCACTTAAACATAAAAGTTTGTGATACAGGATAGTCTGTATTTTTTTAAATTTAAAATGTGTTCATTTTTATGTTAAAGTCAAAGTATTTATTATTATTAATTATCATTATTATTATAATCATCATCATTATTATCATCATCATCATTATTATTATTATTATTATGTTAAAATATTTCTTGCATAATAATCACTTTATTTAGTTGTTATGGAAAATAAACCAGTCCATCGAAACTTACTTAGATCTGGAATTGTGGGGACCAGCGTTAAGGCCCTTTCACAATGCAAATGTAAACATAAGCATAACGCAAAGACGTAAACATTAACATAAGTGATAGGATGAAGTATGTGTAACATAAACGTAAGCAAAGTAAGAGTTTCTATTGGCTGGGAGACATTCTAGTTTACTATTGGTTGGATGTGAGAATCGTTTTCGTGGTGTCGACTGTGTCTGTGGCTCATGGTACATGTCGTTAGTTCGTCTATCGTCTTCGATCAAATTTTGATACTCGATTTTGAGTTTATGTACTGTGATTGGTTCATTTCTTATGTCTCACTTAAGCATAAGCACAGAAGCGTGAAGCTTGCTAGCTTTTAAGTTAACAACGTCTCACGTGTTATGCTCATGCGAACGCTTAGTGAATGGGTCCACTTAGTCCTAACTTTTATGTTAACGCCATGCTTATATTTATGTTTTGATTGTGAATGGGCCTTTAAGACAGCACCTTACGGTTCGAGTGTTGTAGTGATAAGGAGGCCTCACGTTCGATTCCAAAAAAGTGCTGAAAATTTGCGTTTTGCGTTTAGCATCGATGAGTTTGTGGGGCCTTTCAGTTTCTAATTTGTAGCCTACTGCTCAGATCAGTGGTTTCCTTGATTGCTTCCAGGTAAATGCGAAAGAAGAACCATAGAATACAGACCATACAGACCGCGCGTAATAATTCCTTCCCTGTCCTGACTTAAATTCCCCATTCTTAGGGCAAAGCGAACTCGATATCAAATATTTGTCTAGTGTCAAAGATAGGCGTTTTTTTCAAGCAGTCGAACTATTCAACAAATAATATTCTTATGGTAAATCAGAGTTTGATGTACGACTCTCGTTGTAGAAATGTATTTGGTGGAAATTGAAACAGTAGTGAATGACGAAGTCGCAGTTTATTATTTTTAATTATACGCATAAGACATTATGATGTGTGGACTCGACGGGAGTATGTAATAATCCTTCAAAATATGCTTATTAAATATTTTGACGTCTACAACATTTCGAAAGATTTTAGTGTTGCTATAAGTAGATCTAACATAACGAGCTTGTATGCTTTTGTATCAAATACCAAGCATGAAACTTTTGCATCTTCTCATTTGCTAAATTTATTTTTATGTTTAATTGTTTGTCAGAACAATATGACTGTACTGTGGAACATCTTTGCAATTCTTTTTACATCTTAAAGTTATGTTAAATAGTTCAATTTATAGATAATAATGAAAAAGATGTAATTTGATAAAACTACTTTTGTCGAAGAAAGAAGATACGTGTGATCTGCGTGGAAGAGGGTAAGCGTCAGATGCACAATATTTTTAATTTAATTGAATGAGTGAAAATATCTCAATATTCCACAAATTCAAGAATGGGACTGACATAATTCCACCTGATTACAATAGTAATAATATTAATAACTATCAGTATTAAATTACTCATTATAAATCTTAAATGCAGGCCTTGTCTTGGTTACACTAAGTATACGTTCAAGAAGCCTTCTCGGCTTTGGGCACCAACCGTTGAAGTTTGCACGGCATCGGCCTCACTGTCACTTTTCACGCGGAAAGAGACCAGAGCGGCTCCTGCATAACGAACGCTTTGCCACCGCTCGGGGACCTGACACAAATATTCGCGTGGGAGGAGAGGCCGTGGGTAATAAATCGCAGCGCAGGTCCCGTGGCGGCGGCGGCAGCGGTGGCAGTGGGGCTCGATACCAGCGCCCGCCATCGATCGCCAGCCTACCTGGCGACTTTCGGCTCCTGCCCCGCCCCCACGTCCGACGCCCTCCCCCCGCTCCGGCGGTCGAACGTGCTCGCGCCTTGCCTGCCCCGCGTCGTCCCTCCCCCGCCCGTCCCCGCCCCGCCCCCGCTCCCGATTCCGCCCCGCCCCAACCCGCCGCAGATCCCACCCCGTCCTCCGGTTCGGGCCTCACCCCACACCTGCCCGAGCTCCGGCCCGGCCCCTGCCCCGTCTCATCTCCCAGCTGCTCACCACGGTCTCGCCTCACCCCATTTCCGGGCAGTGTCTCTGCCTCTCCTCCTTCTCCGTTCCAATCCCATTTCCCATTACTGTCCTACCTACCACCCCCAACCCCGCTACCGTCCTTGCCCTCGGCCTCGTCTCTCCACGGGCCACCCCGGCCCCCGCCCCGGCCCTCTCCCCCGCCCCCGCCTCAGCTCCGCCCGGCCCCTGCCCCGTCTCATCTCCCAGCTGCTAACCACGGTCTCGCCTCACCCCATTTCCGGACAGTGTCTCCGCCTCTCCTCCTTCTCCGTTCCAATCCCATTTCCCATTACTGTCCTAACTACCTCCACCCCCAACCCCGCTACCGTCCTTGCCCTCGGCCTCGTCTCTCCACGGGCCACCCCGGCCCCCGCCCCGGCCCTCTCCCCCGCCCCCGCCTCAGCTCCGGCCCGGCCCCTGCCCCGTCTCATCTCCCAGCTGCTCACCACGGTCTCGCTTCACCCCATTTCCGGACAGTGTTTCCGCCTCTCCTCCTTCTCCGTTCCAATCCCATTTCCCATTACTGTCTTACCTACCTCCACCCCCAACCCCGCTACCGTCCTTGCCCTCGGCCTCGTCTCTCCACGGGCCACCCCGGCCCCCGCCCCGGCCCTCACCCCCACTCCCACCCCAGCTCCGGCCTGGCCCCGGCCCCGTCTCATCTGCCAGCTGCCACCACCGCCTCGCCTCATCCCATCTCTGGCAGGACCGCTCTAGTCGCGTTCTACCATCGTCTCCTCTGAGTGTCTCCGCCTCCCCTCCTCCTTTCCCGCTACCGTCCTACCCAACTCCGCCCCCAACCCCGCTACCGTCCTTGCCCTCGGTCTCGTCTCTCCACAAGCCACCCCGGCCCCCGCTCCGTCCCTCACCCCGGCCTCCGCCTCAGCTCCGGCCTGGTCCCGGCCCCGTCTCGTCTCCCAGCTGCCACCACCGCCTCGCCTCACCCCATCTCCGGCAGGACCGCTCTAGTCGCGTTCTACCATCGTCTCCTCTCCGTGTCTTCGCCTCCCCTCCTTCCGCTACCGTCCTACCCACCTTCGCCTCCAACCTCGCTACCGTCCTTGCCTTCGGCCTCGTCTCTCCACTACCCACCCTGGCCGCCGCCCCTGGCCGCCGCCCGCGCCCCTTGCGGAAATATTGACACTCTCTCGGAAGGCTGCTGCCTGCAGGGCTTGTCCCGATCCCCGGCCGTCCGCCGTCCGCCGTCCGCTGTCGCGCGGCTCCAAGTCCTTGCGATGACGCGTTGTCGTTTGACGCTTGGGTTGCGGCTAATGGGATTGAATTGAATTGAATTAATGCCTTATTTTACGTGGCGAGACTCGGACCATCAGGCCCGTTCTTCCGTCTGACCACGCAACTTTCGCTACGCTCCTTTCACCAACTAGCAGAGGAAGGAGGTATTTCTTGGGCGAGAAACAGGCGATTTTGAATTTAGCTCAGAGGCGTCATTTAGGCTTGAGGATCTTTTACATGCAAGTAAATTGGATTAAATACGGAGAAGGGGAGCAACGGAACCTGGGCAGCGAATGCAGAGGCGAAAAATTTAGGGTGTCCAGTAGGAAAGGCCGAAACTTGGGAAATAAGCTTTTAAGACAATTTTAAGCGTGTTTTGTCTGGTAAACTATTGAGATATTCCAAATGGTTGAGCCGCAATAAGCACTCAAACGTTGGTTTGAAAAAATGCTTCCTAGGCAAAAAGTTTACATTGAAGAAGCATAAGAACACTCCAAAAACATGTTAATTGTTTATTATTTATAAAGGAAATGAATATATTTGTACAGAAGGAAAAATATACACAGGAATAAAAAAGCACTCAATTTACACAATTCGACAGCTTTTATATTTCTGGGTTAATGTTTCTTTCTGAACAAATAAATTAATTTCTTTTGTAAATCATAAACAATTAACATGTTTCTATTCTTCTACAATGCCCATTTTTGCCTAGGAATCATTTTTTCAAACCAACTTTTGAGGGCTTCTTGCAGATCAACCATTTGGAATATCCCAGTAGTTTATTTGACAAATTATGCTTAAAATTATCTTAAGAGCTTATTTTCCAAGTTTCGACGTTTCCTACCTGTGTAAGTGGAAATACCAACAGATCAAGGTGAGGTGAAAAGAAACATGGTAAAGGGTGCAGAAGGAAGTAATTGGACTGCATGACTTGAGAACCTAACGTGGAGAGAGTAAACAGAAAATGCTTAAAGGGTCAACTAACGAACACGATAATCGTTCACATTCGCTCTTATTAGTGTAATATGCTTTAACGGGATTTTTATTACGTTCTCCGTCCTAAACAGACGAAGAACATGGATTCCACATTAACAATACAGCTTCGTTTCTAAATTTTTCTAAGTTAATTAATGCGCTCAATGTATTTCAGTACTTGACATTGTTACGGTCTCTCATATCAATTTTTTATGGTATGCATCATCATGTTTGTGTTTCCAAACTCAAAATGTTTGGTTCCTCGATATTCAAACTCCGTTGATACTTCAATAAGTTTTAAGACGGGATAAACGCACAATGTTCACAGTGAAAAACAGAACACACTTTTCCTGTGGCAATCAGATTAAAACGAAAGTTTGTAATATTTTCTTTTTGTTTTGCGAGAGATAAGTCAATACTAAAAAGAGGGGAAGCCATTGATGTATTACCACTTCTCAACGCGAATATCTAAAACCAAAATATATAGAAAAAAAATCGATGCGCGAATTGCATCAGCATCAAGATGACGTAACTCACTCCCGAGCAGTAAGGTGTATTGTACCAAGTATTTTATTTCCAGACCGCCGTTCATTCATTCTTAACCATTGTCGCAAGCCGAGATTACGAGCGCCGCACGTCACATAACGGGGCGGCGGTGGTGGTGGCGGCGGCGGCGGCGGCGGCGTCATTAACATAGCTTGCTTAATTCCGCCGCCAACGGCCGGCGCGCGCGGGCAGTCGCCAGCACGCACGCGCAGCTGCCGGAGGAAGTCGTTGAGAGCGGCGGCGGAGCGCCGGTTGGAGGGGGTGTGGGCGGGCGCCGGCGCACAGCAGTTTAAAGGACGCGAACGAGAGGGTGAAATTTTTTTTTTAGAAACTGTCTCATTTGCATGATTTAGGCGCACAGGAAATGAGAACAGTTCCAAACTTCACTATTATCTTTTTAACCATTATTCGGTTAAAAGTCCGAAAATATGGGCAATTTTTAACACACAGGATGGATTTTTTTACTTTTGCGCGTACGTGCGTATATATTCGTAGAGTTCTATTCGTAGATATAGGAAAACTTTTCAAAAAAAGCTTCTGTATTACAGTGCCATTTTCATACCAACATCACTTACTCACATAGAGATGAGAATCGATTTATCGAGTATATTAGAAATATTATATTAATTTTGCCGACAATGTGGCATAGGAATTTCTAGAACCAAGCATTTCATTGCATATAACATTGGTAATCGAGACACCGGGCGCCTTGTAATGTTAGATCTCTTGCTTTCCATTCTGAGTACCGTGTTTAAATCTCAGACGACTCATGTGGAATTTGTGGTATTCGAAGTGGATTTCCGGCAGGTTTGTCTTAACCGTATTTTCTGTACCCCTCATGGCCTCATTGGTTCATCATCATTTAGATTATATATCACATCAATCAAATCATTGAACCCAGGTATGAAAATGATTTTATGAACGTCACGTACTCCTTCTTGAAAATATTTAGTGCTTAACAAATAATTTAGAGTAAAATATGGGCAACATTAAAAATATTAAAAATAATATTTTCTCAAAAATGTCTCAAATATTTTTCTTTAAACTTTTTGTAAGGATAGAGCTAAATGCACTATAAGAGATGACACGAACGCCACTTCACTATACGTTTGTTTAAAAAAAAATATATATAAATGTAACTTTTTTACAACCTCTCCCACGTCGTTAATATCTACATTACAAGTGATTTGTATACATTATTAAATTTGTGAGTACAAGAGCTTTAAATGATGTAAGAAGTTTCTCGAAAACTCTGATAGTTTTTTATGTAAATAAGCTCCAAATTGAGGATTATCGAAACGCTAAAACCCATTTTTTCAAAAGCCAGTCCAATTTTTGTATTGTTTTGTACGGATAGTGCTGAATAGACTGAATAACATTACATTAAAGCCATTTTGATGTATTCTTTTGTGTTTTCGAAATTTAAAAAAAATGAAATATTTATCCCTTATGTCGTGAATATTTATATTATAGCATTTGTGAGTAGTTACTTCAAATAATTTACGATGTTTCTCGAAAGGTCGAAACTTTGGGTAAAAATGAGCTTCGGCTGGCGGGAGTGGGGGCGGTGGTGGGAGCGTGCGGGCGGGGGCGGGGAGTAGAGCGTGTCGGGGCAGGGAGGGCGTATCACGGCCGCGCGGGCGAACGCGAAAGTGCCAGTGCTGGAGGCGGAGGGAGCACGCGACGCGACGTGACGCGACGCGCAGGCGGAGGGGGCGGGGCCTGGCTGGGCTGGGGGTGGCTGTGGTGGCGGCGGTGCCACCCTCGCCCACGCGCGCTGCTTAAATTTATACCCCTCCGCCCTTCCCGGGGCCCTTTTCCAATTGAAATCGTGCGCGAGCAATTGTTTTATTCTGCTCTGCTTCACATGACGGATTTGATTTGAATTCATTATGCAGGACATTAAAAAATTTCATCATTCATTTGGCCTCAATACATATTTATTGACATTTAATTAATAATGTCCCGCTTTAAGTAATTAAATCAAATTTGTGTAATTATAACAAAACGTGGCTATAACGTTTTCCATTCTTTATTTCGTAATTTCTTTACAAACGAGAAATATTCCGATCGGGAAAGAGACCCAATGGATTTTCGTAAAATGAGGTTGATTTCGCTGAATGACGTAAGCAAACAAAACATGTGGTCATTGCCCCTTGGTTGATGGAGGAAAGACGTCATGAAAATAATTGTTTCTTTTTTGATGTTTCTACAATAGTTGCTGAAAAAATCAATACAGGAATTTCTGACTGAAGTGCACAATGCGGAAGAATGTAAATTGATTTTCTATTCAATATTGTGTTCTCTGGGAACGTAGCCAGACATTTTAGAAGGAATATTTTGAAGTCTAAAATCAATTGGAACCATTTTGGAACGGCAGAAGTCATGCCTTTCGTCTAGCACACATTCCGATTGAGATCAGCAAACGGACATTAAAATGATTAAGTTAATTTGAGTAATCTTACGATAAAAATATAAAGCTTTTTGTAGAACATTTTTTCCTCTAAGAAATGGGATATGACTGTGATATCCAAGCTCTATCACCGTAGAATATTTGTGCAAAGCTTATGGTAGACACTCAAACAGATTGGTACTTCATACGCGTATTTAATTTCAATCATTCATTTACATTCCCGGCCATGAGCTCACAAATGGATATTTAAAGGACTTAAATTAAACAAAACGTAACGGCAAATATTATTTTCTATATTCTTACAAATAATTCCAAATTTTATTCCTGATAGAATGACGATAGAATTGTAAATTTTTCCCTTCCATAAGCAACTCGTGAGGAAATACCCGACCAACATCTACAACAATTTCCCCATGAGCTCAATTGAAGAGATTTTTTCATTAACCATCTCCAGGAAACATAATTTTTCAGGAGGGGCCAAATTCAAATTAACACTCATAGCTTACGGTAGGATTTTCGGATACCGTTTTAACTTAAAAGGAACGCAATTTTTGAACCCAAAAGTAGACAGTATGACGGAAAGCGTCTTAATTGATTTCAAAAGTAGAAAACAAACGGAAATGGAGGCACATAACTTTGGAAATAAGCTGTTCAATGTATGTGACACGCACACCCACCGCGCACAGGCGAAGAAATTAATACTTCATATTAAATTTGACAATTATTCCAAACAATGTAACACATTCTCTGCAAATAAACTGTAAAACACCTAACTTAACTTACAGCGATCTTACGCCAGAATTGCAAATTTTTCTCTGGCTCAAGCACGTCGTGCGGAACCGCCCTTTCTTGCTCCTTGAGCAACGTCGCGAATGTGCGTGCAGGAGCCGGGGTCCCGCGTCGGGCACACGCGCCGCGCCGATGGCATCTCGTGGCATCTCGCACGCCACGCGCCCGGGTTCCCGGCCGCTGCCCGCGCTTCCGAGCGCGCGCGTTTGCGCCCCCGCTGCCCCACATGTTACGCGCCCTTCCCACGCGGCCCGCCCCGCCCACTCCGCACGCTCCGTCAGCCCCGCCCACTCCGTCCGCCCCGTCCGCCCCGTCCGCCCCGTCCGCCCCGTCCGCCCCGTCCGCCCCGCCCCCTCCGCCCACCCTGCCCCGCCGCCCACGCTTGCCCCGCCCGCTCCTCCCGTCCCGTCTTCCTCGCCCACTCCGCCCACCCCACCCGCCCCGCCCGCTCCGCCCACCCGGCCCGGCCTGTCCGCCCCGACCGCCCCGCCCACGCCAACCCACCCCGCCGGCCCCACCCATCCCGCCCGTCCCGCCCGTCCCGCCCGCTCCGTCCACCCAGCCCGCCCCGCATCGAACATCGGATTTACTGAAAACTTTCTAACGCATTTCTAGGGCAAAAACTTAATGAATTTTGATATTTATTATAAAAAATTTTAATATAATTTCCAAGTTTCGGAAAAGTAAAAAGAGGGATAGGTATTGAAAAAAACCGTTATTTAAAATATTACCTATACTCCTATTTAGAAGAACATCTCTGAATGTAATGTCATTTTATGTCAGTGTTTCTATTTATTACCCACGCCTGAGAATAAGGAAGACGTGGCGATCATGCCCTATTTCCATAACTGTTTCTGCTTATTTGGCCTGCCTGATCCTGCCTATTTCGTCGTATAAAATTTATATAATCAACTAATACACAACATGTATACAATTTTTAAAATTAATTGAGACGTTATAAAATTACGTAAGGTGCCATATGATCAAATTTGAAAAAATGTACTATTGATAAAAACAACAAAATGTATCACCTTTTCACTATAAAATAACCGCAGTATCAGCAATGCCATGATACGAACGTTATATTGAGTAAATGATTCTCTTCTGTTTATCTCAAATGTAACTCGAAATGAATATCACAAAACAACAAATTTCATTTTGCACGAAAATAGAGACATTCTTGTTTTCATTTCGCTTCACAACTGTTTGAAGCGTAAAATACTGCTCCAACGTAGCTATGCGAGTTCATTCTGTGGGCGTTGCAATATACAGCGGACGAGAACCAGTAGCAGCAGCAGCCTGTCGTTCCCCACGCATTTCATAGCGAGATGCCCTTTGCATCGCGTTTCCTTCGGTCGTTGGCCTGGAGCAAAGCAGGGTGGGCGGGGCGTATTGAGTGGGAGCGGGGGCGCGGGTGGGGAGGGCGTCTTGGCGAGGGGGGGCGGGGTGGGAGGGTGGGGTGAGAAGGAGCGGGGGCGGGGGTGGGGAGGGCAGTTCGGGGCGAGGGGGCGCGGTGGGCGGGGCAGGGTGAGAGGAAGCGGGGGCGGGGAGGGTGAGGGCGGTTCGGGGCGTGGGGGACGAGGGGGGAGCGGGCGGGATGTCGTCGGTTTGCGGGGAGGGGGGGGGGGGTGAACTGCGTACGCGACGCGAAATGTCACTGGACGCCGCGCGTCGCGCGGAAAAGGGCTTGCACGCGAAGAGGAATCAGAGAGGGAAAACAGCAGCAACATACGTTGGACGTGGAGAGCCATACGCGTGGAGAGACTAGACGCATGCCCTCGAAGAGTGAATCACTGGCGCGGGAAATGTTTAGGGGAGGAAAAATAGAAGGAGGGGCGCCGTGAGTATACAGGTCTTGGCAGGCAGATTATCAGAGACCTCTTTTTTTTCAAATAATGTACCCTTTTTATACACAGTTCATTATTACAAATGTACATAATTCATTATTTTAATGTTTTAATCATACGAATTTTTCGCTTACGACAATAGACTGTTTTCTTATATTTTTAAATGATAATTTGTTCGGTGACGCAATTTGATGGAGACCCCCCCTCCCGTTGGCCAGCAACAGCGACAGACAGCATCGTGACGCAGTGAACCACGTACAGATGGCGCAGAGAGCGTAAAGGGTGCTCGTATAGTGAGCGTTGAATCCATAGGAAAGGGAAAAAGTCCAACATGGCAATGGGAGGAGATTGACTAACAAGGGACCTTTCTACAGGTTCTGGTCGAACTCGGTCCTGATTTTTGTTTCTATTCAAGGGTATTCATTATTTATAAGTGCTGTTGAAAATTATCTGCCGTCGTGCACTGGAAGTTACTAAAAAAAAGGACAGTATTTGCTTCTGTTTTCGCTAACGTCATAGACAATCTTTGCTGCAGCGAGCAGTGTGACCGCGAACCACTCACGGTTGTGCTGTTATTGTTCGCTAGGATCTCTACCTACCGGTTACCTCTGAAAGTTCGCTGGGTGGAAAATAGTAGTTCATTTTGGTCGCAGAAAGATATGGTCGCAGAAGAGTAAAGGAATGGTAAGCTTAGCGGACGTGGTGATGGCAGTGTTTGTAACAAAAATTGAATAAATAATTTGCGTGGTCCTAAGGATTGCTTCCGAAGAAAAGTATAGAGAGAAATATGTTCAGCAACGCTCAGAAGATGAGTTGTGATGGAATGAACGAATCAAAGTAAATATGAATGTTTCTAGAGTATTCAAAGAATTAGTATTTGTCGAGTTGAATGTGTGAAGTAATACATGTAACTATTGAACGACAAAAATATGAATACTTCTCTCATAATGAGGACTACGAACGGTTCAGAATAGGCACACTAATCATTAGGAAAAGGAAATAGATACTGAAATAGGAAAACGGTGGACGAGGTACTACGAACTTCGAAAGTCTGGCACCAAAGTGTAACGAAACGAGGTGGGTCCATTCGACAGAGAAAATTTGGACACAAGAGACGGTGATTGAGAGGAACCTGTTATTGACAGATAATATGATGTTAACGAGAGTAATAAGAAAATAATTCTATTTGTGGTGTTGGAATCGCTGCATTCATTCAATGAAGCACGTAGAGGGTATGAGTTCGATGAACACCAGAAGAAAAAGAGTCGAAGGCCCGGACATTGAAGTCACGATGAAGACATGGAAACAGGGTAGCGATGCACCGATGTAATCAATTAGGGACGGGATATAGGAACTCGAAAACCAATCAAACGGGGTATGTCCGGTCGCGAGAGGGAGACCGAGGACACAGGAAATGAGGAATCACATAACGACAGTTAATTTGATGTTAATGAGGGAGGGCTCGTGGCGTAATAGATAGCGGATGCGCCCTTCCATCGCCGGGGCCTGGGTTATATCCCCGGCCAATTCGTATTGAATTTGAATTGGTCAAATTGAGCTCTAGGCAGGTTTTCTTGCG
Source organism: Gryllus longicercus (assembly GCA_038098605.1). Taxonomy (NCBI): domain Eukaryota; kingdom Metazoa; phylum Arthropoda; class Insecta; order Orthoptera; family Gryllidae; genus Gryllus; species Gryllus longicercus. The sequence continues at coordinate 329,502 of JAZDUA010000603.1, read as the reverse complement.
GCTCTCCGTGTCCTCTACCTCTCATTCCACCATTGCTCGTCATTCCCCTGAACATCATTTGTGCTATTATCCACACATTTGATTGTCATTCACGGGCCTCAAAGACCTCAGCAGTTGAAGGGCCCTTTCACTCCGATATATAAATAAAGATTACCAGAGAGGGAGCGGACTCGGGATAGGGTGCCTGTGCAGAGCCCTACAATGACAGTAAATCTGCAAGAATAAGAAAATAAATGCAAGAAATAAGAAAATATATTTGTGACATCGCAAGACGTTCGTAAAAATTAGAGAATATATTTTAAAGTAAGCAAGAAACATGAAGAGCGAAGGAGATAGATGGACAGGGATAGCTCAGAAAAAAAAAGTTGTGAAAGAGTGAAAGATCGAAAAGTCACAATGAATGCTACGTGATGGAAAACAAAGTGAACAGCGGGGTGAGGGGGAGACGATCGCAGCAAAGCCAGGCCATCGGGGTAGGTCCGGTCACCGAAGTGAGGCCGCGAGCGCAGCGGTGGGCGACTGGCGATGACAGATGACCGGTCCGCGAGCGGCAGCCCAGCGCCCGCGTTGGCGGGGTCAGCGTGGGCCGAGGTTGCGGGGGCGGGGGCGGTGGGGGCGGCGCGGCGTGGCGCGAGCTGCCAGTGGTTGGCTGGCGCGCGGGGGCGGACGGCACGGCGTCTCTCGCGCGGCGCGGCCCTCGCATATCGACTGCGCTGCGCCCCCCCCCGGCACCGCCCCCGCCCGCCCGCCCGCCCGCCCGCCCGCCCGCCCGCCCGCTCCCGCCCGCCCGCCCGCTCCCGCCCGCCCGCCCGCTCCCGCCCGCCCGCTCCCGCCGCGCCCACTCCCGCCCGCGCCTGTCCTCGCCCGCTCGTCCGCCGGCTCGACGGCCCGCCCGTCCGCCCGCTCGTCCGCCCGCCCGCCCGCCCGCCCGCCCGCCCGCCCGCCCGCCCGCTCGCCCGCCCGTCCGCCCGTCCGCCCGTCCGCCCGCTCGTCCGCCCGCCCGCCCGCCCGCCCGCCCGTCCGCCCGTCCGCCCGCCCGCCCGCCCGCACGTCCGCCCGCCCGTCCGCCCGCCCGCCCGCCCGCCCGCCCGCCCGTCCGCCCGCCCGTCCGCCCGTCCGCCCGCCCGCCCGCCCGCCCTCCCGCACGTCCGCCCGCCCGTCCGCCCGCCCGCCCGCCCGTCCGCCCGCCCGCCCGTCCGCCCGCCCGTCCGCCCGCCCGTCCGCCCGCACCCGCTCGCCCTCGCCTGCACTCGCCTGCGCCCGCTTCCACCCACCCTCCCGCGCTTGCCAGCTCCCGTCAACCCATACGCGCGCCGCGCCCTGCCCTCTCCCACACTCGCCCCCCGCGCCCACCGCACTCACCGCGCCCGCCCGCACGCCTGCACACTCCCGCCCGCGCTCCGGCCCGGCCCTGCCCTCTCCCACACTCGGCCACCCGCCCGCGCGCTCCGCTCCTCTCCAGGCTCCTGGCTCGCGTCGATCGACCGGGCCCTCCACTCCAGCTCTGACCTTTCGTTCCGCTCCCGGAACGCGGGGGCGAGCCGTGCATTTCCGCGAACTGCTTTGTACGCCGTGCACTGCTTACGGACTGGACTGTACGCCATGAAAACAACTCTCCCGTCATGGATTCTCCAAATACGTAGATAACATTCATTGAGAATTTTTGTTTCGTTTTTTCCGGCCCCTAATCCTTCTTTCTGAGTATTCATAGGTATCTTTCACTTCTATTCATTGGTTACTTTGATAGCTTTAATTTGAAATAATTTTACTAATTACTCTCACACATATGGACTTGTATCACTAGTACACCTCCTAGTATAAATTTTCCATACAGAATAATCACATTTATTTACGCAAATATACACATTTCTTGGACGCTTTTCTACACAAAGAACTCACTCTGAAACATGCTCCCAGAAACAACTCGTTAAAATATCGTTCTCTCATTCTTTGGGCAAGTATAACATAATAATAATTTCAGAAGTTCACTTAAAAACACCCACTGTTACATTACCAAGCATGCACACACCAAAGAACTGATATATAATAAGAAAACATATTTTCATTCTGTTATTGTCGCTTTCTGTTACGTACAGAAAATTTCGTATGCAGTCTTCCTAGAATCATCTACACGAAAAAAGCGCTCAGCAGGATAAAACCACCCAGAACAAGGACGCTCAAACGTAATTCCATCGTGTCACCATTTCTCAGAGCTTCCATATCCTCGCAATCTTGTACTACACCAGCGCACTCAACTTGCAATTTCACCGCCAGGCTAACCGCCCGCTCGCGCGCGCAACAGCCCCGCCCCCCCTGGCCGCCACGGCGTTGACTTGCCGTGCGGCGGCCTTATCGCCGGGCGACTTCCTGGAACGGCAGGGGCGCGAAACGAGCGCCGGCCTCCCACCCCCGCCTGCCGCCCTGCCCTCTGCCCCGCCCCCGCCCCGCTCAGCGCTCCGCCCTCTGCCCCGCGCTTCTCGCCCGCCCGTCCCCGTCCTCCCCCTCCCGGCCCTGCCCGGCGTCCCGCCCTTCGCCCCGCCCGCCGCCCCACCCGCCGCCCCGCTCACCGCCCTGTCCTCCGCCCCGCACTCCTCCCCCGCCCACCGCCCCACCCTCCGCTGCCGCCCTCCGCCCCCGCTCTCCGCCCTCGCCCTTCTCGCTTGCCCGCCCTCGCCCACCGCTCCGCCCTCCGCCCGCGCGCTTGGAATACAGCGCCGTGCGGCTATTTTCGCCCGCGCGGACGTCGTCGCCTCGGAGGCGGCGCTGTCGCTCACTGCCCCGGACTCACTGCGGGTATTAATTTCCCATTTTGTCTTAACCGTCTGCACAACTAAATGGGTGAAAACCAGAACGGTATAAGTGGCATTTTATAAATTCTGAGAAATCTGTATATTTAAGTCAGTATTACTGTAAAGTCGGGGTGCTTCGTTTAATCATTAAAACCAGGGCATTTCAGTTGTTCATTAAAACCACGAAGATACATTTCTACTAATATATAACCTAAATAAACAGGGTTTTCTCAGAATTTATAAAATGTCACTTATACCGCTCTGGTTTTCACCCATTCAATTATGCGTTTGCTTATTGTTGGGTGCGATACTTAATTCGTTTATATTGTCTGACTGTGGACAGTTAAAACGAGAGTTTCCTGACCAATGAATTTCCATATACAATCCTTGTTTTCAAATCAATAAACCTGCATTTCAGAATGCAAAATCATCTGCTCTAAGTGTTCCTCATTTGACCTCTTTATATCTGAATTCGGTTAAATTGGTCTCTTCTACTCTGGAAAAGTGAAAACGATGTGAATGGTTTGACAGGTTATTGTGAGTTAAACAGGGCGAGTCATTTACAGTGAAAAAAAAAATACATCTTCGTGTTATCCTCAGTTAAATGAATGCTTCTAATGTCATTTTGCTGAGAAACGCTTCGTTTCTGCATTGCAGTTTCTAGACGATTTCTCTTCTTCTGTAATGTCCAAGAAGGCTGTGCATATAGTGAACCCAAGAGCCGAGGATATATCTTAGTATTTCTGAAGAAAAAACGCGTTTCTCGGTTTCGTAAAACTAACAAGAATGCAAATTTGTAAATTGATAGATCTCGGGTGCAAATTAATTCATCCTTCTTCCGCGCGAGGTTCTGTGATCAATTTTAGGACTTTAGGACCTTAGCCCACCAGCACAAGCAGTTCACAAATGACGATAATGTCAGACTCGGAAGTTAATGGTGTCAAAATCAAAAAGAGAAATTTGCATGCAAATATGCTCTAGCGTTTATAAAACATGCGCCAGAACTAAGAGAATATGCTCTAACAATTAGCAGTTTTATTATTAACAGTTTTATGTATTAATGAACAATTACAAAACGTTTAATTTTAACAATTAATTTTGCATTTTTGTCTCCACTTAGTATTGTAGCGATACTTTTTAAAGTAAAATTATAATGATTTTGTCTCTATCATCGTCGACGTCATTGAGCCAAAGATATTTCTAAGTATTGCTGAAGGAAACAAAAGTTTTTTCGGATACAAAATTACAAAAATGCAAATATGTAAATTGATAGAATTAGGGTGCAATTTACGACACACTTGTTCCGCGGGAGGTCCTGCGGTCGCGCGACTGTAGTCCATCAGGACCTTAACCCACCAGCTGGCCGTGATGAGTGCACTTGCACTTGCCGTTCACAGACGAGACTAATGACCTCCAGAGTCTACAACGACCCTTCGCCCATAAGGTAGTCACAAAGTACATAAAGTTCCAGTCATGAACCAAAAACACTTATATATAAATATATAAATATATATATATATATATATATATATATATATATATATATATATATATATATATATATATATTATTTTCGTTTCGGCCAACTAGGACCACGCAGGGCAAGCAACCTGCATTTACCGTGGCTCAGTTTTTCATTTAATATCACGGTGGCAGGTGCTTGCGAACACTTCTTTGGGGGGGTCAGCATTTAAGCTGGATCCGATTTTTATCCCCCAGGGTTGTTAGTCCTGGGGGTATGAAAGATGAAATGATGATGATAATGAGGGGTGAAAGGACGACACACTCATACAAACACACACAAATACACCCATGCCCGAGGCGGGACTCGAACCCGCGATCTTCTGGTCCGAGACCACTCCGGCACTGCTGCCTTAGCGATCTCGGCCATCTGATTATTTATATATATATATATATATATATATATATATATATATATATATATATATATATATATATATATATATATATATATATATATATATATATATATATATATATATATATATATATATATATATATATGTGCTTCTGAAGCCAAAACGGTAAAGGAATTATTTATTTATTGCTATTATTACGCTGCTGTGTATTTTTTTACCATCAGAAAAGAAATGACTCACTGTGTTTACACAACACAGCATTCACTCTCTAAAATGGCACAACAGAGACATTGGCAATTCATTGGAGCGTGTAATGAATTAATGATTGCGAAAGCTCACAAGACAAATTGGATGCTCTTGATTCGAAAATACTGTGTGCGTTTACTCAGAGGCAATTTAATTATGACGTTTCTGCACGACTTAAGTTGGCAAAGATACCTGCCATTATTGCATCCTTATTTTAAGCAATCACTTTTGGCTGAAGAATCTCATTATTCATAAAGAGTTGACTAATTTCCCCTTAGTTTATCTTTCTCTTTCCGGGGCTACAGCCCAGAAGTTTGACCTTACGTGACATTCGAGTACTTGCCGACCCTTTGAGATCAGAAGAACTGAACAGTCTTTTGAGATGAGGGGAAATAGACCTAATGGGTAGCGACGCGAGATGGGAAAGTAACAATCGCGAATGGTTCTGTTGTTTACGGGACTCAACTGGCTTTCGTCTGAAATTGATCGGAGCACCGAACTGATGAATCCGTTCAGCCAACCTCCAATTCTCAGACAGAGGTAGCGCCATTCGGGCTACTTAATCGCAACACCCACCTTATCAGAATCACGTATTTTTATGCGAGCAGTTTTGGACATCGTCCTAAACGCATGGCGTCAAACGTTCAAGTGTTGTAATAAAAAAAAGCGCTATTGACAGAAATATTAAACTCATCAAGGGCAATGACAGTCATTTGATTCGAATTCTCGATAGCTTGCCGTGGCAGACACAAGAGCCTAATCGCACGTCTGTTTCTAGACACCCACGTCTTACCGAGAGTTTTATCTGTCTCCTGACACTATTTTGTGTCTCTGGCGTTCTGGACGCTTTCTCTGCCAGCAGCCTCACCCTCCGGATGCGGGCTCGTAGCACAAACGAATTCCCACTTCCCATCACCGGATGTGTCTCTTACACTCAAAGTGTTCTTGTTGAACCTTTGAAGGGTAGCCGTGGAGCCCCATCTGCTTGTTTTCAGTATTAACGGAATTGGGGATCATTTTTCCTATGTAAATTGTTAAAACGTATACCTTCTCCTTACTGTGTTTAAATTAAGTCTCCAATTCCAGAACATTGTAGTATTCGAAGAAGCTGATGAAGTTTGTCGCATTCGAACTTCAACTCCCATCGCGTAGGAGGGATTACAGACACGGAATCTACCTTTCCGATATGGGGTGAATTTTCTCCTTTGAATAAGGTAGAAATTAGAGGAAAATTTATTTTTACGTAAAATAAACCGGTTTATTCGTTATTCCTTCACTGCCTACAAAGTCACTTTGTGAAAGTCTGTAATTCAATTTTAATTGGAAAAAATGTAACTATTAATTTAGTTTATTTTTTTATCTTATTTTTGGTTCACCAGCGACATACGATTGTTTAACACTTGACGAAATTCAAATATTAATTCATTAATATTTTATTAATTATATCTAGCTGCAAAAGAGTAGTTGCAAAATCATTCCTCAAACAACTGAGTTGCTGTGAAGGGCATTGGTCGTCCGGTTACCTAAAAGTAATGCAATCTGCTTTTCTGTTGGGGTGAAAATAAAAAAAAGATTGTTATCTTGAGTAATTCTCTTTGAAGCGTTGAAGCAACCGTGAGGACATTAACATATGATGTTAACTCAAACAATTATGTCCCACACTCAGTGACTGTGACTCTCGTATTTGTTTCTGAACCTGACGTAAGAGAGAGCGTGTAATTAATAATAAATAAAGTATCGATAGAATAAACCTCGCATTAATTTTTTAATAAGTGAACGTAAATATGAACGCAATGATGCTAGAATGGCTGAAGGCTTTTCGCCATGTTTCCTTGAGGCATTTCATGAGAAATTTATTTATATTCTTGCATAGTACATTGGCTTCCGACTAAAGAAAACGCTAGACATTCTTGAGATGTTGCTGCGATACTCGATAGTCTACTGTTCTTGGGCCACGTTAATGTCAACGTGAAAGCTTGGAGTTAGTGGCCTTTCACGGTTACGATGTATTTATGTTCTTGTTCGTGTTTACGTTCACTACCGAATGGTTTCATCGAATAACATGGCGCCAAGAGTTTGCGTTGTCGGTCCGGATGGCAGTAGTGCCGTAGCGATCTCGGACCGAAGGATCGCGGGTTCGAGTCCCGCCTCGGGCATGGTTGTATTTGTGTTCGCCCTTTCACACCCCTACCATCATCATTCCGTGTCATCCTAAACGTTACCATACCGTTACACGCAATAGTGGTCGCTAATGACCTAATAGTTGATGCGACCTTAAATAACAAAAAAAAAATGTTTGCGTTCCATTACATAATAATAATTACAATGAATTCTTCTTTCTTTATACAAAATTATCTTCATTATCATTATCTTCGCTCTGTGAGCATTGCTAGATCAGTCCTGTGATTTGGTTTCGCTCTGGGAATAAATCCCTCGACACATCCCGGCAGATTCTTTCTTTCACTAATGTGAAGCGTAAAATGCCAAAGGCCGGTCCGGATGGCCGAGATCGCTAAGGCAGAAGTGCCGTAGCAATCTCGAGTCGAAGGATCGCGGGTCCGAGCCCCGCCTCGATCGTGGTTGTATTATGTTCGTTCTTTTCTCCCATATCATCATCATATCGTGTTTTCCTCATAGTTACCATATCGTTACACGCAGTAGTGGTCGCTAATGACCTAGAAGTTGATGCGACCTTAAATAACAAAAAAAAAGCCAAATATTGGTAAATGACTGATGCTTTGTGAATTTTCTGCAGCGGAGGGGTACGATTATGTTCATATTTACTTCTGAACAAGTCTTTGTTGTCAATTTTTAATACATTTCGGGGACAAATATACTAACATCCGCATAATTTAACAGCATGTTTTTATAGTTTGCTCGTAGTAACAATTTTTTCTCTGTTTTTATTTATGACTTCATTTGGGAGAGATTATAACATTTATTTTAATGTAGTATGTAGAGAATTTGTTTTCATAATAACATTTAATATTAGAGCGTTTCAAGAAAAGATTAAGAAGATATTATATATGTTCTATGTATAATGTTAAACAAATAAAAAACAATAAAAATCTAAACTGCTAAAAATATTTAATGGCATTTATTAAAAATGTATCAAGTTCACCTTCTATTCTTGATGTCCTTGGTACGATAAAAGCCGATCTATTATTTTATTCAAAAGGTACATTTTTAAAACAAAGAAGGTTTTTTGTCAGTTACCTTTTGTACCTTACATAAACCTTTTTGTTATTTCATGGATTGAAAAAAACCCTCTTTGAGGTCGTATTTTGTTGATTGGACCGCTGATTCATTTAATCATTCATAAAAGAATTCATGTGCTTTCCACAAGAGATTTATGAGAGCCCTTTAACATGTTTTATTTATACTGTGCGTTAAGGTCAAACGTTAAAAGGATTTCGATATAGATTATTCACAATTTCACAGAGGATTAATAAAATCTCTCAGTTGGGAGAGTATACATGGGAGGCTACAGAGATCGTGATCTTCCATATTTCAGGAACATCGCAGGAAGAAACAATACGTATTAGCCGGAAGAATTTTGAAAGTTTTCAATAATTCTGAGTGTGCCGATGTCAAAATGTTATAGGAATTAAGAGAACATATTTTTTGAATGGACAAAATGCAAACATGAACCTCATATTGTATACCTTAATCAGCTCTATGCTAGTACATTCAAGCAGTGTGCAAGGTGAAATAAAACAATGCGGGACAATATTTTGGTATTATTTACCATATTCCTCGGCATTAATTTCAATATAAAATGGCACTGAATGTTTGTTTAAAATAATATTGATATTGAAATATTTTCTAGATTTATTGCTGATTTTTTCTCTTTGAAATACCTAGATATACACAAAACATTATGCATTACAAATATTGGAAACTCATTTTTCTGGGATAACATTTAACTAGCGATTTTCTCTCATATCTTTGTACCATAGTATATGATTTATTTCTTGCATCGGTGCAATGAGCTTACAGACAGTAGATGTCAGAGAGACAAAATGTTTCGCGTACTCTCAGCAAAACACGCAGATGTTTGTGAAACGAATTGTTTACGTTTCAGATCAACTTACACAGCAGAGTAATTCATCTTGAATGCATTTTTATATTGTTGAATAATCAACAAAAAGCGAGAAGGTGTAGTTTGAGCACATTTTCTATTTTTTGTCACAGCTATTTTGATAGTGTTGTACCCTTGTCATTGCTATTCCTGGCAAGTGGAGGACAGTTGTGTTGCACTATTCGGCGCTCTAAGCCACGTTTTTACTGAAAACAACCCCCTCGCGCGAACCACTTGACCGGAAATTAACTTAGTATATGATAAATTGCATTTTATTTAATAAACAGAGCTCTCTTTTCATCTTTGCCAGTGCCATCTTTTCATTGGTGCATTCTGGACGCCGCTAACTTGTAAATGAATGTTTATCACGATATATAGGTGATAGAAATGTGTAGTTATTAGCTCATTTTTGTCATTTTTGCCATTTTAAAATTTTTAGGTCATTTTGTGAGTCATTTTTAATTAATGTTTGAATCATTTAAGTCATTTTCATCATTTTTATGCATTTTGTTCCATTTTCTTGTTTTTGTTAGTAAATAGTTCATGAATTTACAGTGACATTAAACAAATTTTTTTTGCATCATCAGTTCATGACGAAATTCACTGCTGCAGTGAATTATATTTTTGGAACTCTCAAAATTACACTGATCTTCGGTAACTTCTACGACCTTACAAATCTGACGGTCGGAAGGTCGGAGTTAAGGAATACATTTCCTCCTAAAATAAAGAGTTCAAATTAAATATAATTTAATATAAAGATAAATATAAAGAGTTCGAATTAAATATAATTTTATATAAATACATTTTATTTTAAACAAAAATTTATTGAATGAATAAATATTTTCATAGAAATTTTTGAGTACTAAAAAATTGCCATTTTCCCCTTATTTTAAGTCATTTTATGGGCCAGTTTCCTCTTATTTTTAAGTCATTTTATAGGTCGTTTCCAAATAGTTTTAGGTCATCAGAAACCGAGCTCTGTTAAGTAATAATTTTACAGCATCAGTAATGCCACAAGCCGAAAGATATACGCGAGATACAGATGACTCACGACAATGGCACGCGAGCGTTCTCCAGAAAAGGGCCCTGCGGAAGGGCCGGCCGGCTCCCTTCCGGTGGGCGCGCAGGGCGACGACACGTGTTCCGCCCGGCGATAAGCCTCCTAATCCGCCCCCGCGCTCCCCTGCCCCCGCTCTGCGCGGCCGAAGCCCGCCAACACCCCGCGTCAGCCAACCCCCCGCCCGCCTGCGCCCCACGTGGACGCGGGCGGCAACGACGGCGATGCTTTCCAAACGGCCACGTTTGTATAACAGTAGTTTATATTGAATATTGAAATTGTTGTCGTTTCTTCCTGTTGATCCTGATTTAATGTTGTAAATAGATGTTAGTGTCACGCACATTTGACCCATATAGGATCAATCTTGGGTAGATTCCAGGAATAAAAGCTTAAACTATATATTAATATATATATAATCTCAACCTTTATGTTTCTAGAAGTTTATGCAATTAGTTTATAATGTTAAGCTTTATTGCACCAGTACATGTTTTGAAAACAAGCGACGTTAAAAGCGAGTTTTCAAATTTGTGCGAAGCAACATTATAAAAGAGTCGCATACGCTAATTTTTTGTACAACAGAATTGTAAATTTATATGATGAAATTTAATTTTGCAAAACAATTTCTTGCGACTTCTCGGGTATTCGACATCTGTGTGAGAAAACGGTGGTCTGCTGATCCGTTTGCCGCTTCCTCCCCACGTTTCTGTCGCTGCTATTGGCTGAATGTGTGATGACGCAATCATTCGTGCCGTAAAATCTAGTACGTCATCATTTGTGCCGTAAAATGTCCTTTTATGAACGATTTATTGCAGCAGAAAGGTTGTTTATTATGCTGGCGTAAAATATCCTGTAGGCTATATAATGTATTGAACATAGCACCATATATTTAAAATTGATTTCTTGAAGCCCATGTTCTTTTACATCGATGTTTTGTATTAGATGTTTTTTTAATGAAAAAGTCCAAAACATAATCCTATTTTAATTTTCAGATATCCACAAATTCAATATTCTTCAGACCAATGAGACCAAGGGCAAAAATAAATAAAATTGACTTTTTGTCAATAAGAAACTTTTATGTTTTTTTTTTCAATTTTCGAAATTTAATCCTTCCTTCTCGTCTTCAATTGTTACTAATTCAATTGTTGAAAACATCTATGTTTGAAAACACGGATGGTTTCGGGTCGATGTTTTATTAACATCGCACCAGTGGTCAGCGAGATGGCCTCTACGTGGGTCGGGCATTGGCAATCTCTCGAGGTATACGGACGGCGTTCTCGTAACGTGAACGCCAGCACACTATACTTCGTATATGATTTGAAGACTTTATTATTCTTTTTAGTAACGTTATCAGGACAATTAAAGTCACTCACGAAACCTCACCTTAATCTCGAACTGCAGTCAGCTGGCTCTCCGTTTATCTGGTTGACGGATTAGGTGGTGATGAACAGTTTCACAAACTGTCAAAGTAATCCGTACGTTGACCTCAACCGCAGTTTCTATAGCTACAAGAAATTTCCGGCTCAAGGTCATCAACAAGATAATCTCCCCACTATTCGCTCTGGTGCGTCTCTCACTTCTTTTGCTTAATCGTCCAGTGGAGAAAAATTCCAGCAGCTGGCTGCTCAAATCGGTAGATTTTCGTGGTTTCTCCGATCTACACCAGGGAAATGCCGGAGCAGAATCCTAACACACAAGTCATGCAGCGCGCGTATTTTTTTCTTCCTCTTCCTTGGCCTATCCGTACCCCTTTCTTACACATTCTTACACTTACATGCACTACATTACCATACATGCCGGGAGACCGGTCGGGAGCTTAGAGCTTGTCCTGACTGCGGCGGTGCCCCGCTGTTGGAAGATACTTGGTTACGGAAAACTTGTCAGCTTGGTCGAGTTCAGTAGCTGTCTGAAGGAGAATTCTAGCGGTCGGCTGATCTGGTCGGTAGTTTCTCGTGGTTTCTCCGATCAACACTACGCGAATGCCGGAGCAGTACCCTAAGAAAACTGACCGCGCGCGATCTTTCCTACCTGTTCCTTGTCCTACCCTCACACAAACACTACATTACCACACTTGCCGGGAGACCGGTCGGGAGCTTAGAGCTTGTCCTGGCTGCGGCGGTGCCCCGCTGGTGGGAGATACCTGGTTGGGGAAATCCCCGCTAGCCGACGGTCGGTCGGCGCCGGATCTCGCCATACAGCGAGGCAAGATCACCGCCACCTCACGATGTACTGCACTTACGGGACTTGACCTCCGCAGTTGACGCGGCGAGTATCACTAGTAATCAATCAATCGTCAACACCGTTATGCGTCGATAATTTATTTCAAGTACAAGTCGTCGCCCGGGGGCGGCGGCACCCTGCAGAAGATGTCACGGAGCGCCCACCAAGATGGTCGAAGTGTAGACGACGTAAACAGAGAGGGGAAATGCGTTGGTGGAGGTGGAGGGGGAACCGCCACGGAGAGGGGATTTAACGGAAGAGAAACGACTCACATAAATAAAGTATCGCTTCCGTAGCTTTCGGCTTTTGGAGTTTGATGAGTCCTATTCTTTCTGGGAGCAGGTCTTATGCCTTTTTGATTCCCAATTTCCTGAGATGTTCTCGAAGGTGGTATATATCTTTGCCTTTCACAGTGAGAAGGATGAGGGGGTGATCAAGAGACGTGGTTATGATAGATGAATGACAGTGATTTGGTGGTGTTCGTATGAGGTGCATGATAGAATGAGTAAATAAGAATACCCCAACCACGTGGTGAACTCATCCATTTTTGGTCCAGGTCACGAATTCGGAGACTTAGGTTACGCGTGCTTGCACACAGCTTCAAATCCATGCATCTCCGAGGCAAATGGACGTCCTAGTTATAGGAGCTCAAAATCTGGTCAATCAGGCGACATTTGTGTTGGAGCTCTCTGGTTATCGGTGGGTTTCATTGGAGTTTTCGGTAGGTTTCATTGGAGTCCTATCCTATTTACGAGTATTACAAGGAAACATATTTGAGACACACCTCATATGGCAAAAATACAAAATACAAACAAAAAATAATGTAAAAATTTTATCGTTTCATCATTTCAAGATGACAAATTTGCTTAATCATTTAACAACTATTGTTGAACGATTTACCATATGAAATCATTTTTTAAATTTTAGGTACTTAAAGAGATCATTATCAGAATGACTCCAGTTGTCCCTATATGTATGTCGTCAAATTCCAGTGTATAAAAGTAAAGTTAACTCTTACGGAGTCTAGTATTTCTGGAAATTTTCATTTATGGAATATTTTTCTCCCCCTAAATCACGAGTGGGAATTTTTCATGTGAACTAAGAATTTTTCATGTGGGTATAGTTACGCACCGTACCCATATTATCCACAAGGCCTGATTATGAAATACTAGATGAAGAACATTTAACTTTGTGGCAAGAGATCCAAACCAAGCCAACAGTATTTTCAAGTAACCGTCAAGTAGAGAAAAAATAACTTTTAAAATTTTTGTGTTAAATTTAAGTTTTACCTAAAACTAATAACTTTTTCTTGTATTTTCTTTGATTTAAACTTACATTTACTTTCCGATATATATATATATATATATATATATATATATATATATATATATTGTGGCGAAATGGGATTATACAACCCCATAACACCACAGTTTCGCCGGCATAAACGTTTACAAGCAGCGAGAAGAGCGGCCGAAAACCAGAGTAGCAAAACGCGCAGCCTGGTATCCGTTGCTCGTACTAGTCGCCACGAACTATGAGGCCACGTTTTTACTGGTGAAGGGCTGAAGTAGGAGAAATTATCCCCACCACGCCGAATTTCCCCAGGCGAACGCCAATAAATACGCAAACGCGGAAGCGGGAGCTCTCTTTTCTCGCCACATCGCCTGGAGTCAACATCTCTCTTCTGCTAGCACGCGTCGGTCAGCAGTTCTTCATGTAAGGCACCGCTCGGCAAGTGAGCAGAATTTATCAGAGCGTCAGATTAGTTAGAAATTGCCGCAACGACTGTTTAGAATAGGAGTGTACGGCGTTGCAAAAGCGTCTAGCTAGTCATCCGCGCAGTAGTCAGGAATTAGAGAAATATTCTTCTATTAACTAATGCGGGAAGTAAAAGTGTGCCCGTTCTCAGGAAAGCTCTGAAAGTTCTTGATTAACAGAATAAAGTTAGGAACGAGCGAAGTACTTGCACTGGCAGTTAGGGAAGTGCAAGGGACATTTTCTGCAAATTGGGCGTAATCGAAGGCGGTAGCAGCCGTGGGAGGAGAACAGACCGATTAATGGAGACGGAAGAATACGCGAGGCGATCGGGAAGAAGACGACGACCGAGGAAAGGACGCAAGAGGACATCGAAGGCAACGCAGAACTTCGGAATCGAGCAACGCGGTGCGGAACGCAGCACGCTGTTTCAAGGTTGAAAGACGGACAGTTTCGAGGTAACCTGTAGAACTACGAAATTAGGTCAAGTTCACGTCGGCAGGGAAAGAACAGTTTCAGAAGTGTTAAAAATTGAGGACACGGATGTTAATAATTTGTAGCTTGGGAGTGGGAGATTTAATGCGTAATTGCTTGCCTTTAACCATTCTATTGTAGCAGCCATTATTCTGTTACCAGCACTTATAATTTAAAGATAAATTGAGAGTAGTGCGCTTGCCCACAGGTTAATTATTGTATGTAAAATTTTGAAAAGGCAAGAGATTGTAAATTAGGTTTAGTTTCACATGCAATTGTAATTAGAATAATTTAAATTTAGACGTAGTGAATTTTCAAAAGGAATTCCCAGTACTGGATAAAGAAATTACTTCAGAAAATTAGTTCTGAACAAAATTAAGTGTTCATTTGTTGAATAGGCTATAAAAGTTGCTTATTTATGTTCATTCGATCATTTTTGGAAGTGTAATTCTATGTGTGATTTGTTTTTCGTTGTTATCAATTCATGCCACAGAATTTTGAGTGAATTATATGCTCGTTTATGTGTGATTTGTGTGACTTTTATTGTGTCAAGGGTTCAGACCTTTCTCGTACCCCAAAGATCCTGCTTCCTGAGATTCTAAGCTCGCTTAACGAGCATAATATCTTAACGACTTGCTTACAGTGCATGCTGAGAGTGTGCAGAGAAGGTACCAGTGGTGTACGATAGGTAAGACGGTTAGAAAATATATATATATTGTTTGATGTTGTATATGATGTTTATAGACCATTTGTTTTTTCTCCCTCTGTAAACTTTCAAAATTATAAGAAGTCCCCTTTTAAAAACATTTTAAAGTGCAACCAAAGTGTAGAACCCATTTGGGATCGCGAATCGCCTTTGATTTTTGTTGGCAATTGTGAGGTCACTTGATGAAAAACTTTTTGCGAAATATATACTTACCCATTTTTATATATTAAGAGTGAAGTTTGAGTCTAACAATGAGATCCCATCAGATATCTGACTGTTGTTTTCTACTGAAACTAGATTTGGCGTTTATAATTTAATATGATAAAAGGTGGTCTTTGTTTTATTTTCCACAGCTACGAAATTGACCTTTATAACATTTTGTCGGTTCTTGAGGAGAGAAGTAGAGAACTCTCTGAGATGTTCTAGCTCACCAAGTTAACGTTCTATTACAATCAAAGATATAGCCAGTATACTTGGAGCTAGCGTGATCGGGAGCGTGGGGTGCGCAATGCTGGTGTGGGCTCCCAGAATCCTCTGCACGAATTTCTCGTCGACGCGGCTGAAGACCGACGGACAATCCGCGGAGCATCGGGCGCACGTGAACGACGCGACTCCCATGACCTTTCCCTCCGTCACCAACGGGCTGCCTGAGTTGCCCTGCGAGGGGAAATAAAGAAAGTAAATACAATAAGCAACCAAAATTAATATGTGTGGGCATTTAGTCGGGTAACAATCTGGAAATCGTGGCTCAGTGGCGAAGTCGCTTGTCTTTCACCACGGAGGTTCCGCTCGGGTGAAATTTGTTACGACAAAACGAGTTTGCGTGCTACACAAGGGCTTGACCAACCCACCAACCTACCAGCGTGATCATTTGCCCAGGAAAGGAGTAAGTCTCCTCTTTCCTTTCCGACTTCACAAAGTAATGCGCTCATCATCATTATCATCACAAGAATGTAAATTAATTATATCTTTCACCCTGACAAGTAAAATTTAAATTTTACAGAAAAGCAATACATCATACCATCCTCTGATTAACGTCGTAGTTTCAGCCGAGATCTTCTGGGAAATATTAATGTTGGAGTTTAATCCATTCTTAATATAACGTTTTTTAAAATTATATTATAAAACTTTTCCCTAGTTTCGGAAAGAATTTCAAATCCTTAGTGGTTATAACAGCAATATTGTCTATAAAATGTACAATTTCAAACTAGATTATGACCACATACACTTAAGTGTAAACAAAAAGGAGCAATTATTTAAACAATTTTTTCCTATGAATCACTCTAACAATCGCCCCAAAATCCCTCATTGTTTCACTTACATTGGTAGTGTTTTACGAGATTTCGGCGACGAACGTCATAAATTAAATAATATTAAAATTGTTTATAAAACCAATAAAAATTAAATCTATTCTCTGAGAAAAATGTGGGGTATATATTTTAAACTACAGTGATTGTAATGAAGCTTATGAAGTCAAGATAGGGCAAGATTGGGCTTAAGAAGGCAAGAGTAACATGTAACTTTTGCAAATATAATAACGAGAACTCTACTTTTGTCTTACACTCAGTCTATCCGAATACGTTTTTTGGCCCTAATACAAATTTCAAAATGCTTCATTTTCAAAATAAAGGTTCAACTTTCACCTTCCATCCCCTAACCTCTAGCTTTTGGACTACATGATCTTAATGTGTGTACATAAGATCAATCCATTATTCAACTTGTCCACGTTACCGACGTAAGTATTATATTAATTTTAGTTATATATAGTTGGTCATAAACTTAATTCAAGTTTATGAAGTCATAATCTAGTTTGATTTTGTACATTTTTTATGTGATAATGCTGTTAAAACCATTGGAGCGAGAAAATACTTCCCGAAACAAGTTTGGGAATGATTTTACAACATAATAAATAAAATCGTTATATTGTGGTCAGATAATTTTTATTAATCAACTCTAACATCCTCTGATTACTTGAACGTGTATTCTTTCAAAAATAAATAGACAAATCAACTTATTTGATCGTAAGGAAGACCTGAAATCATTATCGTAGTATGAGTAATAAGAACATTTGACTTGTCTTGTTAAGAATTATAGTTTTATGAAATTTACGATAGTTAAGAATTATTGTTTAATGAAATTCATGATAGTTAAGAATTATGCTTTAATGAAATTTATGATGATTAAGAATTATGGTTTTGTGAAATTTATTATAGTTCGTAAGCATATGTACGCAAATTCTTGAGCAATTAAAAGGAATTCATCGCGTACTATTATATACAAGTAGTGTGGGGAAGATTTCGAAGAATAAAGTTGTGTATTTATCTAATTTCCTACAACATTCGTCGTATCAGCTTATTCACCGAAACACATCGACTTATCAGGTTCGACTTCCTGTCGGAGTGACTAAGGCGTTGAAAAATTCGCTGCCGTATACTATTTACGTATGCAGATTTACACAGACACATACCTTACATATGTTCCCAGAGTCGTTTCCCCACACGCACAACCAGTCTTGGATGAGCTCGGGTTTCCTGGTCTTCCCGAAGCCGTACACACACGCGTAGATGTTGATCGTGGCCAACGCCCTCGCGTGCAGGTTGCGTCGGGCAGGGATGCTTTTCCATCGGGAGTTCCATCCGGGGCAATACCCCCGCGTGCCGAGCCATCTGCCTGATTCGCACGGGGTCCAAGGGATGCGCTCTTGGGGCGCGAACGCGGCGGGCTGCACCCGCGAACTCCAGTGGAACGATCGATCCACCTACAAGCAGACGTCGTAAGGGAAAGAGAACAGTACAGCAATGACGTGGGACGATTTAATTTTGACGCACATTCGGTCGTTTTTTTTGTATGCCGCAAGTACGACGTGGCCACTGGAAGAAGACAGTGGAATGATGCAAGCAAAGTGCAGAGTGCGCCAGATGACAAACGGAAGAGGTGTTAGTAGATGCTAAAAGGTCCAATGATAATTACAATGAGTGTATTGAACAAGCATAAGAGTTCCTAGATTATGCTATGAGAGCCAATCAAATTCATATGCAGGAGTGAGGCAAGCCCATTGGGCTAACCCACATGTATGGTAATTTTTGCCCCCAGTGGTATTCACTCCCTAGTCAGGGAAATCATTATTTTTCGCTGTTTGTATTTGTAATTTTAGAATTATTAAACACTATTTTTTCTTAGTTTGTCTCAAGGTTTAAAACACGATTTCTTTGGTGCCGAGTTATTCGTTCTGTACTCGCCCTCTAGACCACAGAAAACGTCCAAAATGCGCAACATTCTTTTTGCAACGAAACGACCGCAAATCATAAATGAAAATTCACAATTTAAAATTCCCTCTGGAGTCGCCACGTTAAGCTAGTCTGAAGTATCATCATTCGATTAAAGTTATAGACAAAAGAAAATGAAAGTGGTGGTTTTTACGTGATCATATCCACCTAAATAATTATAATTCTGTCTTTTTGATTCTTAATGAGACATTATCTGGAATAACAAATCGATTAAAATATGGTGATTTTGATACTTAAAAACCTCTTATGTACGCTTATCGTTACGCAAACTCTGTTAACTTCATAACAAACCCGCAACAGTCCTATGTCGCACACGACAGGTTTGGACGTATCGTTGATGTATGTGAAGTTCGGATGAGGATGTGTAGACAACACTTTCCGAACTTGCTGCCCGAATAGGGTCGAAATGATGCTTCCTGGCCGACCATTGTAAGAAGTACCGGCCACCACCTTCCAAGTGGTTGTAGAATGCAACTGAAGACGGTCATCCAGCAGGCAATGAGCTGCCGTCAGCACCCACTGGCTGGTGACGAGACTCCCGCCACAAGTGTGCCCCGGAGGCATGTATTGGATAGACACCTGGAACAGACGAAGATTGAGAATTGAGAATTGAATTTGCCTTATTTTACGTGGCGAGACTCGGGCCATCAGGCCCGCTCTTCCGTCTTACCACGCAAATTTCGCTACGCTCCTTTCACCAAGTAGCAGAGGAAGGAGGTATTTCTTGGGCGAGAAACAGGCGGTTTGAATTTAGCTCAGAGGCGTCATTTAGACTTGAGGATCCTTTACATGCAAGTAAATCTACTAACATGGGACGGCTTTACTTCCCCTCCGAGGGAAGGCGTGCGAAGGATTTTTTCGCCCATAAAAATCAACGGCTTCGATCGGGTTTGAACCCGCCAACTTGGGTACAACAGTCCAGTACGCTAACCGTTACACCATCGCCGCCGCCAAGATGACCGACTGAGTTGACTCAGGGCAATAACTGTTCCAGCAGCTCTCCACTGGGTTGGTTCTTAGTGATACCGGGCGCGCTAACTATGGAGGTCATTAGTCCCGTGAGTGTAGTGCATGTGTCTTCATGAGGTGACTGACCTTCCCCCGCTGGATGACGAAATCGGGCACCGCCCTACCGTCGGGTCGGCTTGCAATGTTTCCCCAAACAGGTGGATTCGAGAAACCAATAGTGGGAGAAAGAAGATAGTGGCTAGACCGTTGGCTTGCGGGGGTTTCTCCAACCAGTTATCTCCCACCAGCTGGACACCGCTCCAGCCGGGAAAAGTTCTAAGCTCCAGACTGGTCTCCCGGCATGTGTGGTAGTGTAGTGCATGTTAGTGTGTGTGTAAGGGGTGAGGACAGGGGAAGGAAGAAAGAGGAAAGGTCACACGTGGCCCGTTTTTTAGGGTACTTCTCCGTCATTCGCCTGATGTTGACAGGACAATCCACGGACAATTACCGATCAGAGCAGCCGGCCTCTAGAATTCTCCTTCAGATAGTGGGTGAATTCGACCCACCTGTCAAGCTAGTGTCGAAAATCTTGCTACTGTCGGCACCCGAACCTAGGACCTACCGGTCAAAGGCACTGCTCTGACATCAGTTGATACACCGATCCACCTCTCGCGATTACTCTCATTGGGAAGTCCGAGGAATTAAGCCCGGTGGTAACGGAATTTTCGACCCTCTAACGAGGTCGAAATATGCCACTTCCTGAAGGATAATTCTAGCAGACGGCTGTCTTCATCGGATGATTTCTCATATCAACACTAGGCGAATTTTCGGAGAACTATCCTAACAAATTGTCAAAGACTGCACGTGATATTTCCTTCCTCATCCTTGCCCATCTCTCCTCTTTAGCACACACACACACACACACACATATACACACATTCGGCACACTGCCACACTTGACCGGAGATCAGTCGGGCGCTTAGAGCTTGTACCGATTGGGGTCACGTGTTTCCCGAGTGAAAATGGGGAGGTAAATGCGTGCCGGTGATTTTATGGCATATTACAAATCGATTGAGCGACATTTGGACGCTCTTGGCGAAATTAAATTTTACGGTAGCTCACCAACTAATGAGAACGTGAATTGGCGTACGGATAGATGAAGAGCATATATTAAGGGTTGCGTAACTGGCGACCAATTCATGCGTCGAAATCAATGCTAGCGTCCTTGGAAAAAGCAATGATATACTAATACAGGTATAAATTCCCAGAAACATTTCCCCAGTGCCAACCCTTCAACACCAGTGTAGATTATTTCATCTCATCCCTTGAAGTATTAAGTACATCATTCAATGTTAAGGGTTTTAATATTTTGATACCAGTGAACTGAGAGCAACAATGGATTATCAGTTGACTGAAATCAGAAGTCGCAGAAAAATGTATGTTCAAGGAACTTCGCATTTGCGAGTCCTCACCAAATAAATTGTGGATTGCTACTGAGACAAGCAGATTTTCTATATTTTTAGGAATACTAGATTTCGATTAAACATAACATACTAGTCATTGTTATAGATGTAGATAGTTAACATTGGATGTAGTATGAACATAGTACAGGACAGACACCTGGAACATGTGATGAGAAGGCAAAGTAGCAATCGCTCAAACAGCGTGTTTCCTTTCTCAGACAACTTCCACAGCAAAGTGTTGGTCGCAAAAACTTTGTCAGCGTGTACATCAATAAACTAATGATAGTAACACAACATTGCATCGACTTTCTCATAACACATGTCACAGTAAATGTAAATTATTGCTCTTTATTATGTCGATAAGTATACGATTCAAATGCTTGTAGTATCAATTCCAAATTTATCTTTATAAAATCTTTTTTATTTCATTGAAGCATAATATGCAATTTAACTGTTTTGGAAGTAATATTGTGAGGACAATTAGATATGTAAAAAAGTAATGGACAATATTTGGACAAATATTGTTAAAATGTAGAAAAGCGACATTCTTTGTTTGAATTGCGCGTGTCAACACTTATGGCTACCAAAATATTTCCAGGGGAACAACAAACATGTTAATTCAATCAGGGACATCCCAAATACAACATTCATAAATTTCAAAATACTACTTTGTATCGAATGAACATTACATGAAAACAGAGTATTTATTTAATTATACTGAATATCTATTTATTATTATGCAAGCTGATGTATCGATTTATTGCACACTTATGTAAGTGTTACTCTTGCCATTATAATTTTATTTTGTTGATAACCCCAATTTCTTAGTAGTTGCCTGCTGTATGCTGCTACTGTGACCATCAGAAAATGTTATTCGCAATAATGATAGCCAGTTTCAGAAGCCATATTTAAGTAAACATTGAAATTGTAATTATTCAAGAAAATGTGAGAGTAGAAATTCTAATGTAATAATAATAATGTGTAAGAATCCAGTGTGAAAACGTACCATGAAAGGAAACATTTCTATATCCACTTCTTCACTTCTGCCAAGTGTCAAATCTGCTAAGTCTGAAAAACGTTGTACCCTATTTTTCTAAGACAGTCTTCTGTGTTAAAATTATCTAATCCCCTGGTGTTGCTGGTTAGGTTCTTACCTGCATAGACGTTTAGTAATGACTGAACAAGAAGAGCAATTCTTCCGAGAAAATACATTTTGATTCCTCTGATCTTGGAAATATGCAGCGTTACTTAAAAGTCAGTTTTAATGTCACGGCAATAAAGCTTTCCAATTTTTTCTTATAATATTGTGAAGTAAGAAGCAATACGGTTAGAAGGTTAAAATGTCGTGTAAACATCACAAACTAATAATAGTTGGACTTAAACAAATGAACGCAATATTTATATTTAATTCACTGCTATATACATTTTTATTGCATTGTTTTATCTTTCACTTTTAGCAAATAATTCTTAATTTCTCTTAGACACCTTCTCCTAGTCTTCTCTCTTACTTGACGCTTTTATACTCTCGGATGTTTCATAAATGTGTGAGGGTTTAATGGGAAATAAAGTTTCAACGATGTACAAAAATGAAGTAGATAACTGGATTTTTTAAAATCCTGAAACGCATTCAAATTATTTGAAGCGCAACAGGAAAGCAAAAGTTGGTCTGTTGTTAACAAAATTATGCGCAAAACGAAACAGGAAGAAAACAAAACTACTGCAACGTATACAACTTATGACTGCACAGCGCTTTTCGTAGTTCAAGTACGAATAGTACTAGTCGTAAATGTACAGATTGCCTCCCCCTCTTAAATATTACTACTCTGTATAAATGTATTCTCAAGTGGTTAGGCGGAAGAGCAGGCCCTGTAACCTGAGCTTCGCCATTAATAAAGACATTATTATTGGTATTATTACTACCACTATTATTATTATACTAATATTATTACTACTACTCTTGAAGGCGGCTAATAGGCTTAAAACATGATGATATGATTATTACCACTATTATTATTACTATTATTAGTAGTATTACTAGCAGTGGTTGTTCCGACGGGTAGGCAGTGTTCTCCCTGATGAATGTGTATTTCAAACGTGATACGATTTAAAAGACGAAATGTTTTTGTAACTATTTGGATCTGGGAAAAATAATATTTTCCTATCGTTGTTCCAGCTACAGTATTCTCTGTTGTAACGCATATCCCAGCATGAGTATCGCGCTTCTCCGCCTTGAGCGGGCTAGGTACCACTATGTTGAACCGCTTCAGCCCGTCCTCTGAGGAAAAACGTTGTAGGGAAGCAAGAACCTAGCACGCTTTGCTCACACACTATGCATGTGTGTTCTGCTTAGACAGGCGCAAGGTGAAACTGCCTGCCGCACGAAAAGCTTCGATTAAGGTTTAGCCGCTAGCGTTGTTCTTAGACAGACGGATGGACGGACGGACGGACGGACTGACGGACGGACTGACGGACTGACGGTTTGACGCACTGACGGATAAATGGACAGCCAGACACAGGAGTACAGACGTTTTGCCGTAAACCAACTGTTTTGGCATCAAGGACCCACAAAACGTGGATTCTGACTACACAACGTGTTAGAGGAAGAAATACCTTATATATAAGAACATTATTATACTATTTTTCGGTATCAGAGATCAACAATACGAATTTTTCTTTTGAAAATTCAGTTTTTATCTGCAGCATTACATCACTTTCTCTATGCTACGTATGAAATAAGCGAGAATAAAACATTGGATTGGACACTGTTTTAAAATCTGTTGCGCAGCCCCTGCGCTGTAATGTGTTTTGTCAACCTGTTGAAGCGTTCATACCATTTCTCCGTGTTGCAGCCACGTGGGTCGGCGGTGGTTACATCAATGGCACCGCAGAAGTCATCTACACTAGCGGCCTCATCTGGTGCCAGGCGCCCTTCGGATACGCGCTCAGCCTCGTCCTTGGTGAGTGACGACCCCTCACTGTCTTCAATCAGGACCGGATGAATATCTTTGAGGGCTTAAGTGTGACTAAACTATAACTTCTCCCTTTAATATTGAAATAGTGAACGTAAGCAATCAAAATCAATTCGAATGTAAAATTAGAACTTTTAAATTTACAATATTCAAATAGTTTTTAGAATATATCCAAGTACATGTTTAAAAAACATTTTTGTAAGGCAAATTTTTGTGAAAGTGAAAAATTATTTTGTGTATCGTACAAGTAAAACAAAATAATTGTTACTACGAAAGTCACACATTATTTTTAAATAGTCTTACTGACTTTGATTTTAATTTAATTCAAGTATATAAATCATTTAATGATACATTAAGGTCAGTAGTAGATTATGTTGTCAAATAATAGTCTTTTGTTTTCTTTGTTGCATTCACAAATTTATCAGAACACTTGAGGATCGTATTACTTATATCACTAGTGCTAAAATTTTATATTTTAGCTTGCTATGAATGCTCTGAAGAACCCATTTATTAATGGCTGCCTAAAAATACTTATTTATTAAAAACAACTAATCCAAAAATGAGTCCAAATCAAACATTCGCGTGACATCTCCCTTTCCTGCCGCAGTTTTTCGTCATGGGAGATCATGGTGGATGAACAATATAGAATAGGTTGGAAGATGCTAGAGTTGGGATTGCAGGATTGTGTGCAACCCCTCGCTCGTTTAAAACTTTGTTCAGGCGTCCAACTAGAATTAATCTGTGAAATTCACATAAACGATCGATCAGAGCAGCCAGCCATTAGAAATGGCATTGGCACGTCCGACTCACATACACTAACTGGTACCAAAGTTTTCCTATTGCTAAGGCG
This sequence comes from Gryllus longicercus, assembly GCA_038098605.1. Lineage (NCBI taxonomy): Eukaryota > Metazoa > Arthropoda > Insecta > Orthoptera > Gryllidae > Gryllus > Gryllus longicercus. The sequence continues at coordinate 304,780 of JAZDUA010000603.1, read as the reverse complement.
GAAACATATGACGTACCATTATACCGAGTTTTGTTGCAGATTCGATACTACATAGGCTATCATACTCGAAAGCATTCCTCTAATGATTGTATTGAATAACATAAACGCACCTCCCACATTATCGACAGTTTTATTGGTAAAAATAAAATTTTGAGATCCTAAATCCGTGCATTCATATCTTAAAATGTCTTAATAAACTCAGCCAATTTTGGATTTTGTTCAATTTTTCTATGTAACCAATTCAACTCTATTCTTAACGGTGTTTATTTTCGATTTTTACTTAAGGGTGCATTTTTCTTCCCGGCATGGGGAAAACATCGACCTCGGAATATTTTCTGTTTCCGCCTCACTTTCGCGCGTGTTCTTAAGAAACATTAAAATTGCACGAGTTACTACTACTTTGATATACAAGATAGCTTCAGAGTTAAGAATATACACTTTGATCATTTCAGCACAATTTTATCTGCTGATCTATCTCTTGATTTACAAGAAACATATTGTGAACTTGTACTTGCAACATTCTGAACTGCTCAAATGTTTATATGCTTACTGCAAATGCTACTCGTAAATCTTTGACAATTGCAATGATTGTAAAATAATTGTCAAATGTTATACTCTTTTTTCACCTATAGTAAAATCTACAAACTATGCACAGTAAATGTCAAGTTTTCAGTTAAATACAAGTCATAAAATACATATGATGTAGTATAAATAAAACTGAACTATGTACATTCGTTCACTAATAAATATATATTTTAAAAAAATGATGCCTAACACACATATGCGCCTATTGCTACTTTTATCAAATTTTGATAATGTAATTCAGAAGATAAAATATAAGAACTTGTGTTAAAATAGACTGAGTCATTATTAACAGAAATTAATTCTTTTGATTCTGTTCGTAAATCAATTCAAAAACCAACTTTGAGACAGTACTACTCTGTTTTAAACCTTGTTGATCTTCGTCTAGATATGGTTGTCTGCTTAATAAAGTATTTTCTTGAAAACGTATTGATCTACAGTATCATAATTTGTAGAATTATGTTATTTTTATGAATTTGTCTTTTCTCTTTTTCTTTCCGTGCAGTTTTTTCCGTTGTTTCTGCTGACAATACCTGGCGAATGCCAGAGCAGTACCTTAACCACGGACCGCTCGCTATCTTTCCTTCCTCTTCCTTGTTCTATCCTTTCCTCTTAATTACACACACACAACCACACATGCCGGTATCATTTCTGCCGGCGGCCGACTCTGAGACCAATCGGGAGCTTAGAGTTTGTCCAGGCTGGGTCGGTGCCATGCTGATGGGAGATACCTGCTTGGGGAAAATCCCCGTACGCCGACGTTAGGTCAGCGCTGGATCTCACCATCCAGCGGGGGAAGACCACCACCATCTCCCTCGATAGAAACATACAATACACTTAATGACCTTAGCAGTTGGCGCGCCCGGAATCACTAATCAAATCAATCAATCAGAAACCACCTTCCCCCTCACTCTCCCGGTCTCGCAGCTGCCCTCGCCACCGATTCTGCGTTCCCCACTTCCTCCTCAAGCCCTCGCTCCCACCCTCACCCTTGACAATGCTTGGCTATCTGCAGCCCTTGGCGCCCTTCAGCAGCCCCCGTCGGGGCTGCGCCGCTGGCTGATCGCCCCGAGCCGCCGCCCATTCACGCGGCCGTCCACGTCGGTCACTCCCGGCCCGGCACCGCGCCGCCGCTTTCACTCCGCGCATTGTCCCTGCCCCACGCGTGCACTCCGCGCCGCCCTCCGCCCCCCAGGTTCATTCGATTTATTTTTATTTTTCTTTCTTTCGACCTTTCCATTCGACTTTCTGGTTTGTGTGTTTCCTCAATGGCTTCCTCTGGACTCGACACAATCCTTATTCTACAACACGCACCCTGCCTACCCTCAGTATATTTCTATACTTCTTTCATTCCCTTCCACCCTGACACTACCCTGACAAACGTGCCACGGACCGCACGCAATCTTTCCTTCCCCTTCCTTCCCCTTACATACACTCACAAGCACAACACTACCACGTATCAGAAGCTTAGAGTTTGTCCAGGCTGGGTCGGTGCCATGCTGGTGGGAGATACCTGCTTGGGGGAAATCCCCACAAGCCGACGTTAGGTCAGCGCTGGATCTCGCCACCACCATCTCCCTCGATAAAAACATACAATACACTTAATGACCTTAGCAGTTGGCGCGCCCGGAATCAATCAAAACCCTATAATTGAAGGAAGACATCTGGTTGGGGCTAATCCCCGCAAGGCAACGGATGGGTCGGCGTCGAATCTCGCCATCCAGCGGGCAATGAACACAGCTACATTCCGCGATAATGCATACACTACACTTAGGGGACTAATGGCCATAGCGTTTGACGCGCGCGGAATCACAAATCAGTAAATATTCGTGCTGTTATTATTCGCGTTGCAGAATAATTGTTGATGTGTCTCTTCTCATAGTTCTCAAAACTTTTATATATTTTTCTTAGTAATTACGTTGTGTCCCTCTAAAGGAACTAGATTCCAACGACAGTAAATATGCACGAAGTGCCGGAGTACGTTTTATCGACTCTTGTATATTTTGGTACGGGAATAAAAGCTCTATGGAATGTGGTTCGACGTTGTTTGCTACTTTTTAGTATAATTTTCTGTGATGATTTCGTCTGCAATTGTAATGGAAAGTCAACTTTATGGAAGAAAGTATGTGGTGAAATATTTTTTCAATGTAGATGCAGAGCGACTATTTACATTATGTTCTCTTTCTGCATTCTGGAAGGTAAACATTTAGTATTTCCAGAAGAACCACGCATTCGTTTTGGTGGACAGGGCGGGAGACCAGAAGGGGAAGAGTTAAGGGTGGAACTTTTATCTATATGTTACTGGATAGGACAGTTAAATAATAAAAAAATGTGACGCGTTCAAGGCAGCTTTTATTGTAAACACGCATTACAACGATGCGCCATTATGACTCATAAGTGGATTTGAAAGTAATGTAATGCAGTAAACTAGTACGAAAGAAGATGATTTCTTGAAGATCAACGTTGTCAAAGAAACAGTTCAGTGAAGTATAATTAAAAACAATTATCGTGCAAACAAAAGGTGTCTGGTAATGGATATATTGCATGAACTGTATTTATATTCATGCTGTTCTACATGGGTAAGGATGGTTTATGAAACGGAACATGCTTTTACTGGCGTAAATTTAAAACTAGTAGGAAATCAATATAGTTGGAAAAATGTTTGGGAAGTTGGGGCATATCTTAAAATTGCGAGCAGCAAAGATGCCGCCGAATACTTGATTTGCATGGGTTTGGATGTAGAAACATTCAAACACTGTAGATTCACTATACGGAAAAAGAATACCTCCAAAACGTTGTTGCCTATAGTTCAGAATTAAGTATCGAAGACTGATGAAATAAGGGAGGTTTACTAATTCTGGAACAATACAATTACTATTCACGGTATACCAATGGTGTTACTGCAGGGTTCTTTTTCATGTATTAAACTCATGTCTTGGAACCATCAGCTTAACTTTCATCCTCAAAGAAGGAATTCTGTCGTTTTTTAGGCGTCGAAAACTCAACAACGTATATCAATTTTCAATGTATCTATTTTCATTCCTCCTAGTGTACGAGGTCTCTTTGTTAATGTGCAGTCACTATACAATTGGAATACCTTTTAAGTGTTTTATTTCCTTCGTTCTTTCTGCATCTGCTTCTCTTTCATTTCTTGCTCTTCCTCTTTCTTGCGTCCTATTTCTCTCTCTTAAAATACATCGTCAACTAACTTTCGTATGTGCTGTCAGAATATTTATTTCGACATCATTGAATACGGCACAATATGCCAGTTTAAATTTCTCATTTACAAGTTCACATATTTTTCTCCTCTCAAGACCTACGGATTCCAATTTCATCACATGATTTACTTGCACCATTTCTTGAAAGTATTCTATCTACAAGGATTGCCCAGATGAAACAGAGCAATAAATGTGTGGCAGCATTTTGCATAACAACGCAGCAATATTTTCTTTAGCAGGTGGTGTATTATGTAAGGACGTAGACTACTCGTAGTTTAGTGCACAAAGTCGATGTAATGGTTTCCATCTCCACAAGCACGTTGAACTGCATACTTTCACAAAATGGTCTGAAGCAGGAATTTAATGTTTGAGAGGAGCAGGTGATAGTTCAATCTAAACTTATTGTCGTAGTAAAATGTGCATGGGACTATTCTCACATTTTCGAGATCTTCGCGTTTTTCTTTGTCAAATTTATTTACGTTGATGCAAGGGACGTCAGTGCCGGCAGATTTTGCAGTATCTTAACAAACACAAAATGGTGGCGTCATCTGCTGTAACGTTTCCGCTGAAGGCATTGGCATTATTCGCTAGAAATGTCCATTACCTTACGACGCTATGCACTTGCTTGAAGATACAAGGTAACGATTTGTAGGAAACATGTCTGTTTATTATTCAGTATTAATAAATTATACACATCGTAATAACATTCAACAAGAACTATGGTATATTTCCAATATATTCGTACACTTCGCAAACTATGACTCCATACATATGAGATATACAAATACCTGGTTACCACCTTCATCTGTTTTATCAGTGCACAGGAGAAACTCAAAATATCGGACGTCGCCGCCGCCGATTTATTCATTTAGCGACATCTCATCACTATTCCCTTTGAATAACTATAACTTTTGGCATGTTTGTATACCACAAGCAAAAAATCGTTATTGAAAAATCCTCTATTTCATTTGGGCAATCCTTAGAATGATAAATGGAGATACGTTGCGAGTATATGTGTGTGTGGGGGGGGGGGGGAGGGGGAAGACATCGGGTGCAAGAATGAAAGCGACCGAGCTGTATTCACGTTGTGTGTCGATTCCGCGACAAGAAGATGCTTTCCTCCTCCAGGTTGTTCCAGGTAGCGTGCAATGTTCGTGAGGCAGTCACGGTGCAGGCGCCCATGCATGTGCTTCCTTGCTTTTTCTCGGAGCTCCTGAGCTTGGTACAGCGGTTCTTCATCATTTTTTTGGACGCGAAACTCATGAACAGTGATTTAAGTTACAAATCAAACCAACAACGAGTAACGAAGATCAAAATGTAACTAACGGATAACGTCGGTAATTTGAATAAATGATACTAGTTTGATTGTTTTTTTGTATTTACGAGCGCGTCTACTGAGGTGATAATTAGAAGCGTATGTGTAGTGGATATTAAATTACAGTTCCCCTTATGTTGTAATCTGCAAACGTCTATTGTTTTTCCCCTCAAATGGTGCAAGTGTAAGTGTGTGTGTTTGTGGGAACGTTAATTACTTTTTCAGCAGTAGAATACTTACGTGGTTTATGTGGATATGTTTTTAACAATTAATCGTTTCTTAATGTGAATAAATGAACCATGGAGCGCGCTCTATTATTCACCATCCTGCCCCTATTCCTAATAGGACGGTTGGTCCATAAGACCCCACACTCCGAAAATCTCCCTCTCTAGATTTAGAACAGAGGTAATCAAACATTTTAAAGATTGTAGTATCCCTCTCACATAACTAAATCATTAAAGAACACCAAAGATGACATTTCTCTATTGACAGGTTTTAATTAGTAACACCACAATAAATTAATACGAGATTGTTACTAAATTTGAAAATACTTTTTTGAAATTTATATAGTAAATTCTTAGGAAGAACATGAAAACCCATGTACATACCCATATGTTTGGTTTCTATGGTGATACCCGAATAATACAATAATAATAATAATAATAATAATAATAATAATAATAATAATAATGTAATAGTCGGCCCCGTGGCGCAGACTGTTTGCGGCAGCCGCCGTCTGCACCGAGGAAGCTACAGGTTCGAATTCTGCGTAGACAGGGTTGTATTTGTGATAATCCCTTTATCCCTCATCCACATCTTATCGTCTCATAATTCACACAATTACTGATATGAACACAATTCACATAATTACTGATATGAAGGATGTAGTTTGAGAGTTTTCTAATTTTCGGTTCACGAGTCGAATGTGTCCAGAAAATGAACGGCACCAAATTACACTCATTGCAGTACTTGCCAGCTTGTTTAGTAAGCGTGTCGTGCAAGAGGGTTGGTTGTTGTGTGACGGCGTGTGCGTGGCAGGCGGCGTGTTCTTCGCCAACAAGATGCGGCAGCAGGGCTACGTGACGATGCTGGACCCGCTGCAGGACTCGTTCGGCGGGCGCATGGGCGGGCTGCTCTTCCTGCCGGCGCTCTGCGGGGAGGTGTTCTGGGCCGCGGGCATCCTCGCCGCGCTCGGTGAGTACTCACGCTCTCCTCACGTACGCATTTACGTATTTACTTACGTATTGAATTATTTACATACATATTGAATTATTTATTTACATATTGAATTATTTGTTTACATATTGAATTATTTACATATATATACATATTGAATTATTTATTTACGTATTGAATTATTTACATACATATTGAATTATTTACAAACATATTGGATTATTTATTTACGTATTGAATTATTTACATACATAGTTAATTATTTATTTACGTATTGAATTATTCATTTACATATTGAATTATTTATTTACATATCGAATTATTTATTTATATATTGAATGATTTATTTACACATTGAATTATTTATTTACATATTGAGTTATTTATTAACATATTGAATTATTCATTTACATAGTGAATTATTTATTTACATATCGAATTATTTATTTACATATTGAATTATTCTTTTACATATTGAATTATTTATTTACACACTGAATTATTTATTTACATATTGAATTATTTATTTATATATTGAATTATTATTTACATTTATTACACATTACGTTAATTATATATTTAATATTTATTTGGTCGATTCAAAAATAGAGTTGTAGCTTTCTTTTAAAATCGTGTCAGTCTCTGAAGTTGTGTTTAAGAAGAAAGGCAGGCGGAGTTTTCTAATTGTGAAGGGAAGTGAAGACTGTGAAGGGAATCTGTCATGTTCGCCACATGTCTGTCTTATTCTTCAAAAGTGGGATTCAACTATTAGGGCCAGGCAAAATACCGGTCTAGGCATAGGGATCACCGTTAGCTGGCGGGCAAAGTCGGATAATGGACACAAAATGCCAAATATATAATACATTTATATAATACATTTATATAATACATTTATTTGTTACTTGTTTATTTAGTACAAAATAATATAAAGACGATTTTATTTTTAAATTATGGTACACAAAGGAAAATGTCAATGATATATCCCTGATTTACATTTTATACACACTATTCTAACAACGATTGAAATTTCTACAAGAAATTACAAAAGGTTTGAAGTACTTCTAATGATAGATATGGAGGATGACATGACACATATATCGAAAGGAAAAGAGAATTATTCAATACAAAATACTTGTAATATGCAAAAAGCCAGGAAGATGGCGAAGAAAAAAATTAAAAATAAAATTAAAACTAAAGGTAAGATTTTGAAGGAAATAAATTAAAAATTGGCTGCACTGTTCCCATCATTTGCTATGAGTTAAATTGCTAAGAGAAACCACTGCGTATGTAATTCAGTGCCACTGAAGAGTGCCGCTGTTCAATTTTAATTATGTTATACTGTCAACAGGTCATTTGAGTGCCCAAATAAATTATAATTAAAAAGAAGTGTTATCGGAATATGTTTCAATGACCAACAAAGGGGATCAAGATTATCTGTTTACTAAGAATGTAAACAACGGGAAATTAATAGGAGTGGTAAATGATAGACGGGGAAAGAAGTGTGTATTTCTTTTAGTAGTTAATCTTATTATGGGCACGTGAGATATTTCCGTGAATATAATTAAAATTAGAAAACTACAAGGAGATCGGATACCACAGAGTAAAGAGAATGAGATACAGATATATGATTATCCAATCAGGAGAAACATAGACATTAAACACGCAGGGGAAATATGTAAAGGTTTTACCCAAGAACGAGTTTTAAAACAATACCGCGCATTAAGAAGACAAGTAAGCGGCGGGGAAAACAACTGAAGTGTTGCCTTGTGATGGAATAATTTGGAATGGCCTCCTGCCAACACTCCGTACGCGCGAGGTGAGGCCGGCGAGCTTTCCTGAAATGAAACAAATCGATGATTACGCAAGAGAAATATGTAAATTATTGCATAAAACAACTGAGGTGTTGTCTTGTGATGGAATAATTGTGAATGGAGCGCGAGGCGAGTCGATTTGAAACGCGGTCGTGAACGCCCAGTGAAGTGGATTGAAGGAATGCAATATGACGCTTGACGACGCGGAATAATGTGTGCTCGGGGAGGGAGAATGTTGTCCTGCGTTATTTTCAAGGCGAAATATATTGCAGCCTTTCTTAAAACTCGTGATCTGGAAATTGAATAACATTTGCATAGATGGAATTGAATTGTCAGTTTAAAAGTAAAAACAAGTTCGAGATTTGTGTGAGAATTCTTTTCAATTTTTAAGGGTTGTTTTTTCTTTGCAATAGTAATAACGGCTTACTATATTCTTAAGGTAACCATTTGTTCGAAATGATTTGTTTACAAGACAATTGCTTCAGGTAGTATAGAAACAGAGTTTTCACAAGACTCCGTCACTAGCAACGCAAGCCCATCAATATAATTATAATAATAATTACTAGAATTTGGTAAAAGTAAGTCTTTAGAAAAAAAAGTAACCCGTTGTGATGTACATAATTGATTTATTATTATATTTTTCGTTATCTTTATAGGGCTAGTTATAATTTCTAAAAGTGGTCACTCTGATGGATGAAAAATAATGGATAAAAGTTCTCAATAATACAAAAATCATTAAACCTACTTATAGAAAAAAAGCAGGCTTGATATTTTGTGTTTATTTCTTTTCAAAAGCAATAATATACTTGTATTTCATTATTCTCAGATACGATTGATGAAAAGTTAGATTTTTTTATACTCTAGCCCTGACGAAGAAATTAAGTATTTCGAAACGTTGGCACAATTACTTGTTTCTCTACCCACAATGCCAAATCCCGTGAACCAACTTTATTTTATTATATTGCAACAGTTTAAAGCGCTGGCGACGCCACGCTAAGCTAGTTGTAAATGCACGCGCAAGGGAGCTCAGTTGACGCACGTGGTCCTCTGCGCAGGAGCCACGCTGAGCGTGATCATCGACATGGACCATCGCACCAGCGTCATTCTCAGCGCGTGCATCGCCGTCTTCTACACGCTGTTCGGGGGGCTGTACAGCGTGGCCTACACCGACGTCATCCAGCTCTTCTGCATCTTCGTCGGACTCGTACGTTTGCCCTTTGCTCTCACGGACACAGCGACGCTAATATTGCGCCATTCTATCGAAATTATGTAATAGTAGTTTATGCAGTTAGTTTCTAATGTTGAGCTTCATTGCATGAGTACATGTTTTGAAAAGGAGCGACCTTAGGAGCGAGTTTTCAAATATTTACGAATGCAATAAAGCAACATAAACGAGTTGCATACGCCATTTTTTGTATAACAGCATTATAAATTTAAATTTAAGCACTGGAAGGAGACGGCGGGACGCCCGCGCCAGAAAATAAATAGTTAAAATAAACGTCGGATAGATTAGAATGTACTCGGCTTCTGACGGCAGGTTTTTCCCCCTTCAGGGGTTTTTTCCTGAGCCGTACCTTATGGTCTCGTCCGCGGCTTTGATGCGATGGAGAGACCATTTGGGGTGAATACCAGAATTCGAAAGATTAGAACGCGAAAGGATGTAGGTATTGTAATGGCTTAAAGGCCTTCGGCCTAGCCACATAGTAAGTAATCTAATTGATTTGTAATAATTACCTATTAAATAAATAAATAATTATAAATTTACAAGAGAATCAAATTTAATTTTACGAAACAACTTTCTTGTGACGTCTTGGGTATTTGCCATCTGTGCAAGATAACTGAGGTCGTCTGTTCTATTTACCCCTACCTCCCTGCGATTCTTTCTCTGCGAGTCTTTCACTAAATGTGTGATGACGCAATCATTCGTGCCATAAAATCTGACACGTCATCATTTGGCCCGGAAAAAGCCCGATTATGAACGATTTCTTGCAACAGAAAAGGTCGTTTATAATGCTAGTATACAAAAAAAGGTTTTTTGTATATCTACTATCCATTTGTTCGGACGTGTAATCTCGACATATGCATTTAAATATACATTTTATGTTCGTTTTTAGAGTTTATTGTAAACAAAAAGTAAAACGCGTACATTAATGTAGAAAACGTCCAATATTTTTGTTTCAATAACGAATTATTTGTGTCAGAAGGGCGAGAATTTCAAAATAACGTTTTTTATATACACAACTCTAAAAACTGGTTTTTAAATCTAATATCAGAGATGTTGAATAAATTTTAAATATTCATACACAATAAAAGCTTGCGTTGGTTAAGAGTCTTGTATATAGAATCCGTCGATTCTCAACATTCTACAAAAAATACGTGAATAGGTAAGATACAAAGGATATTTTATCGAGGTTTTTGTTTGCCTGTAAATAATACAAATCTTGTTAAGTAAATAACACATAAATACGCGGAATTCCATAAAACGATGCGAGGACTGAGAATTGCAAAAACATTTTTATTATGATTCTTATGTTTTTCAAGTTCACTACTGTGTAATTAGAGATGTACGCATATCAGCTTTGCTGCCACCATATAATAAATAAATAAAATAAATTTATGTTTTTCGAATTAAAATCTCTTAATATTATTCAACTATTGAGGAAGTTTACTAACATACTACAAACTTTTTTTTCGAAGTAATACTCGCGAATAGTGCTTGAGAACAAGGGCACTCGCGGCGTCAGGGGAGGGTTGTCGTTTGATTGCGGTGTGTCGGCGCAGTGGCTGTGCATCCCCTTCGCGTGGTACGACAAGCACGTGGGGTCGCTGTCCATGGAGGACGTGGACTGGGTGGGCGAGGTGGCCTCCAACGAGTGGTTCTACTACGTGGACTACGCGCTGCTGCTCATCCTCGGGGGCATCCCGTGGCAGGTGAGTGGCCCTCGGTGCTCTCTCAATGCAGAATATATTTCGAACTAGAAATCAACACTGATACGCATTTTAATATAAATTAATATTGCAATGCAATATACTTCTAAAATGGAAGTGTATTGATTTTATAATGTAATATAAATTATTTGGCTAATGCTCTCTCAATGCAAATTATATTTCGTATTAGAAATCAACACTAATACGCATTTTAATATACAATTAGTTGTGCAATCCAATATACTTCTAAAATGGAAATATATTGATTTTATAATGTAATATAAATTATTTGGCTAATGCTCCCTCAATGCAAATTATATTTCGTATTAGAAATCAACACTACTACGCATTTTAAAATACAATTAGTTGTGCAATCGAATATACTTCTAAAATGGAAATGCATTGATTTTATAATGTAATATAAATTATTTGGCTAATGCTCTCTCAATGCAAATTATATTTTGAATTAGAAATCAACCCTAATATGCATTTTAATATACATATGCAGTGCAATTTATATTTAAAATAGAAATGTATTTATTTTATAAAGTAATATTAATAATTTTGTCTAATGTTTCCTCAATGCAAATTATATTTTATATTAGAAATAAACTCTAATATGCATTTTAATAAACAATTAATATTACAAAGCCATATACCTTTAAATTGGAAATGCACTGAGTTTATAAAGTAATGTTAATCATTTTGTCTAATGCTCTTTCAATGCAAATTATATTTTGTATTAGAAATCAACCCTAATACGCATTTAAATATACATTTAATATTTCAATGCAATATACTTTTAAAATGGAAATGTATTTATTTTATAAATTAATGTTAATAATTTTATCTAAAATGTAAAGCTTATATTTTCTATTAAAGATATTTACTTTGTTTAAAAACTTCCTTAACACGTTACACAATTCCGGCAAATATTTTGATTATTAGCAAGAATGCACCTGCGATTGTTCTTTTTCTTCTACGTTCGAGTTCCTAAAGTATAAGGAATTTTCTGACAGGTTAACTATCTACGAGAACATAGCTAGCCTGTCACTACTTTGATGAGAATTCTAGGGATTACCTGCTCTGGTGGAATTTTTTGTTTCCTTACATCAATTCCAATAGAAGGCCGGTGCATTACTTTGTTCAACGGGCCTAATACTTGGACAAAAACAACCCATTGAATGGAGAAAATATATGTGCTCTTTTCTCCTTTCTTCTTTCCTTTTTTATTTCTTTCCTTCCTTCTATCTTTCTTTATTTACTCATTCAATTTTCTTTCATTCTTGTTACTGCAGTGCCTCTGACCGGGAATGTCTCAGGGTTCGAGTCCCGTCGATGGCAGATTTTTTGACAATAGCTAGGCAGCCAGGTCGAATTCAGCCGCTCGGTGTTCGGAGGGCAATGCTAGTGGTCGGCTGCTCTGACCAGTAGTTTTCCGTGATTGTGTTTTACCACTACCAGGCGAATGCCGGAACAGTACCCTCCCAATCGGGTCACGGACCGCGCGCGATCTTTCCTTCCCATTCCTTGGCATTTCCTCTCCCCTTACTAACACTCACCTGGTCTACACTACCACACATGCCGGGAGACCGGTCGAGAGCTTAGGGCTTGGCCCGGTTGGGGCGGTGCCACACTGGTGGGAGATACCTGGTTGGGGGAAGTCCCCGAAAGCCGAGGGAGGTCGGTAGTCGAATCTCGCCATCCATACCCCCCCCCACACCACCACCACCACGATAAAACATGCACTGCACTTAAGGGACTAATGACCTTCACTGTTGACGCGCCCGGAATCATTATTCAATCAATCGATCCTTCATTTTTTGGTATTTATTCTTTCTTCCCTTCTTTATATCTCCATTCTGTATCTCCTCCTTCCCGTTGGCCGAGCGCGTGAGTGAGCGCGGCGCTGGGCCGCCGCTGCGCAGGTGTACTTCCAGCGTGTGCTGTCCAGCAAGACGGCGGTCCGCGCGCAGATCCTGAGCTACGTGGCGGCGGTGGGGTGCGTGCTCATGGCCATCCCGTCGGTGCTCATCGGCGTCATCGCCAAAGGGACGGGTAAGCGCACGCGCTCGCCCCCCCCCCCTCCGACCCCCCCCCCCCCCGCGGATCGCTTTCGCCGGCCGCTCCGTGTGGCTCGCCGCTCGTGCAGTTGGCGATTGATCAAAGCTGTGTGCGCGCGATTGAGTATCCCCTTTGATTACATCGTCAAACAGTTTTTTTTTTGGCGTGAAGGTTCACGGCAGTTTTGTATTGCAATATATGGTTCGGGAGATGTGTAATTACAAATTGTTCAAAACTGCGTGAAGAAAATTTGTCCGTGGCTGATGTTAAAAATCTATGGAATTTCTTTATCCGCGAGTCAATTTCGAATTTCCTTTGCCCTTTTTGTAATTTTTTATTCGACGGTTGTGACAGGAATGTAAAATAGTAAGAAGAGTCGTGATAAATATGATGTATACATCAATTTATGATGTGTCATTTTAATAAGTATGTATGAAATTATATTCATCAACATGGGTCCGTGTCGCCACTTTTTTGCGCTGATAATGGTCACAACTTGACAAAAACTCTCTGTCAGATGTCTACCATAAGACTACGCTTCCTTCGTCTTCTTTCACTAATTGACTGAGAGATTACTCGTAAAATCGTAGTTTCTAACTCAATTCTTTGGCAGAATATTATAAAAAATAAATTTCAATCAAAAGCATATTACAACATGACTGAAATTGCAGGTGAATGTTTCAAACTACAAAATTTTTATATAATCCTATCGTCTTTAAAGGCTGTATACTTATGTGTTCAGAGGAGATAAACCGCTCATTATTATATCCCATAAAGTAAATGATTCTGTCGAAATCAAAACAATACTATTAAACATAATCGCAGAAATATAGTTACAAAATATGTCAAAATATTATTACATCGCGTAAGTTAAAACGTTTATTACACGTGGTTAACAGTTAGTTACCAGTAACAGTTAATTATATAAGTATAATTACTAACTAGTTACGGACTAGTTAGTAATTATACACTTGGGTTACTGCGCTCGTATATAATCAACTAACTTGCCCATAATTGTCTCCTTGTAAAACGTACGGAGTATCTCAAAACAAATGTTACAAACTTCTAGGACATGTAGAGATAATGAAAATTATTACTTTTTGGCAATTAACATATAGCGTGAAATTATACGTAAGGGAGTTACAAACATACGTCATTAGCCTTTGCTTTTCGTTCACTCTGTATGCCCACATGTTTGACAGGTACGCAATTCTCCATGTCAGCGTCAGAACGTGACTTGGTAAATATGGGAGCATATGAGTTTGCCTAAAAATCAGGAGCAAATGACACATGTGTATATGCATATAACCCTCGAACATGTATGTAATGATTTTATATATAATGAACGTTTAATAAATGTTTAATAAGATATGTAATTGTGTATTACGTAATTAAATTATAAAATATAATACATGAATGCATACACTTTCCCACTATATATTCATTGGAAAACGTTATAATTTTCAACACTTCTAAATGCCCTAGAAGATTATAACATTTATTCCGAGACTCTGTAACTATTATTTAATGGATTCTCCGCACGAAGTCGAGTACAGGGGGCGGCGGTTTGTTTCGCAGCATGGAACGAGACGTCGTACGGCCACGCGCCAACGAAGGCCGACGAGACCAGCATGATCCTGCCGATGGTGCTGCAGCATCTCACGCCCGACTACGTGTCGTTCTTCGGGCTGGGCGCGGTGTCGGCCGCCGTCATGTCCTCCGCCGACTCCAGCGTGCTCTCCGCCTCCTCCATGTTCGCACGCAACGTCTACAAGCTCATCTTCCGCCAGCGGGTGAGTCCCCTACGTATTTATACTCTCAAGTAAATTTTGTATAGTACGTGATGGTTCACAATAAATTCTACAGACGTGCAGGGCAGGTAGAGGGTAGAGGTTGGTAACTCGTTGCGGTTTTAAAACGCAGTTCTGAGAGATATTGTTCAAACGCGTCTAATGTTTTAAGCAGGCAAAATATTGATGGTTTTCTTACACGTGCAGAAGAAAATAATGGTTTCATTCCAGATAAATTTATGTGAATTTGCATTTACAATGTCCGTGAATTAATAATATTTATATTTTTCAGTTAAAATTATAATGTTTGTTAATGAAACATTCAACCACATTTTGTCAAAATAAATAAAAACCTGTGTTATTTCAATGTCGTAGAATGAACATAAAGAAAACATTTTTATTTCCCTATTAAACAAATCTTTCACGTCTCTTCCACACTTGGTAATATAGGAATAGACTTCTACTTCCGGTAAAGGAAAATAATTTCATTCACACGTCAATATTACCATATGGGTTCCTTAAGTCGTCTAAAGAAATCTTATGTTCTTGTACAATTCCGTGAATTATTGTAAATGTTGCTATATGACGTACCACTTTTCCAACTTTGGGTGCCAAGAATTCAGAACGCACCATATATTCCAATTCATTTGGGTAGAAAATTAGCATTCTTAAAATTATGTATAACTCATTTTGAGCTAGGCTCTTGGATCCTACTGAGTAATGATCTGGTCTTTAGAGTCTGCCAGTTCGACTTGCGCTGGTTCTTGTTGAGCGTCACTAGCACACACGGACACGTAGCTGATTGCAATTTTTGTTGTTCATCAGCACTACTTATCACTCGGAGGGGCACACCCACTGTTGTTCCATCACAGGCACTGTGGGTGGCGTCTCTGAGGTTGGTGGTGCATGTCGGGGAGAGCACTTGTTCACGGCACCAGAGGGGGGGGGAGGCCGGACGCCGCATGCCAGAGCTAGTGGGGACACGAGCCCTATATTTCATATGGAATTAATATTCGCATACTTATCCTATGGATTTTATGAATACATTTTATTCTTCTTTTTCCTTAAGTTTTGTAAATATAGATTAAATATCATAAATATTACTACTGTCTTTAGAAAGTGTACGCAAATCACAAATATAAGGATTTAAAACAGTTTAAAAACCGTCAAAAATGATGTGACAGATCATTAAAGCTTGTCAAGATGAATAAAAATGTACAATCGTATATTTTATCACTTTATACCTCTTTGATTTTTAAATGTGACTAGAATTTGAAATGTGTTTTCTCGTTTTGTGTTACGATTTTACTTGCCACCAAAAGTAAGGACAAGTTTTTATAGTTAGAAATGTTAATTATGGTGTGTAAAATTGTAAATTTGGCAAATCTTGTTAACATTTTACATGTTGGACTTGATTATGGGCAAGATGTTGTTTTCCTCTTAGTATATAATAATGGCCAATAAATGATAATTTTCTGGAAAGTATTGAATGAAAAATTCCATATTTTTCCGCAAGTTCGCATAGACTTTCGTAGTTTTCAACTAACAACTTTGTACCTAATGTAACATTTTGAATTTCCTGCAGAGCAATGTCTTCAAGATGCTTGAAAGAAGTAATGTATTATATTTTATTTCCAGGCATCTGAGATGGAGATCATATGGGTAATGAGAGTTTCCATCCTCATAGTCGGTGTTCTTTCAACCATTATGGCGCTAACCATCCCTTCTATCTACGGCCTCTGGTAAGAGATTCATCAAAATTCATTAATATAAAAAGTTGTAGTGCATGTAATTACCAATAAACGATTTAAAAACGAAGAATTAACAAAATATTTAGAAATAGTTATCGGAAACTATATTGACAAAATGAAGTCTATTGGAAACATTAAGAATTATAGAATTACTACCTAATTCATATTTATTTAATATAATAATAATGGTGTATTAGTGCCTCTTGAAATTTAGTTTTCATTTGCACTATTTGGTTGATGATCGTGGTTATTGTTATATTTCAAACATATATCAAGACACATTGAATGCACTTATTGATTAAATTACATTATTTTTCATTTCAATTTCTTGCACAAAATCAGTAAAAGTTGGGATGAATTTCAATTCCTATAAAGAAGAGTATTTAGCGTAGCCACTTCTTTTTCGCTCAAATTTTTGTAATTTTTGATTCATTAATATTACGGGTGAGAAAAGTATCTTTGAGTACTTCTAAATCATCAAATCAAAGTAAGAACAGAGGTCGAACACTGAGAATAAAAGAATATGTTGAAGATACCAACTAGACAAGTATGACCGAGCGAAAGTACCGGTTAATTGGCTGCAAAGAACCGGCCCGAGTAGACTCCGCCGCGTCGTAAATCACCGTAAGATAAAGACGCTCAGCGAGAGGTCAGCCCGCCTGCGCCCTTGGCGCCGAGCGGGGGCTCGGGGCGGCCGCGGCAGCGAAAGCGGGAATCGATCCACGGCTCGCGGCCCTTTATCTGGAGACCTCCGCCCCCTCCCCCGCGCCACGCTCTCCTTCCCCTGCAGGACCTGCCACTGCGGGAGGCGGCGTGGGCGAACAAGCGGCACCGCGGGGTGTCCAGCGCTGTGGGTGGGGCGGGGAGTGGAGTGGGGTGGAGTGGGGAGGGGCGGGGAGGGCAAGGCGCACAGTGGGGCGAAATATGAGTGACCTATGCTATAGCGGTTGGTTGATTGATTGTTTTAGTGATACCGGACACGTCAACTGACAGGGTCATTATTCCCGTAAGTGTAGTTCGTGTTTTTTGCTCGGGAGGTGGCGGTGATTTTCCCCCGCTGTATGGCGAGATCCGGCGGCGACCTACCGTCGGCTAGCGGGGTTTTCCCCAACCAGGTATCTCCCACCAGCAGGACACCGCCCCAGTCCTGCCACCGGACCGGCCTCCTGGCATGAGTGGTTGTGTAGTGCATGTGTGTGTGTGTGTGTGTGTGTGTGTGTAAGGAGTGAAGATAGGGCAAGGAAGACGAATGTGAAATCACGCGCGGTCCGTTTGTTAGGGCCCTGCTTCAGCATACGCCTGGTATTGATCGGACAAACCATGGAACACTACCGATCAGAGCAGCCGGTCGCTAGAATTCTTTCCCAGACAGCGATCGAATTTGAGTTAGCTTTTCGAACAAGCTAGTGTCGAAAATTCTGCAATCGTCGGGACTCGAACCTAGATTCTCCCGCTCTTAGGGACTGCAGTGACATCATTTGATGCCCTGAGCCATCTCTCCCCGTGGTATAGTGGTCAAATCGCTTACCTTCTCCTTCTGGGTCGCGTGTTCCAGATCCCCGTCGATCCCTGTGGAATTTATAGTGAACAAAGTGGGATAGCGATTGGTTTTCTCGGGGTTCTCCCGTTACTCCTGCCGTTCGTTCCACCATTGCACCGTCAAAATTCATAACCGCACAACCATCATCCATTTATTAAAATCATTGATAAAAAAATTGACCAAAGAGAATTGCTTCAGTTCATTATAAAAGTGGAACGAAATCATTCTGAAAGTAGATAGAGAAGATATCTCACAATTTGATTGCAGGACTTTCAAGCAAAGAAAGAGGAGATCGTGTAAATAAAGATTAAAACACATTGCATGAAAACGAATGTCTTGCAAAATGCGAAGTTTTTGTTTACTTTCATTCTGGGTGAGTCATCCGACTGTCTTTTATAATTTCTCTTTTATCAAGAAAGTAGACAAAAAAAGTTTCATCCTTGATAATAATAATAATAATAATAATAATAATATCTCTTTTTATATAGATTCGAAATTAATAAATTCATGGAGATATTTATCAAGTTATTTTGTGATCTTGATATGATAATAGCATAACACTCTCATATCAATGAAAAACTCGACTTTGCAAAGCGTTTATTATTCTCTATAGTTTCGTACTTTTAGTACACGTTTTACTTTCGTATTTTCATGGTTTGCAAACCTCTTTACCGGCTTTGCGAAGCGAGGAGGACACCATGCGACGAGGTCTAACTGGGCGGCGAGGTCGCGGTTTCACAGCTTTTATTTATTTTCTTTTTTCCTGCAATCTCGTCTCATTTCGCACCACTGTGTTCTGTTCAAGCTCCTCCGGCGGCAGGGGTGTGTGTGTGGGCGGCGGAGTGACGTCAGGCGCCCGCGAATGGGTCGTTCAAGTTGGAAGGACGGGAAGGAGTGACGAGGGCGAATGGGCCCACGCGGAGGGAGGAAGAAAGAGCTGAGGTGGTGGGGGGTCGAATTCTTCTGACGTACCGAGATTGCTTGTGAGATTCGTTCAAAGCGCTCAAGAAAAGAAAAAAGTGACTGAGGCTCGTGCGAAGGGAAACATAAACCGTGCCAGGAATAACTCAGGAAACATTTCGGCATGCAAAGATGTAGATGTATTCTTTCCCACGTGTATTTGATATTCCAGATGTGATTGGAAACATGATATAACATCGAACATTACATTCTTTAATATGGAAAAAATGAAAATTCCAGAAGAATTAAAAATAATAGAGAGCATTATGACTTTGAAAATTTCTAAGAAAGGTAAACAAAATACTTGTTTGTTATTACGTTGTGTTTTAGTATATGTAAATTTGAGTGTATGTGTGTGTGTGTATGAGACAGAGAGAGAGTCAAGGAGAGTGTCAAAGGGAGACACGCAAGGATAGAGGGAGAGAAAGGGAGAAGTAGAAAAGGAGAAAGAGAGAAGAATTCGACCTCCTCTTTTCTCTCTTTCTCCTTTTCTTCTTTTCCCATTCTCCTAGAGAGAGAGGCAGAGAGAGAGACAGAGAGAGACAGAGTGAGAGACAGAGCGAGAGACAGAGCGAGAGACAGAGCGAGAGACAGAGCGAGAGACAGAGCGAGAGACAGAGCGAGAGACAGAGCGAGAGACAGAGAGAGAGAGAGAGAGAGAGAGAGAGAGAGAGAGAGAGAGAGAGAGAGAGAGAGAGATTGAAGTGAAAACGCGAGAGTAGACATACGGAGGAGAAAGAGGGGAAGAGAACGAGATGTAAGAGAGTAAAAGAAGGGGAGAGCAATAGAGGGAAGGAAACGAGATGGAAGCTTCTTATTTGAGTATACATGTTCAAGAAATTTAGTAAAGGAGGAAACTAATCAAAAATACGTTGTGAAAGGGAGAAGTGGAAAATAAGGCACGCACACGACAGCGCGCTGTAGCGGTGCGAGGGTATGCCGCGCGCCGTGTGCAGCGTCGGAGTCTGCGCAGAGCGCGATAATGGGAGGGGCGGTTCGGGGGCTGCGTCGTGTTCACGGAGTGTGTGGGGGGGGGGGGAGGGGAGGGGGGAGACCTTTTATACGGACTTGCCGCGCTGCTCGTATATTTCGCGCGAACAGCTGCCATCTTTTGTAGAGAGCGTTGTTTCTCAGTTGTTTTATGGGGACATTGTGGAAGATATCTGCCCCGTGCTATTTGCTCTTGGCTTAAAGAAGAAAAAGTGGATGATTTCTTCAACTCAAATTCTCTGCCTCGAATTTTTTCTTTCGTACTTTTTTACGTTGGAATAGCCATCGCGTTGGCGGCTGACCATTCTGGAAATCGTAAAGAACATTCTCGTGGGACATAACTACGAGAGACTTTTCGTCGGACTCATTTCAAACTTATATTTGGTGCATTACTGACGGCGATTTTTAGTTTATCTTCTGTAATATATCACAAGTTTCCTGTATGTTTTGAAGAAATTGTAGCGATATTTTCTATGCCTATTTTGCGAATGTCCAGCAAAAGTTTTTCAGGATTGTCATAAACAGACTGTACTTTTGCTGTTTGTCGTTGTCATGTACGTTACAGCATAAAATACATCTTTCACTTGACGATTGGAAGAAAATAACTTTGTTTCGTTCTTGATAACTGTGCAAGGTAACAGTGGTGAAAGAAATTTATAACTTGCTGGAAGCATAATTTTACTTCGTACCGTTTCATCTCGAAGGTGTCAGATGCTCTGTGAAAAAGAAATGTTTGTTGTACACATTGTTAACTGTTCTGGAAACATGAAACACAAACTTGGCTGAACCTGTGTTGCTGTTTGGCGTTTGATTACCAGGAAGACTCCGTCATTGACCTCACGTGAGCAAAGCGACAACAGGCAAAGAAGATCGCAGCACGCGATATTAATTTTCCTATCACGCGCGACACATTAGAACTGAAGTTTTTGGAATCAGCACTACATTAATAAATTCTTTATGGATTTGGAATTTTCAAAGACGAGCTTATTGAAACATAAATTAACCAAAAGAATAACAATAAAATAGATTATCTTATAATAAGATGTATTGAGAATAAAAGAAACAAATATTATAAGAGGATTGAGTAAACAAAGAATTGCGTTAATTTCGCTTACCATAAAGAATAAAATCGAACATAATCCAAGCTTGTAATCTCTTCATGCTTGCCAGTTAATGAGGTCATGCTAAAGCAATGTTTACATTTATATTTAATTCCATCAATTTTTGCAGAAAATTGTAAGTTTGTCCGTTATTATATTTTTGGCAGATGCAATGAAAAACATTCAATCAATATCACATCAGTTTAATATCACATCTTATTCAGAAAAAAAATTATGAACATTTTGCCGGATTCGAGAAACTTTATTTAAAAATATCCCTATCAGTTTAATTTTCATATCCTAATGCAGATCTTCCCAAAACCGTGACCTTTGCCATTTGCCCGGGATGCCCTGGGCACATAGCTTGCCGCCGAGGCTTCACGCTATACTGCTCTCTAAACACCATGTTTTTGTTTGTTTTGTTTTTTCAAAATTTTATCCGCTAATAACTTTCAAACCTTCCATTAAAATATAATGAGGTTTACTAATATACAAATCAATAATTCGGCCATATCTAACTTACTTGCTACCTGCCCCATCAGATACAACATTGCCCCTACCCATTGAAAAAATACAAGTAATAGAAATTAATTTTCTAAGCCGAATTATTAATGCTCATTGATTCATTGCACATTGGTAAAACAAACGAAAATTGTCATATACGTTTTAATATATCCAAAAGATTATTATATAAAATCCAAAAGATTAATTATATAATAAAGATATGAACATTGAATATATTCAAAAATAAAATTTATAAATAATATGGAAATCAATACTGAACGATAATAAGGAAAAATACGTAAGTTATTTTTATTCTATACATCTTATGGAAGAAGGTTACTAGCTTGATGTATGCTGGACTCGTCCCAAAATGTTATAAAAATTGTTTTGAAAATCCCTGCAAATCATTGATGTTGAACAGGAAGAATGAACGAGTGGTACAATAGAATGGCACAGACACTCCCGTATTAGTTTTCTATTTTCTTTGGTTTGGTCTAGCTACTCGGACTTGCCACATAGTCTTGCCTTCTGTCATCTATCGCCTCCCAAAATAAATTTTTTTATATGTTCTCTTTTTTCGGTTTTCTAAAGTTGAACCGAAATATTACGTTAAGAATATTAAAAATAAGAGTAAAACGTCGTCATAAATGGCAATTTTTATTGAGTTTATTGAATTTTTAAGAAAATGCCCTTTTGAGCGTTACTGTAAATGCGAAATTTGAAGATCTTTTTAACAGTAAAGTTTTCAATTTTTGAAGAACTTCATTTGAAGTCATCTGAAACATTTAACTCACAAATGTAATACATTTTACAAATCGCTGTATATGCGCATGTAAACGGCGTGAGAGATACTAAACTAGTGTTTTGATTTGTATTTGAGTACCCACACCGACAACTTTCTGTTTTGATTGTTGTTAACGCACGGTGGCCATTCTTAACATATACAGGACATTGAATTGGCTGTTGGAAGATATGGTATTTCGAAAGCAAAATAAGGATGCAGTACGCAATAAAAAACTAAATAGCCGATCAGATGGCCGTGATCGCAAAGGCAGTAGTGCCGGAGTGGTCTCGGACCAGAAGATCGCGGTTTCGAGTCCCGCCTCGGGCATGGGTGTATTTGTGTGTGTTTGTATGAGTGTGTCGTCCTTTCACCCCTCATTATCATCATCATTTCATCTTTCATACCCCCAGAGCTAACAACCCTGGGGGATAAAAATTGGATTCAGTAAAAAATACTGATCCCCCCCAAGTGGAGATACATGCACCTGCTACCGCGATAAATGATACTGAGCCACGGTAAATGCAGGATGTATGAACGCGTGGTCCTAAGTTGGCCTATTCGCGAGAAGAAAAAGAAAAAAACTAAATTTTGCTGGTGGAAAAGGGGCGGTGTTTGCTACCCCCTCGTCAGGGAATCCTGACTCCGTTCCCGCAAAGAGCAATGCGTTGGAGGTGCGCTGCGCCGCTTTGCGTGTTTGCGCACCCCTGCGGAAGGAAGCCCGCGCGGAGAGCTCGCTTACACAACGCCTCTCGGACACGCGCGCCTCCACTTGCCACCCCGCCCCGCCCCACCCCGCCCCTCCTGTCCCGCACCACCCGTCATCCCAGCGTCTCCTCCCCGCCTCTGCGCCCCGCCTTTTCGCATCGCTCCTCCGCCCCGTCTCGCCCGAATCGGCCTCTTCTCTGCGCGCCCGCTCAACCTTTTAATTCCGCCCGCGATCTCACCGATTCCACTCCAACTCTACTCCCTCCCCTCTCCACCCAACGACTCTCCGCCCAGCCTCTCCGCTTCGCCTCTCCGCTTCGTTTCTCCGCTTCGCTTCTTCGCTTCACTTCTCCGCTTCCATGTCCGCTTCGCTTCTCCGCTTCGTTTCTCCGCTTCGCTTCTCCGCTTCGCTTCTCCGCTTCGCTTCTCCGCTTCGCTTCTCCGCTTCGCTTCTCCGCTTCGCTTCTCCGCTTCGCTTCTTCGCTTCGCTTCTCCGCTTCGCTTCTCCGCTTCGCTTCTTCGCTTCGCTTCTTCGCTTCGCTTCTTCGCTTCGCTTCTCCTCTTCGCTTCTCCGCTTCGCTTCCCCGCTTCGCTTCCCCGCTTCGCTTCCCCGCTTCGCTTCTCCGCTTCGCTTCTCCGCACGTTCTCCTCTCCGCTCTCCACCCCGCTACTCTCCGCTCCGCTATACCCCGCCTCGCCTCTCCGCTTCGCATCTCCGCTCCGTTTCGCCCGAACCAGCCTCTTCTTCACACGCTCGCTGCACCTCTCCACCCCGCCTCTTCTCCCTGCTTCTCTGCTCCACCCCGCCGTAATCACCTTCTTCACCGCAAACCCGCTCTCCTTGCCCGTTCCGCTTCACTTCGCCCCTCCACCCCCCTTCCCACTACCCCTCCACCCCTCCAACCCCACCCCGCCCCGCTCCTGCTCGACCCGCTCCTCCGCTGCTTCGCCTCTTCGTCAATCCCGCTCCGCTCCGCTCATGATCCACTCCTCAAATACTTGGCCTTTCGTCGCCCTGGCCCACAGAAACACCGGCACCTGCTCTTGTGTTAGCGCAGGCCGTCACGAGCCGCTAGAAAATTCAAATAGGATAGCCCCCTTTTGCGACAGCCAATTTCAGGATTTGCTGGAAATGAATAGTTATTTTTTATTTCTTTTGCCTGATAATACTTTGTTTTATCGACTTAACGCAACCAAGAAACAAAAAATCACTTTTAGCGGTTGGCATTCATTAAGAATTTTAACGGTTCACCCTCCGTTAGGAACAAAAATGAGTTGTGTAACAATGTATGAATGCTACTAATCAAAGAGATTTCTTTTATTTATATTATTTTTTCCTTTACGAAGGTCTTACAAAAAATCTTGAATGATACACGGTTACAACTAAGGAGCTTGGTTGGCTATAAACCTCTGGTATCGCCTTGATTTACAAAATTCGACATCAAAGTGGGCTGTATCAAAAGAACTTGCATTCCTCTGAAAATTGCTTACTTTTACGCGGGTTTAGGCATAAGTAATGCTAATTATATTTGCATGATATTTTAATATATACAACTTGAAGGAAGCAATATATGCTGTAGGATGGAGAAAACGAAGAAAACAAAACAAAAAACAAAACAAAAAAACAAAAAAAAACAGTCATTTGTTTCAAATGTGTCCTCCCTTGGAAACATGTATTGATACGCGAACATACACGAATGACATGTAGTCCTAAAGCTTAAATCGGTCAGCTTTCTACGTAAGATACAGACGTATGCAGACATAACGATGCGTTGAGATGAAGCGTAATCAGAAGACTATCGTAATGAGTCTGACATTCAACATCGTTGTCAGCGTTTGATGTATGTAACTGGGTATTCCTATTTCGATCCATTTCACACCATTAGGATCATCACACCATAGGACGTCCCCCGTACCGTCTGATACCTATCTCGATGTGCAGCCACCTGAATACTTTCCCAGTCTCCTCAATAATCTTGCCGATGTGCTCTTAAGCCCTGGTCGGCATAGTATCTTCATTTCGGACCAATGTGTCTCCTGAACCCATCAATTCTTGGTCATTGTTAGTATTTGGGAACCAGGTTTAACTAAGGTGTTGGTAATAGCAGTGACCCACAGACTCGTTCCGTCGAGCATAACTGGAATATTACGAGTACGCACCCACTGTAATTACCGGGTAATGAATAGGAATAAAAAAAAATAGATTCGAGATAAAGGGTGTCACTAGTCCAAGTGCAACTAGTTAATACGATTTTCCATTACTTAAAAAAATAACAATATTCAAAACACAATTTGCTATATTAAACTGCAGACACAACACAACAAATTACCTGTAATTATATATATATATATATATATATATATATATATATATATATATATATATATATTGACTTAATTATACAGTTTATGTATAAATTTATAAAATTTTGCTGCTCCCGCAAAGGAGAACAACGCTGCCTTTCGCCATGTTTTCCAACTGTATGGTTCTGAGAACCCAGTTTACCAATTCAATCGTCATATTTTTTTATTTTTAATCATATTCCAAAATATCTTGTTTAAAAAGTTAATAAATGGACTGTACCTGTTTGTATAATTGTATAGTTTTTGCCAACCTCCGAAATACTTAGTTAATAGTACAGTCTGTGGAATGAGGATACGCAAATGAGAATGATTCTAGACAGGTAGGACATTAATATAAGTAACTACAATACAGAATAAAATATAATACGGATTTGATACAAATTGAGACCAATTAATAAACATGTGCGTGATGCGGGGAGATGGCGTGGCGGGACGAAGCGGGAAGGGGGCGGGAGGGCGAGCGTGAGAGGCGCGGGCGAGTGAACTGCGAACTCCGCCACCTGGCTGAGTATCGACCGCGCGGGATGCGCGGCGCCTCGCTGACCCACTGCCCCCTGGCATAGGACAGCGCCCGGCGCTTCTACTCCACGTTGCGGATGCACGTTGAAAGTCAACAATGTATTAGACTTTCCCTTCAGGACGAAGTCCTCCCAGATATATACGGCCGCCTCATTCTCCACTTTTGCGTAGCGGCAACATTCATAGCTCTGAGTCTAATTCAGGGAGCTACTCTAAATTAGTGTTGTTTTACCATATGTGACTTTATTTTGTACTTTTTGAGAAGATCAGTTGTATTTTCTTGACCTTATATTGTTATTTGTATTTTTATTGCCACTTTCTTGAGATATTGTAACTAGTATAACATACGCTTAATCGTAATTAACCTCTCATGAATTCTTTATAAAATCAGTTCCTATGCATGTTATTCACTTGATAAATTATTTCTTAATAAGGCAAGCACATAATAAATTTATGTTTAATACATAGGGCTTTTGATACATATGTCATTTGGCAAATATTTTAACTTGACGATAGGGTTATTTACAACTCATTTTTATTTATGCAGAAGTGGTTCATTAAATACATGATGAAACATGAATACTCAATTATTTGTAGACATTTAATTATATTATATGTAATACATTTTGATGTCAAAAACAAAATATTTGATCCATATTTTTATGAGTGCAATGAATGAAATTGTTTTTTGCTTTCCGAAACGTTTACGATGCATGTTCTTGACTAGAATATGGAAAATTTATAGTATAATCTAATCTAGTTATTTATATTGTTGATTCTGTTAAATGAATGATTTTGACCCTGTGATATTTCTTCCCAAACGGAGCAAAATGCCACGGAATTATTATATTTTTTTCGGTCTATGTTTTTCCAAATTAGTCAAACTGTACCTTGGCATTTAATTTAAAGACAGAATATTAACATACTGGTTTATATTAATAGTTTATATCATTTATTTTTATTATATATGTATATATTTTATTTATATAACATGTATTTTATTATATATTTATATAATGTACGTATTGATATTAAGCATTGATTTTATGTTAATATTCTGTCTTTAAATTAAAGGCCAAGTACAATCCGACCAAAATGTTACAATGTGATTGCTTCAGATACGGCTAGAAAATGACAATTATTCTAAATGAAGTACTATACAAACATGAAGCAATGAGATTGTACTCTCCACTTGCACACTCCAGTAATTTTCTCGTTTGGGAACAAATGCCCCCCAGACCAAATAACTCGCCATGATGTTTTGCTGTGTAGTGAACACTCTTTCTCACCTCTTCAATTTTCGTTCCAGGTCCATGTGCTCGGATCTGGTGTACTGCATCCTGTTCCCGCAGCTTCTGATGGTGGTGCACTTCAAGCACCACTGCAACACGTACGGGAGCCTGGCCGCGTACATCATCGCCTTCCTGGTGCGGATCTCCGGCGGCGAGCCCATGCTGGGGTTGCCGGCGCTCATCCACTACCCAGGATGGGACGGCGAGAGGCAGCTCTTCCCGTTTCGAACCATGTCCATGATCTTCTCGCTCACCACGCTAGTCGGCGTCTCGGAACTTACTAGGTATGTACCGATCAACAGCAGGCGAATGCTAACGAACGAGCCACGGACCACGCGCGATCTTTCCTCCCTCTTCCTTGTTCTTTCCTCACACCTCACTTACACACATTCTTACATGCACAACACTACCACACATGCCAAGAGACCAGTCGTGCCACACTAATAGGGGATGCCTGGTTGGGGGCGATCTTTCCTTCCTCTTCCTTGATCTTTCCTCACACCTTACTTACACACACACCCTTACTTACACTAACATGCACTACATTTCGACACGATAGGGGACAAGTCGGAAGTTTAGAGCTTGTCCAAGCAAGGGCCGTGCCACGCCAGTGGGAGATACCTGGTTAGGAAAAACTCAGGTAGCTGACTCTAGGTCGGTGCCATACCTTGCCATCCATTGAGGGAAGATCACCGCTACCTCCGAGGAAAAAATGCACTACACATACGGAACTAATGACCTTATCAGTTGTCGCGCCCGGAATCACTAACAATCACGAAGTATAAACTTCTCATGTATATATCACATTAAGCACAGAAGAAGGTTTTGTATGATTTTAAAATCTCTATTGAGACAAAATACCGTAAGTGTGCACCTGCTGGATATGGAATTACTCCCAGTAGTGATTCAAACAAATTTACGATGAATGATTTAGAAATTTCTAGATAATGCTATGGATTGACAGAAACTAGTAGATATCCTTTTATAGCTGAATTGGTTACTTGATATTATGTACATAATATAACCGCATGGATATGGCTTTCGATTTCTTGTAATACGCTTAGCGATATTAGACTGCTTACACACGACAGCGGTCTTTAAGAGTAAACTCACAGATCAGATTTTCGAATTTTGTTACCAAATATAAATGTATTTTCTCTTTTAAAACAATGATTTACAAAGGCGGAATGTTTTTGTTTTATTACTATAAACTTACCACAGTTAGCATAATTGCCGTTGATTTTATCTCAGGAAGTGACGTATAAATACCTCGTGTAATATTGGAAACAATGATTTGGTCGAATACACATTGGATTTTCATGATCATTTTGCCTATGAAGGTTTTGCTAAAAATTGTAAAAATATATATTTCATTCTGTAAAAACGTATTCTTAACTGCGACTATTCTAAACGTACTCAAACTACAACAAATCACTAGTAATGAGCATTCTTTTGAATTCCGTTTCCTAAGATTTTGCTCAGCTTTTACAAGCAGAACAATTATTTTATTAGTGGAATATGAATGAATGAAAACATAGTATAATAATAATTAGATTTATGTGGTATAGTTTGAAAATTGTAAACAACATTCATAAAATAGTAAACAAAAGAGATAACTTAGAAAACTAATAACAAACATGTTTTTACGTAATTTTTGTAGCTCTTCTTTTTAAAAATTGTGACTAGAAATGGGTCTAGAAAAACGTAATGAGATTAATAAAAAAGTTAATAACTTCGCATTAAAAATAAAATAGTTAGCTACACATGCAAGTAAAAATAAGTTATTTTCAAGATCTGAGTTAATACTTGAATTTTATTAGTTTATGCTACGAAAAGAAAAATACTGTATAAAAATATTAAAGAATGGATTAATTCACATTAAGAATCACCGTTGCTTGAGCGGAAAAAATTCTGGGTATTCACTGCAAGGCACCGGTTTCGAATTTCTGTAGGTTCACAAATATTTCTATTGCCATGACCTTATTACGTTCCTCCTTAGTGATTACTTCTAACATGTTGTGTAATCAGAATCCATGCTTTCTGGGTCCTTGACACCACAAAATTAATTTACGACAAAGCGTTTGTCCGTCTCTCTGTCCATCGTTGAAAAACGCATTCCAAACGCATACAATTGATCTTTCTGACATCATGACTCCTTGAATTTGAAAAGTATATATTGATTTTGGGGTATAATTTGTATGAGAAATCAACTACAATTTAAAATTGTTCTGAAAATGGCTGCATATATTTTCTCAAATTCTTTCCTCAGATAGAAAACTTGCGGTTATAAAAATGGTGCAGGTGCTATTTTCGTTGAATTCCCCAAATTTTCGAAAACTGCAAATATTAAAATTTTTTACAGCCTCTTCCTACAACTACAATATTGAAGATAGATATTTTTCTTAATAAAATATATTTTTGAAAATGTGACCTTTAAATAAGGTCATGCACAATTTTCTAAGAAATAAAGGGCAATTTTAAAACCAAGTGTTTACTCAGGTACGGTTTCAAATTATTTCCTCAAGTTTTTAGTATAATGCAAAGTGTCATAAAAAGTGCACAGGTCTGATTTTCGATGAATTCTCGGAATTACCGAAAAATACGAAGTTACAAATTATGCACGAAGGTATGTCTTGCTGTTTTTGATTTGCTACGAGTTTTTCATTCCCATATCCACAAGGCTGGGACGCTGCTCGCAGGCCTTCAAATCGTAAAGAGCAAATCGCAAATCGTAAAGTTCGTAAAGAGCTGTTGTGCCAAAGTACATACATACATACTACGTTTTTGATTTACTGTGATGTCGATAAGTATTTCTAAGATGTCAAAAAAAAGTGTGTCTACAAGAATACAATGATTCGAAATTAATTTTTCCTTTCTTGGGAAATTTAAGGAAAAAGAGTAAATGCGATAGAATGTTGTGGGTGTGGGTTGGTGGAGAGGAACAGACATATACAATCACATTTTTAATGGTGTGGGTAAAGTGGAAACGATGATCTCAGACCTTCTTCGGGAGATGTTACTTCAATAAACAATTAATGGATTTATAAGGAAAATTTGAGAACGCTATTTACAATGAAAGGTTCGTAGTCATATTGTCTTTTTAAGTACACACTGTACAAAAATAGTCAAAGTTTAAATGTAAGGAATAGTAAAAATTGCAAGTGATGCTTTTGGTTTCAGAATTTCAGTGAGATATGTTTACCTCTACATTACAATTTACGAATCCTTGATTTTGTGAAATTAGTGAGTAGTTTTAGAGTTTATTCTTAAATTGTTATAACGTACTCGTATTAATTACTTGATGAAAGTGTCTGTAGTGGGAAATGTTCAGAAGATAGCTACTTGCTGTACAGTGGGGAATGAAACTCTTAGACTAAATTAGGTAAAATAAATTATGATTTTTTTAGTAAATAAATGATCGGATATTTATTTAAAAATATTTATATTAATGAAATACTTTTTGGATGTACAATTTATTTGAGTATCACAAATACAAAATATTAAACGTTTTGCAGATAATAGTCGTTAAAATAATTGATCAAAAATAACATTCTGATAAATTTTAATTCATGGTTGTAAATACAGGATTACATCAAATGTTCTTGGGTGTTCAATTTTATTCACTTGTATTAATTTGCGGAATATTTTCATTTTTTAAGTTAACAACTGATGTTTATTGTTAATATATTCGCAACGTAATCGCTAATGAGAGATCCTTCAGACTTGCTATTTTGTTTTGATATAGCAATTAGTGTTATAAGTTATAGCAATTAGTGTTGTAAATTATTATGTGCACTTTGTAATAAATTTATTTGTGGATTTTATTAATAAAATGTCATACCGTTAAAAGGGTAAATTTAGCAAACTTTTGAGGAATTATAGAATAAAAGATTTTTAATTTATCTCAATAATTTTTGAAACGTCTGATTTAAATCATGACAATTTAAATTGCCATCCTTGACTAAACTAGAACTATAACCTAGTTTCTTTGAAGAGAATCTTTTGCCTCAAGAAAAGACTTATTGTAATGGTGACAGAATGTTGATAGGGGGAACGTTCGAATTTCGATTTTTGTAATAATCAAGTTAGCATTCGTCTGTGTTAACGTCAAAAAATATATATGTCTATTTCCTATTTCTGCTGAAGCACGCGCTTCTGGTACTTTGATATTACGAAATTTAAAGAAACTTGAAAAACAATCGCGATCAAATTGCACAGGGAGTGTAAAGCCAAATTCAGTTTTAATTGCCCGGGTATTTATCATATTAGTCTATTCAGGTAGGAAAAAGAATGAATTCTGCCTATAGTGCATCCTCATACTGGCTTGCCCTGCCTAACGACAAACTGTCAAAATCCTCCAGACTACATTCCACACGCTTAGCCCTGTGCTGTCTCGCCTGATCCCCATCATTCTCGCCATATTCTGACACGTTCACTACAATCGTAGTTCATATCTTCCCGAAAATTACAAACCAATTCACTGCACTGAACTGCACAATCTGCACTATGCACAACAGATGAACTGCGATTCGTTCCAGGGTACCGTTAGAACTAGTTACTTACGTCTCCGCTAGATAGTCCTTGAAGTGGACATTTTAAAAAAATAGTATTTTATAATATTAATATTTATATAGCATTTGCGAACATATTAGTTAAACGTGCAGTCACTTCAAAGACTTCAGCTTTCAAGTAACAGTTATGTGCTGAGATAGATTGAGTAGTTCATCCTGAAAAGGGATATTTACATAATGCGCTTTAGAAATAATATGTATGATGATGATTCTTCTCACTCCGGTTATGAAGATGCGATGGGTTGGTTGAAGAAACATTTTTTGCAATCTATGCTTTACTCGAGCAGCATTTTTATAATTAGTTTATTCTCATGCAAAAAATAATCTACTGTTCATTCAATGAAACCATTATAGATTAGAGAACTGCAAATGTTCAGAGAGTGAAGGTGTTTCAATTTGATTTTCTTTGTAAGTGGAAAAATTCTTAAACTTTGAATGAAGATAAGAAATTGGATTATTATTGCATTAATCATATGTTTTAAAATGATTATGGTTACTCAGATTAATTTTGAAAGCATTTGAAGTACTAATTCAACTCAATTGATTTGCAGCATACTTTCAATGGTTTATAGTTTAATTTTATTTAAACTCTGAAATTTCTTTTCTAATGAGAGTAATACAGTTCTCTCAGTTCGTATAGCATTGAAAATGATGCGAAGTATAGACCAGAAAAATATATAAATGCTTTTTTCTTTGTACTTTTTCTATTAACGCTAAGTTATTTTATTTCTCTAAGATTTCCTTTGGTCCTAGTAGATATTATGTATTTTTTGTTCTGCTTATTTATTCGTATACTTACTGGTAATAGCAAATACCATTATGTACGTGGAGGTTGATAGTAATTTGTTTAAATAAATTTTGTATTCTAGTATTGATGCCAATGCACTATGTTGCAATGCAACATTATGTACTAAATTTCAAATGAATTCCAATAAATTAAAAAGAGTGATAATACTTTGTCTTAGCAAATTAAGTAATAATTTAAACGTTTGTAAGTAACAACAATTAATCCACGCTAACACATATTTAGATGCGAAAGTTAGTGTAAAAATCATTATTCATTTTAAAGATAGAAAGATAAATTTTTAATTTGTCAAAAAAATTACCTGGATGAAAAATAATGTTCTTATAAAATAATATTTCTTTAACTGTGAATAAGTACTACATATATTATGCATATTTATTAAGTAGGAAAGATTGCCATAATATGTAAACTCCACCGATAACAGAGAGATATTGGAAGATTATTGGCATCAGTGGTGATCTTCTTTGAATAAATTCGTAACTTGTATCCGGAGAATCGCCAGACGTTATAACATTTGGGGCCTCTGTTTTTCTTGCAAACGATGTTTCGGAGACTTCTCCGTAGAAAGTCTACTTCGCGCTGTCAGCTTTCAAGTTGCGGAGTTGAATGAAATTCCCTTTTGTCAGTTTGATATCTACATCAAACTTTCTGATATAAAGGAAGTTTGTGGAGACTTGACAACCAAGTTTACAAAGTAACTTTGAACTCAGAAAGAGGCAAGGAAGATACATGTACCTACTCTTGGATAACCCTTTAAAGATCACAGAAATTAAACTCTCATTCATTCACTATAATGTGTAGTAAAACATCATTTAATTTTTTAAATATCAAATTCAAGGCTTCTCATTTAGAAATAACCTTTATTATCAGAAATATATTTGCAAAATGGGGTCCGTGGTCTTCTAAATGACCGCGAAATTATATTAGATAGAACCTGAAGGGGCCTTTACTAGCAATTTTTGGCTTTTTTGCAATTATTGCCACTGGTTGCCATGTTTCACGAACGAACCTAATTTAGTTCCTCTGATATTTGCTATAGGTCTTTCGACACATTGTGCTCTAGGAATTCAACAGCGTATGAATTGATGATTAAGACCTCTGTGTGTTCAGAAGTCTTTCGAATTTTGTGAAGTAATAATAATCTGTTTCGTTTCGCTTTGCTAATTATCTATCTATTGTTATGTTGTATCTATTGTTTATCTATCCTAGATCTTCAATAATTAATTTGTCAAATGTGCTTCCTAAAATTAGTCGAAGTAAAGTTTATTTAAAAGGAGCGCACATCAATCTATTCCGTTTCAAACTGCAAAACTGGATTGCTCACCGCGGAAACTATAGAAGTGAATCGCCCATGTTCTTTCAATAGCACAATATTTTTTAGCAATTCGGTTGATTTTAATTTTTTTGCTTTCGGAGACGTTCTATCCCAAACATCTTCAAAAGCAATATATTTTTAAATCATAAGTATTAAAATAAAAAACTCCAAATTTGTATCTTTCCTCAGTACATTATATTTTTAAGAGCATTTCGCTGAATTTGGGAAACAATTTAAAGAAATAGAAGCAATTTTTGTGAAATTTTGTCTTACAAATTTAATTTGATTATATATTTTGTACGTAATAAATATATAAAACATTTATCACGCAAACAAGTCTGACCACATCGATAAGGGAATTTCCATTTTGGGGAGAATCCTGTGTATAGTAGTGAGTTTTGACTGTCAGAAAGAGTTATTTTTTTAAGAAATACTTTTACAAATCAGGCTCATCTAAAAGGTATTGATCAGTCGATTTTTTTGCAACATTGCATTACTTTTACTACACGCATTTTCCATAAAATACCAGTATACGAAAAAGTAAAAACATACATTTTGATAAGATTATAAACCGTTTGAAAACGAAATCAGAATATACCCGAATCGTGTTATTATTAGTCTACATTATATTAACCGCATCCACAATCTAAAGTTATGTGAGTAGGTTTGATAGTTTGGTTTTTAGGTACCCTAACAAACGGGCCAAAGACCGCGTGCGATCTTACCTTCCTCTTCCTTGTACTATTTTCACCCCTTACCTACAAACACTTACACGAACATGCACTATACTACCACACATGTCGAGAGACCGGTCGGGAACTTAGAGCTTGTCCCGGCTGGGGCGGTGCCCCGCTGCAGGGAGATACCTGGTTGGAGAAAACCCGGTAGCTGATGGTAGGTCAGTCGCGGATCTAGCCATCCAGCGGGGAAAGATCACCGCCACCTCACAAAGAAGAAACATGAACTGCATTTACGGGACTAATGACGTTTGCAGTTGACGCGCCCGGAATTACTGACAAAAAAGTCATTATTACGCGTTTTTTAGATTTAGATTTAGATTTATTGAAGTTCGCTTTGAGCTAATGCTCGGTGGCAAACATGATAACAATTAAAATTAGAATTACTAAACATTTTCAACATTTACAATTGTGTTTATTATTAGAATTAGGGGGTCGATATAACAGTTCCAATTTATTTCTAGCTAACTCTAAATTCACTTCTAGTGACTTTTGTTAACTTGTTCGTTCGACTTTTCGTTAACTTGTGTTTGGAAGCGCGGCGAGGGCGCGCGTGCGAGGTGTGCTCCCGTGTTGCGCAGGTGGCTGTTCGAGAGCGGGAAGCTGGCGCCGGGCTACGACTGGTTCCGCTGCGTCGTCAACATCCCGGAGGACGTGGAGCGCGTGGGCGAGCCGGCGGAGGGCGAGCAGATGTCGGTGATGTCGTCGGGGCAGATCGGGCGCGTGTACGGCGCCGCCACCATGGTGGGCAAGGACGAGATGAACGGCCGCATCAACCCGGCGCTGGAGCCCGACGACGACATGGACCCGGCCGAGGTAGAGAGGCTGCAGAAGCTGCAGAAGGGCGTGCGACAGCGCAGCCTCGGCGGCGGCGGCGGTGGCGGCGGCGGCGGCGGCGGCGGCGGCGGGGCGCCGGGCCCTGGGGCGTCGGCGTCGGCCTCCGCCTCGTCCTCCATGGCGGGCGCGGCCGGGGCACCCAAGACGGGCCAGACGGCGCTGTAGACCCCCTTCGGCGGACTCCTGCCTGTACATGGCGCCTAGCGGAGCTCCCCCTCACCGCCCCGAGTAGATAGCGGCGAGCGCCCTGTCCCCGCCCAGCCCCCCTCCCCGCCCAGTCGCCGCCCGCTGCGCCGACCCGGCCCTGCCCTGCCCCGCCCCGCCCCCGCCGCCTCACGCGTTGCATGTTCGGCAGGACCCCGCCGAAGGCGCCGGAGGGATCCCGCTGGTATACTGAGCCCCGCGCCGGCCCCGGCCGCCCCCGACCCGCCCCGGCCCGCGGCTCGCCACACGTGAGTAACGCCCCGCCCCGCCCACGAAGCCACGCCCACGCGGCGCGACGGCGGGCGCCGCGCCCTCGGCCGCAGCCCCTCCGACGCCCTTCACGCGACCGGGCCTCCTCAACTGCGCCCATCGCCCTTTCCACACACAGTGGAAGAGGTCTTTGAAAAAAGAAATTCCGCGGTAATTGCCACTTTTTTGTGGAGTTAGACCGACATAGTTTTCAGATCGTGAGATAATTTGGGGCAGAATCAATTCATCTGCGTCAATATACTAAGGGCGACGTTAACTGATTGTTAGATGATATCCAGTCCGTTTCTGATGATCTTCTGCAGAGACATTTCCCTTTACAACTGACTACAACTGCAAATTAAGAATTACGATTCTGAATTTTTGATAAATTATATAAAAAATACCAAAGGTTCATAGTAGATAAATAAAGCCGTTTAATGTTTAAGGCTGTTTTAAAAATATTTTACGCGGAAAGTTGTGAGATATTTGAAATATTTTAAATTAAATGGTAAGAAAAGTTGTCACAAAAATGTTTATTGATTTTGAGGGAAATGTGATTACGGGAACAGAGGTCAATTGAAACAAAATTATATTAAAAGGACGCGATGGGCAAAAGTTTAAGATGCTTCACTGTAATTCAACGTATTTGGGGCAAATTTCTCATTTCTCGAAATGTGTCATTTCAAAATCGAAGAAGACAATATTAGAAAAAATCATAAAATGGAAAACACATTCAAATATAAATAATTTTCGAATGTGTTTTATAGTTTGTGTGCTTATTAGTATGTCAATTCATTGCCATTATCAACATGCAAAATATATTGGAACGTTCATTGGTTATTCGTTCCCTGAAACTGGCATTTCGTTGTTGAATGAACCGCCACTCGCACCCATCAGAGACATTATAAAGTACCTAAAACTGAAGAAAAAAAATTGTGCCTGACTTAGTTTCGTAATTAACTATTTTAAGCGCGTTTTGATTATCATGTAATAAATATAAGAATATCAAACTATCTGGGAAACTTCCGAAGAAAAATAGGGCTTTATTCTTTCTTACTGAAAATTTGTAGATGAAAAAAAGTTTAAGTTGAAATAATTTATTCTAAAATCGCTCAATAAACTCTTGTACTGATTTTGACTCTAAAAGTCTGTATTAACCAACAGTGCGTCGATCATTAATCATATAAGAAGATTGCTCAAAATCAAAGACGCTGTCAGTCATAGGCGTTCGAAAATTTTTTTTTAATGCCAAAAATTGGTAACACAATATCATTAAAGTCAAGTCAATTGAACTTTACGACAATGAAAAGATGAAGCCTATCATTGCCAATCGACATTTAGTCAGTGATGCGATGACCTCACCTGGACTCCCCTGCATTTTGGGGGTGTGGTCATGCATTGTGACGCATCCCTATCTGATGGGTGTTGATCCTCCCGGCCGCTAGGCGGACTTCGCATCTTCTTACGGATGACCCGTGCTGTACAAAAGGACCAATCTCATGTAAATGCGGAGACCGCCGAGCGACGCGGGAGGGGCTGGGCGCGACGGGGCGAGTCGGGGCAGGGCGGGGCGAGGGCGACCGCCCGCGGGCGATTGGGCGTGGGCGCGGCGCAAGGGGAGAGGCCGGCCACGCATTCACCCGGGATGCGGCCCAACAGCTGTTTGTCAACCTCCTCATTGTGTCATCGGTGTTGTTTGTTGGTCGTTAAAGCTATTCGAGGATGTTACGTGACCCCAATACTTCCAATTTCGAAGACGAATGCTAGAGCTCCAGGGGTCAAGCGACGCACGACTTGCACTCTCCCTCCAGAGGGAGTTGTCTGAGTCATAGAACGTTATTTCAATCATGGCTCATTAGACTAAAATGTAAATCATACGACATCAAAACAAGTTTTTAAATTAGATTAACACGTAGCAGGGCGTTTGGTAGAAAAAATGCATAACGAATATCATTTACAAAGCAACCCTTCGCAAATTAGAATTGCAGTAAATTCTGGGCAATAAAGTAGCTAACTACTAACCACATATTGTAAAAATGTTCACTGAAACACACTAAAAATTGAGTATAATCATGCGAATGAGTTGTGGAATCGAAAAAAGATTCCTCACTGATTGCCGAACTGGAAGCGAACGTACGTTTCCGAGATGCGTATCCGGGTTTCGAACCCGGCCCGTCGTGCGTGGCTTCGGCCCTTTGGTGTGAATAAGCAGCCTTATACATATCCTGTTGAACCACGCTTTTTAACAGTCATGTTATTATAGGTAAAATATTCATATGTTTGTTAATGTTTCTGTAGACATTTGAAGACCACATTATATAAATGTTAAGTTAAGTTCTCGTTGTACAGAAAAAAAAGATATGAGTGTGCGTTCCCACACTCGCTCTATGTATCGTGTTGTCCGGGTCATTAGCCCGCTGGGTGTACTACAGGTTGTTGCTCTGTGCCCTCGATGTTATTTGTAAGTCTTGCCCGACGAAGCCGGCCCAAAAAGTCGTCTGAAAGACGATTCCGCTGTAGATACTTATCTTAGAGCTATGCTTGGTTTTGCAAATAGTTTTGTAAAGATCTTAGCTATAGAGAGTGAGGTTCCTTATTTGAAGGAATTTGGTGCTATTGAAATAATTGTTTATTGTTAGAGTTTTAATTGAGATTATGTCTATAAGAAAATACAGATAGAATATTGTGAAATATCGAGAGAATGAGAAGTTCAGATGTTCCTTTATCTTGGACACGCCTGGAGAGTTGTATAGAAACCTCGACGAAAGATCTGTAAATATTAGACTATTATTAGTTTCCTGTAGTTTCAGGCGTGGTTCGCTAATTGTGAAGAGTCTAGTCGGATTTGTGGCTCCAGTGCTGTGTGAACATTAATTAAGGAGCGGAAGA
The DNA here is from genome assembly GCA_038098605.1 of Gryllus longicercus. NCBI lineage: Eukaryota > Metazoa > Arthropoda > Insecta > Orthoptera > Gryllidae > Gryllus > Gryllus longicercus. Next base: position 265,780 of record JAZDUA010000603.1, on the reverse strand, counting down.
TAAAGATTTCATTTGCTTAAATTATCGTTACAAGACTGAAATTTCTCCATGTTCAGAGATTCACCTTCTCGCTTCTTGAAATTTACTCCCCTTACATGATATTTATACTCTTCGTATGTTCAACATATTTCATTGAAAATCATATACATATCACGAATAAACATATCCAACGAAGTAAATATCACTACCATTTGGCGGTTCGTGTACAGAAATAATGAGTTTGAAATGAAATGAGTTCTCATTCACATGATCTCCGTACAAACAAAAGTGATTTGTGATTCACAAAATATTCATAGAAACCATAAAATATCAAACGCATATAAACAATAAAGTCAGATCAGGCATATCCAAACCGATTATTTTATACATTGTTAAAGAAATGAAATTGTTGATATTGTTACCATTTATTATTAAAACAGTGTTGTCCCAGTAGTGCGAGTTTACGTGGTCGTATGTATTAATTATTATCAAACTTACACATATCAGATAGAACAAGTGACCAAACTAAATGTTTTTGTGGCAAAAGTAGCTGTTCCTGCTTAAATTCTAGCGACAGAATCATATCATTCAAGTTATCTGAAAATGGAGCTTTAGGGTGATACACTGAAAGTACACTAATTGTTCTCGGTTATCCTGATGATGCCCCCAGCTATTCTTCAAATCGTCCCTATTAAATGCTTTTCAGTACGAAAGATGGCCAGGGAAGACGACCGAAACGTTGGCTAATCTTACGACACGAAGCTTCCCGGCCAGTCAAGAGCTGTCACATGCCGCCGGCCGCTGAAGCCTCGGATTGGTGAAACAAGGTGAACAACCGAAACGGAATCTAATCCGAGGTTACATGGCTGTCAGATATACACTGCGTCCTCGACACAGGTGCCAAAGTTTCGGCCACTGTTCTGCAACCATCCTCTGAGCTTTATGCATAGCGCCCTGAGAAAGTCTCCGAATGCCCGTAGAATTGGTACCTGCCTAGGACGCTGCGTCTCCCGTACAGACAATTAACCTGGGATTAGATTCTGTTTCGGATGTTGACCTTGTCAGACCACTCAGAGGTTTCAGCGGTTGGCGGCATGTGACAGCTCTTGTCTGGTCTTGTCTGACAGCTAAGTTGCTGCCGACTCCGGCCGCGGAAGTCTACGCTCTGGGAATCTAATCCATTTTTCACTCAAACACGACGAAAACACGTGTTGAATGGAAGTGTCGCCAGCAACCGACTCCGGCCGCGGAAGCCTACGCTCTCGGCATCTAAGACATTTTTTACTCAAACAGGATGAATACACGTGTTGAATGGAAGTCTTGCCAGCTACCGACTACGGCCGCGGAAACCTACGCTCTCGGAATCTAAGTCATTTTCCACTCAAACACGTGTGGAATGGAAGTCTCGCCAGCTACCGAGTCCGGCCGCGGATGCCTACGCTCTCGGAATCTAAGCCATTTTTCAATCAAGCACGTGGTGAATGGAAGTCTCGCCAGCTACCGACTCCGGCCGCGGAAGCCTACGCTCTCGGAATCTAAGCCATTTTCCACTCAAACACGACGAAACCACGTGTTGAACGGAAGTCTCTCCAGATCGAAACGAAACCCATCTCACAGCACTGGAGCGCGATCCTCGATCGCAGTCGTTTTCTACGTTCGCGCGCAGGCGCACGCGTGTGCCGGTCCTCGGCCGGCCGCCGCCGGCAGCGCCGTGGCGGCGTCCTCGTGAGGACGGGCAGTCGCGGCGCGAGCCGGCGCGGCGCGGCTAGGCACGGGGGCGGCACGGCGGCGGCGGGCGGCTCCCTTGGGCAAGGCACTTCCGGTTCCTTTTCTCCGTTGTGCGCACAGCGCCAGGCGGCCGCGTGGAGGATTACCGCGCCCTCCGCGCGCCCGCCGCCGCACCGATCACATGATTATATAGATGTATTTGTTAACTATATTATAATCGTTGTATACATACATATATATATTTAAATGAGGTCTTGATATTTTTTTCCGTTCTTTTGTTGTCGATGTTTCGTAGCAAAGAAAGTTGTATACATATCACGAATCAACATATCATATTGTACTCCAAGTGTTACTTAAATGATGTGTGCTGTGTTGCGGGAGCAGTTAGATACTTATAATATACGAGGAATAGTGAAAGAAAAAAAGCAAATATACAAGGTGTCCAATGCAATAACTATTTTATGTCGATGTAACAAGAATGTAGTCCTAGAACTGTGTGATAAATATTAGTTGATACTGTTTAGAAAGAAATGGTCTATATATAAACCATGTATATTATTGGATAACTGGAGTAGCTGTGTTCTGCACGTCGTGGCTGTCTGTGGCCCGCTCGCCACTTCCAGTAGTGACGGGAGCCGGGAGCGGGCGGGGTGGGGCGTGGTGGGCGGGGGGGGGGGGCGACGCGGCCGCGCCGGCGCGACCGATCGCTCCCCGCCCCCATCCCCGCCCCTGGCCCACCCCGCCTGCCCCGCTCCGCCCCCGCTCCACTCCCCGCCTCTCTCGGCCGAAGCGTGGTTATGCACGCTGCTCCTCAGCCGCTGCCCATGGACGGCCATGCGGACACTCCTGCGTTGGAGAGGATCGGGAGGGACTGGAATTTTCACCAGTCTCGTCTGCTTATGCAAGTTGGATCATCTCCAAGTTTGGGTTGTGCTCTACCGTAATATTTTAGTACAAATAACACGAGAAAGCGGCTGAAAACCATTATTCAACGTTATTTTGAACGTTTTAAATAAACACTCAAACAACAATTCTTAATAAATTTGTTTTTCTCGGTGAACGAGGATATAGTCAAGTTTACATTTCTTGTTCTGTTTCAGTCCTCTACCGTAGTAACTATTACATATTTATTTACAATAATGACAATTACATGTATTAAGAATCTTTTGGAATATTGCAATTAGAGAAAGACAGTTTCGATTGTCACATATGATCCTAAAATTGTTAGATTCACGAAAACTTAAAACTTGAACAAAATTATTACAAATATGACACAAAACAGAAACGAGTCGGCTTTCAGATCGTTAAATTCTAGTCAAGGGTATGAAATACTGGGGCACAACCGAGCGCAGCTGTCCATGGGAGTCCCGAGGAGTCAGCCAATCACCTTACGTATCCTGTAGCGGGCGTCTCTTGTTCTCCTCGGCCGCAGACTTAAAAAAGCGACACCTATCCGAGCGCCACAGGAGCGTCTTTCTCACACAAATAAAAATAATCAGCTCTTCGAGCAGACAGCGGGCAATTCGGCCAGCCAAGATAGCCGAAATACTGGAGAATAATATGCCTGTAAATTTTCGATATGTAAGCAAATACAGTATTAATGGGTAGGGTCCTTGTTGAAAAATTCCCAGTTTTGTGTTGATTGTTGCAAATAAAAAATCACGAGTATAAATTTGGATATACCAGCATTTCTTTGATTGTCAATAAAATAGCATTGTGTTGGAGAAAGCAGGAAGGAGGGCATGGATGTGACTGAGGTATTTACAGGTATTGTGAAGAACATGAAGACCAAGACATATTACCAACATAAAAAACGTTTATTATTAAATGTAAATGTACAAAGAATACTGCTCATAGCGTTGAACTTAATGAAAAATGAAATGGAGTAGACACTACACTAACAAAATGATATATAAAAAGAACTTGTAAATAAAAGTGCCAATGGAAATTGTGGTATGTACATATGTATACAGGATAATCAACAGCATTTTCAGGGCATTCAGTACACGTATCCTCCGTTGCTAGCGTAGTTCTGGCCTCCAGGCGCTCTGGACCCGCCAGAACCCCGGCCTCCGCCGAAAGAGCCCGAGCCCCTGGAGCCTCCTCCTGGAGCTCCGTAACTGGAGGACGGCCGCGAGCTGCCTCCGGGGCCGCCGGCGCCCGGCGCGCCGTACGACGATGACGGCCTGCCGGCGCCGCCGCTCCCGCCGAAACCTCCTGCGCCGCCGTTACCCCCGAACCCGCCCGCTCCGCTGCCTCCGAATCCTCCCGCGCCGCCTCCGGGCGCTCCGTAGCTAGACGAAGGGCCTCCCGCCCCGCCTCCGGGTGCTCCGTAGCTGGAGGAAGGACCACCCGCTCCACCGCCTGGGGCTCCGTAGCTTGAAGAAGGACCACCCGCTCCACCGCCTGGGGCTCCGTAGCTTGAAGAAGGACCACCCGCTCCACCGCCTGGGGCTCCGTAGCTGGAGGAAGGACCTCCTGCTCCACCGCCTGGGGCTCCGTAGCTGGAGGAAGGACCACCCGCTCCGCCACCTGGGGCTCCGTAGCTTGAAGAAGCTGCTCCACCGCCTGCTCCACCGCCTGGGGCTCCGTAACTGGAGGAAGGACCTCCTGCTCCACCGCCTGGGGCTCCGTAGCTAGAAGAAGGGCCACCGGCTCCGCCGACTGGAGCTCCGTAGCTTGAGGAAGGACCGCCCGCTCCACCGCCGATTCCGCCGCCGGGGGCGCCGTATGAGGAGGAGGGCCTGGCCGGAGCGCCGTAACTGCCCGAGGGCGCGCCTCCGAACCCGCCGGCGCCGCCGCCGCCGTTTCCTCCGAATCCGCCGGCTCCTCCAGCGCCGGGCGCACCGTACGACGAGGAAGGTCCTCCGGCGCCTCCGCCGGGCGCGCCGTAGCTTGAGGACGGTCGGGAAGGAGCGCCGTAGCTGGAGGACGGTCCGCCGAAGCCTCCCGCGCCGCCGCCGGCCGAAGGCGCGCCGTAGCTGCCAGACGGGGCACCGCCTCCGAATCCGCCGGCTCCACCGGCGCCGCCAGCGCCCGGCACGCCGTAGCTGGAGGACGGGGCGCCGCCTCCGAACCCACCGGCGCCGCCGGCTCCACCGCCGAATCCGCCGCCTGGAGCGCCGTAGCTGCCCGACGGGGCACCGCCTCCGAATCCGCCTGCTCCTCCGCTGCCGCCGAACCCTCCGGCTCCACCACCGGGCGCGCCGTAGCTCTGAGACGGGGACGCGGGGGCGCCGTAGCTGCCCGACGGCCCGGCGGGCGCTCCGTACGAGGAGGACGGAGCGCCGCCGCCGAAGCCGCCGGCGCCGCCGCCGTTACCCCCGAATCCCGCTCCAGCGGAGGGCGCGCCGTAGCTTGAAGAGGGAGCACCGCCACCGAAGCCGCCGGAGGGACGGCCGCCAGAGGGCGCGCCGTACGTGCTGGAGGGAGCGCCGTAGCTGGAGGACGGGCCGCCGGCTCCACCGCCGAATCCACCGGCTCCACCGCCGGCTCCGCCACCGGGGGCGCCGTAGCTGGAAGAGGGCGCGCCGCCGCCGAATCCGCCACCGGGGGCGCCGTAGCTGGAAGACGGGCGTCCGCCGCCCGCGCCGCCGCCGATGCCGCCTCCGGCCGAAGGCGCGCCGTAGCTAGAAGACGGGCGACCGCCCGCGCCGCCGCCGATTCCGCCGCCGGCCGAGGGCGCGCCGTAGCTGGAGGAAGGCCGTCCGCCTCCGTTGCCACCGAATCCTCCCGCGCCGCCTCCGGGCGCGCCGTAGCTACCCGACGGGGCGCCGTAGCTGGAAGAGGGCGCGCCGCCGCCGTTGCCTCCGAATCCTCCGCTGCCTCCCGCGGGGGCGCCGTAGCTGGACGAAGGGCGCCCGCCGGCGCCGCCCCCGAATCCGCCTCCCGCTCCGCCTCCTATTCCGCCGCCGGGAGCGCCGTAGCTGGAGGACGGTCGGCCGCCGCTGCCGCCGAATCCGCCGCCGCCGGAGGGCGCGCCGTAGAGACCCGAGGGCGCGCCGCCGGCCCCGCCGGCTCCGCCGCCCGGCGCGCCGTAACTGCCCGAGGGAGCGCCTCCCGCGCCGCCTCCGAACCCTCCCGGTCCACCGGCGCCGCCGCCGCCGAACCCTCCGGGTCCACCGGCCGAGGGGGCGCCGTAGCTACCGGATGGGCTGCCGGAGGGCGCGCCGTAGCTACCACTGGGCGGCGCTGGGGGCTGCGGGGCGCCGTAGCTGCCGGACGGGGGCGCCGGGGGGCCGAAGCCGCCGCTGCCGCCGCCGCCGAAGCCCCCGGGCCCGCCGGCGCCGCCGCCGAAGCCGCCCGAGCCGCCGCTGCCGCCGCCGCCAGAGGGCGCGCCGTAGCTGCCGGACGGGAGCGGGAAGCTGGGGCCTGCAGGCGGACCTCGAGGAGGGTAGCCTCCGGGAGCTGTGGGCACGGAAACAGCCCGTCATAGCGAGACACAGCCAGAGCGCCTGCTTGGACAGTGCTTGGAACCATAGACAAGGCAGCCTAAGAGCCAGTTGCCTGTTCCACTATCCAAAGCGCTTAAGCACGTATTCTAAGAAGGCAAGTTCAATTCATTGAGAAAAATGAATGAATCACGTGCAATGTCTTATTTGAATCTACACTACAGTCGTAGGCGACTTAAAAAGTATGATGAAATAACAATTTCTCTTATGTACATTTTGCAATTATTTAACTTCGGTTATTTTTTATCTTGAGACAATATTTTACATGAAGATACAATAATTATATATTATCCCTTGTGACAAGTATTAACAGATATTGAACTAGGTTACCATTGAAGAATACTGTAATTGAAAATTAAGATACCATGCAGACGTGCTGTGCGCTAAAGTGCAAATGATAAAATAGAATCTAAAGAGCGCTGTTACTTTCTTAGAGAGCACGTAAGTAATTTTCATAAACATGTTATTCAGCGCTAATAGCTTTTTAAAAAAATGAAGATATGCAACACTTATTATTTAAATGACACTTTTAATTACAGAATTATCAGCACGAGACAGGATGAAACTATTTTCTCTATTTTAAAGGATGTTTTCACGCTCCCGTTTGCATTTTTACAATTATAGTCAGACTTTGGCAACATAGTATTAACACTGTTACCCATAACAAGTTTCTCACACATACAATCAGATTTTGATGAGTCTCAAAGATACGGAATAGCGGTGTTTGCTTAAGTTATCGTAAACGTTTGAGATGATTAACAATTCGCGATGAATAGTCAAAATTGTAAAATTATCTTCAGATTCGCCGCCATATTTCAGTGTCTAATTGTTTGTTGCATGCGTCTTTTTGTTGCATACATCGTTGTGTTGATCTATATTTAATTCCGGCGACAAATCTCTCTACTAACGTTGTCAGCTCGAACACTGCGTAAGACATGAATGATTTCATCAAGTGAATGTGGGGTGGAAGAAATATTCCGTTTCAACGTGTTCCATATAATCGTCCGAATCATTACATAACTATCCAGAAAAGGTAATGGTGAGTTCTTTGTTCTTGGCCCAACATCTCGTTGGAAAAGCAGCTCTGGAAGAGATGCACCCAAAGAGAACCGTACTCGTGATCTGTGTGGTCTGTGGGAGCTTCCGTTCCCATCCTTCGCCCTGGCCGTCGTCGCCTCGCAGCAACTGGCGTGCAGCGCGCCCTGAGAACTGTGCCAGTGCACCCGCAGTGCTAATCAGTGTCGGCCCCGCCACCACCTCTCCCGCGTTGTGTGCGCGTGCGGCGTGCCCGAGTGCGTGAGCGTGAGTGTGGAGGGGGAGCGTGCGGGGGCGGCGGCGGCGGTGGCGGCGGTTACATCGTGAGGTCCCAACATCCAATCCGACGCACGCGGTACGTTTTCCTGTCTGTGCATGGGAGCACCTGTCTGTTCACGACGGCTGGGAAGATTCGTCAAAGGGCGGTGGCTGCGCTTTCACGCCTCGGTTGCCGCGCGTGCTGCGTCGCTGCCTCCTCCTCCTCTTCCCCGCCCTCCGCCTCCCCTCCTCCACGCACCTCACCTCCGCGCGGTCGCAACTCCGGAGGCAGCTGTTAACAGGACGCGATTAGGCCCCTGCGCGCACCTCCCGTTTTCCTCGGCCGAGAAGCGGGAGGAGAAGGAGGAGAAGAAGAAGAAGAAAGGTCGATTCACGAAACTTAGAAAGTGGAAACGTTCAGATACAGTCGGCGGAAGTGGCTCGAACTGGAGCGTTCACGCCACCGTAGCAACGAGGTCTTTGTCGCATGTGAACGGCGCGTGATTTATACTCGAAAACGGTGAGCTTCAACAATCAGCGCGCGTGAAAAGTGCACGACAATGTGTGACAGCCGCGGTACGCACGGAGGGTACTGAGCAAGAAACGTTAACGAGCGGAGAATGTCGTATTTTCATCTTTCGGTCTGTCGTGAATTGCTGCTGCTTTTCGTTTTTGAGACGTCTTAACTGACCTCGATTTTCCAGAGGAGAACAGCGAACAGTTTGTCATTGATGACCGACCACTGATTGAAATACATAACACCAAAACCCCGTGAATAGTTTGCACACCAGTCAGAGCAGGCAAGAGGATGTTTTACTAAGAGCGACCTATTCAAATCCAGGAAATTTTATAAATGCTAATTTACTTTATATTACAACTATGAAGGAGATCGAGTGTGATTTAGATTTCCCCAGCATTAGAAGTTCACCATTTCAGATAATTATTCTTCATTTTCATTAGTTACAAAAGGCAAGAACATCGTACGGAGGTAAGTTTGCAAATCGAAACATTCGCGTCCTCAACGCCTGCCATACTCCGGCCGGCCTTCGCCGCTGCATAACGCTGCGCTGCTCCGCTCTGCCTGCAAGACGGAAGAGACCCCACGAAGCCGCCACTCCCCCATCCCCCCTCCATTGTCGGCGGTGCCCTGTGCTTCGCAGGAGCGTCGCTGCCTGGCCCAAGAAAGAGACAGTAGTATATGCAAGCAGAGTGACATTCGGGAATGGATTGCGTTGAAACGTATCCTGGGGTTCTCTGAATAAAGATTTAATCTGGAATATAGGCTATTCAAATAGACTGGGTATTATTCTTGTAAGTAGAAAGCACTCCTTAACTTTCGTTTTAAGATTTTACTCACTGATAGCATATACACGACATGGTGTGGAGTGTATGAGAAAAATGTTAATCGGATAAGATCAAAGATATAAGACGAATTATTTTATTGGTATTATCCAAATGAACGACGTCTGGTGTTAATTTTGGCTTGTATCACAAACTGTTATGAAAATTAAATAAAATAATAAATATCCTTTCGTAAATATTCTACCTGCTGCATGGACAATCTTCCACAAATGAATCAATACACACCGAGTGTGTAGCAGGTTTTTCTATGGAGAGAACATACGAAGCTTGCATATACAGTCCTTTTCTTGAGCAATGCATGAAAGAATTCGCGAAGGCCGTGTTTCTACCTCCCCCTTGAGGTCTGGCCTTCTGGATGTAATGCTGCACCATTTCTGCTATGCTCGCAATCCCGTGCTCTACGACTGGGTCCAGTGGCCGGATGATGGGGCTCTGTGAATGCACTGGCGCCACAGAAGGCGCTGGCGGCGGCGGTGGAAAGACACATTAGTCATCGACTGCGGCAACTCGCTAAAACAGTCCTGTTTCACTGCATTTACTTCGAGACTATTACAGAGTTCAAATTTACTTAATGTCTTCTGATTAAAAATGGGAATAAAACTGAATCGTCAGTGCTTTTTAAAATGTATATTGTGCATCTAAGAGTAACAAATGGATGACAAAATTTCTGTTTGTTAATTGATCGTCGATTTCTAATTGTAAATATTAAAATATTACGTTTATTTTAAACGAGCGCCCGAGGATCTCGTCGGAAATTACTTAAAAAAAATCATGAATGCATAACAATAACTTACAATTTATTGGGACGTCAATCACACTTTGAAACGCCATGTCACTTAGTTGTGAGCGGTCATGACTGACGAAGAAGGGTATAATATGGCGTATTCTATTGCAGCCAATAAGGAATCATTACTCGTGTAGCGTGTCGTGTGTGAGGAGGATTTAAAAGTGATATATTTGATTGCACTCTATTTATAACCTGACATACAAAACCAAGGATATTATTTGAAATACGAGTTTCAAAGACATTTAGTTCTTTCTCATATTAGCAATAATCCGCACGAATTATTTTCTATTCATGAAAACGATTTCGTTTAAGCCGCAATTTAAATTGATGTGGCAGATGACGTACTTAGTTCTGCTCGTACTATCCGTGAACCAGCATGCAGTAAAACTAATTTACCCTCTAAAGCATGTTTTTCCAAACGGTGATGCGCGGAACATTAGTATAAACGACGTGTGAAAGTGTTTGCGTGCCGAGTGGAATTTCCAGAGTACATTAATTCTGAAAAAAAATATAATATTTAAGGCGCTGATATCAAATTTGAATCAAATAGTAAAAGTAATATTGTGTCCGCTATTTGTTGAGCAAGCTGCGTTTATTGCTCGAATATCTCCCATTGACAATTTAATGTTCCTTTTCTACTAGTCTCAACAACGACAAAACAATGTAGAGTTTTAATTTGAATATAGTGTAGCCTTCGGTGCGGTGGTTTCGATGCGAAGTCATTTTTACTGTGTTCCATAAACATCCCGTATAGCGAATGTTGTACCACAGACGAACGTTTGGAAAACAGTGCTCTAAAGGAGGGATTCTCAAACTCTCTGAAGAGGGTGTCTCACTTATGACTAAACATTTAATAAAGGCGCTATTTAAATTACCGAATACGTTATTTTCAATTTACATTGTGAATAACGCGAAAAACGTGGAAGAAAGCAGTAACATTTCAGGTACGTAATTCATTTCTTCCTCCAAACGATTCATGGAAGTTGTCCCTGTACCCCGGACAAGCCTGCCGCATGCCCGTGAGGGTACGTGCAGCCCAGTTTGAGAAGCCCCACCCCGAAGCTTTGTGTGATGGCGGAGGCCGCGACCGAGCCGGGGGTTTTGTTCCGACCCCCCCCGGGGGGGGAGGTGTGCACGGCACGCGCTTCCGAGTTCCGCCCCGGGGCCTCGGGAGTGCAGCGCGTGCGGCGGGCGCGCCGTGAGACTGCGAAAACAAAAGTCGCCATTCCGAGCGGAGGAGCACGCGCTGCGAGGAGAAAGGAGGAACTGGGATTGTTTGCGAGGCGCCTCAAGAAGTCGCAGTGAGTACGCGCTGTTTTTGTTTTTGTTTTTCGTTGGAGAATGCAACCCGCTTCTGTTACTTCCAGACATCGGTTATAATAATTGTACAATGTATAACTTTATACACTAATAAACTTTCTTCCCAATTTCCTAAACGATCGCTTTTGATTTTGAATGAATGCTATACATAATAAAAGTACCATATAGGCAAAAGGTTTTTCTTTCCATTAGCATGACGGTGAGTACGCGCTGTTTTGTTTTTGTTTTTCGTTGGAGAATGGAACCGGTTTCTGTTACTTCCAGGCTTCGGGAATGATAATTATGCATTGTAGAACTTTATACACTAATAAACGTCCTTCCCAATTTCAACACAATCACTTTTAATTTTGAATGAATGTACCAATAAAAGTACCATGTAGGCAAAAGGTTTTCTTTGAATTAGCATGACCAAACTACCGTAAGGGTTCATTTGAGCTGGACTGGAGTCACATCACAATTTCAAGAAACACCGATAAATATTTTTAAGTAATTTTGACAGTATTTCATGAATTTATCTTCATTTGAGTCGTATTTCGTTGTCCACCAATCTCTGACACAAACATTGTTTTTTAATAACCAGCGCTGACGAATTTAATGTCCCATAAAATAAAAAAGGACGCTCCCGTGCAACTTGTCTTGTACAGTCGATTTCCTCTCCCAAACGAGTCGACGAGGGCGGATGGACAAACCTAGTCGGCCGTCAGCCGCTCACTCCCACCATGTGAAACTTTAAAGCGTCAGCCTCTGCATTCCGTGTTCCCGTCCTCTCACAACGTCCTCCCGCCCCGTCCTCGCCGCCGCCGCCGGCGCCACCGCCCCGCTCGGCCCTCAATCCTCTTCGTCGGAGGCGGCGGGCCCTGCATAAAACAACGCAGGACTGGCCGCGGGCGGAGAGAGGGGGCGGGACGGACCGGACCTTCGGCGGCCATTAAAAAAGCAAGCGGCGCCGCGGTCGATAGTCGCGCCTCGAGACGGATCGAAGCCGGCCCACTCGCCGCCGACGCCGCGCCGTCCGCCTTCACCTGTTCCTTAGAGTAGCAGTGTCCTCCCTTAGAGCCCGTAAACGTCCGAAGACTCATCTTTGCATAACACGATGTACTTGTCAATGAGGACTTTTTTCTTTGGTCGAGAATTTCGAAAAGAAATGAATAATTATCAAATAAGACTATCCTGTAAAATCAAGAATATATTATTTCGAAGGATTATCACGCATGAATTTAAGGAACATTATCTAAAAAGGAAAACCATCAATGATTTATTTTTCATTTGAACTCTTTAAGCACATTATACCCCTAAAAATCTCTCTACGATTGTTAGAAAATGTGGTATCTTTCTCTGTGGAGTTTTATTTTTGTACAAAACACTAAGTTTTTGATACGTTATGGAATCTCATGCATTAATAAGAGAAGATTCTTTTTTACAATTTTGGTTGATTTAAATCCCCCAGAAAACAATTATTTTTCAAGTGTAGCCTAATTTATGACTATAAAATTCCTACCTTTATCGCAACAAACTGAAATAGAGAGTAATCAGTTGACCTTCATTTTACGAGAACGTAGTAATCGTAGAAATATTACACGAATGCACTCTTATTCTAGTAGGTGTCTAAATACTTCCTTCCGCTCGTTTGAAAGAGTCAAGGGCATAGAGATCTCGAGGTTTGGGAATCTCGGGGAGAGTACGCTCGCATTTCACGATCGATCTCCGTTGGCTCTTGGCCGACAGTCTTCGCGGCTGGCTCCAAAGACAAATGGTCGCGCTGAGCCTATCCTCCCACAAAAGAGTGTTGGGCGGAAGGTTTTATGCCTTGGTAACGAGGGAACGTCGTATCAAGACTGAGGGTTGCCTTGATAAATTGTTTAATGCAAATGGAAAGGTTAAACAGCAATTTCTTTTGCAGAATGAAATTGAAGTAACGGAGAATTTTCGTGGAAACGTGTGGCTCATTGCCCGCATTTTCACGTGTCCAAATGATCTAGGACCTTGTAAATATGAAATCGATCCTGCAAAACTTATTTAATTTTCAACCTGCCTCGTGCTTTTTTTAGAGAACTATTTTTTTAAATTGCGAATGTATAGAATACATTACACAGAATTTTTATTTAATTTAATATAATTATTTGGACTTCTTTTAGTGTAAGGTTAAATGGTATAAATATTATAATTATTAGCTTTTACATCTTCAAATTTCAAAATAATTAGTTCCCTTACTATGGGCGCTGTCACAGCTTATGTTTATCCATGTATACCTGATGTATACCTTATGTGTATTTCTCAAATGCAATCTAGACTGAATTTTAGTGGCAAATACGTAGATCTTAAAACCCATTATCAAAACATCAGCGCCAAAAATCTGTTTTTGAATAATACTATTTCGTATCAAAGTTACAAAAGCTAATTCGGAACTTCGTAATTTGAATTGCGCGTAAACTTGCCTTCACGCTTGTAGACCTTGCCGCCTGATGTTCCTGCGAGCAGGAGGCAGCAGGATGCCCAGAAAGTCTGCAAAAAAAGAACCAATCGTCACACAAAATTGCCTTTGTAAACACTAAATAAAGATATAAGACAAAAAAAAAGCAGATTCAGATGAGAGGAAAGAACAGAAGCACATGCCCTCGTAGTAATTCGGAAACGATGCGGAAATATGCTCTTAAAAGCAGCTTTTCATGTGGATGACAACACCCGAATTACATTTTTTATGCCGAATCCGCAAAATCAAAACTGTCGGACGTTCTGTAAATTTTTGGAGCGTTCCCCCACACCATAACGGGTGTTGTCAGAAATTCGGTTCCAGTGTCAAGCTGTCTCATCTTTCAAAACAATGATTTACGATGAGCGGACATTTTGTCCAGATCCAACTTGCGTGTATAAAAATTGCATGAATTTTACTGAAAAATGTTTCATTTGTTCTTGGTATTAGGCAGTTAATCAGTATGTTACATTGTATAAATACAAGTTAGTTAAATACTTGCTTCAAACCCATGAAATCGTAACCTTTTAAATTCGACCTCTGAAAATAAATTTCTACCATTAATGTACTCGTAATGTACATTATGAGATGAGAGTGTACTCGTAAAATCTTTTGTTACGAGGTTATAGATTATAAAATCACACTACGTTATTACATATTTCTGAACATTTTACGCACACAGAAACGGAGCTTTTAGGTTTTTGGGATCATTTTACATTTTATTTGCTTTCTACGAAATGCTCACAGAATATTACGTTGTGCATTTCAGGACGGAAGCCGAACAGTTTATAAATTGAAGAGCTTTGGAAGGTAATTTCTTTCGATGGCGGAAAATGGAGACTCGGAAGACGTAAGTGGTGATATTAGGGATAAAATGTTTGCCCTCCAATCTTCTTCTTAGTTTACTGTAATTTACGGAAATCTTAGCGTGTCGAGACTCGAGGAAAGGTTTTATAAGGTGTATTTTAGTGGTTTTATTGCAGGGAGATGGAATTGGAAAAAATGAAGAGAAGAAAGGGGATACAACAGAATAAGAATACGCTCGTATATTAGCAAAGAAAGTCAGATCGATATTTTTACGCGTCTATTGACCTTAAGAAACGTCTTCTTTTGTATGTCCTTAAAAATAAACACACAAAGTGTATTTAACAACGTTGTTACTTAAATGTGAGTTAACACGTTGCTTGGAAATATTTGAGTCCTAACAGTATGTACACGCCACTTTCTCTTTTTGGTACGTCCGTAAGGAGACGAAATTGGAATCCAGTCCGTCTTCTGATATATGCATTGAACCCTCATTGCTAGAGAGAGAAAGTTGTTTGAAGGTCGCTTTCCTGCCCCAGTGCGGGCGCCCTCTGCTCTTCTCCCTGCCCCTCTCCGCCCCCGCGTCGCCCATCTTCTCATCTTCGATGCTTCGTGCTGCGCTCCTCGAGCCACTGAAGCGGACTTGCTACCTCTCCAGGCACTCGCGGGCTTTATCGGTTGTGGACATTACGCACTTCGGAGGTATTTACGTAAAATTATTACGGGAATCTAATTCATCCTAACTGAGGGACGGTTCACGAACCTACTTCATGAAACTGGATTGGTCTTTCGACATAATTATACTTTCTTTGTTATTACACGTTCTGTTTATTGATCGTACTAGTTAGCTTCGCAGGTCTGGGCACGAGGAAAAGACATGTTAAACAGCAAAGTGAATTATTAAACAATATTTAATTAGGTTTTAATGACGGTCAATAAAAAGATTCTAGTATTACCCAGGATACAATTCACGATTACAACAAATTCAGAAACCACGGGGAAGTCACCGATTGAACGCTGGAGTTTGGGAGTGTTTGGTTCATTACCTGTTTCTCAGTAGAGGTTATGGACTTACAGTGTTGATCCAACGCCACTGGGGAGCTATTTGGATTTAATAATGTCAATATTTAGAAAAACTGAGGAGTGAAAAAAAAGTAACTAGAATGTTCTGACGGCCATCGAGTAAATATTTCTTCTTGGCAAAAGTTAAGTTCCCTGGACTTTCATCTAAAATGCAAAAACAAAAACTCGATTTAAGTACTGAAAGCCTAATCTTCAGGAGCCATTAATATAAAACTTTGATAAAACGATCTCGTCAAAGACGTTCTACTTTCAACGCAGGTGAGAAAGATAACAAGAACGCTCTCTCCCTCTGACTCTCATCGCTCTGTTTGTACTAAATTTTCGTCACGGAGGGCCGTGAGTATTCGTTTGAAACAAAAACTTTCCCAGGCGCACATATTCGTGAGGAATCCTCTTGAAAACCTCATTTTGCGCGAAATGAATCTTCCTCAAAATCTTCGGCTGAAATGCTTTCCAGCATCTCTATCTCTCTCACGAAACGATCCATTAAAAAGAGAAGAGAAAATGTTTTCCTGACTACATGCACAAACTGATTGAAAGTTACGAAGAAAATTATTTTGATCGTCGAAAATGTAACTTTTAAGTACATGAACATTGAAAATAAATTCCTTGGTACAAACAATTTAGAATTGTCACATTTGAATGAATACATTATCTGGTCTATTTTTGAGTTCATTTACGTTTTAACTTTACATCCAGTTTTAGCCTTGAAACGGAAATGCGTTACGTTTGCCATTTTTTTTATAATAAAATGCTCAACATATAGGAAAATTATTAATAACGTATTTATCTGTTTTTCAAATAATTTGAAGCTTTAGTAATTTGATTTTGTCTGAAAATAACACACAATGAAAACTTAAACTGAAAATTTAATGCGAGCTGACATGTGTAAATGAGTTTCCAACACGAATATTAAGCAATTCGAGGTATTTAGGTCTAGTTATACCATTCAAAAGAAAACTACTAACCTTTTAAAAGTGAAAATGATTGACAACGTGCCGGATGATGTACATTTTGAAATCAATTTTCTTAGCAGTAAGATGCAAGTAATATCTAATATTTTAAAAACAGTATTGATTCATATTGATATTGAAAGTATCGATTCCCCAGGTTCAATAATTTTGACATTGATTAGATGAATTGTTGTATCTCGCAGCTTCCTTGGAGAGATTTTGCACGGCCAAACGGTACAGCAATCAACAGCCTATCCATCTTCTGCGCATTAGCAGTTCAAGTTTCGCATTAGTAGGGAGTTTGTGCACGCCATAGCGTACAGCACTATCGATCTTCTGCGCATGCGCACATGCCTTAATGTGATGCGAAACTTGAACTGCGCATGCGCAGAAGGTAGACAGTACTTTAACATTTGAGATAGTGCACAAAGTCCCTAGTATTGTACATCTGCGCATGCGCAGAACATCGTTATTGCAGTCCACTGCTGCTTCCTATGTCGTGCAAAATAGGGAGGTTGTGCACGCCATAGCGTCAGCACTACCGATTGTCTGCGCATGCGCAGTTGCACTAAAGCGCTGCGAAACGTCAACTGCGGATGCGCAGAAGATCGAGAACGTTCGAGGTCGCACAAACTCCCTAATGTCCCCGGGCAGTCCGAATTGAATTGAATTGATGCCTTATTTTACGTGGCGAGACTCGGCCCATCAGGCCCGCTCTTTCGTCTGACCACGCAAATTTCGCTATGCTCCTTTCACCCACTAGCGAAGAAAGGAGGTATTTCTTAGGCAACGAAACAGGTGATTTGAATTTAGCTCAGAAGCGTTAATTAGGCTTGAGGATCTTTTACATGCAAGTAAATCTACTAACATGGGACAGCCGGCTTTACTTCCCCTCCGAAGGAAGGCGTACGAAGGATTTTTTCGCCCTTAAAAATCAACAGCGTCGATCGGGTTTGAACTTGGGTATAACAGTCCGATACGCTAACCGTTACACCATCGCCGCCGACGAACACCATCGCCCGACGCCCTCGCCCACGCGCCGCGTTTCGCAGCGCGGCGTCCGCGGGCGGAGCGTCTTCCGGGGCAGCGGCCGCCGCCGCACCGCCGAGTCACTGCGCTTCCTGGCCGTGGCGCGGGTGGCGCCGGGGGGCGGAGGGGGGAGGGGTCGCGTGCCGGCCGTGTCGCCTTCCGCGCAGGCGCCCACCGCCCCCTCCGACCCTGCGCTGCTCAGCGGCGCCGCCCGCCCGCAGTCCACTTCCCCTTTCGCCTCGGCGACTCGACGCGCGACGGCTGAGGGCTTTCAAGCAGTGCAACGAATACGTGTTTAATCCGACCGAGACTCGAACCTCAGACCTTCCATAACCCACCCAAGCTCTGACTGACAGAGCTGGGGGTTCAAATAGTACAAGCGACTTTTGGTTGGTCGGGAGAATCAGCGTTCTAAGCGCAATTGCCAAGTCCTGAACACAGTCCTCAGGCATTCCGCTGAGGAAGGTCACAGAACAACGACCAAAACGTCTGCAACTGTGCCTAGGACTCGGCATCATGCAGCCAAACATCTATTGACTCCGGTCGTGGAAGACTAAGTTCTCAAATATTACTATCTTGACTGTTTGTCGATCTTATTTGCGACCGCATCGGGAATGAAAGAGTGATGATGAATTTCGAAGTTATATCCATAGGATGAAAGAAGTATGAAACAATCGATGAATTGCTTGGTTTACTAATTGGAGGAAGTCATGAAATTCAACAACTACGTTGTGTTATAACAGGAGCTTCACGTTTATGTCCTATACTTTGGTAGGCGAAACGAGACTGAAATTTTACAAATTCTATCTTCCCGGTTTATTATATGTCAGCAATTTGCATCTATGAATTTATATTTTCATAAAATATGATAATCTGTACCAAGCCCTCATTAAGATAAAATAGGGACAAAGCAAAAAATATCGTATTTGGAGTTTAGCGTAGTTCAATTATGCCGCATTACAACCCTCCCTTAAACATCATTACAGCTGAAGAGGAAATTAAACACGCAAAGGAAAGTTCAAGCCGTAAATCCAGCAATGAATAATGGAGATAGTAAAGTACCTGGGAAATTCTCCAGTTCTAGCTTTAATCCTTTCCCTCATTAGCAAATCCAAACATCCGGAAAGCCTACGATAGTTCCCATCGGATATTTCGCCAGGGAAGGTGCAAGAGAAATTGAATGAATGATCCCTAATGAGCTCATCCTCCCTTGCAGAAGCCGAGAGTTTGGTTGGTTCTTCGTCTTAACGAGCAACATCCGAGACGCGTTTGTTCCAACAAGTGTGCATTGTGATGAGATGGAGATACAGAATTCCGAAATCTCTCCGAATGCGAGAGGTGAAGCAACAGAAGAACAGTGCGACCGGCGCTTTTTCCCGTCAAGTCGCTGGGAACCAGAAGGGAGCAGCGCTGGCTAGAGAATGCAAACGCGAAAGCTCTCACATGTATTTCCATGCAGACCGTTTAAAAAATTACGCAACTGCACACAGCACCCCACTGCCTAAATTTATGGTTTTATCTCATTCGAAAAGCAACAAAAAAGCGAAATACACATCACATGGATGATCCTGTATGAAACAAGTAGACGAGTAATTGAGTAAACAATGCTCACATTTTCATGTAGTTAGTTTTGTTTGTAATTTTACTCTATCTTATGGGTTGAGAAAATGATATAAAAGGAAACGAAAAGATGCAGTTTTTCGTGACTTAGACTAAAACTTGTGTCAATTTATATGACTTTCATCGCGTTTAGTGCTTCTGAGAAATAAAATTTTAGATTCGAATTTGGAATTTAAACATTTATCTCTACAGTTTGGCCTATTATTTTATTTATTTGTTAAAGTCTAGTTGTCGGATTGTGAATATGATTTCAAGGCCAGTTTCATTGCTGAGGCAGAATATGGTTTTTGAAACAAAACTTCTCATAAACGTTGTATTAATAATTTAATGAAAATGCTTGAAGAGCAATGTGTTGGCACATTTAACTTCCAGCGAGACCAGAAATTACTGTGCAATTATCAGCCAAACTTCTCTGTCCGTAATGGTTGTTCCAATGTGCACAAAACATTTGCGAACAAGTCGAGATGCAATTTTCAAACTCATGGAATCACGGCTGCCGCCGAAGATCAGCACTTAAGAGTTCGTGTTCGTGGAAATCGGTTCCGAGCGATCGGTTCACTGAAGCACTAGAGTCGCGGCACTTTGGATCACGCGTCGTGCGGCGAGGGCGGCGCAGGTGGCGTGGGGTGCGACGGTGTCTCGATCGCGACCTCGCAGGGCCGCCAACTTACCAGGCTGTACGCCAGCATGTTGCTTGTGGGTTGAGTGCTGCTGGGTGCGCTGACTGCTGTGGTGCTCGGCGGGCCCGGCGCTTATATAGTGCAGACATGATGGGACTCGGAGAAAGTGGCGTGACGTCACGCCGGGGATCCTCGGCCGGTGACGGGGCTGCTGCGGCGGGCTGGGGAAGGAGGCGGGGGCGCCAGCGGGGCGCGGGGTGGGGGCGGGGCGGGGCGGGGCGGGCGGGAGCAGGTGCGGGGATGAGCGGGGTGGGAGGGCGGGAGCTTGTTTCGTGAAGATGAGCTGCTGCTTTGGACATACTTCTCAATCGTCTGATCTGGAGGGTGTTGGGACGAACGCTGTCCTAAATGGGCTGACCTTGACTTTGTTTTCAAGATATGAAGTTATAGGATATGATAAATTGGCGTAAACGTAATAATATCTATTTTATTTGAAGAATTCGAGACACAATGACTCTTGAGTTTGCGAACTACCGTCAACATTTTGATGAAGAATTAATAATTATTTAACTTTTAATAATTATTTAAAGAAGAAATCATTTGCATTCCATGTATAACGTAACCAATGACACTACAACCATTCCCATGTGAATTTGGTTTATTTCGCGGATCAACCATGTACTAGTTGAAAATGACACATGATTATTACTATTGTTTAAAATAAAAAAGGTGGTATATCAATGAAATAACACACGAATGAAATATAATATTACAAATGATAAGAAGAAAACACTGAAAAAATAAATTTACAGAGTCTTTCCACGTGAAGGAATGAAATCGTCTCAGTAAGATTCAAAGAAAAGTACCTGTCAACAGGTCTAAACGAGTGTTGTCCTCAGCGAAGAAAGAGTCTACCTTATACCTCAAGTATTACACCTCAAGATTGATGGACGCTTTACGCTTTGCATCATCTCTAAATGATAATCCTAATCGTGTTATGATCCTGATTGTCTAGCTGGTTCTGGAAGGCAGATGGACGTTATGAGGTAAGGTGAAATTTCCCAACTCTTACTGAGATTTGAGTTCCTCTTGGTACTGTACAACACATATTGTAGTCTTCACATTATTGTCGATTACTTTTTTAAGCTTGTGATCGATAGACAAACGATGAGAGACCAGATTGAGACGAATGATGACAAAAATTATATAGGTGCATTTAAATTGAAGTGAAGTAATAATCCGAAAATAACGCATATCAAATTGTTTTATTTCTATAATCCCTGTATGCCAACGACAGTAGACGGCAAGTGCTGAATTTCAGACGATAATGATCCATTCCAAGAAACTAATTCTTGAAATTTGCAATGTCAAAACCCTTATTGAAAAATAAACATGATTAAACATTTAACGCATATAAACATTAATTTGTAGAACTCCTTTCCCAACAATTTGTCAAACACCTTTACTTTCACTGATTTGTGAAGTATTAACTTTTCTGCTTTGATTATTTTGCATTTTACACTTTATTTGATTTCCATATTTTCTGAGTTCAACTATTTCTAAAAACTGAATTCCCTTGCTCTTATGTGAAAATTACAAAACATGTTCCGGGCAGAATTTGAGAAGTGAAAAATTCACATCTCAATTAGCTTTTAAAATAATTTACAAGTACGCCTTCTTCTCGTTCTTGCAAAGTAATTCAATGTAATTCTTGCAAATTTATTCAATTGTGAAAATTCATGGAACACAATTTTCAAATTACATTTCAAGAGTCCTAGACATTGGTTACAGTATGTCAAACATCAAAGTAGGAAATAATCAACGAATTAAGATCAAGAAAAACTTATTTAATTTGGACCATACTACTTAGCAGTATTCGAGAATTATTCCGCTGTTGCAATTCATTTCATACTGAAAGAGACCCGGCGGATAATGTGGGCGTGGTTGATAGCTATACCCAAACCACTCGGAATTTGGGGTGAAAGAAATATTCCATCAACTCTAAATTGCAGAAGTGAAGGAAGTTTCTCGCTATTGCGTCGGCTCAAAACGTATATACGATCAACTATGTGGCCAGATCGGCTCAACAGAATGGCGATTTTACATGTTTATAGCGACATGATCGACAAAATTGATTTGCAAAAATTAACAAATGAATTTATATAAAAAAGCGAAGCGGTGTTATGGTGTTGCAAAAATGAACTTCTGAAGTTGTATAAAATAAATGTGATAACATTTTGATGACAATTGAATTATATACATGACAGTTTGAAAAACATCTGTTTGGTATTTTTCTCTTCGTATACATTTTGGGTGGGTGATGGAGGGGGGAGACTCACTCTGACTTACCATTCAGACTTAACACCAACCGCCGGCTCTGTACAGAAACATTTTGCACAAGTATCAAACTTAAGGAAATTAATTTAAAAATTATTGACCGGAAATTCGGACCAGCTTCGATATCCACATGTTCAGGTGTAGATAAGATGATATTTTCATCATATGTATGAAAAGAATCAATGAATGACAACTCATGGAGTCGTTACATTGTCAAACTATTCAAATATCAACATTTTGATTAAGGAGGTTGCTAGTTCACTACCCTGAGGTAGCTTGTGATACGACAGGCGAAACGTTAGCCAACGACGCGGCGTCACCCGAACAGACAAGAAATCATGAACTTGAGCCGCGGAAGCTTACGTTTACAGGTTGCTAGTTCATTTATTGTGTAAGGAACCTTTACAATAATCTTGTAATGCACGATTTGTTTCGTTATAACCTTGGAACTTATGAGAACGTCAGAAAATAATGTTGTGGTAATGCAAATGCTATTAGAGGAGTTTGAGGAAAATTAACTTCAAAGTTTGTAACATAAATTTCTTGTCGTCTATATACTACTTGTTCCAAACTTTTTAGGAAGCACCCAACAAACTAAATTATTGAGGAATATTCTATTAATAAGTTAAAAGATCCTCGCTGAACGAGATTTCACCCAGGAAGTCTTCACACTGAACACATACATTTATGACTTATGGGATAATAAGTTTGCTTTGATGATAATTACCTAATAATTTCCAGGTTTAGTATAATACGATATATTTTTTAAGAACAATTTCAATAATACTCTTACATTTAGTCATAGTAAGAATGAGGTAATCGGATTTAAGAGTTTTGCTTAAAAGAAAACATTTTATGTTTCGTAACTATTATTAGCAAATTTATCAGTCACAGATTAAGCTTGATCTGACAATCCTCTCATTAGATATAAATTAATTTCATTAAAATTGTTTCTGAGTTCGAGATATGGGACAATCACATTATCTTCTGTCGATGAAAAAATGATTTTACATACACTTTGAGCAAGAAAGACTCGTTCAATTTTTTACAGTCACTTTTGGGCGTAAGGTTCTTTACATATCTCAAGTGAATTACTTTAGTCAAACTAATTTACTTCCCCGATGAACCATGATTTCTTCTAGAGTAGATTTTTCGTCCTGTTTCCTAAATCCAATGAGCAATTCTTGAAATGGTTCATTAATTTGCTTCTCGACTGTAAATGTTCATTCACTAATGACAAGTTTTTTTGAGCTCTTATTTTGCTAGTTGAGTGAGAAGTAGGATCGGGTATTTTGTCAGCCATACTGGAAGATCAAATCTGGAGTTCGTTTGCCAACGCAAATTGTTTTCTATTGCAAATTATCGAAAACGACTAGCTTTAACATGTTGCTAACCTTGTTTCTGATAATTTTATTCATGATTCATTGATGTACAGTAAAATAGTGGTGGGAAGGAATGCTGGAACTTCAGAAATAATACACAGATTATACTTGCCTCCTACATGTGAATACAGTTTTTACTGGTTTTGACGATAAACCAATATATCTGAGCAAATATTTTATTAATATCATTTAAGAATTTTGAAACAGCAAATTGAATGTGCGCGATATCGTTTGCATTCGATTATGCAATACCATTCTAAATTAAATTCAAATGTTACATTTTTACTTTTAAAATCTTCGAGCTTAAATCTTATGCTTTCGACGACTTTGTTTATGCATCCCTATCTTTAGGGGCGTAAATAAATATTGCATATATATATATATATATATATATATATATATATATAATTGAATAATACAAGAGGCCAAATATAGGAAATATATCAAGAAATGCTTCAACCGAAAGATATTGAAATACAATTTCTACCAACTAACTTGAGTGTAAGACAAGGAGCTCAAATGGAATACATAATATAGTTGTTGCATTTAATCAGGATTATTTTATTTAATTTTTCACATAGAAAGTTTTATTTGAATCCTATTTACAGTCGGATGGGATAGCCAGCCTTGCGGTTTAAGTACTTCCTGGCATTTATTCGCACCGCTTTTTAATGAAATTGTACCATTTTGCGTTGGCAATAGTAGTGTCGGCGAAGAAATAAAACCAGTGAGGAAGGGTATATTGAATTAAATGTTATTCCAAAGACTATTTTTTAAAAAAGATATTGTAGGAAGTGGTGTGGGATTTATGATGTTCTCATCAATAGAAAGCTTGGACGTAGCCTCATCATACTCTTTATTGGTACATAAAGCTTTTTCATCAGCATTTCTCTACCTGGTCTAGAGCCACCACAGACACTGAAAATGGTTGCAAAGGAACCGAAAAAGCTTTATGCATCAATAAACAATTTTGATGAGACTTTGTGTGAACTTTCTATTATTTTAAATATCCCACGATATCGCGCCCATTCTCTGATACACATACGCCGTAAACATGGATTAGGATAGAGGTCGCGGAATAGATAGCAGAAGCACAGCTACCTCTGTGACAAAATACTTTCAACTTTTCTGAATACTGAGAATCTGAATACTGATAGCGAGCGAAGTAGGAATGCGAAGTTAGTGGAAATTAAGAATACTTGTGACCTCCGTATGAGCTACATGAGGTCAGCACTGTAAAATTAATTTCTATATTATCACATTTACCTGGATCAAACCTAGAGCAGAGATGAGTTTAGTTCAATACGTTGAACTGTTGCAAGTGCGAACACACATATTCTTAAAAGTACAGACGACTGGCGCTGATGTCCTTGTCCTCATACGATGACTCTACCCTTCATTGGCGTCTAAGGACAATAGCATCTGTCTATTGAAAGAAAATGAACTTATTACATTTCTCTACGCTGGTTGTTTAGGACATCTTCACGACGTTTGTAGTAATTCATTGCACACCGGGATAGAGGTGTGTGGAAAAAAGTTAATGTACATTATATGAAAGGACCTTTTCATTTGCATGTTGGCGGTACATTTTTAGAATAACACTGCAACAGAAGAAGACGTCTGCTCGAAGGGCGCTCTAGGTCATAATGCTTATGAATCTGGAGAACTGGTTTAGACTATTAACTCTCAAGTTTCTGTAAATTGCATCCCACACCAAATTATCTAATTAAATGAAATGTTTCCTCTATGGAAGCAGAAGCTGGAAGTTCAGAATTAACATATTTCTGAAGATACATTTCATTAGAGATTTTATTCTATTGTTAATAAATTAATTAGCTTCCTGTATTATTACTATTATTATTATTATTATTATTATATCAAAATACAGAGAGTTCACAGAAAATGCGACTAGCACCATTTTTCACATTTTTTAATACATACAAATAGAAAATTGAAAGAAACAAATTAGAGCTGTTTTTCAGAAAATAACTGTTTAAAAATTGCCTTTATTTCATTCAAAGTTGTGCAATAATTCTCATATTTTTGAAAAATTGTAAATGACATGACTTGAATGTGACCAGTAAGTTGAGATGGCGATAACTATTTGGAGCTGTTTTCAGTTTTGTTGCGTTTGGAAATGATTAAGCGCGTTTCCATTGTTGCGGGAAGTAGGTATTTATGAAAGAAGAGATGTATATACTTGCCAGATATGCTATTGCGTATGAAGGTAAGTTTTTTTTGTTACTTATGTTATAATGTCCAGGTGCTTTTTATGTGGTTATTTTTTTCTTATTTTTATTTCTATTGGAGATGAATATTGTATTTTTGGGTGTGTACCCTATCAGGGTTCTATTTCGTACTGTTAATTGCGTTAATACGTTTGGGGAGGGATTTGTTTCTGCTTGTTTTAAGTGCTGAGGCCACGTAATCGGCTAGCTCTAAACTGTCATAGTGTATTATTTTTATTGGTGAGTGATTGTACTAGTTTGTGATATTTTTGTTTGTTGTGAGTTTTAATTACGCTTTTGACAACGTGTGTTATGTGATTTAATTCTTTTCAAAGCTTGGTAGTCCCAAGGACAGTATTCACGCATGATCCGCGGAGGACAAATGAAGTTACATTTTTACCGTGGCCTTCAAATGGCTCAGATATGAATTAAAATATACGTTGTGGTTTGTTGTGCAGATGGAGGTTCCTCTTCCTTTTCTTTCACGTTTCTACTGTGCCGCAATGTACGTACCTCATCAAGAGAATTTGCTGTTACGCTCTTGGTTTAAGATACCAATGAAAACCTAACACAAATACGCTAAATCCATTCCTCGCCGAATAGTCGCGATTATATGGGTTCAAGGTAATTCTACTCTCGTAGAATTGGAATTAGCATAGTGTCTTAGTGTAAGTTATTTTTACAATCTTGAAGGTAAGGAGTCCCATAAATAATTTATAGACAGGTAATTGTAATTAACAATTCTCTATTTCATGAGTCTTGTCACATTATTAGCAACAGTTTTGGGGTTATATTGTTCCCATAAACAGGCAAACATGGGAGAGCTAGCTCCCTCGAGTGAAGGGAGTCAAACTGTACCGAAGTGAAGTGGCGATGGCCCTAGGCTTGCGCAGTCTACAAAAATAACTAGCCCTACTACATATCTGAGCCACTCTTAGACCCCGTTTTCCATTAAAAGTTTTTATTTTCTTTGTCGTATTTTACTAGGAAATGAATAAAACATTCTAGAAGGGGAATGTGTTTTAATGATAGTACAAATACAATTTATTTCATGTTGAATCCTACACAGGGTTGAAAAAAGGTTTGGAAAGCCTCTTCCCCTAATTCCTAATTCCGAGTATCAGTTCTCCTAATTGTCAGTTAAAAGGGGTAAAATGAGGAATTTATCATATTTACGAAAATAAAATATTTTTATTTGCAGAGGCTGCGGGGCCTCTTTCGAAATTTTTGGGAGTCCGCGTCCTAACACGTACTACAACTTTTTCAAGCCAGACACTGTATATTGCATTTCCCACGTGGTCCATTTATTCATTGCGTTTGGGCGTGTTTAAAAAAACACTTGTGTCCAATCACAACAAGTTTGGGGCGCTCTCTACGAATACTTGCCCTACCGTAGACAGTGCTTAAAAAGACAGACATTAAAAAGTACGTGGTCCAAGTCCGTGGAACCTGTCAGTATAAGAGAAGAAAACGGTGGTAAAACTCGTTATGGACGCTATGAGATAATTTTCTTCATCCGAATGTCTGGAAATAATTCGCTCGTTCACTGGTACCACGGAAAACACACCTTGAAATTACCTTCACCGTTTGGCAACGTGGTTAGTATGAAAGTCAGTGTTGTATCCTGTCGACGTGGTTGCTTGCCCTCGCACTTAGCTATTGATCCCAACACTCCTCGTGGTCCTAGTTACAACAGCATATTGCAACCTGCTACAAAAGGGCCACAACTCAAAAGCCCATTGAACACGAAAAACGGTTTTCCGTAAATCATGAGAAACGTTTGTGGTAATAATGAAACATTTGTACACGGAGGCTTCCGCGGCTCAAGCTCATGACTTCTAGGCTGTCCGGGTGACGCCGCGTCGTTGGCAGAGAGGCCGACGTCACCCGGACAGCATAGGAGTCCTAATGAAACATTACTAAGGCAAACAAATTTATCTGCACTAATAATAACGGATATAAAACCAGGATTAAATGGAGTTTTTGTGACGTAGTCATTTTCAAAGAACTGACTTTGGTTTTAGTTATGTCACTTCTAGTTTCTTGATCTGTCTTAGACGCACACTGCCGGTGACCACAAAACCGCCCACTACTGTCCATTTTGTGAAGTTATAGAACCACACTGTTGCTGACTGGGCAACTGTATCAAAGTAACTATACAAAAATGAAGATTTTTGAGTTGTGTCACTTTGGTACCAAGGGTGCGAAGGACGATTGAGCGACATTCAAACTCGTGCTTTCCAATTGCCTCTCTCTTAAACTAACAAATCTTCGATTGTGACATAGAGGCGAGCCGAGATGTTGAGCTTTTACCGGAACTCAACAGACCAGTAACCCGTGTGAGTCTTTGAATCGAGCACGATTAGTGGCGTAATTATGGCTTCCTCTAAGACCATTCACAAAATCAAATCATGTCACCACGCTAATTTGAATATTAATTGAGTATAATTACACGGCAAGTTTTGCTTTGCAAAACAACTTCTTGGAATGCGTTATTATTTTTATTAATGGCTATTTCATGCGGCTACTCAGTGAAATATTCGAAGATGCGTTTTATGTAATAACAGTTCCTTTGAGGAGAAATTTTATACCATGGAGATTCCGACGAGGGAAGGAAACAGTAACCCCGCCCAGGTGAATGTTCTAACGAACAAGGTCACCAAGTTCATGGCTACAGGAACGAGAAGACTGCTGCGGAAGTAACGAAGACGGCGGCAAGGACAGAGGGTTACCGGTAAGACGAGACGGGAATCGTAGACAGTGTGAACATGCGCATGGTGACACCGCACGTTGCAACACTGCGGATGACAGATGGTGAAGCTGGTTCCGCCCACGTTCCTTTTTTTTCAATCTTTCTCCTGCGGGGACAACTTGAGAAATGATTTTCCAGTGTCGCTTGTGTGGAGGCAAGGCGCGCGGCGATCGTATTCGTAAAGGATAAGTATAGGGCAGGAAGTACAGACGTGTTCAAACTATTTGACTAAAGACATTTTTCGTAAAAAATTTGTATATATTACACGTTTACATTCGTGTACATGTTAAAGTCATACATTTAATACTTACTGTTAGTATGCGTACCTTTGTTCTTAATCAACAAATTTATCCTGTTTGCATAATGGTTACCAACTTTTCACCTGAGCTTTTAAGTTCAAATCTACTCGAGTTAGTTCTCGACTTCTTGTATATTTCATTATTCTTCTCTTGGTAATATCCCATAAATTTTCTTTGAGATTCAAGTCAGAGCTATTCCGTAGGCATAGTAACACTTTAAATTGCTTTTCTTCCAAATTCTTGAAGACACTTTTGATTTTGTGACACTGTGCTTCATCATGCACAAAAATTCTATATTAATTAGGGAACCACTCTAATTTGGGGAAAAAGTTCCTTTTCAAAAAAATTTTTGCATTGGTATGTCCTCATTGTCCCTTCGACAATGTGCAATCAGCCAGACCTTTCACAGACATCACACTTAACAGCGTTTGTCTCCAATTATATGATGGAACTGAGGAAAGACAAAGTCTAATACTTCGAACACGTCTATAACTTCATTGCCACTCACAGAGGAACAACGGAGAAGCACGCGACAGGTGAACCGTCTAACAGGGCTGGAAGCTTTAGCGTCGTCTCTGCAGGGACTCTGACCGGGAGGTCATAGGGTACGAGTCCATACGGTGGAAGACTGTATACATGAATTCTCGGCTATCCGGGAGACGCCGCGTCGTTGGCAGGGGTGCCGACGTTTCGCCGCGCCGCGGAAGCTTACGTATACATCAGACTGCATACACTAGCTGAATGGCTAGGTCGAATTTATCCAGTGTTTGGAGAATTCCACCGGTCGGCTACTCTCATCCGTAATTCCGTGGTGGCGATGGTGTAACGGTTAGCGTTTCGGACTGTTGTACCCAAGTTGGCGGGTTCAAACCCGATCGAAGCCGTTGATTTTTCAGGGCGAAAAAATCCTTCGTACGCCTTCCTTCGGAGGGGAAGTAAAGCCGGCTGTCCCATGTTAGTAGATTTACTTGCATGTTAAAGATCCTCAAGCCTAAATGACGCCTCTGAGCTAAATTCAAATCGCCTGTTTCTCGCCCAAGAAATACCTCCTTTCTCTGCTAGTTGGTGAAAGGAGCGTAGCGAAATTTACGTGGTCAGACGGAAAAGCAGGCCGAATGGCCTGAGTCTCGCCACGTAAAATAAGGCATCAATTCAATTCAATTCAATAATTCTCTGTGGTTTCTCCGATTAGGCGAATGCCTTAGTAAACGGGTTTCGGACCGCACTCGAATTTTACTTCTTCATATTTGCCCTCTTCTCTCCCTTACACACTACCACATACACTTACATGCACAACACTTCCACACATGTCGGGATACATGTCTGGAACTTAGAACTTCTCCCTGTTTCGACTTGCCTCCATGTGGAAGATACCTTGAGAGGGAAACCAGCAAGCCGACGTAGTCGGTGGGTCGTAGTCGGTCGTAGTGGTTGGTAGTCGTGGGATCTCACATTCCAGCGTGGAAGGAACATCTCCTCCTCTTGGAAAATGACATTCGCTACACTCACGGGAATAAAGCCTGATATATACCCGCAATCAAAGCGAAGTGAGAACTTGTGCCCCTTCTTAGCAACCAATTCAAAATCACTTATGTGAAGTGCTTTCTTATAAATACATAAAATATTACAAGTTCGCGAACATTATGGGATATGGTAAAAACGGACAGTTCCAGTAACAACATCTTGAAGGTTACAAGTTACTGTTTGGTGAAAATTATTTGTAATATTACTTGTAGAACAAAGTAAGAAAATATTACATAACTAGTAAGAAACAATAAAGGATACCTGACAAATGTTTGCATACGGGCGCATTGGTCGAGTTCGCATGCTTTCAAACATAGCCTCTTCTATAGTATAGCGAAGAGATGTTTGAACACACTTGCAAAGTAACATCAGAGGCTAATAGCGTGGATATATCAGCATTTAATTTAATATTTCTTACTGTATGGAAGCGCATCTCGTAATGAGTTAGCGTAAACAAGTTAATTTTAGTGTACGCAATTATCAAAACGATATCCTTATATCAGGCGTGGATACAAGGAGGAAAATGAGGGAAATTTCCCCCCCTTAAAATTTTTCAGTAAATATTAATTTTAACTTTTCACGAAATTTTCAAGCAAACATTTTTCGGTTTGTCATTAAAACAAATAAAATCGTATCGCAGTATGAGCTGAGAGTTGCCTGCGACGTTTAAAATAATCTGTGAATATACAAATTTAATGAAAGTGCCGATCAGATGGCCGAGATCGCTAAGGCAGTAGTGCCGGAGTGGTCTCGGACCAGAAGATCGCGGGTTCGAGTCCCGCCTCGGGCATGAGTGTATTTGTGTGTGTTTGTATGAGTGTGTCGTCCTTTCACCCCTCATTATCATCATCATTTCATCTTTCATACCCCCAGGACTAACAACCCTGGGGGATAAAAATCGGATCCAGCTTAATGCTGGTCCCCCCAAAGAAGTGTTCGCAAGCACCTGCCACCGTGATATTAAATGAAAAACTGAGCCACGGTAAATGCAGGTTGCTTGCCCTGCGTGGTCCTAGTTGGCCGAAACGAAAATAATAATAATAAATTTGATGAAAACATTTTGAATTTCCCCTCCCAAAATTGGTCTCTGGATCCGCCCCTGCTTATATACTATTAGAATACTCTGCGTGCGTCTGTCTGTCACTGATGGTTAGACTCCTTCCCGTCCACTAATCGAGACAAATGAGGTATCGTCGTTGGATGTGATTCAGTCTCCTGATGGGGAAGAGATTTGTTTTTGAATATGTTCGAAAGATTCTAAGAAATTTGTCCTAAAACGTATTTTTTTAGCGCTGCGCTCTAGCGGTTACCGCGCCAACCACTAGATATTGTTTCTCCTAGACGCCGCTCTTCACAGTTTGCGGAACAGGATTTGCATCACTCGAAGGGGAAAGGTTCATCGTTAGAGCTGCCACGCTGTAGGATAACTATCGTTTGATAGGATAATTTTATTTGTTGTATTCGATTGTCCTAATGTAATAAACTCCTTTTGCATGATAATTTCAACTACACAATTATATTCTAATATAAATGTATAAGAATTGAAACGATTTTAAAAAAAAAAATATGACGTTGCAAATGTACAAATTGTCTTAAATAAGCCTCCTGAAAATACCCAGAAAGAAGGTACTCTTCAAATCAAATATTCTAGGAGCGTTCGGAAAAGGTTCCCCCGCACCGTATTTTGGAGTAGGTAGTGGCCGTAGCCCGAAAGAACATCCGAAAACAAGATATGAAAACACACATTTTTGGTAATAATAATAATAATAATAATAATAATAATAATAATAATAATAATAATAATTATTGCTTAATTTCAACTATTAACAAATTATTTTTCTTCGTGCCCGCGAGTATGAAACCAGCAGATAATGTTTAAAGTTTATTTTTATTTACAACTTGTGTAGTGTAAATTTTCAGCATAAGAAAATATTTTTAAAATGGTTGAAAGCGTTGGCGATATTACATTCAACTAGTCTAGAGGTAATCAAACACGTTATCTAATTGTACGAATTTAGCCTATAAGATTTATATTTATGTTGAATAATCCAACAAGCACATTTATTGTTCCTGCGGTAATGAAAAGCAGTCCTTCTCACACAAATTATGTCGCCTGCTACGACGTGTCGAATGGTCATAATTTGTTTATTAATGGGCTAGAAAGGAAAACTGTAAACATAGTGTACTAAAAAATAAGACATTAAAGTGTTTGCGCTCATTGATGACACAATGAAAGCTCGTAAGTTAATTTCATCTGTTAATAAGGAATATTCGGAAAGTGCATGTGGACTCAAATGGAATTAATATTCACGAGGTATAAAAATATTGTCGTACCAATGATATGTTGATTTTGATTTTGGAATTTTTTAGTTGTTGAAAACATTGTTTTCATAACATTTTTTAATAAGACGATGCTGGTCTTAAGGCGATGTGACTCGAAATATACCTCTGAATTTTCAAAACGGAAATACTTGCTATTTTGTGCCAAAATGATGTGAATTCTCTGAAGGAATGGAAAGTAAGCAATATTTGGCTCTATTTAGAGCTGCCTATGAAGTATATCAACTGATGTCATCTAATTGGAAGGTTAAATGTCAGCTTAGTGACGGAGCTGTAATGACGTGCAAGATCCTGATTGGATGACACCGTGCCAGCTGATGACCTGTCAGAGGCAACTGTAAATAAATCGCAGTATCGTTGGTATATCATTCCTTATCGGACCGCAGTCGAGTTCGGTCGCGCTGTGCAGCTCTGCTCAACCCTTCGTGGTCGGATGAAGCAGTTCACTGAAAACAGTGTATTGTCCAACCTCGCCGGAGCCTAGTGTAATACATCAGCAAGTGGCCTCGAACACTCGCTACTCCGCAACATACCGCAGTCTCTTACTTTCTCACAGTAATTACTAATAATATTATTAAAACATGCAGAGTATTTGAGGAAATATAAACAGTGAAGTGTTTGCCATATACGTTCTAGTTGTACGTATTGCGAAGTACAACATCTTATAGCGAATCAATGGACTCCGCAATCAATCCAAACGCGCGAAGTAGTATACGCCGCTGTACAAACTCTGGACGGACACGACTACATTATTCTAGTATACATTATACATAGTAGTACTACATTATTATTATAGTACTACATTATACTAGTACATCGGACATCGATTGTGTATCTTTCATCTCTCTAAGTAGTGCCAATCCGGAAGATATGGATGTTCAGGAACAAACTTCACATCTACAACATGTGTCAGAAGTCAGTGCCTTGACCATGAACATACAGCTCGGCCAGCTGGCAGACCAGCCCCTTAACCTGGAGAAAGCGTTCACCTTCAAAAGGTTAGTGAGTGTTAGGGCTACGCAACCAGAACATAAAAAGATCTCAGAGCTTGCAAGCAGTATAAGTGACTCCTCACAGGCTCCAGAACAAATAGTATATAAGGTGCTAGTGCAAAATATAATTGGATCTCTAGACAAGAAAGGTACGAACTTACCAGACTCTAAATGTAGACACTTAAACGTTAATGACAGTTAACGGACCATTGTAATAGGATTAAACCCATTTTTGTCCGGAATTACCAAATTTAAATACATTCATAAAATAATTAAAAAGTAAGGTCACTACCAATTGCTCAGCAGACTTAAAGAATCAGAAATAAAAATCTTCCAATAGAATGTAAATGGCTTTTTTACTAGATTCGAAAAGCTGCAGCTTCTCTGTAACAATCACAAATGTGATACGTGTACCGGAGACCCATTGTAAGTCAGACAGACAAGGAAGGTTAAAAGGCTTCAAATGTTATAATTTCCACATTGACAGATACAATTCCGAACTATGAGTGTATTTCAATTTAACAAAGAAACTTTTTGTTAATCTGAAATAATTCCTGCTTACAGAATGTCAAAGTATCAACAAAAGAGTTCGGAAACGTCTCTTACAGATGGGCACACGTCGAGTTCAAATTAAAGGTAAGTATTGGCATTTTCATGCGGTATGAGAGATAATTGATTTGCGTCAATCTCTGTTAGCTATCAAAATCATAGTAACTTATCGATCACCAATAGAATTTGTATGAATTTTCTAAAACTCATTTAAAATGAGAACAAACGGGAATGCTGTCTTAATTACATAATAAACGTTTATTAAATTATCATAGTGTCAAGAGTTCCTCGTGCTTACATAATGATGTGACTATGCTGTAAAATAATATTGTTTACTCTCCTCAGATTGTCAATCAAGTTTAAGCAGCTTTTAATGTTTTTAAACATATTTTTAAATACATTTAAACATTATTTACAGTTATTGTAAACTTTGGAAAGTTTTCTTTTGTGTAATAACACTAAATCAACACCCAATATTCACTCAACACGCTTCAAAATTCTACGAAAATATAAATTCACGTAACTGATTCGAACGATAATGGTAACGTATTGTAAGGCATTCAGTCATTTTTTTTACTTTTTCCAACGTACTTATGAACTTCTGATTGTAGATATTGATGGGAATGAAAATCTTAGATAATTCACACCCCATTACATAAATGTATTGCGCGAAATCTACTAGTTTTTTCAAAACAATATTCTTGACCTTTCTCAAAGAGATAGTTTTTTAGAACAGACTTGGTAGTTTTTTGGCAAAAAATGATATCTTCAGTTTGGTAGTTTTGAAAGGTCAACGTCGTTGCTCACGTTTAAGAGGGGGAGGAACCACCTTCAGTCTTCGCCACCTCCAGGAATATAATACACTACATTTACGGGGCTAATGACCATAGAAGTTGACTCGCGGGGAATTATTGAACACTCGTTCGCTGACTCACAATTCACGCTCACGACTGAATTCTACTGCTGCTTCGTGTTCATGGAATGTGGGAGTTCGAAAATGATTTTGCGATCTAAATGAAATATTTCTGGCGTTTGCCCACTGATGACATTATTGCGAAATCGACACTCTAAAATAACATTTACAAAGTGTTAATATTTTATAAAGTACAATATTTGTGATAAGGCTGGAATATTATAACACTATTGATTCATTAAAATACCTAGGAAACCTCTATTGTATGCAAAATAACTGCCGCGACTTTATATTCTTTTGTTCGTGAATTTTTATTTCTTTATTACAGGAGATCTGCAAAGTCTAATTATCAGCCTAACTTTATTAAACAACAACAACAACAACAACAACTAGTCCTACCATATTTTAAATCAAAAAGTGTTGTGAATAAAAATGTTTAAATTTAATAACTACTTCTACTACTAGTGGTCATGGAATAGGTATATATGAGAATGTTGCTGGGAAAAAATAACTTTGGGTCTTTCTAGAAACATAATAAAACATTTTAAAAAGCTTATTGTTAATGAGAGTGTATAGTGACGCAGGTATATTACAAATAACTATTGGCAATTTGCAGTTCGCTGTAGTGTAATTACAAGCTACCTGATAAAGATGATCTCGTATCTCCTTCAAACTCCATTTTCAGAAGCTCACCGATTTCAACGGAATTTCACGTTTTCTCACGTAACTCAGTTCAGGGGTTACATTCAAGAAATCTTGATAACATCGCCATTACTACAAGAGGTACTGAGATCTTGAAATCATAGTAGGAATTTCCAAGCTGTGTCCTGATTAGTAGAGTGTACTAACTCAGCTCAAGGCATTGTTTCGGCAAGTTCGGTTTTCAATTTTGTCAGTTGGGGAATCTGTTTCTCAACCACTGTGAGATCCGAACAAAGGAAAGGTATTTAACCCGTACGTATACGTTTCCAAACAATTGATTAGCATTTCGTTTATCGTGGAGAACAAGTTGTGCGATTTTTAAATTCACACTATCCAGTACAATGAGCATTCCACAATTTACATGGAAGTAATCGCTCCAAAATAAGAACAAAATTGCATTTTCATGTGATTACTTGAATGAACAGGTGGATTAATGTAAGATACATTCACATAACAAGACAAATGTAACTTCAAATTTCCGTCTTCTCATAGCACATCACACATCGTTTTTAACTGTTTTTGACGTAAATAAAAAAATAGATTTTCAGTAATTATTCTCATATCTTCTTTGCAGAAAATGTTTTGTTAAAAGCGAAGTTACATCAGAGTGAAGTTTTTTGTAATACCACGTCACTTCGCAATACAGGCGGTGATTAAGGAATCGTCCTCTTTCTTTTCTTTTTAAATTAGTCTTTTTCTCTTCGTGGTATCACAATCAATACTACAACTTATTATAATATAAATTATCTTTGCAACTCTAACAGTTTGCATTTCCCCTTTACAAACTATATACGTAACAGAGACTTTGAAGTGTAAAGTGCATTCAAATTAGGGTGATTTAATTGTCATAATTGTCATCAAAATAAATCAGGTGATCTTGTTTTTTAACTACAGAACATGAAGAAAAATCGTGGTAAAGTACATACGTGGTAAATATATGGGAGGGAATTTGGACCTGCACTTTACCTGCACTATGTCATTGCAGTATTCGTGAAGACTGGTCTTATTAAAATTTTAAATTTATTGTGGTGTTGTACGAGAGCTTTTTTTAAGGTTCTTAA
The DNA here is from genome assembly GCA_038098605.1 of Gryllus longicercus. Taxonomy (NCBI): domain Eukaryota; kingdom Metazoa; phylum Arthropoda; class Insecta; order Orthoptera; family Gryllidae; genus Gryllus; species Gryllus longicercus. Next base: position 229,202 of record JAZDUA010000603.1, on the reverse strand, counting down.
GCAGGTTACGTTCTGCGTTTTGGAAAACTATTTTGTGTGGCTTTATTCAGCAGCATTTTTGCTGCTACTAATGCAGGATACGCTAATATAGGATATAGGAAATGTATGCCGTTAGAATTGCTAAAGATGATCGTAAACGACATAACCCAACGGATAATGGGGTTTTATTTTAGGGTTAATTGGCATGATTATGAAAGAACTTGACATCAAAGGCATTATGTTGGTGGCTAGCGGAAAATACACGAGTTCCCTTGCTGATCTAGATATAGTATTGCAATGCGTACTTCTTAGATGCCACAGCGGTTTCCTTATTTTCACCTAATAGTGCGGCACATAAGAGTCCTTAAAAGAAGATTCAAAACTCATTTTACCAAATATCCGGTCTGTTGACAAGGTAGTGTTGAAGGAAATATTTTTTGGATTATCCAGTGCACTGTTCATTGTGCAATTTACGCAATTTAATAAGATAGTGGAAAGTTTCTAAAATCGCTGAACAGTGGAGGCTCGTGCTTATGTTGCACGATTGCATAACCCCTAGAACATCTCAGAGTACCTTCATTATTCTATCATATCAAACCGGTCTCGAATTTAGTGGCCAAAGCATGTGTCCTAATCGCTAAAATATTCTTAATTTCCAGATCACCGAATTTTCGTTGTTCTTTGTGAGAGCAGTTGGTGCTTAAACGATGAAAGAAATGTTAAGTACGTGGCAATTGAAAACATTCTTAAAAGTCTTATATATGTAGAAGATTAAACATTCTACTGTGTTTAGTTCATATAGAACGAATCATTACACAACATCCGCAAGAAAGTATTTTTTGAAAGATTCCATGACGAATAGAGTAGTCCCAGATGTGTCTTATTTATGGCATGGCGTCGACTTGTATCAACGAAAGTGAATTTCTCTTTGCGTTTAACTGCCAAAAAACCACAGCGTCCAGCGGAATAGTGAGGAATTAGCATATTTCGCGTGAAATTTCTCCAAAACGGCAGAGGTCACGTTTACGCAATAAAGCCATGTGTTTTGACTTGCAACGACGAGACTCCCGATGCTTCTAAGGGAGTATTTCGTAACACTAGTCGTTGCATTCAACCTTTAGATGAAAAATACGAAATAATTATCATTGTGGATATCTGTAATTAACAATGGTATCAACCTTTCTATCCTCGCATAATACGAATGCCTCATTTAATAAGAACATCTCTTTTATTACGTAATTATTAATAATATTAAATTTGTTCTTCATAGCTGCATATACATAAAGTAAGAGTGAATTTATTGGTTTGCAGCCCATAATAGTTAGTTAAGAAAATTAGTTAAGAAATTAAACGTACGTGAGACGATTAAGATCGGTTCAGGAGGCGATTAGATAAACGTAGTTTTCTGTCACAAAAAGGTTGAAAAATCTTTAAAAAATTTCTTTTTTGCCTAAGATACGAGAGTTATGACAATGAGGTAAGACGTTATGTCAGTTTTCGCGCCCAGTTCCCGTCATACACATCTCCTGGCCCAAGACTTCCATGGAAAAAATTGTTAGGGATGGCTAATACGAAAAGTCAACAATTATCTCTTCCTCCAAGTTTCTCTTAACTAAAGATTTTACCTCGCCTATACTAGTGAGTTAGTGGCAAAATGGCCATTTAAATATAGTATTTCTTAAATTCTCCGAAGTTGTAGAAACCACGATTACAGCTGGGTAACGTTTGTGGATGTGGGTTGACATCATGTTGACCCACCACAGATCACTGAATCTTGCTACAGCACAGTTTATTAATATCGTATGCTTTTAATGTCATTTGAGAAACGTTTGAAATAATTAGTGCCTAAATTGTAAATAAATATTTTCTCCGAATCATTGCAATATTCTAATTTTACATTTCAAAGGTTTCAGCGTATGTGTCGTTTCGATTGCTAAGGACAATGCGAGAATGTCGCTAAAGCAAGCTAGGTTTTCATTAGAATGTTCGAATTATTCATTTCACAAATTTTGATATGCCATGTGTGATTCCATCGCTAAGGACAGCGCTAGAACGTTCTAGCTAGGTGGATAGTATAGACCATTAAAATTGGCGTTTTCTCTTCTTGAGCCATTGTGATGGCGAGGAAGGCCAACATTAAGTTCTCTAATTATTGTTTTTTTCCAAGGCAATTATGAAATAAATATTTATTTATATTAGACAATACAACATAAATACTGCCGGTCCGCATGGCCGAGATCATTAAGGCAATAGTTCCGTAGCAATCTCTGTCTGAAGAATCGCGGGTTCGAGTCCCGCCTCGGGCATGGATAAATTTGTTTTCGTCCTTTCACCATATCGTGTCATTCTCACAGTTACCGTACCGTTAAAAGCAATAGTGGTCGCTAATGACCTAGAAGTTGATGCGATCTTAAATAACAAAAACAAAAAAACAAAGAAAACAAAAAAAAAACAGGAATACTAATTTGCCATTCTACATCAAAGCCATAATCGAGTTGGTGCATAATTTCGTATCAAATATTGTACTACATAATACAATAAAATGACATGTTGATGCCAAACGCTTATTTCTCATGCAACAAAATACGTTTCAAATTCTTTCTTAAGAATCGCGCTCGCAAAAATTTGTCTTCCAGGCAAGGACGTTTTATCCATTAAGAAAACCGCCGTTCTTTCGACTGCTTCGTGAGGATCGTGTTTCTTGCCGCTGACCTGTTTGCCGTGTCCGGCGAAGAGTTCAACGAGCACAATAGTTATTTCATTCCATTCGTGGCTCCGAAACAACGCTCATTTAAGTTACTCTTTATGTGATGCTGTCGGATTTTGTAATCGGAGAAGGGCAACAAGATTTAAGTTTCCACTTTTCAACTCCTCTTTTGACCTAAAACACTGGCAGGTACGCATCATAAATCGCAATGCTATCCAAAAGGGAAACACATTTTGCGGAGAAGTAAGATTTCTTTTATTATTAACGTCCGAAAGGAGGGACTTGTGAAAACTTCATTACTGCAGCTCCGCGACTAAGATAACAGGAGACAGATGGGGATGGTGTCATAACTGGTAAAAGGCGGGTCGGTCGGTAGAATTCATTCCGTCCGAAGAGGTTGCAAAGAGGTCTTGTAGAGGTCGCCCGGGAACATCTATATTTACATTTTCTGTAGGGGGCGTGTATGAATGTAATTATCAGTATGTTACAAAAAGCTGTAGTCTGAAGCTGCAGTAGTGCATTCCTGCAAAGCAGTAGTCACAAGCAGTAGGGCATTCCTAGACGCTTCAACTGTAAGGAGAAGATACGACGCGAAAAATGTTTCGAAATATTTCGAAGTGAATGAAAGAAGGATTCGTCTCACTTCGGTAAACCTTCAGTTTTTTCTGTTATGTGTAACAAGTCTACGTAAGTATAAGTATTTTTATAAATATTAATGAAAGTGATTGTTATGTGTATTGGTTGTACAGGTTTGTTCACATTTTACTCTTAAGCATACTAATATGCTCACGGTTTTGCAGTTAGTCAACTGATGGGAATGGTCTCTGAAATTAATCTCATAGTTGCGATTCCTCGTATTGATAACAATCTGATGGGTAGTGTATGCAGGCCTTTATAAAATTTACTGAGTGTGAAGATCGGTGCTTTGCTTAACATTCTTAATATCTTTGTTACTGCCTTTTAAGAAACATGTTTTATATTTATTTTGTATAGGTGACTTCGATGCACAGTGAGAGCTCGGTTGAGAAGCCTTTATATTTAAATGTTTTAAGTTTATCTCTTTTTGTAGTGATGACATGCGTTTTCACGTTAAGCTACTACATAAGTACAAGCCAAGAAATTGTTCTTTTTTTCCTCTGGAAAGCCTGTTATTATCGGGCACCGTTCTTTTTGTAAAGAGAAAGCCACTTGTTTTCAGTTAACTGCTTTTCCATTGGTCCTCTGGAGTTTGTTAATTCTTTAATTCTATCAAAGTTTGTAATGCAATTGATGTCTTGGTTCAGTAAACTCTGCTTACTTCTGCTCACTCTGCTTACTTCTGCAATATCAGTTGAGTAACTTTACAGTAGTTTCGGCCGACCTGGATAACCAAGGAGGCTGCAGTGTGTGCCGACTTAGCGCCTCATTCTGAAGGGACGCGGGTTCCAGAACCACCGTGGGTATGGTTGTTTGTCCCTTATCTTTCATGTAAGTGTGTTATCTCAGAAGGCCTTGGAGTCTGCTGGCCACAGATCGAGGAACCTGCAAGTGTGTCAGTGTATAGTGTAAAGGTTAATATGTGTCCTCACGAGGGACATAGTGGGTACCAGGCGCGGATATCGGCATCCCCTAAAATCGAAATCGGTATTCCCTGAAATCGATATCGGCATCCTCTGAAACTGGAAAAAGCCCCAGGAAAAACACAAACAACAACTTAAAAGTAGTCTCGGTTCAACATCCTCGAACACTCACGTAAGAAGAACAAGATCAACAAGTGAATGAGAGGCAGAACGTCCCGTGCTACAGTTCCTTGAAAGAGTGGTTTCATCTAGTGGTTTTGAGTGGTTAGCATATCATGTCTTCACATATCCCATCTTACTGATTGATTAGTGAATCCAGGTACGACAAAGAACATTAATCCCGTAAGTGTGGTGCACATTTTATCTCGAGAGGTGGCGGCGATCTTCCCCCTCAGGAATTCAGATTCGGCGCCGACCTTCCTATTGGCTTGCGGGGATTTTCCACCGCCGGGTATCTCCCACCTGTGGGGCACCGCCACGGCCAGGACAAGCTTGAAGCTCCAGACGGGTCTCCCGGCATGTGTGGTGGTGTATTCATGCAAGTGTGTGTACGTAACGGGTGAGGGTAGGACAAGGTAGGGTGAAGGAAACATCGCGCGCGGTCCGTGACCCATTTGTTAGTGTACTGCTCCGGAATTTGCATGCTATTGCTCGGAGAACACGGAAAACTACCAATCAGAGCAGCCGGCTGCTACAATTCCCGTCCAGACAATGCCCGAATTCGGCCGAGACCGTGAGGACTCGATCCCAAGGACCTTCTGTTCCGAGGTCCTGTAGAGATATTAATTGATATTATGAACCGGAATCTAAACCGGTATCTATCCCATCTTATTATCCCATGCGAAATAATTCGTATCTCATTATCATTTCACATGGTCACCCTTGTGACCTGTTCGCCTTCACACATGGTTGCACAGAGTGGAAAGAACCGGCGAACAATTAGTTTTGCCTTCTGTCAGGGGAAGGGAGATCATAAGGTCGTGAATCTCCTTCATCTAGGAAATGTAATTACTAATTATGTATTCATTATCTTCAAGAACAGCATACAAGTGTATCTGAAACTAAATTATTTTCACACCGTTTGCGCTTCTCCTAAAAATGTGCAGTCTAGCTCCCACTCCACTCGACCCATATGCAAATCCGGGTTCGTACCCAATTTCAACAGAAACGAAAAGTGAAATGAAGAGAGTGAGGGAACTGGGTGGGCATCTTGGGCGGGCGGCCGACGGTCGGACAGGCGGGGGGGGGGGGGGGCGGACAGCGAGGCGGCCGCCACGGCGGCTGGTGGGCGGGCGGTCAGGTAGACGGACGGGCGGACGGGAGACGGGCGGACGGGCGGACGGGCGGCCGGCCGGCCGGCCGAACGGAATGCCGAACGGACGGGCGAACGGACGGGCGAACGGACGGGCGAACGGACGGGCGAACGGACGGGCGAACGGACGGGCGAACGGACGGGCGAACGGACGGGCGAACGGACGGGCGAACGGACGGGCGAACGGACGGGCGAACGGACGGGCGAACGGACGGGCGAACGGACGGGCGAACGGACGGGCGGACGGACGGGCGAACGGACGGGCGAACGGACGGGCGAACGGACGGGCGAAGGGACGGGCGGACGGACGGACGGGCGGACGGACGGGCGGACGGACGGGCGAACGGACGGGCGAACGGACGGGCGGGCGGACGGACGGGCGGACGGACGGACGGGCGGGCGGACGGACGGACGGACGGGCAGTCGGGCGGACGGGCGGGCGGTGATGGCGATGGCGATGGAGATGAGTGGTCCGGGAGGGTGAGGTGCGCAGAATGAGGGAGGTGGCAGACGACTCGGGCGGGGCAGGGCGAACGAACGCTGTGCGCCTCTTTCGGTCCCGACCTCCCCGCGCCCCCTTCCGCCCACTTTCACCCCGATCCTCCCCTGCCAAGCCCCCGCCCCCATCCGCCTCCCGCGGACCTTCCGGCTGCGCCGTGACGCAATGCCGTGGCGTGGCGTGGCTGGTGTGGCTGGTGTGGCGCGGCGGGAGGGCTTGCGTAAGAGCGGCAGTGATGAGCCGCGTCTGGCCGCGGGCGGGACCCGTTCGGCCGGTCCGACGCCCTCGCAGGGCCGCGGAGAGAGAGCCCGGTCCCGCCCCGCCCCGCCACCGCCGCCGAATGCCTGTTGCCTCTTCGCTTCCGAAGAAAACAGCTCATTACTTTATTACTCAAATTACTTCGAAGCCTCATATTACTCTCCTGTTGTTTTCCTTGTTTACAATTATGTAGTTTCCTGTCCCGTTCCTGTTCATTTCTTTGGATTTTATACCCAGCTCAATCGTAAACTTCTCACAGTTTTTGTCCTGTGTCCACAATCATCTGTTCTGTTTTTCATTTCTGATTTCATTTTTGAAGGTTTATTTCACTTTTGACTGAATGTAATTGGGTATATATTCTTCCAATTTTTTTTCTCGTAACTTCCTTTATCAACTTAGTTTTCCCTTCTTTCACGCTTTCTGAACCCGTTCTCTGCTCTGTCGATTTGTATTAACTTCATCCTCCAAATGATGTCTTTCTTCTCATTCTATCTTTTCTGTGTTTAGTCTTTAAATCAAACTGCCTTTCTTTTGTTGCTTTTTCATTAATATTTAAATGAGTTGTTTAGTTTTATACCCCTCTCTCGTAAAACATCGCGCAGAATATTTCTCGGAAACTTTAGTGAAACTTTTTCCATAATGTCTTATCCAGTCTTCAATGTTATTGTATAATCTGCCTTTCCAATTATCAACATTCAGCTAAAGCTCAGGGTTTTACTACTTTTCATTGTCTGACAAGAATCATGACTTAGGGGTCGATATTACGAGGTTATTGTTACAGCAAGAAATGCTGGACACATAATAATAAATCATTTACGCGATCAGCTGTTAGGATAGAACTCAGAAAATATTACTTTATGAATTGATTTGGAAAGAACGAAAAGAAAACTTTCGTTTTCGAAAAAGACGACTTTCTCGTTCCAACAATATCATTTTGATACAAATTCGGTTTAAATATTTCAACTACGATTGTGATTATTTCAAATCTTAATAGGACTAATTTCGTTCTTTTCTCAAAATAGTTTATTCGCTCTCTAAACGACTTCAACTGAAATATCAAACTTCGAAATTTCCTTGGTCCAAATACATTGTAAAAACTTTTGAAAGTCTGAAAACTGTTCAAGAAAGAAAGTGTATTAACGAAATAGTAATCCGATCATAATAACAGACCAAAACATTATTTGTCACTCCAACTGCTAATTAAATGTGCAGCTGAAGTGGCATGCTAAGGGAAGCCAATGTGAAACCGAAGTTAATTTATTTTACGGGCAGCTTTATCTTTATATACTCCTTTCATGCGTAAACATAAACGTGTGAGTACTGCGCGTTGTCTCATATGCAGACACGTCTATGACCACACAAACCACAAGTGCAGTTTTCTCACTAATTTCTCTTTAATAAGTTCCTTGTTGTAACTTTCGAGTAGAATCTCTCTTAACATTTACTAGAGTTCATTAAGGTACATCGTCACATGCTAATTATCCTTCATAAAAAGAATGCATCCCTCATTTACCTAAATGAGTCACCGACAGGATTCAACTTTCTTATCGCCGTTCGGGCGCCTGTGTCTGCGCCGCCCTATCGTTTGCATCTGAGCGGGCAGGTGGCAGGTTCGCTTCCGCTGCCCAGGGAGCGCTGCACTAAGGCCCAGTTAGCCAACAAAGAGGACAAAAAAACATTTCTTCAATTATACGGGTTCTGACTGATTCCGGGTGCGTCAAGTGCTAATGTAATTAGTCGGAAAACTAACGATCGGAATCGAATCGGAAAACTACCGATCAGAGCTTCTACGAAATACAATTAGCAAATAATGAAAAGTAACAAGAAAAATTAAGCTTTACACTATGTCATTAAAAAATTACTGGTCGACCTGGAATGGCAGAGTTGGCTAAGAGCGTGTACCGAAATCCTCGCGTGCCGCTGACTTCAGTTCGGAGGAGCCCGCAAGTGTGTTGGTATCTAGTGGATGGTCGAATATGCGTCCCATAGAGACGTAAAGGGTAACCGGTTGTCGTCTGGAAAAAGGCCCTAGGAGAAAAAAAAATACAGAAAATTGTGCATTCGAAAATGTATGCCCAGCTTCCAAAAAAAGACTCCATATGTGGGAACCTTCTTCGCAATAATTACCAAGAAAAATGAAAGAAAAAACAAACTAGTATGAAACCTGCAGCGTTGGACAAGCGTTTTCATAACTGCTCGCCTCATGTAAATTGGGCAATTTGAAGAATTGAGTAGTCCGCTTTTTGCGCCTTTGAAAGCGCCGCGTGCCCTCTTCCGCCCGCGCCCTTGCCAAGGTCAGCCGCCGCACGTGGACCACGTGGCGCAGGCGGTGTCGGCGGGGGGGGGGGGGGCGAGGGGTCAGGCGCGACGCCCCGCACGTGTGTTCGCAGGCCGCCGGCCGTGCGTGCGTGTGTGCGTGATGAGCGGACCGCACGCGACGACGCGTCTCCGAGGTAGAGATGCTAATAAAACATCCGTGTTTCTAAACATATATGCTCAAAATTAATGTACCGATGCTAATAAAACACCGAACGGAAATATCGGTGTTATTAAACATCGATGTTTTAAAAGTGGATTAGTATCCATTGAAGTTCAGGCTGGAGGATTTAATTTGAAAGTGGTTTTGTTTATTAATATTTTTAATTGAGATTGCAGTTTACCTGCAGCAGTTTTCAAAGCTTTTCCTCTCAGTGTCCGAAGTTTTAGAAATAAGTTAGAACAAGATAACAGTAACAGATATTAAATGAGTAAGTGCTGTGTAGTGCGGTGAAGTGCTGTGAAGTGATGGTCAGTGTAATTCAAAGCAAAGTGTAGTGTAGTGTAGTGTAGTGAAGTGAAGTGCGGTGAACGCGATCAATGCTCTTTTCAATGCTGCTTTTCTTCTTGTACTGTATTGTACGGTATTATTATTATTATTATTATTATTATTATTATTATTATTATTATTATTATTATTATTATATTATTATTATTATTATATTATTATTATTATAATTATATTATTATTATTATAATTATATTATTATTATAATTATATTATTATTATATTATTATTATTATTATTATATTATTATTATTATTATTAATGTGAGTGTTGTAATTTTTGCAAATAATTGTCACTTAACTGCCACCGGGTCATACCCATTTGCAGTTCTAATAAATGTATGTATGTATTTAGCCGGCCTGGATAGCCGAGGTGGCTAAGAGCTTCAACCAACTCAGCGTTTCGTTCCGAAGGCTCGCGTGTTCGAGTCCCGCCTTGGACATGATTGTTTGTTCCTTATTTCTCTTGTATGTGTTGTCGCGGAGAGCCTCGCTCTCCGGTGGCTCCAGATCAGAGGATCCTGCAAGTATGTTGGTGTCTACTGTCTAGTGTATGATCGAATATGCGACCCATCCGGACGTAATGGGTAACTAGCTGTAGGCTGAAAAAAGCCCTAGAAAAAAATAATAACCATTGAAGTTCATGTAGGGGATTTTAATTTGAAAGCATATTCGTTTCGGTTCTTAATTGAGATTTAAATAACAAAACGAAGTCAAAAAATCTATCAGGACAATTACCAAAACCTGAAATATCTTATTTGATAATCCAAAAATTATATAGGCTTCTTTATTGTCTAAAACTCGATTTTATTTGGTCACATTCGTATGAAGTCTAGCCAATTTACGAAAACTGAAAATTATTACAGAATTTTATTATGTGATGTCCTTTTTATTTTAAAAATATCGAACACAAAACATCGATATTAAAAAACATAGGATACAAAAAAAATGATGTTAAATACATCGAGGATTTTATAAAAGCATCTATGTCGCATCTCTACTCGGAGGTAATTTCTTATTCCTCGCTCTCCTGCGTTGTCTCTCACCGCTCCTCCGCCATCAGCGAATTTGTGATTTTGTGAACGGGAACAGCGCAATTACAGATAAAGAGTAACAAGCCAAAACGTGTTAACTGCAAGGCAAATTATTATTAGTTTTTAAGTAGTCACGTCACTGGAAATAACATTTTCTAATTTTCTCCTTTTAAATGAACTTGATGTAGTTTGACATATTTGGGGCGCATTAAAAAAGTTTAAAGATTACGAATTCGCTTCAAACTAGATGTAAAATTAAATACGACGTGAATACATTTTCATCTGTTATAGCTGTGAGGTTGCCTTGACTCATTTGCAGGCATTACTTTCACAGCAAACTTCATGTTAACAGTTTTCTTCATTCCCTGTTTCCTTTTCTCTGTTTCTCTTATGGCAACTATCAGTGGCGTGGAATATTTTCCAAGCAGTGCTTGCTCAGCTTAGGTGGAGGTGGAGAATCTAGAAAAGACGTGACTAGTGTTTGCAACAATTTGCGCCATGTCGATTGAACATGAAACACTACTATCATGAGTCCATGGCGAAACTGATGTCGGATTCTTACTAACCTCCTTTGTTTCCGTTCCCGAACATGGTGGTATGGGCAGTGTTCTTTCTAGTTATATTAGGGGGCACAAGTCCCCAGGGTGGGCACTTACGCGCGAGCCTCTATCCACACTCCCTGCCGCCGCACAAGAACGGCGACCGGCCAATATCCAGGTCCACTCGCAACACAGTACGCTCTCTCGACAACCTCCCCATTCACTGCCTGGGTCGGGCCCCCTGCTAACACAGAGCTATTAGCTATCTTGGCTAGTACCGGAGTCAATGTTCTCGTGTGACAACGCGCCACTCACATGCGCCGGGACACCAAGTTCCTCCTCTTTGCCCAGAGTATTGCGCCACTGCCACGACGAAGCCAAGAGACCAACTGGGGGCCACCCGATGTAGTGGTCGAACGGTTCGGAGCCCCCGTCCCGTGTACTCGTTGCCAGACACTACATATTGACGTGAGGTCGCCAGATTCAGCGCAGTCTGACGGGAGGTATCAATATTCCCGCCGGTCTTTTATATGTGGATACCAGAGCACCCAGGGGGTCTCCATCCCCCAAACCTGCCCTAAGGTCGGAGCGCCAGATGCCCAACTGGTAAGCTATCGGGTTGAACCCGCGTTCCGGAGCTATGACACCGCCTACTTACTGCCTCCACCTTGAAGCTAGGGCGTGAGTGCCGCCGTGAAACTAAGGGTCCGGGTGGTCGTCTCCATCTCTCCATCAGAGGCCGTGCCACCCTACGCAGACACCGGTTCCCTTCCGTAGGGACTGGTATGGGCATTCCTGTAAGCTTTTGATTCATCTCGTCATCTGGTCCTCCTGCTTCCGCAGCATCCCACACTGCCTCCACGCAGACGCCGCTCTCGCCACCCTCGCCGTCCAACTGTCCAGTTCTTTTTCACACCCCTGTCACACCCCTGTCTGCTCGTTGCTCTGTTGTCTTCGTTCGTCCATCGTCCTACTGCCATCACCACCGCTATGTTCTCCTCGCCCTCCCGTCATTGCCATTCACCGTGCGCAAGTAAGTTTTGTGTGTGTGTGTGTGTGTAAGCGCAGAGGAGGGCACGAGGATGTTCAAAGAAAGGTCTCGCATGGTCCATGACACGATTGTTAGAGTAGTGCCCTTGTACTCGCCTGGTATTGATCGAAGAAACCACGAAAAAAAACGAACAGAGCAGTCGGACGCTAAAATTCTCCTCCAGGCAGTGAGGCTGAAGTCGACCTAGTTCTCCAGTTAAGATAAAAAAATCCGTCACCGTCGTCACTCAGGCACTCGCGTGTACTGTTCAGAGACACTGCAGCAGCAGCAGCAGCAGCAGCAACAGCAGCAGCAGCAACAGCAGCAGCAGCAGTAGCAGCAGCAGTAGCAGAAGCAACGGTCGCTGTCACTGAGGTATCTCAACCGGTCCCATCACCTCGTCACTCCTCGCATGTCGACCCCGGCCGCGCCATTCTCTCCGTCCTTCCATCAGCTTCCCATCCCCTACTGCCCCCGCCGCCGCTCCAATGTGGCGTGCGTGGCGGCCGTTGAGCGTGGAAAGCGCGGGCTGCGGCGGGCAGGCGGGAGGGCGGGCCTCGCCGAGACACTGCGTGGCGCGGGGCGGCGTCGGAGCGGCGCTGTGCTCGGCTGCTTTTCCTAGGGAAACGGGAAACCCCGCGCCCAGTGGCGCACGCCAGCGCCGACGCGACGCGGCCGACCACCCACCCACCCACCCACCCGCCCGCCCGCCCGCCCGCCCGCCCGCCCGCCCGCCCGCCCGCCCGCCCGCCCGCCCGCACACCCACCCACCCACCTACCCAACCAACCACCCACCTACCCAACCAACCACCCACCCAACAACCAACCAACCCGCCTGCCCGCCCGCCTGCCCGCCCGCCCGCCCGCCTGCCCGCCCGCCTGCCCGCCTGCCCGCCTGCCCGCCTGCCCGCCTGCCCGCCCGCCCGCCCGCCCGCCCGCCCGCCCGCCCGCTCGCCCGTTCGCCCGCTCGCCCGCTCGCCGGCCCGCCCGCCCGTCTGCCCGCTCGCCGGCCCGCCCGCCCGCCCGTCTGCCCGCCCGCCCGCCCGCCCGCCCGCTCGTCTGCTCGTCTGCTCGTCTGCCCGTCTGCCCGTCTGCCCGTCTGCCCGTCTGCCCGTCTGCCCGTCTGCCCGTCTGCCCGTCTGCCCGTCTGCCCGTCTGCCCGTCTGCCCGCTCGCTCGCTCGCCCACCCACCCATCCATAAAGCCCACCCACCCACCCAAACCACCCACCCGCCCATCAGCCCACCCACCCGTCCATCCATCCGCCCATCGCCGGCCACTCGCTCGCCCGCTCACCCATCCGCCCACTTGCCCGCCCGCCCGCCCACCCACTCGCCCGCCCGCGGGAGCACTGCTCCCGCAACTGAGCCCCGCCCCGCGCCGCCCGTCCCGCGCCGCGCGCGGTATGGAAACTGGAGCCTGGGACCGATCCGGCGACGTGGATCCGGTCGCCTGCGCCCCGTGCTCCACTCCCTTTCCCAGCGTCCCCGCGGCCGGGGATTCCCCGGCGGGTGACTGGACGCGGCCCGCGGAGATCGGAAGGATTTGGACACGGTGGATGTGGTGGCACTACAGGACGCGAACACACTTGCTCCTTCGAAATCGGGCGAGAGAGGTGGCGCACGGCATCAACCGATGTCACTGAAGTGCCTGGAGGTCCTTGTTGTCTGGAGGAGAATTCTAGCGGCCGCTTGCTCTGATCGGTAGTTTTTCACGGTTTCTCATATCAACACGGGGCGAAAGCCAGAGCAGTACCCTAAGGAACGGGCAACGGGCCGCGGCGCGATCTTTCCTTCCTCTTCTTTGTCTTTTCCTATCCCGTTTCTTACACAGCGTTACATGCACTACACTTCCACACGTGCCGGGAGACCGGTCGGATGCTTAGCGTGCTTGCCGTTGCTGGGGTAGTGCCCCGCTGATGGGAGATAACTGGTTGGGGAAAACCTTGATAGTCGGAAGGTAGATCGGCGCCGGATCTCACTATCCAGAGGGGGAAGATCACCGCCACCGCCTGAGAGAAAACTCTCAATACACTTACGGGAATTATGGCCTTTGCAGTTAACGGGCCCAGAGTCACTAATCAATTAATTCCAGCGGTCCCGAGGCCGGCAGATTTCACCTTGGTGACTGGACATGACCTCGCGGAGGTAGGGAGGATTTGGACACGCCGGATGTGGCAGCGCTACAGGACGTGAACACAGTCTTGCTCGTCGAAGTCGACCGACCACGGTGTTGGCTACTGCGAGTTGCTACAATCATGATCGGCCGCAAGGGTATGGTGTCAGGAAGTATTTCACATTCTGAGAAAGGAAGAACACATTTACCTTTCGTATTCATGAGATATAAACGTTAAATTGAATAATTTTATTAACTCGTTGAAATCATGACTGTGGAAAGAAGGGTATACAAAAAAGAGCTCATCAAACAAAGATTCGTGGATAAATCAACATTGTTCCTTTTGCTTAAGATTTTTACGAAATGTCGTTTTCTTTTTTCAAAGGATGTAGGAGATTGATTATAGTAATATATTGAAACATTTATTCAGACGTACATTTAAAGTTAGTTATAGATTTCGGCAATTGCCAAACAACATAATTACGATCTGATCCCAGAACAAAGCAAAGCAATGTTTGTACTTTGGAAGAGGCTGTAGCCCCAAAAGTTCCTTTGACCCTGAACATCTTTATAGGCATTATTATAAATATTTTACATTGGAATTTTCATTTACACTATATTGCAGCATGGCTCAGACATTGTTGAAATTCGTGATTTAGAAGGGAGATGCATCTTGTGGGAATCACTGAGCGAAATTACGAAGTGAAATATGGAGGAAATGAGATTTCATGTCAAGTAAGTTGTTGTTAGGGCGCGGTCTTGGATAATATTGAAGAGAAAACAGAGCAAAGTGTTTAAGATGGATTTATATCGTATGAATATAACAGGTTAGTAAATATCAAGATGATTTATAAAAATGAACCAAGATAGTTAAGAAATGGAGTGGATAAATTGAGAACAACTGAGCGCTTGAGAACAACGGGCAAGAGAAGACATATGGTGAATTCGACTGGACGTAAGGCGAAGTTGTTAAACGATGGAGGTTTTGGAAGGCGAGGTGGAGGTACTGCGTTAGAGACGGGAGGAACAGGAGGAAGTTGATAATTATGAAAGAAGTGGATGAGGTATACGGTGGAGTGAAGGCATCTCAAGACAGAGAGAAGGGGAGAAATGAATAGTGGCAATGATCACCAGAAGATCCTCTTATCTGCAGCAGAAAACATAGCAAAGGAAAAAAAAATAAGAGGAGCAATGGTCGAAGAAAATATTTTTTATTGAAATAATTGCTTTAAATAAACAAGATACTTTTCGTTTAGTTGACATTATCTAACTTAAGGAATTTGATGAGTTGAAAATAACGGTTTTTGATAGAGAGAGGTGATACCTGGGAGACTCAAAGTACAGAAGGAAAACTGTCCAGCTCGCAGATTCTGTTTCCGACGCTGAGATACGCCACGTACTTGCGCGCACGTGCATTTGATTTCTTCACAGCCTCGCGTACACGGTTTTCAAAAGCTTTAATTCACATGGCATTGCCTTCGCGAAGCTTCGCAGCAGCACAGCTAGCCAACGCAATTCGTCGAAACAAGCCACGAGATAACTCGGTTGAAATTAAATTCTTCGGCATTTCGCAACAAGGGTAACACCATAGGGAGACAATGAATGCTTATCGCGAAAGGTACACAGACAGACCGTGAGGGGGAGAGAGAGGGAGCAAGAGAGAAAGAACCAGACTGGAGTCTGTTATGTCACTCCCGACACACTTCCGCCGCATGTCGAGATAAGCGCCGGCGCGCTCATTACGGCAGATCGGCGTGTTCCCGTGTTATCGCCTGGAAGCGAACCCAGGCCCCGCGCGCGGGGGCGGTGGGAGAAAGCGCGACCCGCGCGGAGAGGGAGTCGGGCGACGCGACGGGGCAGCACGCGAGGGCTCTCGGGGCGCGACTGCCCCACTACGCGCGCTCCCGCGGCCCCGCGCCGCGCCGGCGCACGTCCTGGATGTTAGCAGGACCATTTCATCCAGTCACACACTGCTTAGTCCATAATTTGCAGCTTTTTTGCCGTTTTTAAGATAAGGAAAAGGAAAACTAGCCGCGGGTCATTTTCTCAATAAAAATAAATAAATAAATAAATAAATAAGTAAATAAATAAGTAAATAAGTAAATAAGTAAGTAAATAAATAAATAAGTAAATAAATAAATAAGTAAATAAATAAATAAGTAAATAAATAAGTAAATAAATAAATAAGTAAATAAATAAATAAGTAAATAAATCAGTAAATAAATATGTAAATAAAATCGGTGTTCATTCCAATGGAAGTTAGCAGGACTACACCTCTAAATCCGTTAATATTGCAAGTATATGCACAAACCGGTACTCCAAATTTGCCTCTTTTTATTTACAAACGATAAGTAAAGAAATCAAACTGATATCTCCATTCTTTCAAAAAAATATAAACAAAAAACCAAAAAATAAAAGCTACGTTCCTCTTGCGAACGCTGCCGAAGAAGAAACAAGACGTCCCCTGTAATTCATCTGCCGTATCAATTCATACTCTACGCCAAAATTTGCCATAATCCACTGATAAACATAATCTGTAATCAAAACGTTTGCCTCGGACCAGTTAGGTTCAATAACGTGGGTTCGAATCTCTCAGTTTGCCCTCTTACAAGAGCTCTGCACATGTTAACACGTTTCTCCTGAACCATCAGCGATAACAATTCATACCCTATGTCAATTATTTTTTGTTTTTTTGTTAATATTTTTTGAAAGAATGTAGATATAAGATTGATAAACACAGATTTTTTTGAGAAAATGGCTCGCGCCCAATTTTTAGTTATCCAAATCTTAAAAACGGCAAAAAAGTGGCAAGTTATGGGCTATGCAGTTTTGTGGTTGGTTGAAATGGTTCTGTAACTTCCAGGACGAGCGCCCGCTGGTTGACTGAGGGCGGATCGGGGCGAGAGGCGCGGGGCTCGAAAGCCCAGAACTAGGGCCTGAATGTTACTGAAATGTCATTTTCTTTCGTTTCACTTTAGGACAATACTTTTTAGCATAGAAATTCAACTTAAGTTATGACAAAAGGAAATGAACCGTTTTTATGGGTACTTTCTTTCTTTCACTTTTCATTGATTTCGGCTAATGATTCATGTTTTCCCATTTTACGTAATTTTTAATGCATTTTTCGCTGATTACGGCGACTTTAATATCATTTTAATGGCACTTGCTTCAAACAATATTTACGTGGTTCACCACAGAATTCCTGAGTAGCATATTCGATTTCTTCGCTCATGTATTGTAATGACAGCCGTTGTGAATACTAGATTCCTGTAATACCTATGGGCGCCATTGTCAGTTTGGTCGATTTCGCTATAAATATAGGCGGAGATTTTCTTTTAAAGAACAGTCGAAACCAAAAGTTTGCGAGCTGAGTTCACTTGAACAAAAGGAAGAAGCGTCTATTACATCAGTAACATATCCAACAACTTGAGTTGTTCATTTCAAGTGGTTTGTTCAAATTTTTTGTCATTTTTCTTTCTTTTTAAGTCATTTTATAAGAATTATAAGAGCGTATTTTTGATAATTTTTGGCAACGTTTTAGATTATCAAAATCCGTCCTCTACCCAGAACATGCAAAAAATATCCTGAAATATTTAAATTGTCGGTGGGTGTTTAGTTGTTGGTTGCTTTTGTTAGTTGTTGTTGTTGTTGGTTGTTGTGGTTGTTCAGATTGAGGTGTTTGTCATTGTGGTTTGTGTTTTTTTGTGATTGTTGCTGGTGGAGTTAATGGGGTTTTTGAGATTATTAGATTGTTGGAGTTTTGTTGGATTGTTGTTGTTATCGTGGTTGTTGAGATTATGGTCTAATTTTGAAAGTTCTTGTCTAATGTTGAAATGTTCTGTGGTTCTCCTCCGAGTTGGACTATATTTGTTCAGCAGTTCCGAATTTGACACTACAGGGAGTTTATCACTTTCAAATACTGTTTAACTGCCATCTTAATCATCAAGAACTGACACAACAACGTCGTGTTTTCTTTCGCTTCAAAGAATATAAGATCTGTTTACGACGGGTATCAACGTAGGTTATAATTTTGCCTGGCAATTAGTTCGGGTCCTTTTACATGCCGTGCGCTTATCATAGCACGTTTACTGTGTTCCATCCTTCGAAAATCCACCGACAATAGGGTTATTTGTGGTGATCGTGGGGGTATCGGCTATCGTAGGCCCGCTTCCCACGGCGCGGCCGCAGCGCACTTCGCAGCAGCGCGGCGCGTAGCAGAGCATTGGTTTGAATGGAGGCCTTCCCACGTGCAGCGAGTGGCGGCTGCTGCGGCAGCCGACGCCGAACTCCAGCCACCAGAAGCGGACGAGAGGCCACGCGCCACCTCTAGCAGAACACAGCTTTAAATGAGAGCGTTCCCACTGCGCCGCGGCCGCAGCGTTCTACCTGCTCGGGTCCCTTTGTTCGTCGTCGCCGGAGGGTCGGCGAAACCTACCCCTCCAGACCCCACCCCTTTCCACGGCGGGCGGCGGTGCGACCGTGGCTCCGGCGGTGGCGGCGTCGGAAGAGCTCTGCTCCTTGAACGAAGCGCGCTGCGGCCGCGCTGTGGGAAGCGGCCTGTAGAGGGTTTGGTTCATCCAGAGTGTAGGAGTGGCGGTAGTTGTAGTAACAGCAATAATAGTTGACAGATGTAGTAATAGCAGGGGGAGTGTTTGATTACTAGTGATTCCGGGCGCGTCAATGGCTTAGGCCATTCGTCCCGTAAGTGTAGTGCATTTTTGCTCGGAACGTGGCGGTGATCTTTCCCCTCTGAATGGCGATATCCCGCGCTGACCTGTCGTCGGCCAGCAATGTTTTCCCTCACCAAGTATCTCCCACCAGCGTGGCACCGCCCCATTCGGGGCAAGCTCTAAACTCCCGACCGATCTCCCGAAATGAGTGGTAGTGCAGTACATGTAAGTGTAAGTGAGTGTAATTAAGAGGTAAGGATAGGACAAGGAAGATGAAGGAAAGATGGCGGGTGGTCCGCTGGTTAAGGTACTGCTGTCATTCGTCTGGTATTGTTAGCAGAAACGACGGAAAAAAATGCACGAAAAGAAAAAAAGACAAAAGATAAATTTAAAAAAAATGTGTGTGTTTGTAAGGGGTAGGATAGAACATGGAATGGGAGGGAAGTCATAGCTATTTGTCTAGTGTCGAAAGTTCTGCCACTCGAACCCCAGAACCTTCCGGTCAGAGGCACTTCAGTGACATGAGTTGCCCTGAGCCACTTCTCCCGGTGGCAGTAGTGGTGGATGGTTGACAGTGGCCGTGGTGGAGGTGGCGGTGGCATCGTGGGTGCGCTGATCCCGCGGTTGTGGCGGGAGCGGCGGCGGCGGGGGCGGCGGCGGCGGCGGCGGCGGCGGCGGCGGCGGCGGCGACGCCGACGCCTAATTGGACACGACGTCCGCCGACCCGCTTCACCCTACGCTCTTCCAGGGACAGGAGCGCTCTCTTGCGGTGCACGTGCTCGAGAAGCCTTTCCTTTCGGAGGGAAACGGGTTTGATGACGAGATGATCCTGTGGATGTCTCATCTCATTTTTCCTACCGTTAGTTTTGGAGAGCTTTTGGTTTCCGCAGGATTTTGTTGGCATTCTCCAAAAATCTCCTACATGGGGCGCTATGTAGACATTTTCATACGCTCTCGTGAGTTTCAGTAAAATCATTTCATCGTGAGTTTAATCAGCTTGATAACATTGCTTACGCATTACACCTGCTGATTGCATTCTGAAGTGCAATAATTACGTACTAAATACTATAATTATAAATTATGTGCTTATGCATGTTGTGTAGTATGTTCTCATGAGTTGAAACATTAAGCATTCTTGTGCGTCTACCAATTTCCTATTTGCTATTACGAATTTAGTTATTGTATTATTGTTACGTTTTATTGGTTTCTATCCGTTTTTTGATTTATATAATATTTCCGCTCGACTTTGGTTACACAGGTTTTTAATATTTTTTCACTTTTCTCATTTAATAGATATGTTTCTACAGCATACAGTGATGTTGATGACATACAAAACATTTCAGAGAAATTAACAATAGAATTAGTTCTCATAAATACTTCACATTGTGTACAATTGAAGTATTTATAATGCAATATGATTCTTCGATCAAACCGTGATGAAATCGAGTTTGGTTAGTTGAATTATAAAAACATTGCTCGTACTAATGGCGCTAATTTTATTATATACTTATTATATTTTCTAATGTGATTGAAGGGACTCGAGTTTGACAGAATATTGAGCAATCTATCATTTCTGATATTATCTAATCATCTTTGATCTCACGATGCTACTCTAACAAATTCTTTTCATAACGCGAAGCATCATGCTTACGTATGCATCACGCCTGTCTCGTTGTGTCTTCTACCCATAAATCATAGAAATTGGATGCTCAAACCTGCAATTTAAGGCATTAGGGTAAGTAGTCTATTGTTGCTTTTTTTCCAGCGCGGCTTGAGCTATCCGATCTCGCCGCACGAACGTCTTCATTCAATGGCGGAGGGCACACGGATAGAATGTTTTGCCGAAGGCGGTGCGGGGCGAAGAAAAGCGAGAGGGGGGACCGGAAGAGGAGATGGGGGGGCGATAGAGCGGAAGCGAGCGGGCGCGACGGCCGTGCACCATGGCCCTGAAGCGGGAACATCTCCGCGAAAGCGTTTAACGGCTTTCAACGCCCGCAAAACTCTCCGGACAGGTCCTCGCGCGGCGTTCGTCACTTGTTCCATTGTCAAGCTCCCACGACTGCGTTCCGCCGCTCGGACGCGGTGGGAATCACCAGCCGGTGGGAGCCCACTTAGCCCATTCAACGGCCCAAATTATTCCGAATAATTTTGCGTAAAAAAACAAACAAACAAAAAAAAACTTTCGAAAGTGGTTGGAAGCGGAGGCTGTGTTTTTCTGTTCATGATCTCTTCCGTACCGCGGACGTGATCTGCGGATGATGATGATGATGGGGAGTTATTACCGCATCGGGCCGCTAAGAAAAGACAACGGACTTTAGGGCGGAGGAATTGTTAGGCGGAGTGCGAGAAAGTGACGATAAATTCGGAGAATGCGAGGAGAAAGTGCAGTTATCGTGTGAGTGTAAATGCACGCCGCAGGTGACACGGGCCTGTCTCCGGGGGAGCCCCAGGCGCCCGATAGTCGGGAGAGCCTCGGTGGGAGGCTGCAGGGGACAGTCACGTAACGTAACGGCGAAGCCTTTCAGCGGCCCGGGCACCCAGGGGTCACCGTTCTCTCCCCTCCTCGGAAGGTTTTAATTCTTGCGAGAGGTCCGGCTTTTCACTTATTGGGAGAAATGTTGATGTAGTACCACTCATTTGTGATTCAAATCTGAATAACGATGCTGTAAAAGTACGAAGTCCAGGAAATGGTTTTATTTTTGACCACGATGGATATTTGATATTCATTGAATTATACTGACAAACACCTTTTTCAACGTACTACATTGGCAAAATAATAGGCTGGAAAATGAAAAGAACTAGCTGGTACTTGTGATTTCAGAGAATTACGGATAGATTGCTGGTAATTTCATATCTTTAGACACATTATTCTTTTATTTGTTTAAACCCATTTTGCGTTTATCACGTGGCAGTAATGTATTTCAGCGGCCAGGGAACACAGAGGTCACCATTATTTTCCCCCGAAAGGTTATTAAATCTTACAACATGTCCGAATTTTCTCTTATGAGTGAAACTGTTAACATACTATCACTCATTTGTAATTTATATTTAATTAATGAAAGTCAAAATCCTTTCCTAAAAGGTCAGTCGTGAAGAAATGGTTACTCTATATATTCTGAGAATATATATTAAGAAAGAACTGCTTTTCTAATGATTAAACAAGTGGTGTTACAACGTCACATATTTTATCGCATTATTTGTAACGGCTTCGCAATATTGTTGTATCACATGAACCTGAAAAAATGTTTACAAACAGCATTTTTTCTCACTAATGGGTTTCGAGCTCAGGTCGTCGGAGGTAAGTCCAGTCACAGTATTCCTACATCAAGATAGGAGTTACAAATAAACCCTGCCTGCCCGACGCATAAATTCAATTTTTCAATTTCCTAGTTTTCAATAACTAATTTCATTAAGGAATATGTATCTATCATCATTGTTGCAGTTTTACAATGTTTTTTTTTGTAATTTTCGAATATACAGAGAATTTGTCGAAAATGCGACTTGGCCATTTTTTGTGAAACCGATATTTATCCGAGGATAAAATTAAAGAAAAGGTTTTGAGAGAAAAATATAAAATGCATTAACTTCAAGTTCGCCAAAAACGGGACTTGCCTCAAATTAGACCATAGGTAATTGTGTAGGCAAAATAGTCAAAATTAGATTAAATTGATTACTATGTTACGGACACAAAATAATCTCTATTTCAAACTTTATTTTGAATTTTATAGTAGTATTGTGTGTTCTACAATAATTAAATATCAGATGAATAAGGAATTAGGACTCTAATATTCTAATTAGAGAATTCAGTAAAATGTTATTAAAGCAATCTTGTAATTAAAATCTTGTAAAAATAGCACCTTCATTACCATGATATTAACGTATTATGGTAATTGTTTTCATAAATGTTTTTGTTGACTGCAAAATT
Organism: Gryllus longicercus; assembly: GCA_038098605.1. Classification (NCBI taxonomy): domain Eukaryota; kingdom Metazoa; phylum Arthropoda; class Insecta; order Orthoptera; family Gryllidae; genus Gryllus; species Gryllus longicercus. The sequence goes on along the minus strand of JAZDUA010000603.1, from coordinate 206,753 downwards.
GAGAAAATATAGTCACTCCCATTATGAAAATATTCTTGGGTGTGATATTCGTAAAAACAAGGTGGTGCTTTTGTGTCTTGAAATCTGTGCGTTAATTCGTAAGTTATCTCTGTCGTAAGTGAATTATATGCCAGACTGAAGATGTCTCTAATTAGAAGACGACATAATTAACGCGCTCATACAGTTGTCTTTTCTTGACACAGAATTGCATAGGTCGAGGAACATTGATAATTATCGTGAGATTCTTCATATAATAATTAGAGTCTCTCGCTTTTGTGTAATTATTCTAGAAACTTTTGTAGTCATCGTTGAAACAAGATGCCAGAGAGATGACAGGTTAGGCTGAAGGCAACGTAAGATGTATGTGACCGGGATAAAAATAATCATAGGTAATTTGATGACATGCTCTACAAGATGATTCATGTTGAAGATTATAAAAGAATATGTTAGATACGTTGATAACATTAGAATACACATATTTAGAAAAATATTTTATGCTTAGCCATCTTTTGAAAAATTTTCCACTTAAATGGTTTAAAGAAAATAAGTCTATTTTACGATTAATGTACGTAATCATTCTTTTGTACATTTATGTATACGAATTAGATCAGGAATGGAATACATGGTTCATGTTTTATCCCATTTCACATCATTTTTCGTTCAATATAATGTGAGACAGTTTTTCTTGAGATAAAGACGTATCTTTTGTTTATTCATCTACAATAATTGCCATCACGAAGACCTGCTTAGAGAATGCCTAACACACAGGGAGGGTTGTCGGAGAGAATTATTCATGAATGGCTGGTATAAGGCAAATGGTGTTTCCAAAAGGAAGGTACTCGTATTTCATTTCTTCTCGCAGCGACTCTTATGACAATAGCATACTCATTTATTTCATTTATCACAAAGACCTGAGTAATATACTATGTAAACACACGCCAGTGAGAGGCATAAGTTTGTCGTTTATTTGATTTCTATGCAAATGTGCAAATGTACGTTCTCTGCCTATTTCACAGTGAAAAACATTCCATGTCATGTCAGGCTGTGTTGCGTAGCGGAAATACATCACAAGAATACGTTTGTGCAAGGTACTTTGGATGATGGCAATGAATCTGTTGCAAATTACCGTTGAGGTATGAAAGAATTTGTATTGTACATATTTTGAGTGGTACTCGATGTAAGATAATGAGTAATGGAAAAATATTACTGTAATTAACAATATATTCCTTTTAATCTACACGTAGAATGAGTATTATTTGTGATAGATTTTACTTCCGCCAACTTCTAAGAGTAACTAATCAGAATCTGGCGAATTTTAGGTGCCATTACAAATATACCAATATTTATTCTCGAATCACAACTTACAAATTCATTTGCAAATTCTTTTGAATCCTTATTAAATTTGGCTTCAAAGTATGTATATAGTACTGCTACATTATACTTATGAAGCCCAGGCGAAAGCCTGTAAATATTTTTTCATCGATTGATTGCATAATAAACATAAATGTAACTTCACTATCTGTGCACGTCTTTTAGAACTCTGTGGTTAATGAAGTTATTCAAATTATCGTTCTGTATGTTCTCACTGCAGGAAGTTATCCACGATACCTTCACGAAGGGCACTGAGAGGGATAATAATCGAACTCTGTAGCTGATTTGCATTTGCAAATCGTTTTTATTACACTGGGCCGAATTTTTCTTAATAATTCTCGAAAAAGATGCTCATTTCAACTTAGCCAGAATTCATCTTTTATATGAGTTAGGGTAGGAATCCCAGTATTCATAAAACGTGCACAGAATACACTTCTCCCCACAGCACGTCACATACAGTTTTAACTATTTTTGTCTTTAAACAAATAAAAAACTAGTGTAAAGATTACGATAGTTCACGCACTAATGATATAACTGTAAAGCGCCAGCTATAAAACTATGCCAATAATTTGTATCTGATTAGTTGAGAGCGTGGAAATTCAAGAATCTTATTGACTCATATTTCATGTGCGGAAGAAGAAAAATTAAAAAATTCATGTTGTTTTCCATGGAGAAAGGGCACTACAGAAAGTTCATGTCGTTAGGATTTTACCGTAGGGACAAAAAAATTCTAATATAACTTCAAATTCTATTACAGCACTTCGAAAATTGCAAATTCGTCGAATTAATTTCGAATAATTAATTGTGAGCAAACTGCAAATCTCTTATTGCTATTCAAAGCGGGAAGTAAAAATTCGAAGTAACTTAGACCGCTAATGTATCTGTAAGAAGCTTCTAAGAGCTTCATTCCCAGGGACGCGTCAAAGACAGTAAGATCCACTCTTGCTTTCGCAGTAGGGTAGTAGTTAGTCCATTTGTGCGCTCAATGCCTCAACTGCTAATTCCTTTGTAGTACAAAGTTCCATACCCTTTCACAAACACCAAGAAAGAAAAAGAACGAAAGTTGTTTTTTCAGCAATTCTTCACCCATAAGAAAACAATTTTGGAATCATCACAGCTCAACAATCTTTCAACACTTTACTGCTTCTCATACCGTATCGATCCTGAAAAAATGTACTTACACAGCAATAACGCACCGTAACATTTCACGAGAAGCTGCCAAACGTTTCGCAACCGCGCTGCCCAACGGCTTTGAAGAGGCCAGCGGGACCCCCGGAGCTCATTCCCCTTGAATTCAGGGGCCTTGCGGAACTGCTATAAAACACCACTTCACGAAATGCGCATTGCTCATAAACGGACGTTCCTCTCTCCGCAGGTGGCAATACTTTTCTCTCGAATACGGCAGTCTACTTATCATGTTACGACGGCGTCTGCACGCCAGGAGGCTGCTTATTTATCGCGTCTGCTGGAATTTTGTAACTGACCGAGAGCTTGCCGCGAAAATTGGACAACAACATAAATAATTCATTGCTCACCGCGGTAAATAAACTGGAGATTTGCTGTTAACCAGTCACAACTCATTGTTTGTTCCAGCACGGATATGGTTTTTTATCTTTTAGCGCTGAAGAATTGCTTAATAATTGGTTTTACGATAATTTTCAAAGCATTATTCAAAGAAAAAATACTAAGGTTACTAAACATATCCCTGTTTATATTTTACACTATACCGAAATATTGAATCTTATTCAAGGTCCTAGGATCTGTATTTGTGGTGAATATTGAAGTAAGTCGTATTTATTTTCTTAATAATATAATAATATTAATTTATAAACAATTTTTCCGATGCGACGAAATGGTGAAACCTACTATTATCAGTAATGCTTATAATAAAATCGTTAATTGGTTCTGACAGAAATATGGAAGTAATATAATTCAATTATTTTACACCCGTATGGCAGTAGAAAATATTTTGGGAGATTAATTTGCCATTCAGTCAGAAATATTTCTTGTGTACATGAACGAACAAAAATGAAAAACAGAGAACATTTCTACAAGCTCCCCAACGCATTCTTTCATTACTATAGGAGAACCTGCAGACATCGCTCACCATATTCCCTCCATATACCGCAAGTCGACTGTGTTTTAGACGCGAAAGACCACTTCACTAACAAGTCTTATCCGTCTTCGTAATTAAAGCGCCGCCGGGAGAAATCAAAAGCAACCTTTCCCCGGCCCGTTTCAGCCCGGCGGTAGGGCACGTTCCTGATGTTGCGGTGTTCGCCTCGCATCGCCCGGCGCCGCGCACGCGTCCGTCCATAAGGGAAGCGCCTGGGAAACTTTCCCGCCGTCGCGCCGGCGGCCGGGCGCGTCTCTCGGCGGGTATGCATGAGCGGTCGGGCGGGCCGCGTGCGTTGTCGGACTCTTTTTTTTTCTTTCCTCCTGCGATTCCCGCTGCTTCCCTGTGTCCGATCAATCGCTTTCGTTCGCTCCCGCTCTTCGCTTTCCCCGGCGGGAAAGGAGCCGCCAGGGCCGCCGCCGCCGCCGCCGCCCCCGCGCCGCCAGCGTGCCCTCCGCCGCCCTCCTGGCGAGAAAGGAGACGAGTCGCTGGAGCCCTGCCAAACGCACCGCCGCTGCCCCAAGATGCGCCGTGCCCGATGTGTCAGTGAGAAACCGGGTATACGCGGAATCGCAAGGTGCTTGCCCTCGAAAACGCCCCGGGTGCGCGATGGGCGCTGTGTAGATGAGACAGCCTCGCGAGGCGCTCAGACTTTCAATGAGAGCGAGATTTCTCCCTGTGTGTGTGTGTGTGTGTGTGTGTGTGTGTGTGTGTGTGTGTGTGTGGTGAGTGCCATAATCGTTTCGGAGCATAAGGGATGTCTTTAACCCGCTTTCCGACAAGGTAATTAGTAATCAGAGATGGGGTGTGCCTTTGCTCTATGAAGAATGATAGTATGCTCATGAGAGGCAAATAATGATAGGTGAATTATTGTTCTTTATGGGATTGAAAATAACTACAAATGATCAATGCGTGGGTTGAAGAACCTGGAAAGAAATATAAGGAAATTGAAATTTCACAAAATTTAGGCTAAAGAAACAAGAGGAATATTTTATTAATTCTATCATCTGGTAGTGTCTTTTAAATCACTTTCTCATATTGATACACTGTTTCGAAATTTTCAAAATTTCTTTCTTATGTCATCGAACAATTACTATCTAATTGACATGCTGGTCGCTAAGCATTTAAAAATTAGTCTGAAATTATTTCGCTTTGGTGTCGTTCCTTCGGCAAACGATATGTGCTATAGGCTACAAAAATAATTTTAGTTACAAAATTGTGAGCCATTGACGAGCGTTCTTTCACACCGCAAGCTCAACTTAGCGGCAGCGAATGTTGCATCTGTCGAAACTAACTAAGCTACGTAGACATAAAACTTTTGGAGTCCGCTTTACGTCGAATATTTTGGATTTTCTCCCTAGTGCTTCTCTTTACTTTGGAAGTTATGGTAATAATCAAAATCACAATCAACCACATTCCCAAGTCTCTAGCTAGTATATCCGATTCAACGCCATAAAGTCTAACCTAGAATGAACGAGATAAATTGATGGCCTGGGGTACGCCTATTCTTTTTCATTTCATTACGTTAAACTTCACCTAAAACAGAACCCTTAATCACTTGCTACGTCCTAAATAGCACAAACTACAGTAGCAAACACACTACAGTAGCAACAAATGTTCTGCTCCGAGGTGGAATATAGCGTATGTCAAGAATACTTCCAACTTGTGATAATGAAACAGTAGAACTACCAGAGCAAACCACCTCATGTTGCAAACAATTTCCAGTCATTACACATCATGTGTAGTGGTTCAGGATAGACACGAGTTCCACATTTGAATTTGGTTGTTTTATCGTTTTTTCGGTTATGACATTAGAAGAAGAAGAAGAAGCTTAATAGTGTAAGATCATCACGTTGCCTCAGTGACCTATTTGAGTGAGATAAGTCTCACCCAAATGGGCTCAAACATTTCTAAGAAATTTTTCTCAGCCTTTCTGTTTTTAAATGTGTATGGGAATGAACCGGGAAATCTCTTGCATATTAAGAAGTACCGCTCGTTTCCTCTCTTGGACTTCCCTCTCACTTAAGACCTCTCTCCCTTTCGCGTGGCGGCCCAGACCTTCGCTCCGTCTGCACCCTGCACGTCTGTTCCCCCGGCATCGCCCATGCGCGACCCCTGCCCCTCCATCCACGCCTCGACGGGAGCGCGCCCTGCCTCTTTTCTCCGCGTCACGCGCCCCGCCCCCCGACCCCAACCCGCCTCCACCCACCTCTCTCCCCGTGTCCGCTCCGCTTCCTCTACATGGTCGGCTTTTGAAACCAGGCCCCGTCTCTACTCCATCCCTGTCCCTAAACCTGCTCTCACCTCTTTCCCATCCTCATTCCATTCACGTCCCTACTCGCCCCATCCACTATTCCTGCTTGTAGTTCCGTCCCCATTTCCAACCTCATCCCCGCCGCATTCCCGACCAATCCATACCATATAAATGCCACATTCCCGTCTCATCATCACTCCTATGTCCGTCCCCAACCTTGAACCAACCCCTCTCTCGTTGGCCCCTTCCTGGCACCATTGCCGCCCCATCTCCGACTACCCGCATGCAACCCCAGGCGCCTCCCCGCCCCGTCACGCCCTCGCCTCGGTCCCTGCCTTCGCCCAACCATCCATCCTCACCCCCTTCTGCCCACCTGGCAGCTCACCGCCGCTCTGGAAGAGGTGGCTCAGGGCATCAACTGATAGGTTCGACCCCCGTCGCTGACAGGATTTTTGACACTAGCTAGATAGCCGGGTCGAGTTCATTTGCTGTCTGGAGGAGAATTCTAGCGGTCCGCTGCACTGATCGCTAGTTTTCCGTGGTTTCTCCGATCAATACCAGACGAATGCCGGAGCAGTTTCCTAACAGTCCAGGAACCGCTCACGATCTTTCCTTGTTCTTCCTTGTTTTAGCCTCACCCCTTACTTATACACATGCACTTACATTCACTACACCCCCACACATGCTAGGAGACCAGTAGGAAATTTAGAGCAAGTCCTGGTGCCCCGCTTGTGAGAGATATCTCGTTGGGGAAACCCCGTTAGACGATGGTAGTTCGGCAGCGGATATCACCGTCCAGCAGGGTACGATCACTGCCACAGCGCGAAGAAAACATGCACTCCACATAATGGGCTAATGTCCATAGCAGTTGACGCGCTCGGAATCACTAATCAATTAATCACAACGCAGCGACCGCCAGCCACAGCCGCGAAGAAGTCATAGGCCTCCGCGGCCAGAGTCATGTGCATGATCTTGGCTGTCCGGGTGACGCCGCGTCGAAGGCTGCGTTGCCGACGTTTCGACCATCTTGTCGTGGTCTTCCTCAGGGCTGGTACGCGGGCAGGGCGCATACCAGCCCTGTGGAAGACCACGACAAGATGGTCGAAACGTCGGCAACACACCCATCTTGTCGTAGTCTTCCTCAGGGCTGGTACGCGGGCAGGGCGCATTCCAACCCTGTGGAAGACCACGACAAGATGGTCGAAACGTCGGCAACACAGCCTTCGACGCGGCGTTACGCGGACAGCCAAGATCATGCACAGGCGCGAAGAGTCCCAGTTCAGCCGCCACGAGAGGTCACTTTCATTACCGCGTGAGCCTTCAGATTCCTCTCAACATCAAAGCGCAGCCGACTCAGCGAACCTTCCGGGCGAGAGAGATCGTGCGTTTGCAGTCCCTATAAATGGGAAGATGCTTTAAAAAATTATTGAAATACGTGTTTTAACGATTCAATGCCAGTTGTACCTTTCTATTTCTCACCAGACTTTCGATTATTTTATTGCTAATATTTTTGTTACAAGAATCTCGTATACTTAATGAAGGTGATTCCTGGAATTGGTTTATTGGAAGCCGCTCTACTAAAAGTAGGCCCGTTATGCACGAGAATGAACTGGAGACACGAATCTTATAAGATCTGTGGACATCTATTTTATTCTACCTTCATTAGAGTAACAAAAACTTTTCCCTGGAAGTCAAATTTAGTATACTCAAGATTTTATCTGTGAGTGGCGATATTTAAATGCCTTCTAGGTCAAGGTAAATTTTGGTATTCATACTCAATATTATTATATCGAAGGTGCTATAGAAGATGAAAGTAAAAATTGGGAAAATAAAACAAATTTCCTCTTTGGTCTCTCAGAAAAATGTTTCTGAATGCCTTTCATGTTATACATAATTTAGAATAAATTCAAAAGATATTGAGTGACGTATTAGATTGTTAAACACTAGTAAGGGAGGTGTCTTACATATCTTTGATCATCCCTTTTATGGGCAGGTGATCAGATACTTGGTATCCCACGGCGATCCACACGATGAATGATCGTAAGAGAAAAGAAGAATCACATGGAAGAAAGTAATTATGGGCGGGATGATGGTTTAGTTGTGACACATTACATGGTAGTATGAAAAACCTGTCACGAGAAAACTACATTGTCCAATCACCCACACCATAAGCGGGCTCCGAACCTCCAGTCCTCGACTTCCAGTACATTGGACGCTGCCTGCCTAAAATCCCTGCATCACCAAAACAAGCAAAGTGCAAGTGCATAAACGGGTTTTAAAATCGTTATTATAAAAAAACGAAACATTAACGTATGCAGGCTTTCGAAATTGTCCCACATCTCGCCTCATCATTAACTACACTTCTTTCACGAGGACAGAGTTCAAGGTTTGGAGTTCGCCATTTTTCATTCGTTGCATACGAGTTGAGCGGGAGTGCATGACTCATGAATATAACTTATGTATTGTACCTGGGGGCTAAAAGACACTGGAAGTAGATGTTGCACCAGAAAATGTATAAAAAAAGAACGTGCATTGGAGTTTTATTCACTCCATCTTTAATAAGTACCTTTAATTATAATCGTATTATATTCGTATAAACCCTGAAATGAATTTTATAATAACGACCATTCGTTTCCACTCACTGGAGCATTTGTTGAACTAGGATGCCATATATGGTTCCACAGTGTGGAGATAATTAATCTTTAGGTAATTGTGTGATTAATTGAAACCAAAAAGAGGTATATTATTGTTAATAACATCATTGAATTATATATGCCAATTAAGGAAATAAGTTGTACAAAAGTGAGCTGCTAACTTTTCTTTTCAGCGGTTAAATTCCGTTGTTATCTCAGAACTGAGAAAGAGTAATCATTTTATTGGGGGGGGGTATTTTATAATTATATCTTGGGGTAAAATCATAAAACTTTACTGGCAATCTATATTAAATTAAATGTTATATTAGATTTTGAAATCACAAAAATATTGACTTTGAATTATGTGAATGTATCTTTAGAAATACTGAATGAAACAAATATCGCACTTTGGGTTGAGTGTGTATTACATACAAGGATACTCACTTTTCTTGGAACATTCCTGTGTTGTGTGTTCCTCAGAGCAGAGTGAAATGGCTGGGGGAGAAGATAAGCGCCAGGGAGAGGGACGATATTCTGTTGGGAGCGAAGTGAAACTGCGGAGAGATGAGTAAATTGGTGGGGAGTGGAATGACCGGGAGTGACAGGGAAGAAACAGGGAAATGACAGGGAGAGGAGCGAAGCGGCAAGGAGAGGAGAAAATGGCAGGGAGGGGGAGCGATGTGGCGGGGGGGGGGGAACAAATGACGGGGAGCGGATTGATTTATTGATTATTAATGGTTCTGGGCGCGTCAACTGCTAAGGACAGTAGTCTCGTAAGCGTACTGCGTGTTTTCTCCTCATGGTTAATCTAGAGGCTTGCTATGTTATCCCCAACCAGGTATCTCCTACCAGTGGAGCAACGCTCCAGCCGGGAGAAACTCTAAGCTCCCGAAATGTCTCCCGGCATGTATGGTAGTGAAGTGCATGTTAGTGTGTGTGTGTGTGTGTGTGTAAGTTAGATGTGAAGATAGTACTAGGAAGAGGGAGGAAAGATCGCGCCCAGTCCGTAGCCCGTTTGTTAGGGTACTGCTCCGGCATTCGCCTGGTGTTGATCGGAGAAACCACGAAAAACTATCGATCAGAGCAGCCGGCCGCTAGAATTCTCCTCCAGACAGCGACTGAATCAGACCTATGTGACAAGCTAATGTCGAAAATCCTCGGGACTCGAACCTAAGACCTCCCGGTCAGAGGCACTGCAGTACCATCAGCTGCTGCCCTTAGCCACCTCTCCCGGTGCGGGGAACGGAGCTAAGCTGCGGGGAGAGGAGCGAATCGGGGACGGCGGAGAGAGGTGTGAAGGATCAGTGGGCGACGAGACGCAGCCAAGCGACCTGGAGCGCCAAGTCAAAAGGCGGCGGACAAGAGCCAGGTGCAAAAGAGTGACGTCGCTGGACAGCTGAAGGTGCGGCAAGGAGTGACGACGTAGTGACGGGGTCAGGGGGCCCCCTGCCCCGCTGTCTGTGCGCGCACGGGCGACCTTGGTGGCCGCCCCCGCGCAGAGAGACGGCCGGGCGTGCGCTGCCTCATTGTAACACTCTCGGCGCCTTTCTCCAGAGGGACGCCCCACGGCCGCGACTACTCGAGCGGAACCAATTGATGCGATTCCAAGCGGATCTGCGGGGGCAGGGAGGGCTGCTTGCGAGGCAAAGGTCAACCCGCCTCTATTGATTCATGTGTAGCGCTGCACAGTATACAATATTTATTTCTTCTTTCTACGGCGCTTCAGTACAATTCGAGCCTTGACCCGACGACAGCGTAACCACAGTATTGCTAGAAGGGTGTTTCTCGCTAGATCGTGGAGGACATGTCATGCGGGGATGCAGCAACGAGCTAGAATATACTACGTAGAAAGACTGAAGTGCCTCCATCTTTGAAACAAATTGAAGCAATTCGAGCAGCACCCTCTGAGAAACAAAGAATTCTCGCATTCTCGCTTGACGAACATCTTTCCTGAGTGTTCGACAGTAATCTGCCAACATATTTGGAGATCATTTTCAAAGAGGAAAATGATATGTTTTACCAAGATTAAAAAATTGTGCAAGATGTAATGTCGACCTTTTGAATCTTCACTTGTGAGTTGGCGCTAGTTACGGGCAATGGCTACGAACGATTACACAGTAACTCGTATGTTTTGATTTCAAAAAACATGGCGGCCAGTAGTTCGGCGAACCATCACCAAGAGCGCTGAAACTATAGGGACAGACTCTCTATGTAATATATTCTAGCTCGTTGGGATAGAGAAGTGTTTGGAGAAAGAGTTGGGAGTAATGGTTACGGAGGGATAGTAATTTCACGCCCTCGGTTATCTGTGACCCGTCTAAGGAATTACATCAGCATTCGTGTCCAAATAATACTGATCAACATAATTTAAGTTAAAAGAGAAACAATGGGTGATTCTTACTGACAGTGACTATTGTGCTGATTTCAAATATTTTCACGGAGCTTTTCCATCATCCATAGTTTTTATGTAATCGCATGATAAAAATGTCTTGCAATTATATATTTTATCTTAGCTGGAACAAATTTTACTTAACTAAAATGTAGGTGAATTAGGTTTTCGGCTGCACCTCCCTTGGCGAACATCTCTCCTGGGTGTTCGACAATAGTCTGCCAACATATTTGAAGATCATTTTCTAAGAGGAAAAGGATAAGTTTTACCAAGAAAAAAAATTGTGCATGATGTAATGTCGCTCTTTTGAATCTTCACTCGAGAGTTAGTATCGTATAATGATCTATATATTTTACAAAACTGTACAGCGTAATATAGTGTAGCATATATTTATTAGTTACCTACTTTAATAATAATAATAATAATAATAATAATAATAATAATAATAATAATAATAAAAATCATCATCATCATCATCGACAGCAAGGATTAGACCTCTTGATCCGTTCCGTCTCAAAATTGTTCATGCCATCTCTTCAAGAGGCATCCTACACTTCTTTTCCTTTAGGTGCGTATTGCAGAATAATTCTACTTACTCTATGTTCTGGCATTCTCAGAACATGACCTTTCCAGTTTTCTTGATATTTATTTATGATATTTATAACTGGCTTAATATTTAATTCTTCTCTGATATCTACACTTTTTTGTGGCCTAATAGTGAATATCCTGCCACAAAACGAAGAAATCTCATTTCTGCAGATTCAATTCGACGTAGCTGATCTGATGTTAATGCCCAGCTCTCACTTCTATAAATCAGAAATGGCAAGGCAATAACTTTGTAAACTCTGAGAAGAGTTTCTTTTTGCACATTATGCTTTCGAGTTCGTTGTAACGTTTCACAGAAGTATGTGAAATTGTTCAGCTTCATTTCCATATCTCTTGATTTAATAAAATTAATGTGAGTAATATGTAAAAATGAGTAGTGAACAACAACAATAATAAAAATTATTATTATTATTATTATTATTATTATTATTATTATTATTATTATTATTATTGGCGTATAGACCATTACTGACCACGCTACACGATTAACGTGTGTAATTCTTCCAGGATCAGCTTTTCAGCTGTATCCTTGGATTACAACAAGGTTGTTACGCCTTGTAGTGTGACTTATGAGATGATAGGATGATGATGATGATGATGATGATGATGATGATAGGTGAAGGGACAATCACAAATACGACCACGTGTACGCAGGACTCGAACCTGCAGCCTCCTCGGCACAGACGACGGCTGCCGCAACCGTCTGCGCCACGAGGCCGACGTTGTTGTTGTTGTTGTTGTTGTTGTTGTTGTTGTTATTATTATTATTATTATTATTATTATTATTAATATTATTATTATTAATATTATTATTATGAAGAAGAAGAAGAATGTTTAACTAACCAATTATAATAGTTCATATTCAGAACTCAAGAACATCATAAAATTCGCTTAAACCACCTCAGAGAACGTGTGCCGCCTGTGTGTAATAACACGTAACATCTTCCGTAGTACTTGAAGGAGATTTCTTTAAAGGAAATAAAAACGAAAGTTCTGTTGTGATTGATGTCAAAGCTTGTGTCACGAATGGAAAGTTAAAAAACTGAACGACAACGGTTCGGTGCCGTCGAGAAGGTACCGTTATTGTAAGGTAATATTCACTTCAGAAAAGAGAAGGTAAATGAAGGAATTCAAGAAGAAGAGAAAGTGTGAGCACCTGCTATTAAAACCAAGACTTTGATCCAAGGTATCGCCTGACCTACACATTCAAAGATGATGTGCTAAGTTTTCGTTCAAATTTCTTCGTTTAGATCAATTGCAAGTCATTTTTCTTTCGCTAATTTCGAACATTTTCCGTCTTGCATTATTTTTTTTTATAATATGTGGACAAATGAATATTTGTATGATCTTGTTTTCCTCTCATATCGATATTCGCGCAAAGAGACGTTTTACATTAAAATATAATACTTTACTTTTCGAAAGGAACTTTCTTTTGTGATTCACCATCTGGCGAATAAAAGCACCATCAACGCAACTGCTGTCTCCACGTTAGGAAGCCCTCTCTGCGGCGCGCCTTACAAGATGGATGTGATCGTTGAGAATCGTCATCCATCGCTTTCATCGCGGAATGCATGAGGCTCCTTCCATTTTGTTCGCGTCAGCTCGACGACTGAAGGAGTATACCCACGTCTACCCTATTTCTCTCTCGACATCAGAACGTGCTGTGAAGAACCTTCTGCATGAAAATATTACAGATCTTGGAGGAGGCAAGACTTAAAACACTTCATTTAGCACCGCCATGGAAGTGGCAAGTTGTGTAAAAAAAATTCTTTCTAACCTGTTTTATTCAATGGCGAGTTGACATAAGCCAGTTCTTTAAAAATTAACACAGACTAATTATTTCTCAATACAATTTTGAATTAAATAGTGTAAGAATACACTTAACATATTGAAAGTGATTTCATATTTAGCAATGTAGATATATCTAACTGTGAATAAAAACTAGTACATTTATATTTTTGTAACTTACTTTACTCTAATGATGAAAATATGGAGTAGTTATTTAGAATAATGTTGTGCGTTAGCAAATGATAAAGAATTTCTAAAAAAATCTTTGTTCTGCTCATAAACCGACAGTGAAATGAACGTAAATAAGTGCTGCTGCCATAAAAAACAGTTTTCGCTTTTTGTCTTCAGTGGGCATGATATGAAACGTGAAAGGATAAAAGAAATCATCAAATACAAATCAACAAAGCTATTGAACATTTACGTACGTAAGATTACCAATATAAAATTTTGAAAATTTAGAAGATATGAATTAATGATATAGTGTTATATTTAATTAATGCTGGAAACTGTTATGTTTTACGTATTATATATTTTTACAACACAATACATTTTAGTAAACAAGCGAAGAGCGTAACGCGCTGATTTCGTGTTCGGGAGGCCCGGATTCAATCTTCTTGCCAACTATCCTCACTGGGCTTTTCGTGGTTTCCTTCGGTCATCCAGGCGAATGCTGGGATGCTTCTACTGAAAGGTCACGACGGCGAAACCTATGGCACTAGGCGAATTCGTTAACTGCGGGAAGGCACGAAAGTTAAGCCGATTCGAGACATCGCGGTTTCCTGGATGGGTGACCGGCTAGCAGCTCGGAATCAAACGGGATCGAGGCCAATTGCCCTTTACGATAATTATAATGGATAAATACAAATACATTTTACTAACATGAATTAGTTAAGTATTTAAAAAAATTAACACTATCGTTTCCTAAATTTAGTGATAGTAAAATAATAGTGGAGGAAGGTTTTCCTTTTGTACGCTTCACAACACAAATATTGCAATACTTCACGAATAATAAGAAATAAATGCTATAATGTCAAAGTTATTTCACCTTTCTCTAATTAATTATGTTGCTTACTGTTTGCGCAAACATCACAAGATTTATGGAACCTAAGTGCCAGTATACGTATTCATTCTGTTGCGTTCACTGCTTAGTGACATTTTCAAAAGAAAGAAAACTAATTCATAGAGTATGCCAGTACACAGGAAATATTTCTGGTACAATAAAATTAATATATTGTTTAATTATATCAGGTTAAAATTGTATTTAAAAGAAAAGACATGTACGGTATTTGTATTTATGATTCATTGAATGACATTGTGATAACGTGACGTAAAATCTTTTTTTACTGTGTGATAAGAGTAAATTGTAATATGTGCTTCATATTGATGAATTTGGAGAGAAAAGTCTCAAAGGAGGACATATTTCCATAAGACATAAATGATTATTGTTTATTATTGTAGTTCTTTGAAATAATTACTTTCAGGACATTCATAGAAGACAAGAAACCAGAATCGTAATTTTGTTTCTATTTCACTTATACTTTCTACTTTCTACATTGATTTGCTTGAGAGGTTGTTCGAGAAATAATTTCATTTTATAATGATTAAGAAACCAAATGTACTAAGAAATGCAATTAAATTGAAATATCCCTAAAAATGGATAATGACTGATTGATGCACTTCATAAAAATTGATTACCAATAACATGTTCTCCTCATTATGAATAAGACTTTCATCTGACCAAGCTCTTCTTCCTAGACATTCATTTTATTTCAATTAATGCTCATTAGATCGAAATACGAGTTGGGGAAAGAAAAAAATGTGAAAAATTATCGCAAAGTTATTTCTTGCTGAAAACAGGGTAAGGTTTTAAAATCAGTATTTGTAATATATGGAATCTTCTACGATTGAGAAACTTGTTTAATTGATTAGACAATGTCATTATGGTTTTCAGTCAACATAAAAATGTTTTCGCTATTTCATCAGTCAACGAATTAGAATAAATTACGATTTATATAATAATTTTAAAAGTGACAGTTTACTTCTAGGGAATTTGTATTGTATTTGTCAGATTCCACACCGACACATGCATTACTGGCGTTTAAAAATAATTATTATACAGAAATCTCATTCATCCATGAATTTGAAAAAAATATAAACTTTTTATAGAACCTTCACTTTAAAAATGGAACGTGACAGAGCGCAATGGAGGCAGAGCTTAGAAATGACTCAAGTGAATGAAAGATGTCTCACGAAAATCACCTTCACGCAGCTCTGCTAATTCTTTCACAACCATTCAAAATCGGCGACCTCATGGACTTGGACCCTCTGAACTTCTCTCTTTCTCCCTGACGTCACCAAAGCTATTTGTTCTTCGAGCATGATATCAATCCACGGCTTCTCATTAACGAAATTGAAAGGAGCCGTGTATTAGAATGAAGCTTCTGGAATGTTTCACTTTTTCACATGACGTGTTCGAATGCAGACGGAGGCGTATTTAAATACGCGCACACGTATGATTACGAGGCGCGATGTGGCCGTGTAGCGAGGCGCGTCCTTAATTTCGGGGCGACGACGACGCGGCGACGGGGGCGACGGGGGCGACGGGGGCGCCGGTAGCCCGGAGGCGTGCCCAGTGAAAGGGCGGTGGGCGACGAGCGTCGTCGGGGGCGCCCGCGAGCCTTGGCCCCGATCGCAGGCGCTGTGTGGCGCGGCCGGCGCAATGGCAACCGGTGCTGCGAAGAGATGACAGGACAAGCCTACGTACACGCACGCGGGCGTGCGGGTGGGCGGGCGTGCGGGCGGGCGGGCGGCCATCGCAACATCCCTGAAGAGGCCGCTCCGCTCGCCCCGGGCTCCCACGCGGCGACGCTGCTGGCGCACGACGGAATAGCGTGACTATCAGTGTTGCAAGGTTAGGTACCCCCCCTAAATTTAGGGTGTATTGGTCTTAAATGGATGAATTAGGGGGCAAATTTATTTGAGCTCTTGTTGGGGGTTTCAGTTTAATATTTTTAAGTTTAATTTTTTAAAAATAACTATCGAGTATCTCAAAATAACAAAACAAAAATAGTTTCCTATGATTTCTGCTGGTATGTTTATTCAACTACAACATTTCCCCATCCAGGTTTCTCCCACAAACGGCATCGCCCCAGTTGAGACAAGCCCTAAGCTTCCGACCACTCTTCAGGCATGTGTGATGTAGTGCATGTAAGTGTAAGGGGTGAGGTTAAGTCAAGGAAGAAGGAAATATCGAGCGTGATCCGTGGCCCGTTAGTTAAGGTATTGCTCCGGTATTCGTCTGATGTTGATCGGAGAAAACACGGAAAACTTCCGATCGGAGCTGCCAGCCACTAGAATTCTCCTCCACACAGCGACTGATTTAGACCCAGCCATCTAGTTAGTATCGAATATCCTGCCACCGTCGGGACTCGAACCGTAGGATCTCCCTGTCAGAGGCACCACAGTGACATCAATTGATGCACTGAGCTTCCTGTCCTTTTTGGAGGGGAGTAGGCGTGACTTCCGGGGCGTCCAGTGCTGAACATCGTAGGGATTCTTATGGTCAAAAATTTCTTTGAACATGACCTATAAAATGGCTTAAAAATAAGAGGAAAATATATATTTTTTTCCAAAAGTGCTCCAAATATTTGTATGAATGTGTTTATTTCTTCACTGAGTTTTACAATTTTAAATAAAATTTATTTACATAAAAGGAAGAAGTTACGAAAGATCTGCATAATTTTGAGAGTTTGAAAAACAGAGTCCACTGCAGTAGTGAATTTCATCATGACCTCATGATACAATAAAATCTTCGTTTTATTGTTTCATCGTAAATTCATGAAACATTCACTAACAAAAACACGGAAAGGAAACCAAACGCTCAAAATATGACAAAAATGACGCAGAGGCCCAGAAAAACGACCTACCAAGTGAAAATGGCAAAAAATGACCAAAAAATGACCAAAAATGACCCAATAACTACTACCTAATCATATATGTCTTGATAAACCTAATCATATATGTCTTGATAAACCTAATCATATATGTCTTGATAAACCTAATCATATATGTCTTGATAAACCTAATCATATATGTCTTGATAAACCTAATCATATATGTCTTGATAAACCTACTCAAATATGTCTTGATAAACCTAATCATATATGTCTTGATAAACATAATCATATATGTCTTGATAAACCTAATCATATGTCTTGATATACCTAATCATATATGTCTTGATAAACCTAATCATATATGTCTTGATAAACCTAATCATATATGTCTTGATAAACCTAATCATATATGTCTTGATAAACCTAATCATATATGTCTTGATAAACCTAATCATATATGTCTTGATAAACCTAATCATATATGTCTTGATAAACCTAATCATATATGTCTTGATAAACCTAATCATATATGTCTTGATAAACCTAATCATATATGTCTTGATAAACATAATCATATATGTCTTGATAAACCTAATCATATGTCTTGATATACCTAATCATATATGTCTTGATAAACCTAATCATATATGTCTTGATAAACATAATCATATATGTCTTGATAAACCTAATCATATGTCTTGATATACCTAATCATATATGTCTTGATAAACCTAATCATATATGTCTTGATAAACCTAATCATATATGTCTTGATAAACCTAATCATATATGTCTTGATAAACCTAATCATATATGTCTTGATAAACCTAATCATATATGTCTTGATAAACCTAATCATATATGTCTTGATAAACCTAATCATATATGTCTTGATAAACCTAATCATATATGTCTTGATAAACCTACTCAAATATGTCTTGATAAACCTAATCATATATGTCTTGATAAACATAATCATATATGTCTTGATAAACCTAATCATATGTCTTGATATACCTAATCATATATGACTTGATAAACCTAATCATATATGTCTTGATAAACCTAATCATATATGTCTTGATAAACCTAAGCATATACGTCTTGATAAACCTACTCATATATGTCTTGATAAACCTAATCATATGTCGTGATAAACCTAATCATATATGTCTTGATAAACCTACTCATATATGTCGTGTTAAACCTACTCATATATGTCTTGATAAACCTACTCATATATGTCTTGATAAACCTACTCATATATGTCGTGTTAAACCTACTCATATATGTCTTGATAAACCTAATCATATATGTCTTGATAATCCTACTCATATGTCTTGATAAACACAGTTTGCATATTGACTACGTCCAGACTGCACCAATGAAAAACTGACATGTCACCAGAGTCCGAGCCCTGGCGATGAGAACCCCACGGGGGGCGGGGCCGTGCAGCCCAGCGCACTGCTTCGCCTCGCCAGCGCGCTCCGTGGCGCCGAGGGGCGGCTTGCACCGGAAGCGCCCGTCGCGCATACTGAGCGGCGCACGTCCGCTTGATCAACCTCTTCCCCCCCCCCCCCCCCCGGCGGCGGTGCTGGCAGCGCTTGCGACCTCCCTGCTGCTCGCGCGCCCCGGGCGGCAAATAAGCCTCCGAGCCGGCACCTCCCCGAGCGTGGGAGCGCGCGCCGGCCGCGATCGGGCAGCCGTCCGATCCGATTGCGAAGAAATCCGACTACCTGCGCTTCCGCCGAAGATTTTTGAGTTCTCGTAATGAACGATGTTGCGGCAGGTGCAGTGGGAAACGGTAGGATTGCAAAGAAATCGCACAGCCAAGGCATACTACAGAGATTTTTAAGTTCTTGTCATTAATGAAGTGTCGACAGGTTCAGTGGGCGTTCGGATAAACGACGGGATTGCTATGAAATCGCACAACCAAGGCATACTACAGAAATGTTTAAGTTCTTGTAATGAACAAAGTGTCGACAACTTCGGAGGACGTTCGGGAAACGGCGGGATTGCTAAAAAATCGGACAGCCTAAAAGCTAAATATTTTAACTTTAAGATACCAACCATTTTCGATGAACTAACATCTCGCAGAAGAAACACTGTAAATTTCTAGAAATATTTTTATACTGTCACTAAAAAACGGTTTCGTGAAATACACTTTAAAGGTTGTTTATAAAATCAAGATATTTTGAAGAAAAGAGGAAAACAATCGACGTTCGAATTCCTTATATTTATTAAATTTAATTTCTAATCGAAGTTAAAAGAACACAAGAAAATATTTACTGATGAAGGCGGAAGATGTTCGTTTGCGTTTCTACGTGCATTTGTGTACCGGGTGTGTGTGTGTATGTATGTATGTATGTGCGTGTGTGTGTGTGTGTGTGAGAGAGAGAGTGAGTGTTTGGCTGGTGCCACCCACACGAGTGAATGCCGTTGCGTATTTGTGGGCGTATGCACGCGTGTTTACGTATTTTGTATTATATTATGTATCGTATATAAAATCCTTCAAGGATTTTAACTTTTTAAATTGATTTATGGAGTCTCCAGAGCTAAATAATAAATTGCCCTGAAAATCCTGGATTAACCGGCGATGGCTTTCGCAAACAATTCAGGCAGCGAACATGGTCTTGTAATCGGGTTAAGCTCTTTAATCGATCGCCCACTGCAAGCGCCTGAGGGCCAAACAAACCTCCTCCGCTCCCAAACCCCTCCTCCGCACGGCAGCCTGTGCAGCAGCGAACCACTGGACTGCTGCCTAGGGCTCCAACGTACAGCCACGGGGCATTATTTCATCCCGAGGCACGTGTTCAAATTCTGCACATCGATGCCATGGTGCTGCTTTTAAAAAGTGTTATTTAATATAATGGAAAACACTATTTAGTTTAGTGTGCTATGCATGAGTAGGAATGTGAATGACTTAAAAATTAACTATTATTTAAATCTTAGGGCTAACACGGTATTGAGGACGTCTGTTGCTATCTCCGTGTTTCCACTTCTAATTTTGCAGAGATTTTTAGAAAAGTATGGGGTAGATATTTATTTCATGTGCAAGTAGATTAGCATGGTATTCACAGTCCGTTAGGATTGCTAACTGTGGAGAGGACATCTTCCGAAATGCCTCCTTCAGATACTATGGAAATCCATCATATACTTCTCTCTTATTCTTGGTATTATCGGCGCACGTTTTCTTGAGCCCTCGCTTTGCTAATTGCGAGAGGAGTGGAGTGTTTGGTGATTTTGACAAAAGGATTTTTATATCAGATTTGTTGTTCGTTTTTCGATGAAAAATAGTTTCTATTAAACGGGAGCAAACTCTATCCATCTAACAAATTTCGTCTATAACGGTCGTTGCTATCATTTATTCTTAATGTAACTAATGTTGATAAATGGTGAGGGTCGGTATTCCGAAGCTCAAGAAAACGTGCGAGCCCAACTTGACTATTTCATTTTTGTCATCTTGGTTATTTTTGAACGTCATGGTGCGAATCGTGATATAGTCAAGCGACTCATCTCACATCTCTATTACCCCACCGGTATCAGGGTTCAAATTCCGATTGAACAATGTGGAAGTTGTGGAGAAAGTGCTTCGTGGTTGTTTGAGGGGTTCTCGAGGGGTTATCCCGTTTTCCCCGCAGGACATTCCATCGTTGTTCCATCATCATTTAAATAATATTGTCACTCATCACTTTCACTAGTCTATTTATGAGGTATAGCCCAAATGGCTTAGGTTCAGAGGATCATAATGATATTTCATCAATAGAAAGTACGTTTTGTGAACAAAGGAGTAATATTTTGTTGTTTTCTTTTTTACCAAAAAGGGGACTAACCGCGTCGTCCTGACCCCTGGGACTAGTCCGGTTGTGAAGTTGTAAGCTGCGGTATGTAGAGGTTTCGCTCGGCGCTGAAGGAGTGGCACGTCAAAATGGCGTGCTGATTCTTTTTCTGTCACTTGCTCCTTATCTGCAAGCTCATTTTCACCCAGAGAAAAGATAAGATTTCAGCGCAGGTGTGAAAACAACGCAATTTCGCTCCTGGCTGCGTGTTGTTCCATATATGAAATGCAAATTTAACATGTTCGCGGTACGAAGAAAAAAAAGCGACGGCTAAGGTTTATTGTGAGAAAATGAAACGCTCTGGAATTATTCAGCAGAGCGTGACTCCGTTTCGACTGACGAGGAATTGCGAGTAACTGCTTCAGTGACATAATGTATGTATGTACTTGGCGCGACAGCACGTGAACGTGATGAAGCCTACCGGCCACGTCCCTGATTCACGGCCATGAGTTAAGGGGTACGTGAGGTTAGCACGAAGACATCCCCGCTCCATATTCATGTCTTTTCAACCTGAGAAGTGAATTTTGTCACCGTCACACAGCAACATATACTGGGACATGGCAGGGAAAAATCACACAAAAATCTTGTCTGTCTGGGAATCGAACCCGGGGCCGCGAAGTGGAGAGCGATTCAATGACATAATAGAGAAGCACAGGTCAATGACACGTAATTGAATTGTAACTCTCATTATAACTACGAGGAAACTTTTCTCATTTCTAATGTCTCAAAAAGCTAAAACTTAAATTCTATGCAACTCATACTCACATATTGACTTCAAAATAAAATTTTATGAGAGTGAAGTCATTACAAAATATCAAGAGTTCTGCCTCAGTCATGGATATCATATTTTTACGACATATGTGTTTTCCACTTAACATTATCTCGTTTAGCGACATTCACAGAAACGATAGAACGTGAAAATGATGAATATTCACATACAGAGAAACATAAATAGCTTCAACGCCTCTTCGTGGCAATCTATTGTAGAAAAGTTAAATCCATTACTGGTAAAGTAGATAAACCTAAAGAAAACTCATAGCACTTTGACGGTAAAAATATAACATGTTATCCTTAAATCAACATTTAGGTAATTTCCACAAACTTAAAAAACTGAAATAACTTCGAATGCACTATTAGGTAAGACACTATTGGTCACTCTGTAAACGAGAATGGTGTTTGTTGTAACCTAATAATTTTGCGAAGCTTTGTTTTAAAACAAAAGAAATTAATTTAAATAAGTTATTAAGCCAGACAACATGGTTTAGAATTCAAAGAATGTAATCACAACTAAAAATATTGAAGCCAAATAACATATTCTCCAATAACATGTCTACACCAATACATTACATAGCATAACTTTGAAATACATGCTTCCTCTGTACCACAAACAAATTTTTTTGCGAAAATTACTAAACGTTGAATGGTTTATTGTCAAGAAACATAATACTCCGTGAACTTCCAATAGACAAAATGAAAAATTACTTTACCTTTTGCTCCCACTTCTCAACACCACGAACTAGGTTTAAATTACAACTCCTACTGCATTAAATCACGGTTCTCCAAATGTTTTCACTCCCATATGAATCCCA
Organism: Gryllus longicercus; assembly: GCA_038098605.1. Lineage (NCBI taxonomy): Eukaryota > Metazoa > Arthropoda > Insecta > Orthoptera > Gryllidae > Gryllus > Gryllus longicercus. The sequence goes on along the minus strand of JAZDUA010000603.1, from coordinate 184,272 downwards.
TTTCTCTGAGATCTCAGGACCAACGGATAACTAAGATGTTTATGTTGATATAGTGCTAATTTACAGCTGTGTTGTCTAGAAGGTTGCATTTTAAAGTCAAATTGCCTTCAAATTAACATACAAACGCTATTCAAATCATCTTTTAAATTATATTTACCTCCTGACAGGCAGAAATAACCAAAGTGTATGAAATAATTTTTTTTATATAATTCTGTAATTGAGAAAGTTTTGCGATTTTCAAAAATGTGCAAACGACGCATCATGAAGATGATATTGCATATACAGATGATCTAACAGAAAAGTTGCTTGCTCAAATCCAAGATGTGTTAAGCCAGTATTCTTGAACGTTGTTCTAGGAGCCACTTAGACAATGAGAATGTTTGCGCAGTATATCAAATTACACACCTTAAGGCGCAGTAATGAGCAACTGCGAGAACTTCTCAGAACACGATCTGATTGCTTTGTGAGCTCTCCACACACACATACAGCACCGCTACATTCAGACGAAACATTAAGCAACACTTGAAGCGAGAAGTATCCGGTTACAAAACAGCCATTACAGGAGCAGCTGTGGGCTTTCTCGCGGTGTCGCGCATATCTATCCCGCGAGAAACTTTTTCTGCACCGTTAGAAGAAGGGAGATATTTTTCAATCCGGGACGTGAAGACGAGAGGGACTTTCCTGTTTCAGGAAGCACTCCCGAATTCGAGGTGCTCACAAAGGTGAAACTGAAGACGAGCATAGAAAGTAATCAAGATTCATTAATTCAACGATGATAAACGACCTGGAGATCGTACAGTCACCGACGAAATAATATTCCCAAAGTGAATCACCCTATAATTTGGCCTGTGGAGCTCTGTGGTTTCTCAGGAGAGTTTGGTGGGGGTGGAGTTGGTCGCGTCGTATGTATAGAAGGATCTCTAGATGTTATCTTCGCAGCTGAGTCGCGTCGCGGCGATTCGTAATTTTATCCGTGTAAAGTGCTAACCAAGCGTGGGCGCGGAGGGGGGCGAGGGGCGAAAGGGTGGAGGTGGGAGGAGAGGGAGGGAAGGGGGTGTTGCAGAGGCCATCAGGGGGGCATCGGGTAGATCGGGAGGCGATAAGGCGGGACTCTTCGGGCGCGGTTAAGGCGGTAAATCTGCCTGCCGCCGCACGGGCGGGCGGGCGGGAAAGCGCTCAAGAGGCGAGAGGACGCGGCTCACAATCGCTGCGAGGCTCTCGGCACGGTCTCTCTCTCTCTCTCTCTCTCTCTCTCTCTCTCTCTCTGTCACAGACACACACTCACTCATACTCACACTCACTCATACTCATTCACACTCACACCTCACTCATACTCACTCACACTCACTCACTCACTCACACCCACTCACACCCACTCACACCCACTCACACCCACTCACACCCACTCACACCCACTCACACCCACTCACACCCACTCACACCCACTCACACCCACTCACACCCACTCACACCCACTCACACCCACTCACACCCACTCACACTCTCTCACACTCTCTCACACTCTCTCACACTCTCTCCGTCCCTTTCAGTCTCCCTATCTCCCTCTATCTTTCTCTAAAAAGAGCGGAGGCCAATTTCTGGGTCATTCATCTACCCACAGGCCACTATGAACGTATGGAACAGAATTTTGGGAAACTACAAATAATCCCTACCTCGAATTTATGCAAAAATTCCAAACAATAGAGAGTTTGTGCACTATTAATTAGATCGCTGGTGAGGTAGATACCTTTCAATAATAAAATATGGTAAATTAAAGGTGTTGTCTGGTATGAAAAAGCCATTTTGCTTATGATCGTTTCGATCGCGTAGCGATCATTCTCAGAGCTTGCAGCTTCCGGGCTGAAAGCAAAGTTCTGCACCTGAAAGCGGGCAGCAATAGCGATCGTCTGCGCATGTGCAGTTCATGTTTCGAATCACTAGTGCATCTGCGCATGCACAGAAGATTGATAGTGCTGTCCGCTTTAGCGGGCTCAAACCCCCTCATGCGTCGCCAATATCACCCGCGGTCTGACTTAAATGACGCATGACGTGCCAATTTCAACTATTAAAGAGGAGTGGTTCTTACCACCAGAAAACTATCCTATTTCGAGAATCACCAAAAATGCTTAGTAATGCACTTCATAACACTCAAAGAGAAAGATTGAATTGATTAAAGCCTTTTGGAAATAGTAAATGAATATAAGTAAGTAAAATCACATTAACGCCATTTTTTTTTAATTTCACAAATGATTTTTTTAAATACCTCTCACGTGATTAATATTTATATTACGGTAAGTTTCTTTATGTTATGGCATTTGTAAGTAGAACTACTTCAAATTATTGCTTATGAAGTAATTCGAAAACTCAAAACAACGCTGCGAAAATGAGCTCAAAGGTACGCATTTGCAGAAAAGCTCAGAAAATTTCAAAAATTTTCAGAGAAGGCATTTTCTTGACAGTCTAGACTAAAACGATTAGAAAACTAACAAGTGCGAGAAAATCTGTGCCATTCTGTAGCACCGCTAGTAATTTTGTGATAAATAAATTTCTCTCAAGTGCAAATTCTTCACACATTAACACTCAATTGTCTCAAACAATCATAGTGAGCGAATCATGTGAAAGTCTGACAGGGTGATAGAAAATCTAGCCGATCTCAAAACGTAGCTCCTTGGAATGTGTCTTAAGAATCAGCAGAATGGAGAGGAAACTGAGAAGGGTCTCAGTGAGACAATGTTCTTATGAATCATGAGTGTAAGTGTCTTCGCTATTATCTCCTTATGAGTTAATGGATAAGATCAGTATAAATTATGATTTTAACTTTGCAATTCTTGGGTTGTCAACATCCCAGAATTGCAGATACGCCTTGTGAAAATACATGGAGCGCACCATTATTCTGAGATTTATCGTGAGAGCAACCGGGTTATTGTCTGCAGCCTTAAATGATGCTCAAACATAATAATACTGCTTCAATTAGCAAATAGTTTTCTAAAGCCTACTTCCCTCTTATTTGTCTTACACCTTTTCGAGTAATATATTCTTGAATAAAGAAAATTTAAATTAATAAGAAACAAAAAAGGATTCAGCAAATTATAGTTTGGGGTCAATTTCATCAGTTTTGGAATAATATTAATAATGTGATATGCAGTAATGAATTATACCCAATGCTACAGATTAATAATTGAGATTTGAGACTTTCACTCATTCAATAAACATATTCCTATCATTACATTCTTATAAACAACACTCACGTTATAATGAATACTATCTATGAGAACTTCCTTAATGAGAATACTTCCATACTCGAACAAACCCTGAATCAAATCAATTCTGCGAAATAATGTGTCTCTGCAAATAGTACACTGGAGTACTTATACCTTCACAAAATGCAAGGCCTAAGTAGTGATGAAAGAAAATACACTGAATGTATGTACCGTATGAATTGCACACTTTTCATTGCCCAATATGAAATGAAACTCGCGAAGCCCAACATTAGCAAAATTATCCGCAGTACAATGGGCAAGTGTTACTCACGACTGCCATTTCACAAACTTTATGAATGGTTGGCAAAATAACTGAGTAAGCCGCGAGTATAACAAGCAACTTCCTGCTTTCTAAATTTGGGGGTAATCTGTATAATCAAGACAAATTTAAATACTTCATTCTTGTCACGTTTTAAAACGTTATATTCGGGAATGCTTGAAAGCTACACTAAGCTCGCACCAAGAGAGATCTGAACCTCTTGGATAGATTCAACGTGCTAAAGCAATGGTATGTCGTATTAACTCAGATTAAACGAACTCTTTGGGATATTCAAGAGAACATTTGTAACACGCTTGTGAGTAAAAACAAATGTCTTGAATTGAGATAATAAGTATCGTTATCTGTTTCAAGCGGGAAATATTCGATCAATTCAAGTTTTATACACACCTAAAATTAATTGTATTCTGCTCAAAACATTTTCCATTCAAAATTAAAATTGTATACTTATGATAAAATATTGTAAACTTTCATTGCCACTGTCAAGCTTTCAGAAACCATTGACTGCATGCAAATTGTCTGCAATTGCCGTTGGGGTTATACTTTTTCTAATTCTACGATCTTTCCTAGAAACTGGGTACCCGATGTCCCTGTGTTTGTGTGTCGGTCCGTTACTCAGATAACGGCGATATCCTGGGAATTTCAGAAGTAGTACCTATGCCCTGAAGTTATTTCTCCAGAACTCATGCACGGTAGTGATGTAATTGAGGTGTGGTAGGTAAAGACATTCAAAAGTGTATTATTATTTAATTAAAAAAATAGAAATAATAATTTAGTTTATTCTCTGACTAATATTAATTTTATATTCAACATTTCTATATAATTAGATCAACTAGCGGCAAATGTATAGACAACATCTCACGGCTCAAGCGTCTCATTAGTACGAAGTGACGGGATTAATACCGGCTGACAGAATCAAATTCGAAGGCCGTCTTTTCTGATAAATGGTTCCGCGGTTTCCTTGATCTTTTCCTTTTGAATGTCGCAGTGTGCCTGTGTAAAGGATCATGAGACGCGCATGATTTTCCCAACATCTCTCTTTTCCATTCCCTCACCAACATCTCATTATTCCCAAAGCGGAGTGGGGCGCCGTAGGGGAGTACGTCCCGGCCAGCCTTAGCATGCCCACACCGGCGGGGAGGCCTTGCAAACCCTGCATAACTCCGCGGGTATATCATTAAGAAAATAATATTTCAAAATAAGAGGCTCCAGTGCTTGATCTTGCATACGGACCCCTCAGATATTAATCTAGCTACTGAATGCACACTAGGGTCAAGGACCGCGCACGATCTTTCCTTCTCATATCCTACCCCTTGCTTACACACACTTACACTAACATCCACTGCACTGCCACACATGCCGGGAGACAGGTCGGGAGCTTAGAGCTTGTCCTGGCTGAGGAGGTGCCCAGCTGGTGAGAGATACCTGTTTGGGGAAATACCGACGGTAGGTCGACGCCAGATCTCACTATCCAACGAGGGAAGATCACTGCCACCTCCCGCGATAGAAACGTGCGCTAAAAGCTTACGGGGCTAATGACCCTAGCAAGGGACGCGCCCGTAATCATATCCAACCAACCACCCAACTGAATGCGGACCGCTACATATCCTTTTGAGATCATCCTACGTAGTCACTTACCGTTTCATCTACCCAGGAGATTTACGTATTAACTGTCCAGAATTGGACGCCAACACCCTCTTAGAATTATGGCAACAGAAGAAGATTGAAAAGTTATGGTCATCCCCAAGTGGAAAGTCGATGGCCTAAAAAAAATTTAAAATGGTTACGTTTTAAAAGAAACAGGAAGCAACGGCGAAAGTGGCTTAGGGCATCAAGTGATGTCACTGCTGTGCCTCTGACCCGGAGGTCCTAGAGTTCGAGTCCTGATTGTCCTCCTGACCTTAGCGATTAGTGGGCGAATCACTAATCAATCAATCAATCAAAAAAAACAATCAATGATCCAGAAAAAGCGAATGAGATCAAGAAAAACACGGGAAAAGCATATAGAAAAGACGGCGAAGGGACGAAATCTTCTGGAGGAAGATTGGGAGGATCGAAGGAAGTGGCGACTGGGATGCGAGAAACGGCGTCAGCTGTAACGAACCTCGCTAACTCTACTACTAGACGAACTGCAAAATCATTGTCAAAGTATCTCCAAAGCTGGAGCGGCATCCGAGAGCCCGAGTAAGATAAGTCGCGATGCGAAGGCGATGGAGGCAGGCGCCGGCCCCGGAGGCGGAAGGCGCAAGGGGGTGGGGGAGGGGGGCTGCCGAAAGGCCAGGTAGAACGGCGCGTGGGCCAACAGCCGCGTTACGTCAGGCGACAACAGCGGCGTCGTGGGGCGTCGCGGGGCCAGCGCCGCCGTGAGAAAGCGGCCGAAAGCGTTCGCGGGCGCAAGGGGATGCGCGCTGTAATGCGCCAGACGCGAATACCTTTTTTTTGGTCAAACCGTTAACGTAGGAAATGAACAGTTGGATCATGTGTGAACTTGCTATACCACCGGTAGTCATTCAAAAAATAGTAGTTGGATCACGTTAGCTTAAAAAAGATCGCCAATTTGATACGGACAATTTGATTCTCTAGTATTTTTCCAAGTGGACGTTTCACTTGTGCACTTCCAAGCCGACGGTGAAGCAACTGATGACACTGTAGTGCTTCTGATTGGGAGGTTCTAGGTTCGAGTCCTGACAGTAGTACGATTTGCGACATTAGCCAGATAGGTAGGTGAAATTCAGAAGCTGTCTTCGCGGATAATTCTAGTTCTGATCGGTAGTTATTCGCGGTTTCTCCGATTAAGACCAGGCGAATGCAGGGGCAGTACCCTTACAAGCGGGCCACTAACCACGTGCGATCTTTCCTTCTCATTCCGTGTCCTATCCTTATCCCTTACTTACACACACACTTACTCTTACAGGTACTGCACTACCAAAGACGTCGGGAAACCGGTTGGGAGGTTAGAGCTTGTCCCTATAGTGGAGCGCAGTGGGTGGGAGATACCTCGTAGGAGAAATATCCCTAGCCGATCGTATGTCGTAGTCTGATCTCTCCATCCAGTGGGGAATTATACCTGTCACCTCCCACGATACAACATAAACTACACTTATGGAACCAGTCAGCTTAGGCGCTGACATTCTCGGAAACACTGATATCTCAATCAATTCACGGTAAGGCTCTGGCCATGACACCCGTCATTAGCCTAAAGGATGTTTTATGCTAAATACGAACAACCAATGTAAGAATTGCAAAGCATTTCAGGGCGAATATGACTTATCTTGATTCACTTCCCTCACGTAACCATTACTTATGCATTTCTACTTCATTAAATACCTGTCTCTACACGTGTTCCATTCATCCATATGCATTGGCCGTATGCATGTTTCCTTGGCGACTCTCGCGTATTCTATTCCAGGTGTGGAGATTCCGTTTATGGAATGGACTAGTGATCTGCAATCGCTGTATCGGCCTACACTTACATACCACGAACACTACCCAAAAGTATCATGTTTTCAGAAGTGTTGCAACATATCAAGTTTTAAAATGAATAATTTGGTTTCAACAAAAATTACATCTGGATATTTCCATCTGTAGGGAAAACATTTGGATTTATCGAATTTTTATACTCGTACATGTCAATGTCACTTACTTCTGTAAGTATAATTCGTTTGTGTCGAACGTGAAAGACAGTTTGTTTCAAAATTGATCGATTTTTGTATTCAATGAACCTTACGGATCAGCATTTTGCCAGGCGATTGTAATCACAAACGATAAGGAATTTAAGAAAGATGTATCGTTACTGCGTTAGAAAGTTCCGTTACTGCTCCCATCTTCCTTACGGATTTAAAAAAACCGATGCTTCAATGAATGTGACCCTGGTGATTTTGAAAAAGAGTCATTTCAATTAAGACACAGTCAATTTGAAGTTGCCACCAAGAATTTCGTAATTTGCACCGTTGAATATACCAAAACTAATAACAGATCTCGGTAAAACTGAAATGCACCGTTGTAAATATTTCGGTTTGGAGGATTACAGCAGTAATATTTAACTACGCAACGAAATTTTCTCATTTATACCGGATTCTTAAGTAACAGGCTGCAGGATTTCTTATGCAACAGAAACTACAGAACAACTGTCAAAGTTGGTATTAGAGACGCCGTCAGACGCCATGTTCCCGCGCACCATGGAAGTGAAGCCGCAACTGCATAACAGATAACAGTACTTCCCGCCTCCAGCTCAACCCGCGATTGCCGGTCTGCCGCCACCGGAGCTTCTTCCATTCCTAGTTGTCTCGGACATTGTTGGCACTGAACCACCACATGAACCATGCGACATTCAACCAGTAGCGTAACAAAATGAGAGCGGACCCGCCACCGGCAAAACTTTTTTTCCGGGTCCCCTTTATAAAAGTATATAGCAAATACAAGTAGTGTTGGTCCCTTAAAAAGGATAATTATCCCCTACAAATAGGCCCTCTTTTCCTCAGGCCTCCCCGCATTGCGGGCCTTGCGGATCCGAACGTTACGCTACTGCAATCTATCCCGTTTCCATGATTCCGTGACTATCGCCAATTCCACTAAATTCGAATGTAATGTTAATTGACCCAGTGCGATTGGTGCATGATCTCAGATTTGAGGAGTGAGCAAAGGACGTCAGAAGACTCTTGGTTTAAATAAGCTTAATGTCAAATATGTTAAAATGGTCAAATGCCTGCATATTAGAATTAGATGCTCTCAATATTTTCGTAAAATTTGCATTTTTATTCAAATTAATTCAATTCATTTTGAAGAAGTGTCGATTTCTCAAGTTGTGCGATAAGTCGTTACGACTTGTTTGATACCAAGTCTCTCAATTCTCTATCACTGCGCGCCATGTATATTCAAATTATGAAGTATAATTTGATATGATTGGTTGGAGGTTGTCATCCACTTCTGCCTTAAGACCTGTAATTGATGTTGCAATAAAAAGAAGCATTAAATTCATTCTACCTTCCAGCATTCACGAGTTCTTCATGTCTACAACCACCATCACAAAACCTTTGCCCCAATTCTGTAATAATCATTTTTTTCGTAGCGACTTTTAAAATCAAGATTGAAGATAAAATATTGGAAACTTTCCACGTAGTTGAATTGATCTCAGTTCCATGAAACTACAAAATTTTCTGTTTTTTCTTTAGGAGAGAATTTAGAAAAAACAATATTATTTATGTACGACTATTTCATTCGTGAAATTAAAACCAAAAGAGTTTAACTATACATACAAAATGCCCCAATCAGGGCGGTGTATCTCAAAAAGTTTATAGCTTTTTATACCCGATTATTCTTATCGCTTCTCCCTACTACCGATCATAAACTGTGACTCATCTATCTTAGGAAGCGTTATACATCGATCGCTATGTCGATGTAAAATAAACAGCGTACGTACTGTAATATATTCTCTGATTTTAACAAATGGCGCATTTTGAACTCTGTTGGACATAATTTCACTCGTGGAATAGTCCTATTAAATACCACTCGTGCTTTGGAAATTCTCAGATAAATCCCTTCCTCGCTTCCAGGGGCGGGAATTTATCGACAATTTCCAAAGCACTCGTGATATTACCTATGATAATCACCTGCTGGTTTGCAAGGAACAAGTGATTGGTATTTTCGGGCCCGTAAACTTCTAGTATGTCATTACTCCCGTTAGTGTAGTGAATGTTTTATCCAGGGAGGTGGTAATACATCCTCCGCTGGGTGGTAAGAACCGGCCCCCGTCTATACGGTAGGTGCGCGGTAAGTCGGATTGCCGTGGATTTCCCTCTCCAAGTTTCATCTCCCAGTGGGGCAACGCTTCAGCCAGGACAAACTCTAAGCTTTCCATTAGTCTTCGGGCATATGTGGTAGTGTAGTACATGTAAGTGTGTGTGTATAAGGAGAGATGATAGGTCGAGAAAGACAAAGGAAACGTGGCGGTCCTTGGAGCGTGTGTTGGGGTGCTGCTTCAGCATTCGCCTGGAATTAATCTCAGAAACCACAGAAAACTATGTATCAGAGACGCCGACCACTAGAATTCTTCTCCGGAAGTGGCTGAATGCGACCTAGCTTTCTAGCTGTGTAAAATATCCTCCACCGACGACACTCGAACCCTAGAACCTCCCGGTTAGAGTCGATGCAGTGGCAAATCAGATAACTTGAAGAAATATGGGCAATAAATGTCTTGGCCACAGCTAAAGAAGGGGCATTTTGGGTGGGCGAGATTTGTGTCTCTAGCCATGCACATATTTATGGACTCTGACTCCTTTTCCGGGATTTCTTTGATATTTAATTAGTTCCGTTCGTAATCTAAAAAGTAATGATTAATGCAAAATAACGAAACATAATGCGGTATGTAGATACCAACAGTGTAATCGAATCTTGACATGCAATGTAATGTTTTAACGTGGCGCATTGTAATGTGTATGATTTAAGAAAAAATATAGTTTTAATGTAATATGGTGTAGCTTCTTTTATAATGTAATACACTGCTTGAACATAATAAATAGTTTTGCTTTTATAGTTTTGGACTCGAAAAGTAAATAAATCATAATTACGGTGTCTATTTACACTGCCAGTTTTTTTCTTTTTAATTCTTGAAGCTACAAAACTCCAAGCTACAAAACCTCAGCGCCATTACTTTTTGTTTTTGATATTTCAACCTCCACGCCCTCCCCTACGTGCTCGGTTTGAACTCGCCTGGTTTGAGCTCTCGTGTGTGCTCGTGTCCCGTGCTTATTTTGCCCCGCGCGCGCCACGTCAGCCCGTGCGGCCGCCCCGGGCTGGCTGCGCCCCCGGCCGCTCCCGCGCTTCGCCGCCCGTGCGCCCACGGCCCACGCGCACGCCTTGCGCAAACACGGGACGCGGCCGTGTCAGGACCCCGTGATGCTCGTGCGGGCTCCAGGTTGATGCTCCTGCGGTTGCAGCGGGGGGGGGGGGGCGCGGCCGCTGGGCCTGTGTTTGCGCTGGCGCCCCCGGCGCCGCGGGGGCCGCGCAGGGGGGCGCGGGATGGGGCGAGCGAACGACAGCCGGGGCTGTGGGAGGGGCAGGGCAGTGGCGGAGAAGGAGCCGTCCACGGAGGCGAGAGAGAGGCAGCGGCGGGGTATGGGGAAGGCGAGGGCAGGATGGGAAGCGGCGTCAGGACTAGAAGCGGGATGTGGAGCGGAGTCTGTAGCAGGGTATGGACCGGGGTCTGGAACGGGTTCTGGAGCATGGTCTGGGGTGGGGTCTGAAGCAGGGTTTGGAGTGGGTGTGGAGCAGGTCTGGAGCGGGGTCTAGACGGGGTCTAGACGGGGTGTGGAGCGGGGTGTGGAGCGGGGTGTGGAGCGGGGTGTGGAGCGGGGTGTGGAGCGGGGTGTGGAGCGGGGTGTGGAGCGGGGTCTGGAGCGGGGTGTGGAGCGGGGTGTGGAGCGGGGTGTGGAGCGGGGTCTGGAGCGGGGTCTGGAGCGGGGTCTGGAGCGGTGTCTGGAGCGGTGTCTGGAGCGGTGTCTGGAGCGGTGTCTGGAGCGGTGTCTGGAGCGGTGTCTGGAGCGGGGTCTGGAGCGGGGTCTGGAGCGGGGTCTGGAGCGGGGTCTGGAGCGGGGTCTGGAGCGGGGTCTGGAGCGGGGTCTGGAGCGGGGTCTGGAGCGGGGTCTGGAGCGGGGTCTGGAGCGGGGTCTGGAGCGGGGTCTGGAGCCGGGTCTGGAGCGGGGTCTGGAGCGGGGTCTGGAGCGGGGTCTGGAGCGGGGTCTGGAGCGGGGTCTGGAGCGGGGTATGGAGCGGGGTATGGAGCGGGGTATGGAGCGGGGTATGGAGCGGGGCATGGAGCGGGGCATGGAGCGGGGTATGGAGCGGGGTATGGAGCAGGGTCGGGAGCGGGATATGGAGTGCAATATATAGTGGGGTGGTGGGGTGTAGAGCGGGGACGCTGTGACCATGGCGTGGCGGGGGGCCGGACGGCAGCGCCAACCACGTAGCCAGGCAGGGGGTGGCAGTCGGCGGGCAGGTGACGCTGAGGAAAGCTACGCGGAGATTGCTGCAGGGGCGGGGCGGGAGGCTTCTCCGCGCAGCGCCACATGACGTGTTGCTTCACGCCTCTGTGCCGCGCCGCGCCGCCCGCGGAGCAGTGGTAGGCATTGACCTGCTACTCTTAATTGCTTGGGGTCAGAGGCCGCGAGGCGCAGCACGCGGCGGGGTCGCATCCTCAGAGCGTTCGGAGATGAGAAATGGAACGGTCGGGTTACTCAGGCGTAAGATACGGCCTGCCGATAATGAGAGATCTCTCTCCGGCGGTCGCCTGCCGTGGTGCGTAATTGATATTCTGGGATGCTCATGACGAAATACGGGATTTGCATGAGGTGGAAAGAAAAGGTGTGTCAGGTTTCCATTTGGAGGAAATGTTAGTTTAGTGGAATGTTAATTAAGAAGTGCAATATGTCTTGCCAAGTAAAACTCATACATAGTAATATATCTTGTTTCAGATCCACCACTCGCCAGATTTAGTCAAATCGTTTGTCTGCCTCCTGAGGTCCTGTTGTTGCGATGACCACCCATTACAATCTTTCCATCGAAAAATTAATTGAAATGGCTAAATTGAAAATACAGCTGGTTCCGCGTGCGTTTCTACAAGTAACGTGACGGCCGATGCACTTTCATTGTTTGATTAAAATAATCAAAATTGTCCAGGGGTAAATACTGTTCTAGCTCGTTTCTGTTTTGCCTGTTCTAGCTCCGTTTATTTTAATTATTTTGTAATGCAGTGCTCATCACGGGAAAATAATACATGATATTTACTCTCTATATACACCTTCCGCCCCACTAATCGAAATAAAAGAGGTGTTATTCGACTTGTCTCGTCCTTCTCGTGAGGAACCAATAATGTTTTTTCTAGGTCTATCCAAAAGATTGAAAGACATGTATGTGAAATGTTTTTTTTTTAATTTTTCAAGAAACAAAAATGTGTTTTGGGCGACTTACGGTATCTACAGAGATGATCAGTAGCAATTCAATTCCTCCTCTCGAGAAAATTCGATTGGTACAATTGTTAATCGGTTCCCTCTGGGATGCACTTAGAGAAATCGCGATAAATAGCCGCGAATCGCACTATTAGGCGCTGGAACGGTTTGCCTATGACAATCTTCGATCCCTTTCCTCAAAATCTGAGCAAATTTAAAAATAAAATAGTTTCTTGAATGTAGATATGTGTGTTATAAATATTTTTAATAAAATTCAGTGTAACTATGTCTTCTATGTAATTAAGTATTATTATTATTATTGTTATTATTATTATTGTTATTATTGTTGTTATTATTAATGTTATTATTTATTATTATTATTGTTGTTATTATTAATGTTATTATTATTATTATTATTATTATTATTATTATTATTATTATGTGCAGTGCAGTGGCGTGAAGTGCAGTGACGTTGTGAAACTGAGAGAAACGAGTGTGTAAGAAAGACATTACAGCTCGCTGTATCGCAGTGCGGTGAAGTGAAGTGTGGTGAAGTGGGGTTCTATGAAAGATTGCACGGTGAAATGTTCACGTGAATTTGTAAAGTTTGTAGATTTGGTAAAGTTGTTAAGTTCTGTAATGTTAAGTTAGTGTATTCTGCTATCAAGTTCTCACACTTAATTGCAGTATTATTAATAAATCTAAAAATCTAGAAAAAACACTTATTTTTGATGGTTTAAATGCACCAACGATGACACTAGTGAGACACTTTGAATTACTACAGTTTCTAGTAACTTTACATGAATAGTTACGGCTGGATCCGTCTGACTGTCAATTATTAATATTTTTGCTAATATTATTAGAAACGGAGTCGAGGGGGGGTTGCACTGAAGACGTGATTTGAGTGGGTTTTAAAACCACCTACAGAGGTGAAGACACTTGATTGAACTCGACAGGACGAATCTCTTGCTTCTATTTTTAGTTATTGTTGAATCTGCTGGAAGAGTTCTAGAAAAACATGTTTTGGCGGTCAATTATGGGACCGTCAGTGCTGAAATGCTGTGGATTAGTGTACTACCTAATTTCTCACTAAATGTGAATCCTGATTAATTATATTGAGAATAGTTTTTAGATTGACGTACAAGTATAATGAAACCTGAATTACAAATCTTTACTTTTTCATGTAACTATTTTTGCGGATATATGGCAGGCAGAAACCAGGCAGTTTTAATGCTTTTCACATTTATTTTGAATATAAACGTGCACAGCAGAGATATAAATTGTGGATATGAACGTACCTGCTAGCGGATGGTGGTAGGTCTAGCCAGTAGTATATCATTCATCTGTACCATCATTCTGTATTATCATTCATCTGTATCATCTTTCTTGTAAGTAATGTGTCAACTAATAGGAAATCATACGTTGAGTATATTCTTAGTTGATGTTTATGTACCCTATGGTAAAATTTGCAGATAACCTCAGAAAATTCAATCTTTAGATTTTTAGTCAAAATCGGTCGGAGGCTGATGTAGCAGGACAATATTTTTAATATATTAAGAGACATTTAAATTATATTTTCTTTTGGGATGACTGAATACTTCTGTAATAGTCATTAATATTCTGCCATCATCAGCCAAAGTAATTATTTTAACATGAAAATCTACGTTAATTTCGCACGAAAAAGTTAAATCGATTCTTATATTTCATTCAATAATTTCTTAAGCAAAATCTAAACAAGTTTCTACAAGACCAAGTCTTTTCTATTTTAATAGTCATTCGTATTTGAATATCTTTCAACAATTTCGAAACAGTAGAAAGGAAAATTTTCTTTAACAATTCACCTAAATGAACTTGTATCAAGAATACCTAACTTATTATTATTCTTTCCTTTATTACTATCACTTTAACTTTTGGAAAATATGTTCATCATTATGTCTTTTAAGAATGAAGCTGCGTGTTATGGTTGTAAATCTGAAGTTCTTCGAGACTATCCTGATATTGTGACTTCGAGAATATCAAGTGAATTAGAGATTGATAATAATAATTTATTTAAACACGTGATATAGAATGTTACGCGGCACACACAATATTCGTTCAAAATCGAACTAAACCCTTTCGGAACTTCTGAAATCTCATGCGGGGGGATTTACTAGAATACCCCCAACTTCCTATTTACTTCCCCGAATGCCACTAGGATTTTTTAAAATCATTATATTTTGAACAGCTGGCTCTTAGCAGCCGGTATGAATAAAGTAATTTTAACTATGCGAATAAAAATATATATGATGGATTGAATGATAAACACCATATATATCCAATAGTGTATACATCAAAACTGCTTAGACGCGTCAATAATGACATATTATAATGGGAAAAGGCTTGTTCTATCTAATCCTTTACCGGAAACAGTAAAGAAATTAACCGGCAATTTTGATTATTTTAAATTATTGCAATTAGTGTAGTCAGGTGGAAGAGCAGAGTATATGAATTGAGATGCATATAAATATATTATTATTATCATTATTAACATTATTAATTTATTCACAATACGTAATAAATATGTTCAGATTCTGGAATCGATGAAAATTTACAAGAGTATTGTGAATAGGCCATTGAGAGACGGGAATGATACCAGAGTTCAACGGGCATTAGGCTATTAGAAATCAAGCAAAGTACTTTGGTGACATAATGAAGACAATTATTCAAAATGTCTGCATTTGGATGATGATTAATTTGAAAGCATTAACGTGAAGTGGAGAAGAAGAGCGAAGCGTAGTCCGTATGACGTTTTGTATCGTACTGGTTTCCATTAGGAATTTTCGTTTCTTCTCCCCACCCAGCGCGCAGGCCCACTGGTACTCGCCGCCGGACGAGGCGCAACGCAGCCGCAAGCGATGTGAGCCGCGTGCATGGAACCCTCCCACAGGTGCCACGGGCCGGCTAAACGCTCGGAAACAGAAGCCTCCGCCACTGTCTTCGAGTGGCCCATTGCCGGCTCGACCGCCTTCGCCTCCGCCGCCGCCGCCGCCCGGTAACGCAAGCGCTGCGAAATCGCGCGACCCTTTCGCAACGCCGTGTACTCGTGGAGATGTGCGTCCCTTTAGAGCGCGACGCAAGTGGGTTTCGGCGCGGGGAGGAGAGGGGAGGAGGGGGTGGCGGTTTCGCGGGCGCGTTTTGTCTTTACGAGCGGCGCCGCCACCGCCACCGCCGCGCGCGCGTTACAAAAGCGGGTCGCGAGCGCTTCGCGGCGAGGCGGCGTGCGCGACCCGCGGCCGCACGGCACAGCGGGCCCCCGCGCGCGCCGCACAGTGGGCCAGGAGGACTCGTAGGAAGTGTTCGAGGTCGAAAAGTTTCACCGGCAGAGGGGGCTCAGGGCATCAACTGATGTCTCTGCAGTCCCTCTGACCTAGGCTCGAGTCTCCGCAGTGTCAGGATTTTCGACACTGGCTTGTCAGCTAGGTCGAATTGGAGGAGAATTCTAGCGGCCGGCTGTTCTGATCGGGAGTTTTCCGTGGTTTCTTCGATCAACATTAGGTGGATGCCGGAGCAGTACCCTAACAAACGGGCCACGGACCGCACACGATTTCTTCCTCTTCCTTGTCCTATTCCCATCCCTTACACACACACTTACATCATCATGCACTACACTACCACACATGCCGGGAGACCAGTTGAGAGCTTAGAGCTTGTCCCGGCTGGGGGGGGGGGGGAGGGTTGCCCCGCTGGTGGGACATACCTGGTTGGGGAAAACTCCGCTAGCCGACGGTAGGTCGTCACTGGATATCGCTGTACAGCGGAGAAAGAGCACCTCCCGAGCTAAACACATGCGGTTCACTTAAGGGTCTAATGACCTCAGTAGTTGACGGGCCAAGAATCAATAACAATCAATCAATCGAAAAATTTCAAATGCAACGACGTCTCTTCCTAAATAGTCACTTTCACCTGCTGCATTACAATGCTTTCTCTTCAGGGGCCGACCAGAAATTATGTAACTTAAATTTGGAATATTTTGAATACCCCCTGTTCCCCCGTAACGCACCCGAAACCCGCGCATGAACCCCACTAAATGATTTCGTAACGTTTGTTTCCCTCCCTTGAAAATGAAAGAAGAGAAAATAAATTATAGCACATTAAAAACAATTTGTATTTATT
Source organism: Gryllus longicercus (assembly GCA_038098605.1). Classification (NCBI taxonomy): domain Eukaryota; kingdom Metazoa; phylum Arthropoda; class Insecta; order Orthoptera; family Gryllidae; genus Gryllus; species Gryllus longicercus. The sequence continues at coordinate 167,641 of JAZDUA010000603.1, read as the reverse complement.
TTATTTGTGTTATGCTAATGTTTTTCGCAAAGAATTTATTTCAGTTGCATCTATCACATGCTTTATACTGTGAAACTCCTCCTATTTTAATACTTTATTATCTTTGTTGCCCCGACTTGATTAAGCTATTTGTGAAATGTCTATTTACTTCCACTTAATTAATTATTTTGCCCGACTGATATTACTTTATAAATGTTATAACCCATTTTATTTTGCCCTGCTACGCTCATCAATTTTCTCAATATTGAATCGTTATTATTATCATCATGATCCTATTTTTATTTTTGTTCATGGATTTTGACATACAACCCTTTAACGGTCGTATGTAGACGTGCAATTCTGTACAGAATTGCTATTTCTGCAAGTTCTGTTGATTGAAACCAATTATTAAATTGTTGGTAACTAATTACAAATCATCAGCCTTTTTCAATAATCAGAATTTAACATTTATTATGTTACTGTTACAATGTATACTGAGCTCATCAACGATGTGATCTAATTTTCCTATGTTTAATTATTATAGTTCCATACGGTTCCGATAAAAGTTGGGCTTACTGTGATCTTCGTGCGCTATGATGATTTCTCAGATGACTTCCGCATCTTCTGGCTTGGTACCGTCCGTAGGATATCCTCGCTGATGTGTCTCTTGTCGTAAAGTTTTTTGTTGGTCTACGCAGAATTATAAAAGAATATAAAAATTCAGGACATTCGGCAGAACATAGAAAAATCAGGCTGGCCTGGATAGCCGATGTAGCTAAGGCTGAAGGGCCGAAGCTGCCTCAGTTCGACGGGTTACGAGTTCCAATCCCGCCTCGGGCATGAATGTTGTGTGTGTTCGGACTGTTTTAATTGTTATTCCTACAGTTCCCCCTACAGTTAAAGCAATCACAGTGGTAGCTGTATAACCAAGAAACCTGAAAAATAAGGTGGGCAGTGGGACACATGTCTTTATTCAGGACATATCTCGCTGTTTCAGAACGTACGGCAATCCTAACCGTAACGGATGAAACACATTGAGTCTTTCGCTGATGTCGGGTTTTCTGAGCGCGTACAATTTCGCTAGGGACTGCATTGGTGCGCGGAAAAAAGAAAAAGAAAAATAAAAAAAAGAAAAAAGAGAAGAAGAAGACAGCGGCCGGCGTGAGTGTAAATGGCGAGGAGACATCTTCAAAGGTGAACATGAGCCGCCCTCATTTTTTACCGGCACTGTTATAGAACAATGCAATGAGAGAAATTCACTAAGGGTGCTCTTTGACCCATTTTGGCCACTGTATGCCGCTGCCTCCGCCGCCGCATGAGCCTGTCAAGTGCGCTTTGAACGACGACCTCCTGTGCCAGACAAAATACTTGCGTTGTTTTACAACCGCGGTCTTAAGTGCCGTCGGAGAAGCGATTTATGGATTCGTCCCTCAGGCGACGAGACTTTTGTCTTAGGCTTTTCTTTGGATTTGACTTGGATGACTAATTTGTCCCACTACAAAATGCATGACGCCGTTTCTGACGCTGTCGCCGTCGACCATTACTCGTACGTTGTTATTCACTGGTCGCAGCAATTGCGTTATGACGACGAATGCAATGCAGTGTAGCGATTTGATGCATATTGACTCTTTGTTTCTACACAAGTAGATTCTTCTCCGGGGGATTGGGCAAAACATCACCCTTTGTTTTTTGTGTAGGAGACATTCTTCAGCTCCCAAATGTGGATGGAGCATCTTAGCATTGGTTAACGCGGCGCTGCAGACGAACATTTGTTTTAGAACAATGGGGCACTTGCAGTGAGGAGATGGTTCTTCATGCGCCTTGGTTTTCGCAACGTATTCCAACTACTTCCTGCGAGTCAGGGTTCAATGGCTCGTTTGGACATGTTTGCAACATTCAGTGTTTTGTGCCGCGATATGATGTTGAACTGAGGTGAAAGATAACAACTCGTGTGCTTCTGTCGTTCCGCCTGAGCTCCCTTGATAAAGGTGAAGGAGGTTTAAAGAATGAGGAGGAGGTAAGCTGATGAATTCTTTCGCAGCTCTTACAGAACAGGTGTAGAGAAACTTCGCTTATCTGACATCACACATATCGCTGGTACTATCCCTAACGTCTTTCTATTCCAAGTTGCGACAAAATCTATTTTTTCTACGAACGTATAAAAATTGGGTATTTAAGGTAGCGCTACGCGGAGTAATTTTTTTATTTTTTGAAGACATCTAATACGAGTTCCGTTATCGCCGAAGAAACAAGTTTTAGACGATGGCGTTACGCCACAATAAAATAGACTATTTCGCACCGAAGTGGCAGACAAAGTTGATTTGTTTCAATAACCATGAATAGTAGAGATGAAACAACGAATCGTAATGGAAGAATTTGTACACGATCGTAGAAAAAAATGTTTATATTTCATGTTGTGCGGGAAATTATTCTGTCTTGCACAATTTCGATTGTTTTCTTTGCCTCATTCATAATAAAAAATCAACAACAATCATTTCACGTAAAAATTAACATTTCGAACTGTACGGTGCTTTCACTTCGCAGAACGTCTAGAAAGTGTGTTTGGATATCTCAGTAAATAGTGTAAACTATTTTCGACAACCAGTCATTCATTTCTTACATTTAGAACGTATAAGTGATTCAAACTGCAGATACATTTTTTGTAAATACTAAAAAGGTAGATTTGAAAAAAAAGAATATATTTTTGTTTGTTTATAAATTATTGATTATAACGTAGTGATATCCCATGGTAGTTTAATTTTCTTTAAGCAATATATTGTCTTAGGAGTGAGGAGAAAAAGAAGTTAGTTTGCTCTAATCTTTCATCAGAGCACATTTTTGCAGGTGGACCGTTCTGTATTATTTTTTAAAAATTAAGAAAACTCATTTAAATGTTAATTTTTAAAATATTTTAAACATTTCATTGAATATTTTTAATTCATGAAAATTCAGCATTAAATAAAATAAAAAGCACTTATTGTTTTTGTCTCCTTCCGAATTGCTTCATATTCAATCCAAGCGCTACAATAATACAACAGTTTCGTTGCAATTAGTTATTGAAGTAAATAAAAAAAATGTCCTGAACAAAATGAATACAAATATTTATTAAGTGATTTTGTGAATTGTTATTCATAGTGATTTCATCAAATAATGATAATAACCGGGTCAGAGTAGTGTTTATATAATCAAATAATGATAACTGAGTCAGAGTAGTGCATTTTATTGTTTGAAGTCTTGTTTTTGATGTAAGGAAACATTAATCATTAAATATTCTTTTCTACACATTTTCCGTTGACTATTTGCGTAAATTTTCGTCGTTTTTTAAAGCGACAATATATAACCTTCTAGAAATTATTTGAGATCGCAAAAATTTCAATACAAACGTTTATGATTGGACATATTGCCAACAGTGGTCATTAGTTTGAAAATTGATTGAGTACGGTACTTTATCCACTTGAAAAAACTCATTAATATTCCAAGAAACGCTGGCCCGCTTAAATGTATTGACGCAAGAGAATTAACTCTAGGACGAAGATGTGAGGTGTCCGTGATTATAGAGTTGATAGAAGACTAGAAACGATGATAAAGGGAGAGTATGGTTGGGAGTTTTGAAGTAAATGAAAGTCTTCAAAGAAGTCGAGGAAAAGGTGGAATATAGGTGGAGGCAGCAAAGCTGACCAATCAAAACAAAGTTTAAGCAGGTGGTCTATAATTCAAAGGAGAGTAAGGCAGATGAGATGGTATCTGTTCTTTATTTCTCGTGAGCACTAGAATATTCCCCACTTTGCGGTAATTCTCAGAACTGGAGTCATTTCTAAAAATAACCAACATCTTTAGTTAAATTTCAATTTGCTTCTCACCAGATATGAGGGCATACCAGTCTTGAAAACTGTCACGCGATTGAAAGTTATTAAGAAAATGTATAAGATTATTTAATAATCGATACCACTACAAATGTCTCATTTCCGCGGCTACTTCCAAACAAGAGCAGTGCATTAGCGATTCACGCTGGTGATCCCAAACGGTACATGAAACCCCGAGAGCCGATGTCGCTCCTAATGGCAAAGGTAGCAAGAAGCGAAAGATGACAAAGATCTGGAGGGTAGTGGGGGGTGGGGCCGGAGATAGCGGCGGATATTGGCTCCGCGGATTAGGCCGTGGGGCGCGCGTGGGTGCGCTAATCGCCTCATTAGCATGGCGCTGGTGGCGCGCGGGGCGGCGAGGGTGGCGGGTCGGGTCACGTGCGGGAAGATGCGCGCTTTCTCGCCGCCGCGCCCCCACCGGCGCCTCCGAGATCCACGCCACCTCCGCCGCTGCCGCCTTCCGCAACACCACCTCAGGAGGACTGCTTCACTACCTTCACTACCTCCTCACCTCCGACACCTCCACTGCTGCGATCTTTCGCATCACCCTCTTCAGCTGCCTGCTCCGCCCCCTTCGCCATATCCATCGCCTCCCTCACATACATCATCTTCACCTCCCCAAACTCCATCACCTCCATCATCTTTATAACCTTCACCTCCGTCACCTTCACTACCTCATCACCTCCGACACCTCTTATCCTATCCTCCTCACTTATCTCCACCTCCATAAATTCCATCACCTCTATCATCTTCTCCACCTTCACAACCTCCGTCGCCTCCACTAACTCCATCACTTTCATTACCTCCACCGCCTTCACCTCCTCCACCAACTTGCAATACTTCCACCATCTGGACCACATCCATATCCTGCGCCACCTACTCCAACACCACGTTCACCACCCCATCACTTCCGTCACCTCCACTATCTCCACCTCCACAAACTCCATCACCTCTATCATCTTTACCACCTTCACCTCCTCCACCGCCTGGACCTCCTCCACCACGTGCTACACCTCCATCTGCATTATCTCCGTTACCTGCACTGTCACCACCTCCACCACACTCATCATCTTCATCACCACAACTACCACCACCGTTGCCACCACCACCACCACCTCCTTTACCATTTGCACCACCTTCACCAAGTCTTCCACCAACTTCACCATTTCCATCATCTACAGAACCTGCACTACCATCTGCAGCTCCTACACAACCTTCCAACTGCACCACCTCCGTTATCTTAACCATCTGCACCACCCCCTGTACTCGCTCCTTCACCACCCCGACCACTTGCACCATCTTCACTACCTCCACCATTTCCATCTCTTCCTTTGCCACCACCTCGTCCATCGCTTCCACTTCTACGTTCTGCCTTTTGCCACGCCCTCGTCCATCGCCTCCACCCTCCTGCCATGTGTTCCTCCAGGGACCTACATCACTTCGCGCAGGGGGCCGCCCCAACGTGGCGCATCGCGTCCTCTCAGTGGCAAGGCCCCCTGCTTTCCTCCGTCCGAATGTCAAAGGCTGAAGAGGCTACCCGTTGCGTCGTACATTGGGGCAAGATTTCAAAAGGTTGGCCAAAATATGAAAACGTTATCCAAATTTAATGAAACTTTGTATGCTCGTACAATGGTTTCTGGGTACGCCTTACGATTCCAATGTCAAAATTTCAACAACAACAACAAAAAAAAAATAAACAAAAAAATCTATCAAAATGGCAGATCCAATATGACGGATTAAAATTTTCAAAACATCTAAAAATGTTTCAATATTTCTAAAAAATTGTAAACAGGAATTTATGGGTTCGCTGATTCCAATTAAAATGTTAACATTGCAAAAAATAGCGGATCCAATATAAAAGATTAAAAATTGAAAAACGTCTAAAAATATTTCTGCAGGAAATGCAGAATATCAGCTAATAGCAGGTTTTTTTAAACATTTCATTAGCTAAATAGTAGAGAATTAAGTTTTTACAAATTTCTTTGTAGAACCCTGTGGAACATATAACTGTTTTCCACTAAAAAAAGCCAAATTAATTGTATCATTTTGTTTAAACATTAATTATTAATTAAGTAATCGTAATGTAAATTCGTATCGTAATATAATATAAATAAGTATCGTAAATTTTTATGTGTTTATTATACATGAAACTATTCCACTCATCATCACGATCTTCGTCCATTTTGAATGGTGAAAATCGCTCAAAACCGGAAACAGCTGCTCGCTGAAAGGCCACGTTTCCAATAACGCAGAACGTCTCTGTGGCGCCTCGGACCTATTCTAATCGAGGAATTAGGCATTCTGGGTGCCAATCGACCCAACTGCTTACTTACAATTCCCTGAATACAAACGTTTCTTTCCGACTTTTGGCCAGCTCTTTGAGATCTTGCCCCAACGACGTCGCTTGCCAGCTGTTTCGACGCGCGGCGCCGCTTCTCGGGTTGCGCTGAAATCGAGGTGGAGGGGAGAGCCGCACCCCGCGTGCGTTTTGTTTTATGCGCGGAAGGAAATGAAAAACTATAAAGTCTTTGGTCCTCCATGAGTTGCGGCGTTCGGCGATATTAAATTTTGAGAAGGAAAGAAAGCGGAAAGAGACGGATGACCCAAACCGTCGCGAAACTAGGAATAAAATGAAAGCCTCGTTCATCAGCTTACCAAAAGGAAATGTCTTTTTTATTTTAAAATGTTCTGCAAAGCTGCAATCTGACTTTCCTATTCAAATTCTCTTTGCCATATTTAAATATATTTCTATACGGTCCATTGTTTACAGCGTTTTGCAAATATAAATCAAAGTGACGGAACAAAGGGAAATAAATTCCATTTCCTGAAATTAGAATTCAAACTAACATCTTGTATAGGTGCATCTAAGATTTTAACACAATGTTGAGAAAACACAATAGAAAATAACGAATGTTTGTGACAGTGGTGGAATTTCTTGCCTTGTATCAGGATATAAGAACCAAAAGACGACAAAATTCCACGGGAACAGAGTGCATTCATTTTTTGATAGCTAAATTTCTCTTTTCGTTGGAAGACGTCTCAAAATATAAATTTTATTTCATTAATTTATTTAAATAAAATAAATAGACAATAACAATTGAATATGTCCGTAGACGGTTGGAACCCACTGTAGAGATGTTACTAGTAAAAGTTTCTCAGACATTTGTTATTAATAAATGAAATAAAAATACTTATCGTTTCTGATTTTTTAAACTGGAACGTATTAATATATTAAATAAATCATAATCGATTTATTAACAAATCCTAAATTCTAATGTATTTCCAATGAAGAGAAAAATACACACAGTTTTACTGAGAGTAAAATGAGCTTTCAAAGCAGTGTGAAATGACTTTGTGTGGAAATCTGGTTTGCATAAAATATGTTTTACTTTTTCGCACTTGCATCGTAAGAAGAGAAAGATATGTAAACATTTTCTTATTGACGGACGCTGGTTACGAAAACGTGGATGAATGCTGTTCTTCTATAGAGAAAATTATTTCCTAACTAACACGTGATGTAGCGAGAATACATTTTTGTGGGTCCTTGATATCGACATATAGGAAAATTTTAATTTATTTAAATAATTTTTGTGTTAAACCCATCAATTTTTTTAAATATATTCCTATGGATCAAGGGGCGGTACAATTATGGTACTAATCCCATTTTCGACAAACTCTTCGTTTTTTCTAAAATTGCAAAAGTTCACATTTCAAAATTAAAAAATTGAACATATATATTTTAGCATTACACAAAGATTGTTGTAAAAAATCAGGTCTTTAAAATGTGTCGTGTACATTTTTTTTAAACAACGATGATATTTAGCGCAATTTGTTTTTGAAATTCATGCAATTTGTAAAAAAAAATATTTTCTCAAAATATTCGTTCTTCAAATTTTTCCACGGATAGAAGAAGAGACGCTTAAAAGAATGGCAATGGATTCATTTTCGTGGATCTCCCTAGATTTTCTAAAATTACAAATTTCCGTATGAGCTGTTGTGGCCTCGCTAGTTTATTATTAGCTACTTGTGTACCCCTAAGTATAGCACCTTACTATTATTCAACAAACATCTTACATTACGTCCTAAACGATGACTATTTCTCCAAATAGCAGAAGCGTGTTCATTTTGCGACATTTTAACATTAGCTTTATGAAAAACAGCTGTATTTCATAATGGTGACACATTTCTCCTTACCTTTTCAAGAAGACTTTTATTTCACTAAATATGCATAAACTTGGTACGACACTTTTAAAAGGTTTCTTCGCATTCACCTTTGAGCAAGGAAGATTAACTATGTACAGTTTGACGGCGCCAGTGACCTCACTGCTAGCGAGGTACGAAACTGCTCACTCCGTGGAAAAACGTCAAACTCTGAAATACGCTTTACTGCCACGCAGAACCGCAAAGGAATTTGTGATCTGCGATCCGATGCCGATGAAGTAAGAGTGCCTCTCAAGGAATAGAGAAAACTCTCCAAAGAAGCTGCGATTACTTTTATGCACGCTATGATTGTGTAGTAATTTGTGGCTCTTGAAACAAGAAATGGCATCATCGTATGAACTACAATCATGGAGCTTGGTAAGGGATACTGAAAAAAAAACACTATTAAACGCTTACATTGGTTATTACAAGAGCACATTAGTGTTTTAAAAAATCATATTGTTTGTGGAAATGATATCCCTGGATTAAAAATGTGATTTACATTTTGTTATGTAAGATTACACAACGTAACTACATTCTTAAAGTGAATTTGTTAAAACGAAATAATTTTTGAAGTACTTTCCATCTGTGTGTTTTCCCTTACTAGAAATCAAATAATTTACATTTAAGTCACCGAAATAAATGAGTGAGAGTCGAGAGTCAGTTAAATAAAAATCTTACACAGGAAGAATGCGTGTCGTATGGCTTCGTAATTATTCTTTGAAATATGTATCTGATTTGAATTTTCTCATAAAGCCTACCGAGAAGCCGATTCATTGCGCAAAAACTGACAAAGAGTAGATACTTTGAATGCTCGGGTGTTGGAAACATTGCCAATGAAACGAGGTAACTGACTAGGTCACAGAACGATGTAATATTGCGAACTTTGAGAAGGTGGAATGAAAACGGACATTTTGGAAATATACTGCTGAATAATCCATCCTTTGAACAAATGCCTGAGATGACCCGTTGTTATGCTTCTGGACATAAATGTAACTTCATTATCTGTGCACGCCATCTAAAATTCAGTGGAAAATATAGCTATTCAAATTGTCGTTCTCCATGTTGTTGCAGTAGGAGGTATTATTCCTTCACAAAGGACATGAGGGATAAGAGCTCATAGTTAGGAAGCGTTTTGATTTCTTCATTTCCAAGAACATAATTCATTTGATCACTTCATTTTAGCGTCTCGTTGTCTCTCACGATTTCAAAAACATTGTCTAAGCACTCTCCCGAATGTCGAACTGAAAGTAACAGAGGGATACACAGAAAGGTGATTGCAGTAGGAGTGTTTCAAGTGGCGGTAAATGACCCCTGATGTACCCATTGCGAACCTTCATTAATTTTATGACAAAGAAAACGAGCTTGCATGCGACTAAACGACTCTTCTCCATTCGCCAAGGGCCGGAGGTTGGCACTAAGAGGTCAACGGGAATACAGCGCAGACGAAAGCGCCGTACGTTGTCGCAAACTCAGAGTGTCGATCCTCGTCACCTTCACTTCCGGCCCCGCCCCCGCTCCCACCCTCGCCCACGCCACCACCGCCAGAACTGTCGCCGCGGCCACCGCCACCGCCCCCCCCCACGGCTGCCACCGATGCCTCCACTATCTCCACCACCACCATCACCATCACCACCACCACCACCGCCGCCGCCACCATCACCGTCGCCACCACCATCACCGCCGCCGCCGCCGTCCCTGCCACCGCCACCGCCAGCGCCCCCGCCACCGCCCCGCCCCCGCCACTGCCCCCGCCACCGCCAGCGCACCCGCAACCGCTACCGCCGCCACCACCAACGCCTTCGGTCACTGCCGTCACCGCCGCCGCCGGCTCCACCACCAGAGCCGCCCCCGCCATCGCCATCGCCATCACCACTGCTACCATCACCGCCCCGGCCCTGGGCCCCATTACAGCCGGCGCACCAACAATACCACCACCATCACCACTACCATCCGCCGCCTCCGCCTCCTCCGCCGCCTGTGCCGCCTGTGCCGCCTCCGCCGCCTCCGCCGCCTCCGCCGCCTCCGCCGCCTCCGCCGCCTCCGCCGCCTCCTCCGCCTCCGCCGCCTCCGCCGCCTCCGCCGCCTCCGCCGCCTCCGCCGCCTCCGCCGCCTCCGCCGCCTCCGCCGCCTCCGCCGCCTCCGCCGCCTCCGCCGCCTCCGCCGCCTCCGCCGCCTCCGCCGCCTCTGCCGCCTCTGCCGCCTTCACCGCCTCCACCGCCTCCATCGTCTTCGCCTCTGCCTCTGCCTCTGCGTCCGCTTAAGCCACAGACACCACGTCTCCACCGCCGCCGCCTCTTCCCCGGAAACAAGTGCTATCTCTGCCCCAACGCTATCACCTCTGCCCTCACCCAGGCCTACACCCTGTGACTTCCCTGGTGTTCTCTCTTCGCATCGGTTCGGCAGTGCTCTCGCGGATTTCTCTTGCAATTCCCTCATTGGTGCTTTTTGTTTCTCCTAAGAGTATGTCACACGCAAATACTTACCTTCTGAGATTACCTCTGAGTCCATTCCCCTCATTCAGAGGTTTGCAAAGGAATGGTTCTATTGAGAAAAACATTCAAATAGTACACCATTGGCTTTAACAGGTTTTCTCTACGACTATTCCAGAACGTATACATTTCTGCACGTTATCAGGTGCAGATTCCACAAGCCGTGCCAGAATATTATTCTCGCACGGCTGTCGACCAATCACATTCGTCTTAGTTCATTATACGTGACAGATGGTTCTCGCAGTCGTTTACAAAGGTTCTGCGTGCTTCGCCGTAACAGATCGCAACTGTCGTAAGACAGGTGAACCACAAAACAGTATGCTGCGCTCATTAAGAAAAACGCAATATCTGCTCAAAAAATCATATTGAGATATGCATATCACTGCACTCAGAAAAATCGACTCTTTCTACTTATCTTAGTTAGAATGCCGAGTCTGATACGGTAAATGATATTTGAATTAAAAACACAGTATCTACATGTTGTTATGGTTGTGTGCTTAGGCAAATCGCAGTGAACAGAAAGTACTTATTAAAAAAGCAGTATATGACCGTTATTCATTGCATTTATTTTAAGCTTTAAGCAGACACTGCATTCTCTCTAAGAAACGTGCTAGAATTATCTGGTACCTTTAATTAGAAGTACCGTATTTAAAGTCTCTGTTGTGAGGGTATGTTAGAAAAGCGCCTGTTTATTTCTCGTCTCGTAAGGAGTAGATGCATTAAACGAAATTATGCTTTCATTTACAAATGAAACAATTCACAAATAATATTATTTTAAAGACATTAAAATATGCAATCTTAACGAAATTGCGCATAGTGTCAACATGAACTTTTCATGTGGCACCACTCCATCATGTGGTATCACTCCATCATACAAAATACGGTACTTACTAAAAATGTTTAAGCTTTAATTTACAAGACGAAAAAATCAAAAATTTTTATCAATTTTGTTTCTGAGAATACCAGAGACATGACTGGCATGATGTTTTGAGACAAGGGTTGTTGTTGACGTGTACCGCACCCGTCGCCGGCTTTCAACCGTCTCAGCTACATATGATACATATGTATGAACTATTTCCACTCATTGGTTGTGGATGCGCTTTCTTTTGCAGCTTATTTAACATCTAAAGTTTGCAGCGCCCAAAAAGGAAACACAACAAAACCATATGCAAAGTCAAATTTTAAGCTAATTAAGAGACATTTCGTTAATTTTCGTCTGTTATGAATTTAGAAAAATCTATCTTCAGTTTAAAGCAGAACATAATGTTCTTACGGGCTAACATCCTCATTAAAAATACGACACCCCTAAGCCATTTAAGGCTAATTTTTGGGATTGAACAATTTCCACGCGGACTTCGGTTACAAAATTTAGGGTTGTGCGAAGTAAACCAGACGACATTACTGGCTGGCTTACACACAAAATCACAAAAATCTCAGAAAAAAATAAGACACCCTCCTCAAAATTTAAGTCCAATTTTAGACTGTAGGAAATATATTTCTGTCTATATTTAGAATATGCCGTTTGCGAACTACGCAAAAGCCTGTTTTTCACCAATGCTCTAACTCAACTGTCGATTCTGGAAACTGGTCACAGCAATAAATATTGTAATGACATCTTAGGAAAAGGGAAAAAGAAATTCAGCGTTTATTTGTATAGGGAAGAAACTGAATATTTGGACCATCATTCACCAAATGTATGTTTGCAAGTCTTTTTTCTTTTGAGACCACTCATTTTGTGTCACTAGTATTTACTTAACAGTATGTGCACTTGGTGAAATAGAAATTTCGATTCGACTTCGGACACGAAATGATTAGCGACAATCTCATCATTTCGGACGATAGGGTTATTCTTCACTCCCAAACGGCCCAAGTTTCCAATTGGGATGTGGCACAGGAAGAAGGAAGTAGTAAAATCTACGCCCTTTTTATGGTGGATGGGGGTTCGCACAACTGAGACAGAGAGAAAATAAGAGAGAGGATTGATAAAAGTGGAACTATCTCACCATATTTTTGTAGTATTTGACATATTAATTACTCTGTTAATAACTTTATAATACTAAAATTAATATTAAAAATTAATAAAAATGTATTTTTGTGTTTAAGTTTGAAAATTGTATTAAAATACACACATCGTTACTAGACATATGACACGTATAAAAATTGCAATTTTATATGAGAATAATTTTATCTTCAGCAGGGTTATGTGTTTCTCAGCTATAACAGTGTTTTGTTCTATACACAAGCTGTCACGTCAGCTCTCTTTTTTAGTAATAATCATGCATATAACTGCTAATCAATTATTACTAAGTATTAATTCTTAAAGTTAAAAATATTTCTTCACTTGTCGAAAAAATTACGAATTATGAGATCTAATAATAAAACCTTGTGAACTCATAAAGTTAGGCTGTATGTGACGCAAGTTGTTACAACAAAGAGAACAGGGGTAAAAACCAAAACATTGCGAACCCATTTTTTGAACGGCACCAAAGTGGCAGCGCATTTGGATGGGCGGAATCAACCAGGGGTCTCGAATGGCTCACTTCGATGAGCGAAACGACGCGTCTCGCGAACCGCGTGCGTCGTGGGTTAACCTCTTCCTCTCCCGCCTCCGCCTCCGCCACCACCTGCGCACCTTTCGCCTCCCCATTCACATGCAAATGCGGGGACGCTCCGCGTATGTCGCCTCGCCTCGTCTCGCGCCACTGACGAGCAGGCTTTGTCAGGGTAATGGAACGCACGACACCCAAGAGGGCGTATTGTGCGGGCATTCCATAAGGAGCTCTTGAACACGTTGTCGTCTTTCTTTCAAATACATAAAGTCAAAACAAATGAAAGAAATAATATCGGTTTTGTTCGTAATTTTGGAAAGTGTTATGCAATGTGATTTTGCGAAAATATTTATTTCCAGGAATGGAGTTGATGAATATTAAGTAAATGGAGATTCTGGTATTTCAGCGAAAATACAGAGCTTTCAATCATTTATATAGTCCATCTCGACCGTGATTTTCCCCCAGTTAATTCTCTATCTTTCGAGCGAAGGCTGTGTGGGTCATTTGTTGTCTCTGGACGATAAATATAGTATTCATTCTTCTTAGTCACACATACACTTTACATTAGTCATTTATTTTAACAGATTATTGTTATCATTAATATTATTATTATTATTATTATTATTTTAGTATGAGACCATGCTGATATGTAACGTTCCCTATAATCGTGATTACAAATTTGAATATAGCAATAATCATAAACATAACTAAAATATTCATTTATCTGATTTACCAAAGACAAAATTTCCGTTTGTTCGAAGACTGTACAGGTCACGACTCATTCCAATAAAAATGTTAAGTAGAAACAGATTTTCAGAAAATCGGTTGTCGAGATTAGATAGAGAATGAAAAGCTGCGTCAACTTGCAAGGAGTCTTGAAGTCTGAATGCTGTAGATACGTTGTGTGTGACATGAGAAAGATGCCTTTCATGTGTTGAATAGAGAAGGGGGCTTGGGAGAAATACACAATTCACAACTTGAGATGAATTGCTATATTACTTCTCAATGAATATGCAATTTACTACAGCATCGTTTTCTGCCTTAAGACCAGAAGTGGTGCTTCAAGGGTAGAGAAATCAACCTTGAATGACATATTACATTAATTCTCTTAAGCGAAGCGCTTGATGCATTTCTGTAAAGAAGGCTGTAGGTGAATTTTGTCACGTTTTTAGACAGCCTAAAGTTCTGATTCAGGATGTTATTATTCAGGTGATAATTTTAAAGTATGAATTATATCCAGTTTTTGCTACCACTACAAAACAAGAACACAAGCATGTTAAAAAAGTCTTTGATTGACTTCCCGGTTCTTTCGTCTCAAACTATTTCGTTCTTCTATCCAAATATCATCAAACATCACATATATATGAAATAAAATTAGAATAAAATTAGAAGGGCGCTAAAAATAATTTCGAAATTATTTAATACAGTGAGATTTAAATAGCATCGCGTACGTTTTTGCTTAATTGGAATGGCTCCGCAATACAATAATACTGTACGAACCTATAAAAGATTTCCAACCATCGAAATAATTTTCTGCGTTCCGAGATACTCCGAGAACGCACGCCCATTAGAGTCAAGATATCAGGCATTAACACTACACCAAGAGCCGCACTGGCAAACTCATTTTACATATGAGGAAAATATCGAAAAGTGCCTATATTGCACACAAAAAAAGCTCCCATTTCGAATTACTTTCTCGTTACGAAAACTACTCGTAATTTCGAAAACTTGGCATAATATAATCTGTCTTTGAACATCAGATTTGGTTAAGGAAAGGATCTATATTTTCAATATTGTAGTTGTAGGAAGACACGGAATACTTGTAAACTTAGCAACTTTCAAAAATTTAGAGATTTCAACGAAAAAAAAAGAATCTGCCCCATTTTAAGCGTTCTTTCCGCTATTCAAAGACATAAGTTAATTTTAAAAAATTCAGGATATTTTGAAAATGTGGAGTATTCATGTAAAGTAACCCAAAGTTCAAAATTCCCGTTTCAAACTCACTGGGCCTGGACTTCATTCAGATTAATGAGCGAATATCAATTTTTGAGAAAATAGGCTGAACGGTTTAGGCGCTAGTTCTAGAGACAGGCGGACAGGCGGACAGACAGACGTCAAGCCGTCAAGCGGTTTTTAGCATCAACGATCCACAAAACGCGGAGCCTAACTACACTACTTGTTAGAGTAAATAATTTACTTCATGTATAGAACCAAAATTTATGTTTTGCTCATTTTACTAGAGCCCAACAACATCATTTTTCCGTCGAAAAAAACCGAGATCCGCCGCAGCATTCCAATACGTGCTTTTCCCCACGTAAACATAATAAACAGTAAAAATTGAAAGTCGTGCAAAGGAAGTTTTAGATACTGTAACTAGTCGTGAATATTCCATTTGGTTAAGAGTCTGTCTTTCCCCGATGGGGATACTAACAAACGTAAGGAGCCGCGGAGCTTCGAAAATAAGTCTATTCATTTACTAGTCTTTGCCTAAATTACTATTGAAATTACTGTAAGGAGAAAACATAGTGAGAGCACACCGGTAGACAAGTTATCTTCGAGAACGTACAGATTGAAATATCAAAATTAGGTTTGATTGATCTGCTTATTCGTTATTGCAATGCGTCCACCCACATAGTTCTACCAACAAAGGACTTTTTATTCCTTGACCAATCTCTGTATTATCCATCCTACTAACCCCCTGCGGAGTTCTTTCCAAGTGCAAAAGAGATCGTAAGAGGAGTTTGGTTGGAAGCCCAGAACATGAAACAGCATTTGCAGCTGAGTGATGAACCAACAATGAAGTCGAGCCTCTCAGAAATAGTAGTTTGAAAAGATGGCCAGTGGCAATAGTATAAGGGAGAGCGATGCGAGAAAATAATGAGGTTAGAACAATTTGCTTTATTTACTTAGATTTCCGAAAGTGGTGAATGTTTGGTAATTGGGTGATAATTATTTTGGGACTTTTAATTTTGTTTTCATTACAAACTTTTAACAAAAATGCCACAAGGAAAGCAGTTGCGATTCAGCACAACTTTCTCGTGTTTGTTCATTTTCCATTCTCTTGAGTTGAAATAGCTTCTCGTTTTTGTCATAACTCCTTTCCTAAAGTCCTACCACGGCCTCTCGCATTACCTAGCGTTTCTCTTGGGATATTTACAGAGATTCTTCGCGTTCCCTGAACATCGTGTAGTCGGTCTTTCTCTGCTCCGTAACTTTAAAAACGTGCTCTTGGTATTCCTTGACTGCATCTAGGTTTTTGTGCCATTGTTCTGTGTTCAGGGATTAATTTACTCAATTGCACATACAGTTTGCATACCCTGTTGTCAGGTCAAGAGATTATGGAACGATTAGAGTACAGTTGCAATACGTGAAGGATTAGGATTGCACCTCCCACACCTCCAACACAATTTAAAGCATTCATTCCTTACGCTGGTTTCGAACCCACAGCCTCAGTGTTCATGGACTGTGGCTCATATTACTCAAATCTGTCTCACGGGTCAGAGTCACATGACGGTACAATTTATAAACGTGTTTCGGTTATATAATATAATAATTTGATAAAACTAGTAATATAACCAAAATTGTCGTTCTTACTCGTATTCATATGTGGCCTCTAATGTTTTCTGCGTCATTGAATCTATGCATCCGAATGACTGACACCATTCGTTCGTTTCCAGCGCAACAATACAAACAAATATACTTTTCAATATTAAAATCCCATCATCGCACTCATTAACAAACATTTTTATCAAAATATAATCTTTAAATAATTTTGTGTAATATTTATTTAAGAACGTATATGTTAAGACAATGATTTAATTTCAAGTAACATTGAGGAAAGTGTTGTATCAGAAAACGCGTAAATTTTTTCAGATTCTCTATTTTTAAAATGGAAATATGGCTTTAGTAATATTGTAGAATAGTAAAATCTGATTCTATATGAAAATTTGAATTGTAAAATTTGGTGCCTTTTTGAAAATGTGCTTTTCTAAAAATGCACAATTTTGTGCTCATTTTCTAAGAAAAAGTTTTGGTTTTTTCACGAGTTATCGTTTGTACCACATGTTCTCACAAATACAATACATTGTAAAAATTCTTGTAATATAAATATTAATGGCACGGGAGATATTTAAAAAAATACTTACATACAAAAAATACAAAAATAAAAATGTTAACAAAATGGCCTTTATACCATATTATTCCGTGCTTTTGTTCTATCCGAACCCAAAGTAACCTTGGTGATAGAGTGGTGACAGAGCCAATCGAAACGTAGATTTTTGGCGAAATTACGATGACAAAATCGGGTTTACAATCCTTACTAAGTGGGAAATAAAAATATCGATTAAATTTATGAAAAATATTCACTCAGTGATTGAGGGATCGAATGGTTTCCGCTAAAAAGGGAAATAACGCAGTTACTTAATAAACAATACTAGAAGGGCATAGTCATAGAAGTTTATAGAAAAAGATTGCTCGATTCCTTATTTCTTACATTCGAGTAATCGGAGCCGTGCTGTCTCATTGTAATAGAATAGATGATTGTTTTCGGATACTTGTAAAGGTTGCGTTAAATGTGTGAGTTTGTTCCTACTTTACTTTCGAAAGTGTTAGCTTATGTCATGCTCCTTTCGTTTAACAACGAGAAAAACAAACGGACCGTAGAGAAAAAAATAAACAAAAAAAGTATACTTTCAGAACCATTTGAGTGCCAATATCCCACCAAGAAGCAACTCAACGTTTTTATGGGTGAGTCTTCTAAAAAATTCGTTAAATTTCTTTTAAAATGGAGACAATTAGACAATAAATAAATTATAAGTAAATATGTAAGGTAAATTTATGGATAAAGTTAGCGTGTTGCGTTATTTAACCTGCACTCGTGCTCTATCGGATTTGTGACGGAGAGACCGGTTTTGAAGTGTAAGTTCTTTGTAAATGCAGCACTGTCTCGCGTTCAAACTAACATTTGCACACTTCGTTTGCATAATTATGATTTCTCATTCGCGTCACGGTGCTGTGCGAAGAATGTAAATAGTCGGCATCTCTAAAACGCTCTAACCACTTCTGCTAGAGTTTAAGCAAACCTTCTCCGTCAATGCTCATCTATTTCCGTGAAATCTTTTGAATTTAACCAGATCTTTGCTTATCGATCATTAACTTGTGAATGCGGGTCGCTCATGGATCCTTCTCTGTAATAGCATTTAATATTTAACTCTTTTAACGGTATGATGTTAATTTATGTAGGAATATAAAACAGCTTTTTGCGAGTTATGACTCAATACTCTTCAGTCAACTGCTACTTTCACTGGACGGACACCTAGTACAAACAACGTATCCTGTTCTTTTAAAAAGTCGAAAAATACTGTGTATGTTAAGTAATTACGAATTAAACAGAAAAAAAGAGAGCGAAGTTCATATTGTGTGTTTTGTATTACTTAATTTACTATTTTAATTCTACTGAAAATAAACACGGGTGAGAGCTGACAGAAAAGAAAACAAAGACCCTACCGACCTTTGTGGTGGCAACCGCGTTACAGTCATGGGTTCGAGTTTCTACTATATCCTCTGCAGCATCGTGGACCAGGAGGTACTAGGGATCGATTCCAAGAGGTGTCGGATTGTCGAAACATCACATAGCTGTAGTAAATTCAATCAATGTCAGTGGGAGAAATCTAGCGACCGAGTGATCTGATTGGCAGTTTCCCGAGGGTTCTCTGCAGTACCAGACGAATGCCGGTGCAGTACCTTAACAAACGGGCTACATTCCATGCCTTTCCACAATCTGCCTTCCCTCATCCTTCTCCCCTCATTTCCCCAGAAACACATCTACATACTACACATGTAGGGAGAGGAGCTTAGAGCAGACTTCTCCAAAGTGGTCGATATCGACTTCTGGGGCCGATTTCAGCTTCTAATGAATTGGTAGTTTCAATAAAAAATTCTCTCCTCAGTAATGATTACTTATTAAACTATAATTGTAGGTTAGTTCAAAATATAAACGATTAAAGTAGAAGAAATGAAATAAAAAGTAAAGATGTCGTATCTGCTCTGCGCCATTGATTGTCCCACTAACAAACATTCATTTTCTTGCAGGAAACACGCGAGACACAAGCTCCACATCTGTGCTTGCAAGCAAATGCTGGAAAGCAAATAGTGGCAGAAACATGAGATGCAGGAATATGGTAATCTTTTTAGTTAATGTTTACTTTCTTGCATGCTACTTACGTAGTTTACAGAAAGTATTGAAATGCTGCAGCGGCAATTTTTTTGACAGAAAAACTAATTTTGTGGGTCCCTGATGCCGGAAATGTGAATATTATTGTACATGTATATAGTAAAAGACTTCTTCAAACACGTTATGAAGCCAAAATTCATGTTTTGTGTGCCTTTGGTTTACGGCAAAACATCATTGCGACCGTTGGTCCGTTCGTTCGGCGGTCCGTCCGTCTGACCCGTCCGCCCGTCCGCCCGTCCGCCCGTCCGCCCGTCCGCCCGTCCACCCGTTCTTCAAAGATATTTAAATGAAATCATGTACAATTTTGTTAAGATTTTAGTAATTTTCTTGCAATTTTACATTATGTAAATGGAATTTTAAAACATGTTTTTCTCCCAAACGGTTCCATATTATATCTTGATTTTTTCTCGAATAATTAGAAGTACGCTTCAAATGGCACAGATCAAAATTTCGTTGAACTCTCTGAATGTTCAAAAAATGGAAAAGTTTCACATAATGAGAGAAAGTATGTGCTGTTGAAGCACCACTAGTTTTTAGTAAGATGATTTTAATTTGTAAACAAGTAACAATATGATAATGTGACAAAGAAGAAAATGATGTAACCACTGCAATGGAAGAAAATGTGACCACTAAGAAAATAATGAGGCAACGACGAAGAAGATATTGTGTTGGCGATGAAGAAGACAAACTGTGACGACGTCGACGATAATGTGTCGACAATGTCGAAGAAGATAATGTGACGAGGAGGTTGATGAAGATAATATGACGATGAAGACTAGTATAATGTAACGTCGTGAGGATGTAGATGTCATGATATTGACATGAAGATGGAGATGATATCATGAAGGAGAAGGGAAATATGAAGTCTTGAAGAAGGTAAAGATGTCGTAATGAAGGAGATGATGTCATGAAGAAAATTATATTATTGGAGAAGAAAAAATGACATGAAGAAGGAGATGATAAAAATGTCTTGGAGAAGGTGATATACTAGAGAAGGAAAGGATGAAGTCTTGATGAATGAAAATAATTCATGAGGAACAGATGTCAAGAATAAGAAGAAGATAAGAATAAGATGTCTTGGAGATACAGAAGATGATATCTTGATGAAGGAAATCATGTTTTGAAGAAGGAGAAAATGTTTTGAAGAATGAGATGCTGCCATGAAGAAGTAGATGATGTCATGAAGAAGGGGAGGATGATGACATGAATAAAGAGAAGATAATGTGACGTCAAAGAACAAAGTGTTTATGTTATTAATGATTAGTAACGTAAGATTCCTCTGAGATGCAAGGAATAGTCGCCTCGCGAAGGGTTGGTGTGAAGGTGCTGGAGATGGTGTGAAGCGCTGGAGATGGTGTGAAGCGCTGGAGATGGTGTGAAGTGCTAGAGATGGTGCGAAGTGCTGGAGATGTTGTGAAGTGCTGGAGATGGTGTGAAATGCTGGAGATGGTGTGAAGCGCTGGAGATGGTGTGAACTGCCGGAGATGATGTAAAGTGCCAGATATGATGTGAAGTGCTGGATATGATGTGAAGTGCTGGAGATGGTGTGAAGTGTTTGAGATGGTGTGAAGTGCTGAAGATGGTAAGTGAAGTTCTGGAGATGGTGTGAAGCGCTGGAGATGATGTAAAGTGCCAGATATGATGTGATGTGCCAGATATGATGTGAAGTGCTGGAGACGGTGTGAAGTGTTGGAGATGCTGTGAAGTGCTGAAGACGGTATGTGAAGTGCTGGAGGTGGTGTGAAGGGCTACAGATGGCGTGAACTGCTGGAGTTGATGTGCAAGGCGCGGCGTGGGGCTGGTGGCTTTACCTCTCGCA
Source organism: Gryllus longicercus (assembly GCA_038098605.1). Lineage (NCBI taxonomy): Eukaryota > Metazoa > Arthropoda > Insecta > Orthoptera > Gryllidae > Gryllus > Gryllus longicercus. The sequence goes on along the minus strand of JAZDUA010000603.1, from coordinate 146,507 downwards.
TCTGCGTACAGCGCTCGCGGCGGCGGTGGCGGCGCATGACTCGGAAGAGGGCGTTGCGCGCGGGAGTGGAGTGGAGCGGGTTAATTCTCCCGCATGACGGTGCACGAGCGCTGTCTGCACAGCGTCCGTAATTCGGAGACCGCGAGATACGCGATGCCACCGCCGCCCGTGCCGTTTCGTTGCGTCACCGCGCGAAAGGTCGGGGGTCAGAGGTCAGCGCGCCCGCTTTTGCTCACCCTGCACGGTGGGCGCTGCCGCTCGTCATCAAAGAGTTTTCGCCGCGACCAGCGTTTCCGTTATGCGGAGGTGCGCGTGCTGTTACATCCCTCTTGCATAAAAGCTGACGAACAGTTTAGAGCGAGCTCCGGAATCTCGCCTAGACAAACATCGGGGGAAACCAGCCCACATCAACATTTTGAGAGATTACCCCTACTTTTGGAGAGTGGCTCAAGGTATGAACTGATGTCACTGTAGAGCCTCTGATCCGGGGGTCCTAGATTCCAGTCCCGACAGTGGCAGTATTTTCGATACCAGCTTGTCAGCTAGGTCGAATTCAGTCGCTGTCTGGAGAATAATATTAGCGGCCAGCAGTTGTTCGGTAGTTTTCCATGGTTTCTCCGATCAACACCAGACGAATGCTGGAGTAGTATCGTGACAAACGGGTCACGGACCTCTCGCAATTTTTCCTTCCTCTTCCTTGTACTATCGTCACTTTTTACTTACATGCACTACACCAACACACATTCGGGAGCTTAGAGCTTGTCTAGGCTGGGGCGGCGCCCCGCTGGTGGGAGATATCTGGTTGGGGAAAACCCCGCTAGCCGACGGTAGGTCATTGCCGGATCTCGCCATGCAGCGGGGGAAGACCACCGCCACCTCCATAGGAAATACACGCGCTACACTTACAGGACTAATGCCCTTAGCCGTTGACGCGTTGGAAATCGCTAATAATCAATCAATTGTGATAGATTAGTTAACACTTACAATACGGATTTTGTGGTGAACAAAGCGGGGTTGTGAAAGGGTTTTCTCGGAGTTTTTCCATTCTTTCTTCCTATCATCCTATCATTGCTCCATTTTATTGATCGTTTCATCAACACCTACCTCCCCTCAATCACCCCTCAATTAAACATCCCTCAATTCCACATCAAAACCAAACACCGCTTCCAAACAGCCCACAGTCATCATGTCAATCTCACGGTAGGCCAAAAGCGTTGACAAGTGAAGTCACATTCGGATAGTGGTTGATTGGGATTGTTGTTCCAATTTCAATAAATCAAATAAGGAAAATCGATTTAAAAAAAATATTTTTTCTGTTTGAATTTGGTGCCAAAATTCAATTACAAAAACACCTTCAAATTCAACTATTTTCCCTTGACTCTGCAACTGATTTCAGCCGTGTATAGACAGCCGGCATTAGAAGCTGAGAAAAAATAAAACATGAAAAACACATTTCTCGTTGTATCTCTGCAACAGATTGCCTTAGGAGGAGGATTTTGTGAGAATTTATGGCATTTTTTATTCTCTTTCATACGAGTAGCGCGATTAGCGATTTGGTTTGGTGGCACTTTTCACCCTTATTGAGCTATATCCTGTCTTAACAAAACTAATGTCACGAGAGAGAAGGGTTATTTAAAAGTTGGAGGAAAATGAAAAATAAGTTTGAGGATTACACCTCTCTGTTACTGAGTTTTGAGTCCACGTAGTTTTTGTCTTCTTTAATTGTATATACGCAATATGTGGGAAAGTAACCTCCCTTTAAATGACAGCACGTCAATGCGTGAACAGCAGTGCTTTTGTGTATGCAAAGTGTTGTATCCTCGTGCAAATTCGCCAGAGTTGCATGCAATGGTGATACAAGGCCCACATTACGCTAAACTTCCTTATACTGTTATTTCAGGTAGCTTGGAAGCAATAAGTCCAACGGTGCATTTCCGCGGATCTCAAGGGCCAGTTAAGGCCATGAAGTGTGCATCGAATCTATAGAAGTTCTTCCGTTAATTTTCAGTTAGTAAGAATAAAGAATTTAGAAGGAAGCCTATTGGATTTACATCCCGGAACAAAACTAGTGTAAAACAGATACCAGAAATGATAAAGACATTTTTCGAAGATGTCTTTTTCTTGTAAAGGAGAAACTTAAGTTAAAATGTATGGAGCAGGCAGATTAATGGCAATTTGTTTCCACTACTGTTCCATTTTATTGTGAAGGGTAGATGCAGGGTTGTGGGCGAGTTGCTGTGACATTTCCTTTAAGTTGCTGTCTACATTCGTGTGAACACGTACTACAAAATATGAAAGAAGAGACCACGCCAATGCCTGCCTTGAGTGATTAATCTACAAAGAATTTAGACCAGTGTGTATTTGTCTCTTGGCGGTAGGTGTTTTCTTTCAGGGGAATTTCGTTCGCCGTTCCACACGATCTCCCTTACGACAGGTTGACGTGATGGAGAGACATTCTGAGGGGAATAATTTGAACCGATTGCTTAACCCATATAATCAAGAAAATTGCTTAATCGTTGCAATAAATTGTCTAATAATTAAAATTAAAAAAAAAATCCATGATGAGTCGAGGACCCTCTACACATTCACGAAATGAGGAAAAAAGATGGGCGTAAACTTAAGCACTTTATTTCCAAGCTTGAATGAAGAATGAAGTGTATTGGTTCAGATGACATGGTGGCGATTTCGTAACAGTTAATGACTGAGTGCATTCACCCGAGTAGTCTTCGAATTTAAACTAGGCTGCATTCTTCAGCGTTGCATAAGAGCTGAAGGGGCGTGGCTATTGCTGCTATCTAGATAGGTAATCTCAAGGGCGGTTACTGAACCGGAAAGGTAACTTGAGACTATCGAGATGTTTTGTTTTGCCTGTGTTCAAAGTCACCGCTCTTCTCTTTGGTCGTTTATCAACGGCTTCCAGTAGTGGAATTTCAAGGTTGCGATCTGTCTAGTGCAACGCCCTGACATCTAAATAAGTCTCCTGTCTTGTTAATAGAGCGGACGGACATACCTCGGCGTGTTTTCCGGGAACCAGTTTCTTCATCCTATTTTAGGCTTTCTCCATATACGGCAATACTTCCCGTTTAACACACGATAAACAAGAATAAGAAGAAGCATTTAAATAAATATTTGCGGTAAACCCTTTAACATCAATAGTGTAAAACTTAAAAACGGACTCTTCATTGCAAATTATGGATTTAATGTGTTTTATTAGATATCATGTTCGAGTAATAATAACAAATAACAGGAAGCAGCGACAACGTAGAGGTATTTGCACCGCTATATCAAATAAACTGTAATGTGATTTTATTAAAAGAATTAATCTATTATTCAGTAAATACGATAAAAAGAAGGAGCATGTAGAGTCAGCAAACATTGATTTCAATTTCCCCTTTTACAAAATATTGATGGGAAAAATGTCGAACCTTGTTTCCTTCGCAGCAAGCCTCGAACATCAAAGTAAATAAGCTCTAATGGAATTTCGATGTAATTTACTCCCCCAAAATAGGGTTTTATGAATGAGTTGATGATCTCGTCCTGTCAAAACTGGCTTCGATGTGCATTTTGAATGCGACATTTCTGGTAATAATTTCCCGAATTAGGTAATTCTCCCAAAATATTTTTAAAAATGCCATTCACTATTTAATTCACTTAATTTAAGTTGTTGCTATATCTCTTGATGGTTTTGAAATGTCTTCCATCCCTCCTGGTAATGTTTACTTTTCATTTGCGATGGGATGAACCGATATGTGGTTGGAAAAAAATGTTAAGTCGCACAAGTGTCCCACGAACTATAACTTAAAAGCGGTACACGATATCGAAAAGATGTTTCCGCTAAACAATGAGTAATCGTGAACGGTATTGCGTATTTTTTCTCTAGCAATGAATAGATATTATGTGTTCTATCAAACAACCGAGATTTCAATTATTTATATTCACTACTACTTGTTTCTATTTTACGTTTATTTTCTTTTAAAACTGTGCCTTATATAAATATTTTGCCAATGGGCAGGAATGTGTTGAAATAGTGAATTCTTTACTTGTTTTTGTTCTGTTATCGATTCTCGGCTACGATCGGTCAGCTATTTTAACAGATAAGAATCTTTGTCTGTTAAATCTATTATCCTGAGCATAGGAATTTATGAAATAATTATAAACGTTGTCATTGCCAACAAAAGTATTTAATATAAGAGCAGCTTTCGATGGCTTAGCCATCATCATCAGTTGTCTGCTGGATGGAAGCCACAAAACGACTACCGTCGACGTAGTCGACTGTAGTCGTAGTCGTAGTCGACTGTAGTCGTAGTCGTAGTCGTAGTCGACTGTAGTCGTTTTGTGGCTTCCATCCAGCAGACAACTGATGATGATGGCTAAGACATCGAAAGCTGCTCTTATATTAAATACTATTGTTGGCAATGACAACGTTTATAATTATTTCATGAAAAATGCCAACGATAACGCACCACAACACCTTCATAGGAATTTAATTCAAATATTGCACTCTATTGATTTTCCCGTCGGCTAGAGGGTTTTTTCCTAAAAAGGTATCTCCAATCAGCAGGGCACCGCCCCAGCAAGAACATGCTCTGAGCTCCCGACGAGTCTCCCGGCATGTGTAGTTGTGTAGTGCACGTATGTGTGTAAGAAAGGGGTGATGGAACAAGGGAAAGATGTTCGTGGCCCGTTTGTTAGGATACTGCACCGGCCTGGTACTCATCGAAGAAATCACTGCAAACTACCAATCTGAACAACCGGCCACTAGAATTCTCCTCCAGACAGCGACTGAATTCGACCTAGCAGACAAACTAATATAAAAAATTCTGCCACCGTCGGAACTCGAACATAGGATCACCTGGTCAGAGGCACTGCAGTGACATGCGCTAATGCCCGGAACGACCTCTACAGGTCTGTTCACACGTAACCGCTGGTAGACTCGACCGATTTTTTGTTTCTTTTGTAAATTTTTCCCAAGTGGACAGAACCGGTTTGGCATGAAAACGCATCTGTTGGGCCTCGCGTGGAAAGATGCTGACGGTTCCATCTCCGCTGGCAGTGGTTGCTTTCCGAGCGAGCGCTCCCCGAGGCGATGCGGCGGCGGCGGCGGCGGCGGCCGTCGCCCGAGCGGCGTTTCCCAATCCGGAAGCGTGCGCTGTGGGAACGGCGCTGGCGGCGGCGGCGATGCCGGTGGAGGCAGCAGTAACGGTGGTGGTGGCGACGGTGGCGGGGCTGGTGGCGGGGCCGAGGTGAGAGCAGGGGCGGGGGCGACGATGCTGATGGTGGCAGCAGCAGCGGTGGTGGTAGCGACGGCGACGAGACAGGTGGCTGGAGCGGGGGCGGCGGCGATGCCGGTGGTGGCAGCGGTGGCGGTGGTGGAGACGGCGGCGGAGGTGGAAGCGGCAGCGGGTGCAGATGCGGCGATGCCGGTGGCGGTAGCGGTGGCGGTGGTAGTGGCGGCGGGGGGCGCGGGCGGCAGGGCCGGCGGGGCGGCGTGGAAGGCGGGGGCGGCGGGGAAGGCGGGGCGGCGGGGGCGGCGGGGGCGGCGGGGGCGGCGGGGGCGGCGGGGGCGGCGGGGGCGGCGGGGGCGGCGGGGGCGGCGGGGGCGGCGGGGGCGGCAGCGCCGGCGGGGGCAGCGGGGAAGGCGGGGCGGCGGGGGCGGCGGTGTTGATGGAGGCGTGGGGTCAAGCGGAGGAGGGGGGAGGGGGAGAGGGAGGTGCGCGTGCGGAGCAGCGGCTGGCGCAAAAACGCGAGCGGATGCGCGCGGCGACACGCCACTCTACGCCACTTCACGCCGCGACGGGCAGTCTAATGCGTTCGCGCGGTGGACAGGACAGGCGCTGCAGACAATGGCCTCCGGCGCTGCCTTGGAGCCAAGCGCATGCGCGACGAGTGCTCCGGGAGCTTTCCACGCTGCACTTGAACTGTCGGGAGTTGCATCCTTCAAGGGAAAACACACGCTCGTGATTCGTCATTTTTATCTTCACGTTTTGGCTTCTTCCGGACGTGTGTTTGTGGTTGAGCGTGCCGTGAACGCCCGCGTATTGTGAATGCCAGCCTGGGAAGGCTAGTGCGACTCACATCCACGCCAATGAAACTGTTCAAATTCGTCTAAATAATAAGAGCGGGTCACCGAACGTCCCGAGTCTAGCGACGCTGGTATGGGAGGTCGAACGGCCTTGCAGCGGGGGCTAATAAAAGCGGGGAAGTTACGGGAAGAGAAGTAAAGTGACTGCAACTAACGGAAAATGCGGTCTCTTTTCTTTCCGACGTCTGACGAAGGGGTCCCGGGAGTTTACGATCGTACTGTGTTACTTACAGGTAAATGATTTGGAGGTACTACCGACGTGCGAAGACGAGAAAGGCTGTATAAGAAGTATTTGAAACAAGTACGTTGAAGTAAATTCTTTATATATACTATGTAAATTCAGGTTTCGAGAAAAAGTATGACCGTACCAACACGCGGATGTTTATTTTCAGCTTTTTACTGTTAGATGGCCGGAGTACATTGAATATTTTTACGTATGCTTCGGGAATTTGAGACCAATTTGGAGTCCAGCCATTGCGGTAATTCAACGGAACCTATGTCGTTGGACTCCTCGGCGGACTGGTCCACGTATTCCTGTACGTGAGCTCGACAAGGAGGCGAGGCGTGAGTATTATAACCAACCGTCCTCCAAGTAATGTCGACTCTTATTATACAGATTTAGAAAAAGAAATAGACAGAAAGAGAGTTATTATAATTAGTCATGGAATATTTGATAATGTGAAGAAGCATTCATTTGATGCAAATTGGTTTCTGTGGGAATCGATTTAAATCACCGGGGCAATATGTAGTACAGAAAATTCAAATAAAGAGAAGTTGAATCATATTGTAACACCCCCGGTCGTCTCGTGAGAGAACGCCCGGTAAGCGGCGCCGGTTGTAGCTCAGTCGGTGATGGAAGGAATCGTTAAACAGATACTGGTAACATGAAAAAAACACTTTGATCACTGGTAAAAATCACTTTTATTCCTGGGCAAAATAATTTAAAATGCCCCAGGGAAGTTACACTTGTAAATAGAATAAGAAATCTGAAAATTAGGTGGATAGAAAAAGAAGATGAAAAAGTTAGTATTTAGAATAAAGCTTAAAATTAGGAAGACTTATAATTACAATGGTAAAAAATATTACAGGTCAATGTGTCATGGCGTGACACCGCATTACAGAATTTACGCAGGGATGAATACCCTGAATTATATTGCCTTGGTAAAGTTTTTTTCTGTGGGCCCTAGACGGGCGCGTTGCGGGCGAGGAAACGGCTGCCGTCCTTCAGAAGAATTCGGCGGAGGTCAATGGCCCCCCGGGCCACCAGCTGGCGGTCGGGTCGTGGCGTCACCACAAGGGAGGCGACGCGTGGCTGCGTTGAAACGGCGTCTGGCAGTCTGGTTGAACTGGTAGTAACTCGAAGCGGGACTGGTAGACTTGGAGCGGCCGGACGGTCTCAATCTCAGGAACGTAGTAATTAACTATGCGTACCTCTGGTTCTCATTATAATAATTGTTGATCACAACTTCGGACAGTTTAGCAATCCTTCGGAGAAACATTCGCCTCACGACGAATTCCCACCCCAGAGAATTTTCTCTGTCTACTGCAGCCGGCACAACGCTCAAAACTCGCAGCAAAATAATAAAATCCCACATAGGCACATTCGCCCGAATAATTCCCACACCAGATAAGTTTTTCTCCTAACTGTCCTCAGCCTAATACTCAGGCTCCTTCCGACGAATAATTATAAGTTTCCCAGAGGCACACTGGTCTCTCTCCGACGAATAGTTACGCACTCCAGAGAAGATTCTCTCCTGACTGCCCCCCGTCTAAAATGATCTGGCGCCGTCTGATGCTCTGGCCCTTCTGGCTGCTCTCTCCCTTCTGAATTTTGTAAGTTGAAAATGTATCAGGTTAACTTTTGCCCACACCCAATTTTTCCGTGTGTTCAAGCTCCTATGATAGTTGCGTCGCTATTGGCCAAAAGAAATGGCGCATTATGTTATTTCAGCCAATCGTGACGTGAGTAGTGAATGAAGTTTCGACTCTTTGCATTACTGTGAGCGTCCAGAATTTTCCTATTCCTTCTGGAACATGCTTGCACAAGACAGGCGTTGTCCGTGAAATAATTTATCGCTCTGGGATTCCCTGGATGTCGATTTCAAGAGCGTTCTAGAAGGTTCGCGCAGCTGGCCATGCGAACACGTGCGTCTTGCAGTGAATCTGTCGACGACTGACCCTTGTAACGACTTTCTTAATGTGCCGGGGGCGCAAACGAGTGTCGCGATAAAGGGGGTTGCGCGCGCAACGCTGTCTGTTCATTTCCCAACAGAACTCAGGGTGGCCGAGTCTGTTTGTTTAAATTTTTAGTCCGCTGAATTTCGTTTCAAAACGTATGGAGAAATCTGTATCGCTACAATATGTTGAAACTGTGAAATATTTTCAATACTGTAACTAAGTGAATATCTAAATTTCAACTACTGTAAAATAATTTGAACTAAAAATATTAATCTGAGCCATCATTCTTTAGTTTGTCTGGCTGTCAGGGCCAAGTAAATATGTTGGATGTTTCTTGACATTGAAATAGAAATGATCAGTGTGAACTTTACTAGGTAATTTAAAAATGTTTAAATGAGATTTAGTGTTTACATTTATTTACATGGGATTACTAAAGTTAACCCATGTAATTGAGACATTTGTAGAAAACTGCGTCCTAGGAAAAGACTTGAATTTGAGATTTAGTCATAACGAAAAGACGTAAATTTGAGATTTAGTCATAACCAATAAAGATCTTGAAGTGTTATTGATGAGCATGAAGGAAGTGCTAATTATTTAAATAAGTGTCTTATGAATTGTTAGATATTGTGTTTTTCTTTTTATAGTATTCAATGTTGCTATTGTTGTTTTTTTTGTTTTTTGGGAATACAAACACTATTTACGAACTAGAGGAGTTCAATTTTCAAATCGACGAACGATATCTTACACTCTGAGTCCACAAAGGAATCCTGTAGCTTTAAGGTTGTAGAATCGTAAAGCATTTAATATAGATTCGTCTGAACTTTCATTCTATTAATAATTGTCAGTGCTCAGCCACGGAAGTACAGATCCGCCCCCCCCCTTCAGAGGATATAATAAGAGCGAGAGGGTGAGGGTTGCAGTGCATCCGTTCCCCGGCCAACGTTAAATCTTTACCAGTTAGGTGGTAGCGTCGCGGCTTCGCCTGGACGAAGGCGGGCAACGGATGGACGGAGAGTTTGCAGTGAGACAGCTGCCGAAACCGGGACACGAAACGGGCTGTGCCAGGGAGCGCCTTTGGGCTACGGTTCGCGACTTGCAATCACTTACGGGTAATATCGGTACTAATGTTCAATGTGTCAATTTCCAACCTAAGAGTTTCAATTCAACCCGCACTGTTAAAAAATCAAAAGAAGTCTCTCAATATGCCTCACATATTTGTTTTGTTCCTACGAATCAAAATATTATTAAGAATGATATTATTCCTGAATAAATAATATTAGTTCTTTATGCACCTTGTTATAAGGGTTGTAATGATCAAGTGGTGACAAACAGCCCGAGGTCTTTTTCTCGCCCGCAATTGTTAGAACCACCTAACGCCTGTGGTACATACTTATTTCATTTTTTCCCTAATGTTATTGATTCCTATTTACTTATTTACTAATAAACTAGGAGTTTACTCGATTTGTCTTTTCATATTGCCATCCCATAATTCCCTTTCATAATTCCCTCCATGAGAGAACAAGTAGTATCATTCAACTGTTTTCATATTTCCCTCGTAACCACGAACCTCTCGATCCAGATAAGTCATGCAATGAATCGACAAAGACAATAACAACCAACAACGTATCAGAAATAAATTATATAAATTTTGCTTTTATTCCTTCTTTTGTAAAAAGTATATTTTATTGTAGCATGAAGTTAAATATAGTCTTTTTATGAAACAAGTGAACATACCCAGATTTGTAAAGTGAAAACGTATGTTTTGAGCAATGAATTTATTAATACTTTCATCCAAGAATTATTAGGAAGTTCTTTCGCAAACAAAGCAATTTCATCTTAATCTCATTTCGCAAAGTGGCAAACAAAAACAAAATGATGCTTCGCAGCAAAGAACCGCTTTTCAGAATTATTGCGTCTGAAATGTCTTGTGTCTCCAGAACTCCGCAAGCACCTATTATTCTGATATTAGACGTATCACAAGAAAAACATTTACTTGTGTAAAAGAAAAAAAAGACTCAACATTAGAATTACCGCACAAAACGTCGTTTTGCAATTATGTTTGTAAGACCAAACCCACACATTACGAACATTACAATTTATAAATTTTTATTTTTTAGTACTGAAGATAGCCAATGGGTAATGCAATGGAAAAAAGGAGATAATGCAGAAAGAAACACATATGAAAAACCAATGCAATATAATTACTTCTATAATGATACCAATGTCATAAACACCACACCATTTCCTACCACATCTCTTATAATTAAATTATGGAAGAGCTCGTGAATCATGCTGGAAGGGGTGGCAGTTCTTTTGCCACATTTGCCGGTGTAATTTTGTCATCTAAATTGTCAGGCTCAAAATGTTCATTCAGGACCACTGCATGAATATGATAATCATTACCGTTGACATCGAACTATTTCTGAACATGTAAGATCTTTGCTTGTGAATAAAAGAAAATGCTTATTTAAAAAATATTGCAAAGAAATCTTTTACCATTTTCCCTAATGAATTCCACTTAATGATTACGTTTTCAGACCGGGAGAGATGGCTCAGGACATCAACTGATGTCCCTGCAGTCCCTCTGACGGGGAGGTCCAAGGTTCGAGTAACAGAATTTTTTTCCACTAGCTTATCAGCTAGGTCGAATTCAGTTGCTGTCTGGAGGATAATTCTAACGGCCGGCTGCTCTGATCGGTAGTGGTCTGTGGTTTCTCCGACCAACACCAGGAGAATGCCGGATCAGTACCCTAACAAAAGAGCCAAGGACCGCGCGCGATCTTTCCTCCACCTTCCTTATCCTATCCTTACCCCTTACACACACACTTACACTAACACGCACTACCCAAGCACACATGCCTGGACACCGGTCGGACCTTAATAGTAGAAAAGTGACCTTAAATAAGTAAAAAGAAATAAAAATTAATGAACTTCAAAAATATTAGTTTTCAGGAAAAATTACTTCCAAATGCTCCCGATGATGCCAAAACTAATAAATACAATTATTTCAATTTTTGAAAATTGTGTATTTCCCATGTTTCGACATCGGTGTGACCAATTATTAACGCCCAGCGTTCTGAGAAATAAAAGATAAAACCTGTTAATATCGCCACTGACAACACGCTACCATTGAAGGGAGGTGTAAGTTTCTTGAATGGCATTGTTGCATTACCAGGGTTACGTAGAACAGTCATGCATAACTGATGGTGTGAATGCCTCCTGAAATGACCAGAGAGAATTCGACGCCTGAAGGAAATGGTGGGAAAGAAAATGCACGTCAAGAGTTTTATTGGCTCAACACCGACTTCCATCCTGCCTCCGAGCGGCGGTACCGTGGCAGGAGGGCAAGATTGGAGGAGGGATGGAGGGCAAGATTAATTGGACGATTCAACGGCGAGTTCCCACGCTTTCAATTGTAATTCATTGACTACTGATTGGGTTTTAATTCTCCAATTGATCGTTTGATACGTGTGAGCGCTGGTGAGACAAATTAGACCGAGCGCACATGAAACTTCCGTAGACTGCAGTATCATGCAGATTTCTCAAGTTTCGTGTAGTGAAGCAAGTTCCACGTACCCTTTATTGCGCAATTTAATGAGGCATATTGAATATTTATGAGGGACACTGCATATGTAAAATAATTATAATACATGATATCGTTATTTCGTGATATTTTCAATAGTTTTATATCATTATTTTATTTACTTTGAATGTGAAAATATGAAAGGTGATGGCAAACATATTCATTAATGAAAATGGCACAAATTATGATAGTTTTAATAAATATATTTCAGCGTGTGTGTGTGAGTGTGTCTATGTGATGGCGAGGCCGTTAGACCAATTTTACTATTTTTTTAAAATAATAAATAGAGCTCCTCCCGAGCTTCGAAGAGGTGTCCATGGACAGTGTCAGAACTTTTACTTTACATTCTTTCCGCAGAGTATCTTCTGCCGTAAGACGCCCAAGAACTTGTGCCTTCCCGCACTATTTTTAAATTCTGGCTACCGTTCTCGGAAATTTGAGGCGACGAACGAGACGCCTTCTCCGGTTGCAGTTCTCAGAGGCGCTGCCTTGCACGGGATTCCCGCGAAGGCTGTCTGAAGCAGACGTCTGGAATTTGTTCTCACCCTCACGCCGTTATCGTGCAGGCCTCCGCGCAGACGTCGAACTGCCTTTCGAGGTCAGGGGTTCGCGCCTTATGGGAATGGGGAATTCCTCCCCGCTTGCCCTAAGGTTCGGCTTCGTTACACGACACCCAAACATTTTGGTATTTAAATACAGGAGTGCCGTAAGTCAATATTGAAATATTTTTACAAGTGGTTACCTCGTAATGGATGTTTTCAAAGTGTCATTCGTTCTCAATACACATAGGTCATCTTTTAACAGTTGTACTCCATTGTTAATTCGTTAAAATTGGAGAACACGAATAGTGTAGTGAATGACGGACACCGCAATAAATTGCTATATAATTGAAGAAAATGTTACATGTTTAAGAACTAATGCTACTTGTATTTAGTAATATCTTACAATCATAGTATGCATGTTTGTGTTACAATATTTTCGGATTTTGATGAATACATGCATTTTTTTTATCATCCTTTCCTCAGCGACACATAAGGCCACATCCTACTTTTGAAGAACTAGTTCCACATTCATTATGTTGTTTTGATTGCATGTTTGCTCTCTACAACGACAGATAATGAAATAAGATTTCTAAGTGATTATGATAAGAGGACGCCGGAGTTTCAACGAAGCTATTACGCATGGGGCTTCAACTCACAGAAGCCAATGGTACATATTATAAAATATATCTTTCACTGATTTTCTATTCAAAAGAACGTCATTTAATAAATCAATAGTTTCCGTTATAAATATTAACTATACTACAACAAATAAAAATAAGTTTTATATTACGCATACCCAATTTTTTTTTATAAGACAACATCAAAGCTGGATAGCCTCAATGTGCCACTCACGAATCTTCATAGATTTCTATAGATCCCCGTTTCAATGTATAAACGGACTTGGAAATGGTTAGTTGCCGGAAAGTACAAAAAAAGAGGATCCCTGAACTTCCGTGAAATCTTGAGAAGGTGCATACAAAGGATAAAAAAGAACTTCCACTCTTGCAAACTCCAAGATACTGTCTGGACGAAGGTTTCACAAATATAGTAGTTTTCATATATACTCTAATATGAAACAAGTGCTAGCAGTCACGCATTTTCAAACTAACTCGAGTATCCTGATAAACTTTCAAATAAAATGAAAAGTGAAATTTGTAAATAAACAATTAGAATCGATAGATTTATGTCGAGTTTATTATCAGATTTTCATCATCTTTAATCACGAATATTCTTTAACTTAAGTAATGCCTTTTCGGACCTGACATTTTGAATATCCATTGTCGACTACCATAGCTAGTGTGAAGGCGGCAACGTGTTCTCTACAGACACACCCGAGCACATCCCCTATTACATTAGAGAGTCCTCTTGCGATCTTGTCTCGCTCAACACAGGACAGCGAAATTCGTTTTGCAAAGGAGCGTTGTCATTTAAAATAAAGTAAATACAACAGACAACTTCATGAGATGTATGCCGGGAACGTGAGGAATGTACACGCGAACGTATTCTGAAACGAATGAAGTACTATTCACTGAAAATGTAATCTACTCTGGCGGCAACGGAGTACAAATATTTCATTTCACGGCAGTCACGCGACAAGCAGTAACTAAGTTTCTTAATAATGCATATTTATGGCTTCATACCATGTAGACGTTTTTTTTAGTAAATACTCTTACATGATGCATTGCAGGTTTTCCCAATCTTTTTATGAATCGTTGCACGTGTTGTATTAAAACCGACCAAATATGAGGTTGGAATACAAGATCGCATGACTGTACGAGGTGGTAAAACGATAAAACGTTACACCACACAAACATAATTGCTCTTAGTACTCAGCAATGAAGATACAACTTATCAGGTTAAAACCATACCTAGAGTGATAAAACATGCTTGTGTCTGAAATAAGAAAATTAAGATATCTGTTAAAATTGATTAAATAAGCGCTAAAAGGTTTTGATATAAAAAATATGTTACATTTGGAACCAAGAAAACACTGTAAAGATAGAATCATTCAGGTGGTATGCCGTTATTATGCTCATTGCTTCTTTTAGGTCCTCTAAATTTCTGCACTAATTCGAGGTGTTGAGCAACATGAAACATTGCTCATAATAGAAAACCATTTCGAGTAGAAGAGAAGCAATTGAAACCACAGATTTAAGACAAGCAATTTCCAGTCCTTTTCAACCTTGTCACATGATGTTCTTAGAATTCTCGTTACGCATCCATATGATAATTCGAATCGTTCTAAAATTAATAAACGCTATTAAAATGTGCTATGTGATTATTAAAATGATAAAGAATGCCAACAAAACTAATTCCTTGCTACACAAGCATTATATATGACATATAATTTGTTGTTTACATATCGATTAAAAGTATTAATAGTTTTGTTTTCATTTCCTTACGACACAACTGCGACTCTTCCTACATACGTTGGTGTGAAACTGGGTTCTAAAACTGCTCTCAATGGCATTTATTTAGACACATTCCCTCCGATCTCAGCAGATTGAAAAACACCATATCGTCACAAAACATGAAATAGGAAAGACACCAATCAAAATCTATAATGAAGTCGAATGTGAACCTATGACTTTTCGGAAGCCTTTCTTTAGAGCACGTAGCTGAGTTACCGATTACAATTCATTGATACTAAAAAAATTATAAAAGAAGTTGAATATTTTGTCAAAACATAAATATTTCCAGTAACACCTTAGCTATTCTCAATGCGGAGTTAGTACCACAGTTTAAGAAGATTTCGTCATACGTGGGTAATTTTGAAGAGAAAATATTACATTTTGAGTGGAACACCACAAAAAATCGTAGTTTTTAATTTTAAATATAATTTAGTTTTAAATATTTTTTTAGAACTGCAGAGTGCAAATATTTGTTAGATGACATACACTTTTGTGTATGTCATGCGACATGCATTTTTGGTAAGTCTATACAAGAATGTTCGCACTGAACTTAATGCGGCTTTAGCCGCATCATCACACGCAAGTTATGTACAGAATGGGGCTTGTAAGCACGTTGTTTAGTGCATAGAACAAAATGGGTATGTGTGCAGTACAAAATTTTTAAAAACTGAAAATAAGGGGCATCCTAATATTTAAGCACATTTTTCTAAGACGTCGATCAGATTTCATGTTATTTTGTTTAGAGTGAAGGAACGCCTTTCCACACCCCTTCGCCCCTCCCCGCCCCTCCCCTCCCCTCCCAGTCCCTCCCCGCCCCTCCTCGCCCCTTCCCGCCCCTTCCCGCCCCTCCCCGCCCCTTCCTACCCCTCCCCGCCCCTTCCCGCCCCTCCCCGCCCCTCTCTGCCCCTCCTCGCCCCTCCCGGCCCTCACCGCTCTCCCCGCCCCCGCCCCTCCTCGCCCCCGCCCCTCTTCGCCCCCGCCCCTCTTCGCCCCCGCCCCTCTTCGCTCCCGCCCCTCTTCGCCCCCGCCCCTCTTCGCCCCGCCCCTCTTCGCCCCCGCCCCTCTTCGCCCCTCCTCGCCCCTCCTCGCCCCTCCTCGCCCCTCACCGCCCCTCCTCGCCCCTCACCGCCCCTCCTCGCCCCTCACCGCCCCTCACCGCCCCTCACCGCCCTCACCGCCCTCTCCGCCCTCACCGCCCTCACCGCCTTCCCCGCCTTCCCCGCCCTCTCCGCCCTCCCCGAGAGTCCGCCCCTACCCCTCCTCGCCCCTCCCCGACCCTCCCGCTCCTCCCCGCCCCTCCCTGCTCCCCGCCCACGCCGTCCGCCAGTGCGCCGGCTCCCCCGCCCGCGGGCACTAATCCTCGCGACGCGGCCGTGAAATATGACAGGCGCGTCAAGTGGCGGCGCGCGAATTAACAGGATATTTGAACTCTCCGCACTTGTCATCCGGCCCTTATTGGTTTACGCAGGATTACGCGTGACGGACGGCGGCGGGGGCGGGGGCCCGCAGCCGATGGACCCCTCCGCCGCGCCGTGGCGAGGGCGCTGGAAGCAGGGGGCTGCAGAAAGCCAGGGCACAGGTGGTTGGGGAGTCTGGAAGTTACGGCCGTGGAGGGCAGAGGGGTCCCCTCCACACCCCTTCGCCCCTCCACTCCCGCTCCCTGCCCTTCCCCGCCCCTCCTCTCCTCTCCTCTCCCCTCCACTCCACTCCCCTCCCCACCCTCCCCACCGGGAGAGAAGGCTCAGGGCGTAAAGTGATGTCATTGCAGTGTAAATGTCCGGACGGTGGCAGGATTTTCGACACTAGCTACTCGTACATAGTTCGGTCGAATTCAGTTGCTGTCAGGAGGATAAATCTAGGGGCTACCCTGATCAGTAGTTTTCCGTGGTTTCTCCGATCATTACCAGGTGAATGCCGGAGCAGTACCCTGATAAATGGGCCACGGACCGGGCGTGATCTTTCCTTCCTCTTCCTTGTCCTATCCTCTCCCCTTACGCAAACACACTTACACTAACATCCACTACACAACAACACATAACCGGAGACCGGTCGGGAGCTTAGAGCTTGTCTGGGCTGGAGCAGTGCACCACTTGTGGGATATACCTAGTTGTGGGAAACCCCGCTAGCCGGCGGTAGGTCGGTGCTGGATCTCGCCATCCAGCGAGGGAATAAAATAATACTTTTACCGGCATCTCCTGAGGAATAATACACTTACAACACTAATGACCTTAGCAACAGACGCGCCCGGAATCACTAACAATAAACCAACCATCCAACTTCATCATTGAACTGTCACTCCCGAGATGGCCATCTGGCTTTTCGGCTAATACGAAAAGACTGACGTAGAATACATTTCGAAAAGCACTGCGGTTTTCGGCGATGCACACATGTTTTAAAAACAATCTAATCGTTCTCTGACTTGAACCGCGCATTGTGTGGCATTGTCTCAGAGGCACGGGGTGTAGGAGGCTCACGGGGAGACAGTTGCTGAGAAGGAGTGACTTCGGCGGCGAGGGGGGAGCTAGGGGGAGAGGGATGCGCTGCCCGGGTCTTGTGTCGCACAGCCGAGGGGGAAGGAGCATTTGGACTTAGCGCCGCCCTCCGGGGACCGCCAGACAACTTCGTGCCGAAACTCGGGTCTTATGTGCTTGAAACTTTTCTAAAGACGGCAATAATTTTATCACGAGACAAGAAAAGTTGTGTAAATTCACTAAATCCTTTAGTAGGGAAACTTGCGATTTAGGCATAAAGGACGAGCGACTGTTCCTAAAATGAAAATATTTTCTGAAGTATTAGATATAAAAATATATTTATTGCTAACCGACATTACTGATAGCTGAAAATCAGGAAGTATTGCTACGAAAAGAAGAATGTTATAAAGTGGAAATAATGAATTTGAAATTAAATGTTAAAATTTCTCTCATATCACACTGTCATGGCAAGGCAACGGATGTCAGAAAACTGCCCTTTCGATTACGATGTACCCTGAACCCTTTCGATTACGATGTACAAAAGGAAGAGCTACAGAAAATTTGGAAAAGCTCTACAGAACTCTACTGAACAGAAAATCGTAAACCCTCGAAATATCGTTTCATGTCGTTAAGTATTTATTTTCGATATCTGCTGAAACGAGGAAGGTTAGAAATTCCAGAACTATATACAATCTCTTTTCACCGTAAACGTATGTTAGAGTGAATTATGACAAAAAAATCCTACAGTTGATCTCAATCAAAACGCAATGTTTTACTTACAATTATAATCAGCGAACAGTTTTCGTGAAGGGACATTTGTGTAAGACGATTGATGGACCTTGTGTTTTTTTATGATCACTAATCGCACACTCACATGCTTGAACGCCCAAAAACAGGAAATGCCGACAGCATTTAATAGATCGATTACAACTGTCACAATGAATTAATTAACAAATGACTGACAAGTATACGTTCTATTAATTTTAGGACATTGTTGTTAATATTTAGTATTTCTACTATAAAATCGCATAATTACAACACTTTTTAGAGCTCATAGCCTTTCATTTAAAAAATCACTCAATTTTGTTGAGTGATTTTCTAATCGAAACCTCTTAGTGTTTTAAATATATTGATGACATTATCTATCGCAGTATTGTATACATTTTATGGACGGAAGACAATCGTACAAATAATCGTATTTAAGCAACGAGTTTTAATAAAAATAAAATATTTACAGAAGAATAAAATAGTTTGAAAAACTATCTGGAAAGTTAGATTTATTTTGATGGATTGTGTTCCTTGTGATGTATCAATGGAATGAAGGCATGGGAAACGATAGAATCCGCTTCCATAAAGCCGATTTATCCACTACACATTCCGTAAGGATTAATCAGAACTCTTGCTACTTGTAGTGTCAGTAGTTGAGTTAGAAGACCACTAAAGAGACCACTAAACAGCAGGTAAATCCGGGATAAAGTAATATGAGGTAAAACACCAGTAGTAGTTATACTTAAGAAGTAGTTTGTTCTTTCGTAGTTTCTTAAAATCCTTGGACTTCAATACTGAACTGTTTTATTTCTCGATCCCGATTTATAGCCAGTAACAGCTACTTGAAAATTGGACAAGTTTGGTAACTGTCAGATATTTCACCACTAATGGCCATTCAATATTCTAGCCCCTGAATGTGTTTGAGACACTTTAGTCGAAAAAGTATCAGTTAATTTACATTAATGCAATCCCAATATTAACAACATTTTTCAAATTATTCTTTAATTATAAACGAAGGGGAAATAAATAAAATATTATCGTTCTACTCCCCATCACTGGAAAAAACAGTCTTACTTTCCTGCAAGTTTGAAATAAGTGGGAAACGTGCAATTCTTATGTTTGAAATGTGGTTTTTGAAGCGGTCAGTTAATTTTTGTTGTTGTTATTGTTGTTGTTGTTGTTGGATTGATTGATTAGTGAATCCAGGCGCATCAACTGCTAAGGGCATTAGTCGTGTAAGTGTGGTGCATATGTTTCTCCACGAGAGGTGGCAATGATCTCCCGCTGAACGGTGAAATCCGGCTCCGGCTTACGACTAGCTAACGCGGTTTCTCCCAACCAGGTATCCCCCGCCATCGGCGCACCGCCGTAGCCGGGACAAGCTCTAAGTTCCCGACTAGTCTCCCGGCATATGTCGTAGTGTAGTGTAAGTATGTGTGTGTGTAAGTAAGGGATAAGGATAAGAGAAAAGAAAGATCGCGCGAGGTCAGCGGCCCATTTGTTAGGGTACTGCTCCAGCATTCGCCTGGTGTTGATCTGAGAAACCACGGAAAACTACTGATCAGGGGAGCCGGCTTGTAGAATTCTCTTCCAGACCGCGTCTGAATTCGACCTAACTGACAAGCTAGTGCCAAAAATCCTGCCACCGTCGGGACTCGAACCTAGGAGCTTCCGGTCAGAGGGGCTGCAGTGAAATCAGTTGGTGCACTGAGCCACGTTTTCCAGTATTTTCAAATTAATATTTAAATATAATGTTAGGGGAAGTAAATAAAATATTATCGTTCTACTCCTCACCACAAGAAGACACAAGCTTACTTTCCTGCAAGTTTGAAACAAGTGGGAAACGTGCAATTCTTATTATTGAAACGTGCAAACGTGCTAATTTTTGGTTCTCGAAGTGGTCAGTCCTGAGGCAACGGTTATAACGCAGTCTTTAACCCATCAGGACCAAAGTAGCGCGTCGAACTTACCTCCTCGCGGTCCGCGTCGCGGTTCTCCCGCAGCGCTTGCTGCCTCTCGGCCTGGAGGGCGTCGAGCGCGGCCAGCCACTTGGCTCGCTTCGCCAGGATCCCGCCCACCGACCGCCGGTGCACGCGCTCGCCCCACTTGCCCGTGAAGTGCTCGGCGATTTTCTGGTGCGACTTCCCGGGATACAGTTCCTTGTAGTAGCAGATCTCCAGCCGCTGGCCCAGCGAGTACGAGCGCTTGGGAGACATGGCCGCGACGCGCCGGCAGCGTGCACCGAATGCGGACGGTGCGTTTGAGAAGGCGAGCAACCGGACCGTCGCTTGTCGTCCCCTTATCGCCAGCGCGTCCTCGCGGCCGGGCCTTCCGCGTACACCCGCATGCATGGAGTGCCAGTTCGTTGCTATCAATCCGTGTGGGATCGCGGGCGCTGACATGTTTCCGAGGGCCGCACTCCTCGAGGAGCGCTCATGATCGGAAGTCCGTGGGACAGGGACACCGACCTCGCTCAGCTCTGCGAAACCACTGAGTCACCAACCGGAAATCTAAGGCGCATATCTGGCCCAAGCCACTTATTCCATTGAAATGCAACAAATCTACGTTCGAATATTTCGACTTGTGGTTTTCTTTTTAATTTCTCTTTGACTTCAAACATAAAAGTAACCTTAAACATATCATGTCTTTAAAACGCAGGGAGCTAAAAAACGAACTGCTTTATGAAAATAGTATTTTTGAAAAACTATCAGACTGAAATTAGTCTTATGTTTTTATTTTTCTGTTTTATTTAATATATTTTGAGATTATTATACATTTACAGTTTTAGTGCTTGAAAAAATAACCTAATTGTATGTCTGCAGATGTGAAATTTTTTAATATTGAAGTGAAGCATTCTGTAGAGTGCGATATGCAGTGAAATTTTGAGTTATCAGTCTCTTCAGAATCATTCAAATCAATTTTTATTTTTCACACTTTACTACGTTTACGTAATAGTATCGCAATAGGCTGGTAGTCCTAGTATCGAAAAAGTGGATAAATCTTCAGTCCAATGCCGTAAATAACTATCTCTAATGCTTTGGGTAGACTGAATTCATGTTTTGTGGGTCTCTGATACCGAAAAACTGACGGACGGCAAAACCTCTGACTGCCTTCCTGTCTGTCTGTGGTTAACGCTAACGCGAAAAACAATTCAGATGATTTTCTCCAAGGAACACGTTACTCAACAGTGAACATCACTGTGAGGAAAATGTTTTTCGATTTTGCTTTATCCTATAAATGTATTCATCAACTAACTTCTTAAGTTATTCTTAGTGTAATATAAGTACAATCGTCTCTTTATCTTGAAATAGGTCGGCGATGATTTTTGCATTTGCGAACAGTCTCGTTGCTCAAAATGTGCTATACATCCTCTAAAAGTTTTGAATACCTTGTTAAAATAGTGTAATTATAGTACCGTATGTCGAGTAATACCATATGTTGACCTATGTGGTATAGATGCTTGGTGCATTGACCGACTTCCGTGAGTCGAAGGCTGCGGGTTTGAGTACCGCGTGTTTCTACCATGTGGTTATGTTATGATTACTTCTCACACTAACACTAACATGAATTACATTGGAACAATCATCACATTCATGATTATTCCTCACTCATAATCATCTCGCAACTTCATTTACCACCCTCATCCCAATCCATACAGAGAATGCCAATGAAAAGGGAAGAGCATAAATTTCAAGCGTAAGTCTCATCTCTCGTCTACGTTCACAAATTAAGTACAGCGTTCACAATCATACTAGCAGTTGGCACATTGAAGTTGGCTGTTATATTTCCTGTTACTTTTTCTGTTATAAATTAGTTTTATCTGTTATGAAAAAATTTACTTATTTCATCGATCGTCCTTGTAAAATACCTTTATTTTGCGTTTGAATAACAGCTTAGGACAATGTGATCGGATTAAACGTATTGTTTGAAATGTATTATGCGATGCCTGATGACCAGTACGAACAATGGATTTGTCCCGCAGGACATTACTGAGCATTGTACTATTATTACTTTAGGCATTGTGTGAACCCTTCCCCGCCGGGTGTAGCCCTCCGCATGCAGCGTCCTGGGCCTCGCAGGGCGGGCGGCGCGGGCGAGCGCGTGGGCGGCGAGCGCGTGGGCGGCGCCCGTGGCGTGACGCATGTGCAGTGGCACGGGGCGCCACCGAGGGGAGGGGGAGGACGGAGAGGAGCTGGTCGGGGAAGAGTAATGGTGTGGGGCGGGCCTGAGAGTGGAGAGGGACGGGGTGGAGAGACGCGTGGCCGGGCGGAGCGGGTCAGGGATGAGCGGGGCGGGGAGGAGTGGGGCGGTGCAAAGAGGGCCGGTGCGGAGAGGGGTGGCAGGGCGGCGGTGACGGTAACCCGCGGCCCGACCCCGGCTGGTAATCCGCGGCCGCGCGCCCTCCCCCATGAATACATTACTGCGGTAATAACGTGAACGAGATGAAATACGGGCGCGTATTAAGTCATCCCCTCGTCACGCTCGCCCTCCGCCTCGCTGCTCGCCCCGTCCCCGCCCCACCCACGCCCCGCCCCGCCCCCGCCCATATGCGCGCGCCCCGCCCTTCCCCGCCTCGACCCCGCCCCGCCCCACCCCGCCCCGCCCCGCCCCCGCCCCGCCCCCGCCCCGCCCCGCCCCGCCCCTGCCCCGCCCCGCCCCGCCCCGCCCCCGCCCCGCCCCCGCCCCGCCCCGCCCCCGCCCCGCCCCCGCCCCGCCCCCGCCCCCCCTCCCCGCCCCCCCGCCCCCGCCCCGCCCTCGGTGCGACGAATGTGTCGTGCGTCAACTGCAACCGAGCACGCTGCGGCGTGGGCTGTGCCTGCGACAGCGAGGTCTCTTCGAGGTAATGTTAGCGTTAACTTTGGCCAGGAGCTCTGTGACAGCTGGCTTATTTCACCTAATTTTCCCCTTACTCTTAATAGAAGGACGGGTTTTCGTCTCTACATTTAGCTAGTGTTATATGTAACATTCACCCCCTTGTCTGACTTCATTTAATGAACCACCTTTTTTTTTAAAAAAAATGATACAATATACATTTCATCAACTTCACCAATTAGATAAAGTTTTAATGGACAGAAAGCTCTATTGGCGAAAATTATTACCCAAAGAATTTCCCTAGCAAACAAGATATGGAATACTTTTTTCACAACACGACTTCGGTTAGTGTTACTACCAAATTACACATCTGTAAAGCTAGGATACGGGCTACTATTTTTATGCTTGTCAAATTTGGGAATAGATATCGAAAATTATCGATATCGAAAATTACTAAATGCATCAATTGAGTACATTATTTTCAGAATATCTGCCTTCGAACTATTAATGATTCTTTGTGGTTTATTTTCAATAAATACTTTATAGGATATTTGTACATAGTACACACGTTTTCTTAAAACTCATGTAAAATCCTTTCCTATAGTTAACAATAGTCCATCTGAAATTTACTTAATAGCGCGCGACTGCCGCATCAAGCGCTTCTATATCTGTCTCGGCCTCTGATACTGCACAACCTATAGCCAGGCCTCCTTAAGGTAATGGAGTTCCCATGAATCATCACCCATACATATTTAAACTGAATTTATCTTTGATAAATAAGTATCTTCGCGATGCGCTTGTTCAGCTAGTTCTATTACAAATCATTGCCAACGTTACTTGTAAGCACTCTCATCATGTAGCGCGTACGTGGCGCTCAATATTTGTAACGTGACTTCTTTCGCATTCATTAGCACTCACAATTCGTTGGCGTCAATCCGGTGGCCGAGATAGTCAAGGCAGTAGTGCCGTAGCGATCTCGAGACGAAGGATCGCGGGTTCGAGTCCCGCCTCGGGAATGGTTGTATTGTGCTCGTCCTTTCCCCACCTATCATCATCATATCGTGTCATCCTCACAGTTACCATACCGTTACAAGCAATAGTGGTCACTAATGACCTAGAAGTTGATGTGACCTTAAATAACAAAAACAATCGTTGGCGAAGCAAATGAGAGGCCTCTCTGCGGTTAATGTATTGAAGCGTGTTGGCATAGGGACACATTTTTTGTTTTCGCAATGTTTTCCAGGATATTTCCCAAATGGCTGAAACGTGGTGGAGAATTTCATACAGTGCCGACATGAGTTAAGATGCGGCACATTAAAAACCCATATCTCGGCAATAACGTTGTCGAAAATACGTAAATACTGAAGAATTTAATTTTGAAAAAATATTTTATGACAATTAAAATGATTTATCTTCCTGAATTCATATTACTAAATGCAGACTCTAAGGTTTCTATTAACGGAGCAAAAAAGTTAATATTTGTAATTTTAAAAATTAACGTGTAATGCTAAAAATTAATATTTGTAGTTTGCGAAACTTAAGTGTTTTTCATGGATCTTGGAATGGTATTAAGAGCACTTAAATTATATCAACAAGGAAAACGTTTTTTAGCAATGGATGTACAATTGCTCTAAACATAACGACATTCTCAAATTAAGTTCCTTTAAAATCAGCATATATTGTAGGAAAAACGTTGTGCATTTAGTTCTGACTAGCAACCGTTTCTGACAACAGATATGAAACACATTTTGCATATCATGAACTACCAAATATTATTTCATGAAACTGGATATCGATTTTTTCCTGACACGGATACTTTCTCAATGCTAGTACATACACAAGAAAGTAAAATACAAGGCACGAGTAGATGCTCATGAATGAAAACGAAATATGTATAGGTATAGTTCTACCCAAGTTTAAATTACAAGGTTAAAAATAATGCAAGTTTGGAAAACGAATAATATTTTTGCATTAAACAAAAATTGAGGACAGGAACCAGGCATTATCTCATGAAACATACACGAAACTAAGAATATTCCCTCAGGATCCACCCTACGTGGAGAGTAAAAAATTAGAAAATTTCCGCGCTTATAAAGCAGATGACCTTTTACGAACTTTAACCAACTTTAGAGCAAATTACTTGGCTAACGTGACGCGCGCGTGGTATATAAAAACGGCCGCGAGGCGTCGGCGGCGAGAGGCGGACAACCGCCGGTGGGGATGTGGGAGTGGGAGTGGGTGCGGGGGAGGGCGGGGCACACCGCCACGTGGAGCGCGCGGGGGCCGTAAACCCCAACGAGCCGACGCGCCGGACGTACGCGCCGCGCCGCTCCTCGCTGGTCCGGTCCCGGGACGGGAGAGGAGTAGGAGGCGGAGGAGGAGGGGGAGGAGGTGGTGGTTGAGGAGTAGGAGGTGGAAGATGAGGAAGAGGCGGAAGAGGAGGGGGCGGAGGAGGAGGCGGAGGTGGAGGAGAAGGAGATGGTTGAGGGGTAGATGGTGGAAGAAGAAGAGGAGGAGGAGGCGGAGGAGGAGGAGGAGGTCATGGTTGAGAAGGAGGCGGAAGAGGAGGCGAAAGGGAAGGAGGATGAGACAATGGAGAAGTAGGAGGTAGAAGAGGAGGAGAAGGCGGAGGAGGAGGACATGGTTGAGGAGGAGGAGGCGGAAAAGCAGGCGGAAGAGGAGACGAAAGGGAAGGAGGAGGAGATAGTGGAGGAGTAGGAGGCAGAAGAGGAGGAGTAGGAGGCAGAAGAGGAGGAGGAAGAGGATATGATTGAGTAGCAGGCGGAAGAGGAAGAGGCGAAAGGGGAGGAGGAGGTGGAAGAGGTGGAAGAGGTGGAAGAGGAGGAAGAGGAGGAGGAGAAGGGTGGAGGGAAGGAGGACGAAGGTGGAGGGTGAAGGAGGAGGAGGCAGGGGAGGAGGAGGAGGAGGAGGAGAATGGGGAGAAGGAGGATGAGGACGTGCGGCGCGTGCGGAGAAAGGCGACTGCGGAAGAGGAGGTGCGCCTCGCCACACGTCCGACCGCCACCCACAGCGCCTGCCACCCGAGGCCCGCCCCGCCCCGCCCCGCCCCGCTCCGCGCCCCGCACACGAAACGCCCTCCGGGCTGCCATCGCTCACTGTCTTACCGAAGCTTTTTTATTATCATAAGTAATACTCGGAATTAACCGATTATTTCTCAATGATTAATTTTTCGACTGATTGATAGTGATTCCGGGAGCGTCAACGGCTTAGCTCATTTTCCCCATAAGTAGTGGTCCCATAGGTTTACCTCGGGGGAGGGGTGGCGGTGGTGATCTTCACCCTCTGCATGGTGAGATCCGGCGCCGACCTACCGTCAGCTAGCGGGTTTTCCCCAACCAGGTATCTCCCATCTGCGAGGCACCGCCCCACTCGGGTGAAGTTCTAAGCTCTCGACCAGTCTCCCGGCATGTGTGTAGTGTAGTGTAGTGCATGTTAGTGTCAGTAAGGGGTGAGGATAGCACAAGGAAGATGAAAGAAAGATCGCGCGCAGTCCGTGGCCCTTTTGTTAGCGTACTGCTCCGGTATGCGTTTGGTATTGATCGGAGAAACCGTGGAAAACTACAGATCAAAGCAGCCGGTCGTTAGAATTCTCCTCCAGACAGCAACTGAAATGGAGTTAGCTGACAAGCTAGTGTCGAAAATCCTGCCACCGTCAGGACTCAAACCTACGACTTTCCGGTCAGAGGCACTGCAGTGACATCAGTTTATGCCTTGAGCTACCTCTAATTACTTCTTAAGAAATTGGAACTTTTTTGCCAGCTCTTCAAAATTTGAAGCCCATGGACATCGTACTTCCTTTCCGATTCATTTAGAGTACAAAAATACATTTGTCATTGAGATATTCTTGTAAAATTTGATTAAGCGTGGATGTAGTGATGTACGATGTTTCAGTGTCGGTCCTCGCCGACACTGCAGCTGGCGCTTTCGGTGAAACTGCACACCTGTAGCTCAGCGTCGTACTCCAAGCGAGGGGGCAGTTCCACAGATGGGGCTGCCCGAACTCATCGCACTTGTAGCAACTCGAACGGTCGTCGGGATTGAGGATCTGCACAACCTGGGGTCAACGCCATGAACGAATGAATGAGCATGCAGTCTTCTCCAAGGTGATGTGCGCAATGATAGGATGAGAGGGACAACGTGAGGTAATAGACATCAGTTGTCTCTGCATCGATTCTGGTTGGGAGATACTACATTTTGAGAACCGATGGTCCCGTAGTTTCTACACTAAGCTAGATAGCCACTGTCTAGAGGAGAATTCTAGGGGCAGATTGCGCTGTTCGGTTATTTTCCGCAATATCAACAATCGGTACTAGCCGTATTCAAGAGAACTTTACCAAAAGGGCTACGAAGGCAAATTTAATTAAAATAGTCCCATTAGTGTGATAATTGAGACAGTTAATGTGCCGTGTATTATTATTATTATTATTATTATTATTATTATTATTATTTATTATTATTATTTTTTGAGAAGTGAAGTGAAATATGACTCCCCATCAAACTTATATCCTAGAGCTTCCAATAATACAGAATGCCTCATTCTACTCGGAAACAGAAGACAGCGTCATGTGCACTATACGGATAGTAACAAACGCTGATTTTGTTTTTATTAGTGGCACTTTATAATGACGTCAAAAACCGTTTGACATACCTGCTGCAGCACACGTTTGATTTCATGACTGCTAAACGCGCGGGGGAGGGGGATTTTTAGAACGTGCTCTCGCTACCCTTTGTAATAGTGAATTTACTTCCGTAAATAGAATTGTAGCTTTCCTTTAATAATAGTTTGTTTCTGTAGATATACGAAGAAAAGCTCAGGCAGGCGGAGTTTGCAAGTTACGGTAAAGGGAATGCTTAATGTTCGCTTCACGTCTCTCTTACAGCCTAGCGTGGGAATCACACTAGTCCGAGCATGGAGGACATTGTAAGCTAGCGGACAAAGTTGAGCAATCCATTCAAAATACCAAATACATACATGTAATTTACTTCTTTTTTTATTTTTTATTTTCATTTATTCTAGCTTGGCCATTGGCCCTCTGCAGCCGCATACGATAGTAATTTACTTCTGTCAGAAAGAAACTCGTTGTTTTTATACCTCGGGTTTTATTTGAAGTTCATCGACATCTCGCAACCCGTCCGTTCTTCTCTCAGTTCGGACTTATGGCTCGTTCGTCATTGACCTGTGCCTCCGTCTTTCGGTGCAGCTGTCCTCACAAGAAAACACGTTGTTGCTTGGGGCGAAACCAATTATGCTTGTCATTGCCCATTATTCAATTGTTTTCAAATGACAATCATCCTACCGGTCAGCGGGAGTTTGTTTCGCGAACTACCCGCACACGGGTTCGTGATGTATGACGCAAGGCATAGCTTTTCCTGTTGTGACCCCTTTTCCGTTAACACCATGTCAGCGTGTAGGAATGTGCAATATTGGTTGTCGTCATCTTTCCTCAGCCGTTCGATCATTGTGGTACTCTCCGCCTGCGGGTAGAATGAAACCCACTGTAGATCTGTCCTAGAACACATTGGGGGTGTCGATACTTTTGCAGGAGGACCGCTACGAGAATAAGTAGCCCTAGTCATGTTATACGATCTCCCTAGTATACGATCTCCTAGTCATGTTAACTATTTATGTTGGGATATTTAAAGTTTATATTTTGAGAATTGCACAGTTTATAGGAGATTATTAACTTTGTACTTATTAGATATTTCAATGTGTTTTGTCCCGCTAGCAAAGAACAATGCAAAGTTCCATGCACAGCCGAAGAAAACTATGAACATATGTTACATTTGTTAAAAGAATTGGTTGCCCAAAAAACAAATATAAACAAACCAAATTTGCACAAATTTAATTATTAAAACGCATTGTTACCCAGTAACATGGTATCAATTTGGGTTTCTTTACGACTGCAGAACATATTCTCCGAGCGTAACTACGTCCGATAAGGTGATGGGATGGTGACAATTTTATACATGATTAGACTACCTTCATTTGACACTTTTAGTATAGCTATTGAGACAAATTAGGTGGAACACGATGCATTTCGGTCTCCTGGTGGAGAACTAATAGTTGTTTTGCAGATTCATCCAGAAAATTCTACGAAATTTCTCTATAAAAGTTTTTTTTTCTTTTTTTTTCAAGTAAGCGTTTTGGGTGTCCTACGACATCTACAGAGGTGAACAAATAGCTCATTCGATTTCTCTCCACATAACAAATAGTTTGGCACATTTTCAGCAGGTTTCCTTTAGGGTATTTAAAAAAATAGAAAAACGTGTTTCTGGTGGTTTTAAAGCACTTACGAGAACATTAGTGCTGTGGTTTACTATACTCTCTTCCCTACATATCTATGAATCGTTAGAACTTGATTTAGTAGTTCCGATAATTAAATCGATTTTTTTAATGAAATAAAATTTTCATAATATGTTTTTAATTTATATTTCTTGTACCTTTCTAGACGTGGAAATGGACGAGCCGAACTACTGTAATATGTTTAAAATGCATGATTTCTCTCAACTTGCCAAGCACAAATTAAACTTTTAAACATGAAAATTCCCGCCAAAGTTCGAACGCCATTGCATTAATTATCAAGAAGTTGGCTACTCGTATGTATATCTTGACGACACTTCCAGAGAACTGAAGGCTAATGCATTGTTGGTTAAAAAGAACTGAGTTAAATATTTATTGAAGAAAGATCTTCAGGCAAGTTATTCTTTGAGGTAAGCCGAAGAGAGGGGGACGCATTTCGCCCTGAGGAAGACACAAAAAGGCGGCCGAAACGTTGGCACCTGTGTCTACGACGCGACGTCTCCCAGGCAGCCTAGCAGCCACTAAGCCATATGGACAACAGGGGGAGATCCAGCTTATCATTTTTGGAGAAGGCCATCATAGATTTTTGTTAAATAAGAAACATATGTTGTGATACTGAATCTTATTGTTGTAATGTTTATATGATACTATACAACATTGTTTTAAAATAATTTTATAATTGTAATATAAATAAATATTTAGATCAAATTTGCCAAATAAAAGGTTACAAACGAAAATTACAGGCCTTGGGGGGGGGGGGGTGGCATGGTCCCTCATGCCCACCCCCTGGATCCGCCACTGTTGGACATTAGTTGTTATTGGTGAACGCGAAATTCTTCTGAAACGCGTTGGAAAGTGTGGAGTAGAGAGATAGTTCTGCATACATAACACCATTAATTATTTATTGAAGAACGAAGATCTTGAGGCAACAGCCAGATGGACATTAGTTGCTATTGGTGAATGCGAAACGCGTTGGAGAACGCGCACTCGGAAGATGCGTGTTCGCCACGTAACGCCGTCCCCCGAGGAACAGCTCCGCGCGGTGGGTGGGCGGGAGGTGGCGGGACGGGGCCGCGAGGTGTCAGGCCGTTAGCCACCCGGCTCCAATAACCGCGCCACTCGGCGCCATTAGGGTCAGCGGCCCACGCACCCGCGCCCGCACGGCGCGCCCGCGGCGCAGGAAGTGATTCCGGGAAGGCCGTTACAGCGCGCTAGCGTCGCTCCGCCCGCGATCTCTCTCCGCTGCCTGCGGTCAACGCTTTCATTATCTTCGACGACGTGACGAGTTTCTCTGTCGAAGTGGACGTGGAATTCTTGGTGATGCTTCTGTGGATGTTTTGATTGTTTTAAGTAGAAATAGACCGGTTTCTCTGCTGAATTGATGCTGTTGCTTTTGTGGCTACTTGAATTCTTTATTTTTCGCGTGAGACAAGTTTGATACCATTCGAAATAATTGTTCTCTGTTTATATAATAAAATAATAGGATATTGCTTATTGTGACAATTTTGATTTTTGTATTAACAAACGTCTAAGATGGTAGATGAATGATCACTAGCCCACCCACGTCATGGACCCATCAACTTAAAATTTCTTATTAGCATTCTCTTCTCTACCAGCGCAATTTTATGCTTGTGCCGACACAAGAAAGGTCAAGAAAGGTTATACTGATCTCTCTCTGACTGAGCAGAAGTGGAGGGATTTGTGGGAGAATTTTTGCCAGACATTTAGTGAGGATTCTTTTGTATTCCACAAGCACGCCACGACCCATTGCAAATTTTGCATCCTCCGAAAGTTGACGACAATCCATGACCTCGGTGTTGAACGAGGTGAAAATGGCAAAACAGGAATTGTATGCATTATGGAAAATATGCTCTAGTAACTTGAAGTAACTTTTTTGTTAGTTGAACGACCGTCTGGATTATGCTATTGCCTTAGGGGATACCTATAGTTCAGCAAAGATACGATGATATTTCTATTGGTCTCTGTTGCTATTCATGTGGTTATTGTTATTTTTAATTTGCCTTGTTGAATTGTATCTGGCATCAATAACATCAAGAGGCAATATATCTTCGCAGCACTACCAAGTAGTAAATGACTGCTAATGATGTTGCCAAACGTGCAGTTGTTGATGTTCGTAGACTTTGTGTAATATACAACAAAGTATATTTGTTCTTAGTAGACGTGTGTTATCTTTTCTTTCGCCAAACACTGTGAGACAATGGCATTATTCTGATCACTAGAACACAAGAGATTGAGAGACTCGTATACATCAAGAGAGCAATTACAATATTTTGTATGCGCTCTTCCTAAGTATGTTTAAAATGTCGAAAAATATATAACAACACTTTTTCTGTCCAAAAATACGAAATTTCTGTAGTTATGAAAAACGTAGACAGTTTTTTGTCAGATAACATACTTCTTTGCTTCTACCCTCTTTTCTGTTTTCGTATGTTCTCCCCTCTATCATGTGTGCCAATTAGTGATGTATTTTCAATCGGGGCTATTATGATAGCGCCTCCTTCGTAAACGCATTTGAAAGTTAGACCATCGTATTTGTCATAACACTCGAAATTAACCATCCCACATAGAATTATCGATCCTTACTTTTACCAAGATTTATGGACTCTGTAATTTGCTTGCAGAGGAATTCTACAGTAAAATATTTTTATAATGAATGTGAGGTACGTGTTAATATGATATGTATGTTTGCAAAGATATTTTGTCACTCTTCAACACACTCGCTTGTTGACACAGCATTGGCGTGCCGCTGTTATGTGTACAACCAAAACATCTTAAAGACACCACTTCCGGCTGCGGAGGAACCGTTGCAACAGATTTAATAATGGTAAAAGCATTTTAAAAATCTTCTTTTTCGTTTAAAATGTTTGAATAGATTGGCAAATTGTGAGCACTCTATTTTTGATAATATCGCAGCATCTCATTGGTACAATTGTAAATTTGGTATATATGATCAATTGGCAACAAATTAGACAAGTATACATAGAAATGTTTGGGAAGGGAATGAGAATTACTGAATACAATGCAACAAAACTATTTTTTGCGTTCTTATTTCATTTGCAGAACTGGAAGAATTAAATTCCGCTGTTTCTACATTTACATTATCATATTTTACACAAATATATTCCCAGTATCTCCTCATTGATAGGTTCAGATACATGTGTCGTTTTATCTGTTACCTAAATCATCACTATGAAATATGCTCATTACAACTTGTCGCTTGAACTGGTTACTAAGGTACTATAGAAGTTTACGATTGTCATTTACGTTGATGACAAGAAATATTGAATAGCACGTCACAGAAAAACTTTCGTCACACTAAATATTAAAACACATTTGTATCCTTGCTATTTGCACAGTCCCTTGTGGCTTATTTGATTAGCAAACACAGGACGCGCTAGCTTAATTTGAGACCAGCTAATAACAACGCACGGGCCGTGTCCGAAGAAGAGAAGAAACGGAAACGGGGAAGCTAATTTCGTGCGGTCAAACGAAACCACCTGAATAAGAAGTTGTGGAGGCGCCGGGAGCTCCATTAGAGAGCAATGGAGCCGCCTGGCAGCCAGAGAGTAAACACAGGTGTTAATGGGCGGCGCCGGCACGATATATCGCCATCAGGGCTTCCCTGTAATTGAGTTGTGAAATACCTCGCGGCCTGGGCCGACTCTTGCGGTGGATTTTCCTTGGCACTTGCCGGGGGCTGGCCGTGCATCTGGCGCCGCGGAGGCGGGGGCGTTGTTGTGTAGGCGCTGAGCTCGCCACCTGCGCCCCCGCCCCCCTCCCCACCCCCGCTTTCGCCGTCGCTCGGGGCGCAAGGTCAGGCGGGAGAGATCGGCCTGCAATTATCTCTCGGATCTCTTTTTCGTCGGGCGTCGGTCGCATCTTCCACTGGAACCACTCGCCCGACAAATGATCCTTCTCGGCCGCTGTGATCATCACGAGTTTGTTTCAGTTTTCTCCGGTTTCTGTTGGTTCGGACGGCGATCTGATGCGATTTGTTCCCGGTCGACAGTTATTCGTGACAGTAGGCATTAAGGTTTTCTTTGTGAGGGTTCTAATTTTTGTGAAAATAGCCGTTTTCGCGGGTTTTTATGTGCAGGCAGAGGTGAGCGGATATCACGACCAGATTTTCGATAAATGTAAAGAAGGTCCAACACCTGAGCGATTATATTGAACTTTCTCTTTAATTTACATCATTCTTGTTCGGGTTACCTTGAATACAGTGGATTGCCTTTGCTCAGTGTCAAGTAGGAAGAAAGTAATTTTTACCGTAAACAACCGTAAGTATGCTTGTTTGTAGAAACATGAAACACAATTTACTAAAGGAAAAAAAGTGATCAGTTAGATGTATGATGAGCAAACCCTCGAAAAATACCTTCTTGCTTATTTTTCTCAGAAATAATTTCTAGATAAATTATAAGTCAAAGAGCGATGCCTCATCGACCGCTGGGAGATCAATACCGTCTTACTTCATGATTGCTGACTAAATGTTCATGTTAAAAGGACGTCCGAGAGTAATTTTCTTGTGACACGATGAAAGATTAGTCGCCTTCAGACTCCGCTCCTTTACGCAAACAAATGCGCCGCCTCTTGACTCACGCCACTTTCCTCTTCGGCCCTCCTCACCCCACCCCTCCACTCCACGTCCGTCAGTCCGACACACTCGGGGTCCCTCCTCTCCTTTCCACCCCGCTCCGCTCCAGCCCACCTCGCTCCGCTCCACCTCGCTCCGCTTCTTTCTGCCCCGCTCACTCTACCCGGCTCCACTCCACCCTGCTCCGCTCCATAATTCATCTCTCCTCTCTACCCTGTTCCGCTCTACCCCACTTTGCTCCTATCCATTCCACTCCGCTGCACCCTGCTCTGCTCCTCTCTGCCCCGCTCCTCTCCACCCGACTCCGCTTCATCTCTCTTCGCTTCTCTTCCCCCACTCTGCTCCTATCCACTCCACTCCTCTTCACACTGCTCCGCTCCACCCTGCTCTGATTCTCTCTGCCCCGCTCCTCTCCACCTGATCCCGCTCCATCTCTCTTCGCTCCGCTCCATCCCGCCCCGCTTCATTTTTCTTCGCTCTGCTCCTCCCGCTCCGCTCCTCCCGCTCCGCTCCCCCCGCTCCGCTCCTCCCTCTCCGCTCCTCTCCACCCGTCTCCGCTCCACCCCGCTCCGCCTCATCGCTCTTTGCTCCTCACCACCCCACTCCGCTCCTCTCCGCCACGCTCTTCCTCGGCTATCCCTCCGTCAACCTCCACCCTTCCCCGCTTCAATTACCCTCTGACATGCCTCACTCCTCCCCGCACCACTCCAGGCTACCCATTTCTCTCCGCTCCATCCCGACCTGCACTGCTTCTCCCTACTCCTCTCCGTCTCGTTCTACCCCTTTTGCCCTGGGCCGTCAAGATCTACCTCTCTGCACTCTACCCCGCTCCATACACTCCTCCCTACAATCTATCTTTCCCTAGCTCCCTCACACACTACCGTGCTGCGTCCCGCCTCCTGCCCGCTCAGCTCCGGCTCGTGACAGTCGTGTCGTTCTGCCCCACCCGTCCCTTCTGCGCTCCACCCACTTTGCTCCTCTTGCCTCCGCCCCCCTCCACCCACTTCGCCCTGGTTCGCCGAACTCCACCTCCAGCTCCACCCGCCTCCGTGCGCTCTTCCCCGCCTCTGAAGAAGTCGTTTCAGGTTATCTTCTGACGCGCGGCGTCTCCTAAGCCCACGTGTTACGTCGGGCGGCGCCCGCAACTGTCAAGACGGTGGAAAGCCCACAGCGAGCCCGCTGTGCCGGTTTCGTCTTGAACTTTTCTCAGAATTGTGACGTGTCAGGAAAGGTGTTAGAGCTCGGCGACTTTATAAAAACTACAGACTAACTTTAAGAGACGTTACGAAGCTGTCACCTCGCTCTTCTCTGGAGTGATTGTCCGGGTCTGTTGTGGTGGCAGGCTAGCGAAATCCCATTGGGTGAGTCCCTTGAAACCTCGGTAAATCTTACTTGCATAGTCGGTAATATAAATTGTGCTAATCTTGAAACTGTCAACGTACAGGAAGTTGTGAAAACTAATGTTGCCCATTTCGTAGTTCGTACTATTGTTAGTAAAGGATTATTATACTATTGTACTATTGTACTATTGTTAGAAAAGGTCAGTTGGGTCTTTAGTGTTATAATTTCGAAAAAAAAACAAAAACAAAAAAACACAAACATTGTTGTTGTTGTCTGAAATTTTCAGTGTCATTCTGGCTACATAGCAAAAACAAAGGTGGTATCAATTTAAAATCAATAGAAATTTAGACCAAACCAGAACCTTTGTCTCTCCGCGTGTTGGATCAGTCTTATACTACGGGAGATCTTATGCGTGACTCACGAAGCGCATCTGCTGCCTCCGTTGTATAAAAGATTCAATTTTTTGGCCTCCCAAAAATGTACTTCTCAATAAATAAATCATGACGTAGTACATCTTTTTTTTAACTCTTATTTTTCACAAGGTATCGGACCAATATTCAAAAGTGCAAAATGAAAAGATCCATGAAATTAGTTTAAGTTAGAAAATTCCTTAACAATAGTTCATTAGTGTTTAAACTTAGCTGTTACGGAATCTACAGCCTCTACAAGTCGTAAAAGAACCGACGGGTTTACAGCTGTAGGAGTGGGGGAAGTCACTTTCCGCACTTCAAGCTTCCTCCGCGAGAGTGAAAGTCAAACATCCAGTAAGTAGCAGGAAAGGAACTTTTGTTATGAGAAATATATATATATATATATATATATATATATATATATATATATATATATATATAATACATGTGATTTGCTACTTACCATGACCAAAATATTCGAACTAATTGATTTGGATTATACCAATAGCTGAGAACCAGATTGCTTTAATCTCAATTTAAAAAAAAAGATTTGTTTCATTGTTTTCTGTGAACATGTGTGCATAAAAAATTGTAAATATTCCACCCCATAAGTTTTCAACAAATCCATACTATATTAACTCACTCCATACTTACCCACTACATACACAAACTTCAAATGGCTCTCCTAAAAAAAACAAAACAACAGTAAATTGGACTTACAACAATCCGGTTCAACGTTGTGCCATTTTTCTTTGTGATTGACACTTGAACCTCCGCAGAAACAGAGTTGCCTTGCTGTCTGGATACTTTTATTGAGGTGAACTTTAGATGTTGGGTGTCATAAAAGGGGTCTTCATCGTAATCACGTGACTCACACACGTCAAGCATAAATAAGTTAGGTACAAGGTATACATTCTGAACGTCCTGTCAATGTTGATATTTATTTTGTTAAGACAGATAGGGCACGAAAACGAGCTTCTTCCAGAAGTTATATGTTGTGGTTAGATGCATACTTTCAAAGAGATTTCGTTTCGCTTTTGTTACAAATTATTTCCACCAATTCATACATGTATCGCAAGAAAACTCATTATTATGTAAAAAGAGAAACTTCTTTTTCCGAGAATGGACAGTAAAGAGGGATTTATTTATTGTGGGGCACTACCTGCTGCTCCCCTGTCCAACGTATTATCTTTGTGCACTGAAACGAGAGATTGTTGGGCTGTTGTGCCACTTTGGAAACACTTCTGCTTTTCATTATTTGAAACACTACCCATTATCCTTCCTGGCGTCGAGCCAATGTGTCATCTGCCATTTTAAGAACATTTTCATTTTTAGAAATTAGCAAAAGGAGGAAAGACTCAGAGATACGGTATGATTGTCCGAAAAAAATACTAAGTCTCATAAATAGTCAAGTTCTTTCACATTCAGAATACATTTATGGACCAGAATCAAAAGTTTACCTAAAATAATTTAGTTAAGAGTATTTCCAGTTATAAAAAATCCTCTACACACTGTACTAAACTTCTTTGGGCTTGACGTTCCAGAGTCACGTGATTACGTCGACAGTTGTGACACCCAAAATCAGCAGCTTTTCCAGTAACGTAATCACTTGTCACCAACTCTCAATGAATAAATGAAGAGGACAGATCAACTAACTAGTTTGTTGAGCTTTTCTGACCCTCATTTACATGTCCAAAATCAAAAATTTTTTAAATAAAAGGATCCAGTCAGTACAGGTATCGAACCCAAAAATATCAAAAGTGTACGACAAAATTCTGGTATTTGTATTTCATTGCTCACGAAAGATCACGATTTGTGAAGGGCAATAAAGTCCAGCAGCGATATGTCTGTTGAAGCCCAAATGTCAAACACAAGTAAGAATGGTAGAAGGAATAGAGATGGACATTATGTCATTACCAATTTCTCTATAAGTCTGCCGCACTCTTTCACTGTTATTTTTCAATGCATTGGATATCAGGTGTTCTGTAATATTATAATGCTTAAAATGAATACTCTGAATTTGCATTTGATTTTAGTTTCTTTTGAACGTTATCGTAGAAACGTTTTCACACTCCCTCTAATATCAGAATGGCTTTCAAACATGTTTGCACAGGACAAATCCACCATAACAGAGTGGAAGATTCTCTTGAACGATCATTATCCTGAAGTCACAAGAGAGAGAGAGAGAGAGTGTGTGTGTGTGTGTGTGTGTGTGAGTGTGTGTGTGAGTGTGTGTGTGTGTGTGTGAGAGAGAGAGAGAGAGAGAGAGAGGAGAGAGAGAGCGAGAGAGAGAGAGAGAGAGAGAGAGAGAGAGACAGAGAGAGAGAGAAAGAGTTTCCAAAATACGTTCGAAGTTTAGTAATTACTTTTTGAAGTAAAAAGAATCAGAATGATATTGAGCCTCTGGAGTTCGCTTCGAATTTCACGACATAAGAAAACAATCGGGTGGTCTCGGTTGAAGTTGGCAATCTAATGTAATAGAATTCAGGAAATTCCCAGCTTGGACAGCATGTGTCCCCCTCCTCCGCTCGCGCACACACACACACACACACACACACACACACACATAATTATTTTTATTTCGGGCGCACATACACACACGCACCTCTTGTTTTGGCTTCGCGGCCCGAGGATTGGCTCGGCGGCGTCCTGGCTTTGCTGTCAACCTTTTATTGCGCCGCATCATACCCACGGCCGTGGTGGAGAGGCGGGGGCGAGCATTGGGGGGGAGGGGGGCGACTAAAGAGGAAACGAGCGCAGCCAACCGCACAGCGCACACGCCCAGGCGCTTCGGCGGTGACACGTGCACCCGTTTCGCGGTTTCGCTCTGCGGAAAAAAATTGTCAGAGGCCTGCGAAATGTCAGATCGGAACAGGGGTCACCGCAACGTCAATCAATACTGCATCATTTCATTGGGGGGGGGGATAGCGGGAACGGGCGAGCCGAACGATCTTCAAGGGCTTGGAATAAACAATATGTTTTCAAATACACGTATTCTAGCTGTTCCATGGATAACTAATTTAGGCAGCGCGCGGTCGTTCCAGATCTCCCTTGTTCTTTTCCTGGCATTGTGTATACTCTTTTCTTTTCCGCGCACAAACAGATACCACCCGATTTCTACTCCATTACGTACTGGGAGAAGAGAATGCGGCAGTTCACGTACTACAGTAAAGTGAAACGTTCGGCCAAAATTAATTGCTTCCACTATTGTATGTTGGGAGCAGTGTGTTTCATGTAGGAAAACTTCGAAATATAGTCTGTCTTTTAAACAAATACTACTTATTTTTTCTGTAGATCTGTAAAATTCATTTTTAAGATATCATTTATATTCCCCAGATAAGTACGTACTGAATAATATCCACATACAACGAACAAACAGAAATAAAGTAGACGTTTCAGTGAAATATAAAAAGGGAAAAGGGAAGGGATCATTCCCTCCCTAAGCATCATGCAGGTCAAATACACTGAAGGAGACTGTAGAAATAAAATAATGTTTCAATCAATACAAAATGTACGCAATTATTCTAAGTAAAGCACTTAAGAAAAGTCCAAAAGGAACATGGGTAATGTAACAGAATAACAATAAGATAGTTTTCGTAAAATCTAATGTTCGTATCAGAGTTGTGTCCAAGTGAACTGGCACTCATGACGCATTGAATTTAACTGAACTAATGTGACTGAAACACTTAATTTCCTCCCCAATTTAGATACTTTACATTAGAGGGATTGTTACAACTTTGTTAACATACACTCTACCCCCACTATAAGTAAAAGCTTACTAAGAAGGAAGAATATCAGCTAATAAATTTACCCATTTCATAAATAGATGGTTTTCTCTCTAATCCTTATTAGGGACTACTTCATTTCTTTTCCATCAAAATGATAAAACTACTGGATGGAAAGTTCTTGTATATGGAGGCAAGGAAGCAATTCATTAAAAATAATTATGGTAGGAGTTGCAGTAATTGATGCGCGACAGCAAGCATTAGCTCAAACACATAATCTACGACCTCTAAGCACCGTGTAGAAGAGACAGAAAATATTTTTCTTGTGTCAAATGTTTCACTTTGAGTTTCTTTATTGTAAAAAAGTGGATTTACTGTGCCGATAACGCAATTGGCATTTCC
Organism: Gryllus longicercus; assembly: GCA_038098605.1. Lineage (NCBI taxonomy): Eukaryota > Metazoa > Arthropoda > Insecta > Orthoptera > Gryllidae > Gryllus > Gryllus longicercus. The sequence continues at coordinate 106,848 of JAZDUA010000603.1, read as the reverse complement.
GTGATCTATAATATCAATAGTAATAATAATTATCTAATAGAAAGATTATGGGTTTACCAATATTTTTAAGAATATCTGCGTGAGTGTGCGTTATCGTATATCGTAGTTATGCATTCGTAGCTGAGAGTTTGGAACTGATAGTGCATTCCGAAGGTCCTAACTTATTCAGTAAAATCGCTGGCCATCAGAGCCGGCTCTTCGGCCCTATTATTTCGTTTTCAGTTCCTCATGAAGAACTGATGAAGACACTCATCACAATAATTTATGAAATATTTGGACGCCGAGGTGCAAGAACCCGCGATTGTGAATATATGTGAACCCCTGAATATATTGAGTCGATCATCGCACGTCGCTGCAGTCCTGCGTCTCCGTAGGCGGCAAGGGTTGCGGGTGCCCGCGTGGTGTCGGCGTGCGATTATGAAGGAATAAACCGCTTTACAATCAGCCCAACAACAGGAGGCTCCCGATATGCGGCGCGGCTGGCGAAGACGCCCCGACAGCATTACGACTCCCCGCCCGCACCGCGCAGCGCCGCCTCGCGTGAGAAGCAGGCCGGGATTCGAACCCGGAACCCAGCGCTGCTGCTCCTCCCGAACGTCTGAGCTGCTTCCGAACGTTACCGCGACGTTGCTGGGAGCGCATCTGCCTCGCCAGGGTCGAGAGTTTCCTCGATATTGAACCGCATTTCGCTGCAGTCCTTTACGACTTGGTGAAAGGGGTTTTTTACGGTGTGGAAGGTGCAGTCTACGGCGTAGTCTTCGATTCAGAGCTGCCGTCCCAGGACATTATCTTCATTCTCTGACTTTCGAACAATCGGATACTTTGTTGGAATGGAGAAATTTCATTCTCGGATACAAATAAAACTAAATGCTTCCATAGTATATATTGTATTCTGATTTCTCTTTAATTTAACATATCTACGAATTTGATATCGTCAATTATTTTCGTCAATCCAATCGAATATTCTAGTTCACAGGTCTATTCATTTCAGGTGTAAAAACCATATCAATTTGCTCTGAGCAATGAGATGTTCAACAGTTTGTTGGCAAATTCTCTTGCTTCTTAACGCTCAGCAAACATATCATAAATATTACTGGAAAGAAAATCAATTTTATTCAGGTAAAAACGATAGTAATTTGCGAAATGATGCACTTGGGCTGCAAAGCACACGTGCCATTTAGTCAGTATTTCTTGCAATCAAATTACAGGGCATCGTTTTGAGTATGCAGATGATTTCCCAAGACAACAGGTATTTCAAGTCTCGGATAAGTGCTGTTTATATTATATGATAAGTCTCGACAAAATTCTTAAATATGATTGGTAAGCTTTACTTTTTTCTAGTATGCATATATAGCCCAATGCACGGGTCAAAATGACCCGAAGCCACGAAAATGCGCATGCATGATAGGGGGCAGTGGTGGGCATTTATTGCCAGAAAATGAGAATTTATCGTCTATTGAAATGATGAAAAGGATGTATTTTGAAACAAATATAATTTTATTGTTTTCTAGAATGTTAAAATTGACTCATTTCACAAAAATGTGAGTTGGATTAAAAAGATCCACGTTGTAGTTAGTGTCCCGACGTTTGACGTTGTAGACCAAGGGTTAAAACACAAAGGATTTTCGTTTACAAAAAGTTCGACCTTTCTACTCGACAAAATGTTGTGATTCTTTTCTTTATGAAAGGCAGTAAGTCGTAAGTGTGTTATCATTTTCTCAAGGTAACAAGTGTTACGAAATAAACACAATTTTAATAATATCTTCAAATTAATAGGCTCAATATATCAGACCTTCATGCACGTACCGCTACTGGACAATATGGCGCTGGATTCGGCCGTGTGTTTGTTATTCAGTTATGTTCCATGAGACTACAAATGATATTATATTGTATCGTGATAAAATACGTAGTTTTTAGTACATTTTTCCTATGAGTATAAAGTAAACTTAACAAAACAGTATCAATAGTGTAGAAAACAATAATAATAATAATAATAATGTATATGGTCGTAGTTGTTGCTTGTCGGGATAAAAAAAATCCATCTACAAGTCATACAGAAACTTCAGCACTTAAATTCCAGAAGAATATGAAGATGCGAAAGAAGTGGGTTAAATTCCGTGGTGGTAGCAGATATTTTGTGGTAATCCATAATATGGAATGGGAAATAATCGTCCACAAAAGGTTTAATAATCTTTAATTATTATTACCCAGAGTTAACTTTCGGGAAACACTTTTCCCATCCTCAGTCTCTAGCAAGGAGGTGAAAATTGAAACATTAACACAAGTTGAACAAAAGAAATACTGTGAATTTAGTGAAAAAACAAACAAACAAATAATATCAAATAAATAAAATTGAAAATACTTACTGCCCGAGCAACGTGGATCACACATAAATGTACTCATTTACAATCATTACAAGTGGATTAAGTGCATTCGTTCTCATTCGAATGTAGCAATGGAATATTTAGTAGTTTGCATAAACATTTTGAACACAAATTTGTAATTAGTGATATTGTATTTCCTGGGGACGGTGGAGAACCCGATATTCTTGCTACACTGAGGAGAGATACTTTCCATACCATTCTCTAGTCGAACTGTGCGTATCGCTCCGCGTCGTGCTGTATAGCTAAGAACAGTTTTCATTTGAGTTCTTGTGCCGACGTTAGTTCTAAGCGCCAAAATGTTCGCACTGCTGCGTGACGTGCAGCCAGTCGGTATCGACTTGTGTTTAGCCCAACTTACTCAGTGCAGTGGAGAATTCTACTCGAACTCAGAAGTTGTCACAGTGCTACGCAGTGTTCAAATCCAACGTCCCCGTAGGAGCACACCGTCGCAGATGTCTCCGCAGCGCATAAACATCAGCGTAGCTCTCTGGCACCAAGGACAGACCCGAGAAAACGGTCTCAGCAACTTTCAGGTAAACGGCGCCAAACGCAAGGCTAATTCCTTTCTCTGCGAAATGAGTACACCAATCAAGAATAGATTTGTCCCGTTCTGACAAGAAATGCATAAAGATGTCGTGTAAAATCCCCGACTGTCGAGCGACCCAAATGAGGCGCCGAACAAAAAAAACAACTCTAATATTTATTCATGAAATAATAAACTGTTAAGAACTCGTTAAAATGTTATACTCGGATATTGTAGATAACTTTACCACTCAAATATAAGGAGCAGTTTGATGAAAAACTATTCATTCTTTCGACGAGAATAAGTGCCAGTATCACACGTTCAGGTAGGTAAACGACAGTCAATAACTTTAATGCAGTAATTCTGGGAGTGCTGATTGACTAAGAATAAGAATAATTGCTGGTGAACATAAGGCAAATATACAGAATGTCAAAGTAACCCGCCTTTGATAAATCTGCAATGACGGAGAGACGAACATTTTGGCGTCAATCGATTTTTCGTTATGAAGGACCCACAAAACATGGATTGTGACTACACCACGAGTTAGACGAAGTAATTATACTACAAGATTTATCCAGTTTTGCGTTACTAGGACCCGGCAGTAAGAGTTTTTCTGTCGAATAATTGCCGATTCACGACGCACGAATACAATACTTTAATTTCTTACGCAGTAAGGCGAGAGTGCTAAAAGCGAGGATTAGACTAGTAGAAATTACGACAATCGTCCTCTGAAAAATAATACCCGTTTCCAAATTTATTTATTTACTTAGGAAGTGAAACTGCATTTGCTGAATAATATTTATCCACTGCAGCTCTCTGCATGTTTCTCAGGAAACGGATGTCGGGAGAAACGAACAATTAGGCGACGGAAATTCGCATTCATAATTTGATCTTTGTTCCAAGTCATCTTACCGCGTGAAAGTTAAGTTAAGAGAGAGATTAAATTTGTCAAGCGACGGATAATTCTATTTCAACAGTGTGTTCTTCTTGCACAGCTGCTAAAGAATATAAGAATAATGTACGAAAGAAATGTAAAAAATAGAAAATGGTCTAATTTATATTTTTTGGCGTTTTGGTATTTTTTAATTTTTTGAATTTATTCGTAAAGAGTGTAGTTAAAATCAAGGGCAACATAACAGATATATAATATTTTATACCAGACCGTAACCAGCAACGGCTGCCGATTCAATCACTAGCACCTCGAAGTTCGGAGGCTCATACATAATGGATTCTCGTGTAATTTGTCACGGAAAATGCGCGTCTCTTTCATTGGGTTTTAAATATAAGAAACAAAAAGTACTTAAGTGAACTTTCAATTCTTTCACCGTCTTACATAACAAATCTCATGAATTTATCTAAATCATCATACATTTATTTATTTCACATAGGTTCCCGATTCTTGTAGAGAAATTTAATTTTCGTGTTCTCGAAATCTAGCTTTGAAAGATGATGTTGAAAGTTTAATATATTGATATTCCTGTAACTGCCTACATGCAACGTTTGGTGATAAAATTATTTTGATACTGCGACGAACGATAGAATCCATTATTGGTAGTTTCTACTTAACATAGGAAGTTTGAGCTTTTGGAGATTTTTTTCTCTACTTAATTTTCGAAGGTGTTCCTCTTCAGATAGGAAATGAATTTCTTCAACGATCGTTTGCTAATTTCCTGAACTTTGCTAGCGGGCTCTACGTTCTTGATTTCAACTTCACATTCTTGCTTGAACTAATCTTCTTAAATGTCTAATCGAATTCGACTCTGTGTACTTCATTCGAATTCTTTCGTTTAAAGTTCCCAGGAAATTATTTTAGTCAACCTTTTATGATGAACGACGAAACTTTATTAGAAGTCTTGATTTGTGCAAAAATTGTTCGGTGTGTCGGTCTGAAGGAAATGCTACTCTTGTCCTCGGATAACAATATTATTATAAGACGGAATGATTTCGAGAGTGCTGTTTTTAGGTTCTCATCCTGTTATTCAAATGACAGGGAACTCAAGAAACCTCTAAACAACTTTCTTCTTTGCTCATGCTTTTCACTCATGGTACAAACGAAAGAGTTATCCTCGCTTTAGAAGATTCTTGAACAGTTGCAATTGAGGCATTAAGAAGGCAGGCGATCGGTATTTGAAGCAAAATTCAAACGCAGAAATATGTTTTTACAAAAGTTCATCTATCTATGACATCGACCTGACTATCATATTTCGATTATTAAAACAGTCATAGAATAGTAATATCGTCTTTACAAACAATATTAGTATAAAAAGAGAACCGTTTTCAATTACATCATGTTTGTCTGAGAGCCTCACGTATTTTAATCATAAAAATGTTGGTAACATGTTGGTAAAGACATGTTTTGAAGAATATATTTTTGAAGACTACAAAAAATTGAAGATAAAAATGGTTAATATTTCTTAGTTTGAAGAAAAAAAATATGGCAAAGACGATATTTACTAATGCTTGCATTCCAATGCCTGTAACACATCACCAAACGGTCAATAGTATAGTCAGTAATAGTTCAAATAGTTACGTTCATTTCTTTGCATCTACGGACTCTTGGTAACTTGTGAAAGACCTCCTCAGGGCACGCGGGGGTGTGGCGGGCTTGACGCAGGCACGCCTCTTTCGGCGAGGAGCGAGGGGAAGGGGGAGGGGGAAGGGGAAGGGGAAGGGGGAGGGGGAGGGGCAGTGATTAGCGCGGTGCGTGGGGAAAGTGCACGCTCGGGTGCGTCGCGAGTGCGTGCGTGCGTGAGTAGTCTTACGCGCCGCTTAAGTGCGTCGCACGCACGCACGCAGGCGCGTGCGTGAATCGCTTAGCGCCGATTCCCATGAGGAGGGTTGTTGGCGGGTGATGGGACACGTGCCGTGCGCGTGTCCTTGAAAGCGCGTGCTCATCGTTTCGTACCTTACTGGGCCTTGTTTTCATCGACTCGTGCAAATTTTCCTGAATCGTACTTTATTAAATCGTAATGAACTTTCTAATTTTTAGTAGTTTCATAAAATAAATCGAGAGCTTCGTTTGGAACGCTAAGAACAAATTTAGCTATGGGATACATCCCGAATAATACGCTAGTCAAAGAAATAAAAATTAAACTAGGGATGCTAAAAGAGCACGCATTTTCTTCCCGAATTTTTACCCAAAATTACGCGAAAAGGACTAAAATTTTCGAAAAATTGTACATGATCTTATTTCAAAATCTATCTTTCGGGGGCGTGTTTTATAAGGGGGGAAATTTCCACCTTTAAAATTTTAGTTGTAGAAAAACTCCGAAAACACTTTGACCTTTTACAGTTTTCGAAACATCAGTGTTTTTAACGAACTTGAGGCCTTCACCATTCTCTTAAACGTTATTCACACTAACAAACAAACTTTTATCAAAAAATATTGACCCATTTTTTTGTAAATTTGGAAAATGTCCCAGGGGCTTCATGTAAAGTAGCCTCCAGAACAAAAATATAGATTTCAAATCAAGAGGCCGCGACCTCAGCCAGATTGTTTGGGCGAATACAAATTTTGGAGAAAATCGACTGAACGGTTTAGCCTCCAGCGTTGGTCTGACGGTTGGACGGCCTCTACTCCGTAGTGATGAAGTAGAATGATGCATTCCTTGCATTTACCCATAATAGTGCTAGCAAAACTTCTCTGAACATTTGTCTTTCATAAAGAGAATTATTATTCGCTGATAATAGAGCGTGTCTCAGGCGTGCTTCAGAACTTTGCACATAGTTTTCTACTTTACATGGCTTTGTCATTTAAGTTTACAACTGGTACGCTTCCTTGGGAACACTATATTCAAATTAGTATCTCCTGGAATATTGTTTCAATATTGTATGTAGATATTGAGAGAAGACTCATTTCTCTTCAAAATGTACTCGATTATAAATAGAAAATCAAACTCGTTTCGGCATTATTCAGCAACTATTTTCTCATAGAATTTCAAAATAAACTCTTTAACGTTGTATTATGCAAGCGCTCCGAGTTCAAAGTCGGGTTTGTTTTGTCTGTTGGTTGAAATTTTTGCCACCTATTTATGACTTTGTCAAAATTGAAAAGATAACATCACAACACAATTATTTATCTCGTATTTATGCATTGTGTAAAAATTAGTTTTTGTAATTAACTCCTTGACCGTATCCGAGTTAAAGACCTTGGGGCAATAACATTCTATGCCACATTTCTAATGAAATTGAGATATGATTGTACTTTGGCACTCCATAGATGTTTACAAACTATTACATAATGCGGATATTTCGTTTTGTAAATGTTGATAGATTATAAAACTTAAGTATCATATGCGAAGCTTTATCTTACTTATTTATAGAAATGTTAAACCTTTAATTTCCTTTTTCTCAAATCTCCGTGTAAACTCCGTGTGTTTTTGCGCCTAAATCTTAATTTGTGTTCGAAGCGAATGATATACTACTTTGGCAATGTCGGTATTGGTCTGTTTGCATTTCGCGCATCATGTCATGAACTGAAAATAAGAGAGCTGAAACGTTGGCAACACAACCACAACCTGTAACGGTGCGATGCAGCCCACACATCGGAAAAGGCTTCAAATGACTCGCGACCAGAAACCTACGACTTCAGTTTTCGATACATTTTTCATCGTCCTGTGGAAAGGGTGCATCGCTTAGAAGCGTATATTGAGTCGTCAGTTGCCTTCTCCTGCGAAATGTATTGGAGAGTTGATGTAACGCGTGGCTGTCCATTAAACGTGGGCCTTTTATGAGTGCCCCATTCGCGTATCTCGTTAACTTTCACTGCAAAACGACAGACGGCGCCTAGTCTTCTGGCGTAGCGTACGCCATCAGGCTGCACAGCGAGTCAGTACGGACCTCCAATCACGCTTCCAGGGAAAGCATGGGAATCATAAATACGCGTTAAGAATATCTTTCCGGACATGCGATTTGGCGATTGAAGAAGCTTTCTCGCCCGCAAATGACAAGATGGCCGATACAGTTGACGCACTTCCGCTATCATACGGCGTTCGTCGGGTCTAATAAAATAGTGAATCCCTTTATAGCTGAAAGCGTTTCGTACATGTTAGTTGCAGCACAGGCTTTTGTAAAATTGGATTACGCATAAAATCGAGAGAAAATTAATCTTTTAATATCTTCGGAGATTACGTAATACGGATTGTAAAACTTCATTTAATGTTCGAGCGCTCGAATATTGTAATGAGCAGTTTTCTTGATTTTTATGACTTTGATGACAGCGTAATCGAAAATGAAATGCATGAACGCCATTAAAATTTCCTTTCATGTCTAATTAGGGAACTAAATACTTCAGATTCACTCTATCACGATACGTATAAGGAGATGAGTAATAAAGTCCAAAGAATAATTGATTATCTATTTCGCGTTTCCGGGAGTGTCAACCGCTGTAGCCATTAGACCCGAAAGTGGGGTTATCTCGGGCGGCGACCATGTTCCTCCCGCACTAGAACTACAGATCATCCAAAATAATTTCCTCAGACGTGCCACTCATGCACCCTGGTTCATCTCAAACATTCAACTGCATAAAGAATTTAATTTACCCCCTATACTTGACCATATCGCGCTCCTATCTAACAATTTCTTCTCCAAAATAAACACAGTAACCCAAGCCACCCATTACGGCCTAGCCACCACCTACCAGCTCCCAACAAGAATAAAAAATAGATATCCATTAGATTCATTCCTCAGCATATTTTCAGAACTCAATTAATCATCACATAGGTGCTCTGTGAGTTTCCTATTCATGTGTATTTAGATTTAGTTGTAAGATTAGCATTTAAGTTAAATATAAGTCATAAAAATACATATGATGTAGTATACATAATACTGAACTATGTACATTCGTTCACTAATACAGATATACTAAAAAAAACTAGAACGTGAGAATCGGCGCCCCCCGTTCAGGTCGCCTTGCAGGATATTCCACTTCAGGGTATCTCCGGAAGCGTGGCACCACCCCAATCAGGACACGGTTTAGATTTAGATTTAGATTTTGATTTTGATTTATGTAGTAAAAAAACAGTAAAAACTGTATGTGATGGATGGGGGAGAAGATATTCTGTTTATACACTAAGCTCTTGGCTGCTCTCCCGGCATGAGTCGTAGAGTAATGCATGCAAGTGTGTGTGTAAGTAACGGATGGGGATTGGACGAGGAAGAAGAACGAAAGATCACACTCGTTGAGTGTCCCTTTAGTGTAGGTAGTGCTCCGCATTTGTCCTTTGGATTGACAGCCCGTTACGGGCCTTGGCCGTCCAGCGGTGACCCAGCCTCTCGGTCATGGAATAAGGAGTTCGTAGGTTTGCACAAAGACATTCCTTCACCGAATACACTAGTCTTCTTAACCTTAGGGTGGGCTGTCTCATTGTTACACAGCAATAGATACTGGGACATTTGTAAGCCCATTCCAATTTCACGATGAAGTTATTTTTACGTTATCATTAAATAGTCATGAAACATGTATTGCCACGTCACCACACCGTCTTTCCTTCCATTGTCTTTTTATTCGGTGTCTCTGTGCCGCTCTCTCTGCCTGTACAGCGGAAGTGTCCTTAATTAATAATGAATGAGTTATCTCGTCTCCTCTGCTGCGAAGTAAACGGAAGTTAGAACAGCTACGAGGAAGCCTCGTCTACCTCTTCGAATGTCTTCACTAACACCGAATCAAATACTGCAGACGCTCTGTAACTACCGGCATCTAATTACATGAGAGACAAAAGAATAATCATCTCCAACTCAGAAGCATTGCATCCTTTTCTGTCCCTTCGCCTCCTCTAGCGCTGTATCCATCTTTGTCTTCTCAGACAAATTCCATGGAGATGACTTGCATTTGCACTTGGATAATACAGCGAGAAATTGCTCTTCGAGGTGTACTATTTGTTTTGTGTCACGTTGCGCTTCCTACAAACTTGGGGCGGGAGCGGAAGGCGAGTTAGGTAAGCCAATTTCGCCACCTTCTTACAGCGACAAATTTTTTGCAGATGTGTAGTGTTCCTTGAATCAAAGGCTGCTTGGTCTTTGATACGATTTTAAACTTGTAATGCGAGAAAGTCACTTTTATGATCACTAAGGATCACAAAGTTACATTAACTAGTACCAAACGGAAAAATTAATTTTACATTTATTTGCAGACCGCTTTGCCAATCACTTCTAAAATCTGATTAAACATTCATTTCAACGTATCATTCGTTCTTGTTCACTTCACCTTCTGGCTGACTCAGTGGAGTCGGTAGCACGAGTTTCATCTTACACAGGTCCAAGACACGCCGATTTGTGTTCAGCGGAAGGTGGGCTTCATCAATGACGATTTGCAAGCCAATTTTTTTAAAAGCATCACAGATAGACAGACGGACAGACAGAACAGACGGACAGTAAACAAATATTACACGTACATCTGAAAAATAATCAATGTTCTCTAAATTTTATACATTGTTGTTCGCTAGTGGCAGACTGGAAGGGTCAGAAACTTTTTATTCAGGAAATGATACAAATACGTTTTTACGCTAGTAAGTATTATTTTTTTGTAATAATAAACCTATAGTATATACACGAGTATTAATCACTAAAGTGTGATGATGACCGGAAAATGTGAATTAGGGCATCAACTGATGTCACTGCAGTGTTTCTGACCGGGAGGTCCTAGGGTTCGAGCCCTGATGGTGGCAAGATTTTCGACACTAGCTACATAGCTGGATCGAAGTCAGCCTTTGTTTAGAGGAGAATTCTAGCGGCTGGCTGCTCTGAACCTTAGTTTTCCGTGGTTTCTTTACACAACACCAGGTGAAGGCCGGAGCAGTACCCTAACAAACGGGACACGATCTTTTCTTCCTCTTACCTGTTCTATCTTCACCCGAAAATTACACGCACACAGACCCAAGCACGTCGCTACCACAGGTGTCTGGAGACCTGTCGGGACCTTAGAACTTGTCTCGCAGGTGAGTTATCTAATTGGGGAAATCCCTCTAAGCGATGAAGGCCGGTGCCAAATCTCGCCAGCCACCGAGAGAAACTCACCACCACCACCTCACGCGATAAAACATGAACTACACTTACGGACTAATAATCTTAGAAATTGACGCGCCTGGAATCACCAATCAATAAATAAATAAATAAAAAATCTTAAGAATGGATTCGACTCACCTGTAAGCGTTTCGATGTTTACGAAATGTTGTCTAATATTTGTGATGGGAAGAAATACCGCTTGCAAGTAGGTGCTATATTTTGATCCTCAGAACGCGTGAGACCAAAAGTAAAACATTGCGAAAATTATCTCTGAAGTCGGGTAAAGTACAGTTTGAAACTGGAGGAAATATATATATTTTTTAAATCTTCATTTATTCATTTGGGGAATGGAAAGCTTTTTCTTCCGTGTTGTTCACTAACTTCAAGCTTTTTCTTTCGCATAATCTCTTAATGCGCCAGCTATAGAATTGATTTACGAAGTAATTTACCGCTGAAACACTTAATCAACTCACGTTAAATCAATGGATTTTTTTATATTTCAATATATCAGATACATGGGAAAGTACTAAATATTCTAATTAAGCCCAAAACACGATTGTCTTTAAAAGTATAATTCAAAGAAAATTATCTCATCTGAATTATCAAGAAGTAGTGTTGCGTAGTATTCAAATTGATAATTTTTATTCTTTCTGGCGCCGAGGCACAGCGCAATGCAAGTTTTTCGAAGTCGTACAACAGTTCTCAATAAACGTAAAAATGTTTATTGCAAAAGGGCTGATAACTATTTCTTTTACAATACTGATACACTCTTGTTCCCTCAACAGCAATATTATAATCTTCGAAATAGTTGCAAATTCATATATATATAAACATTTATTGTACTAATTGAAGTAATGACGCCAAAGTATAAAATTTTGGAATCACCAATTGTATGTAAATGTAAATTCTAATTAACATAGAACATAAGTTCGCTTTGAGACTTCGAATCTCTAGGGTAAGAAATATTATTTTGATGGATGGATTAATTCTAATCAACCATTCCTACGTTATTCAGTAATTATAATTACATGCCTATTATCTTATCCAATATATCAAATAATCCATAAAATTGAATTAATTAGTGCCCTATGCAATTTTTATTGAAGAATGAAGATCTTTCATATTGAGTTTCCATTTCCATCTTTCCCGAACACTGTGCGCTACGCAATGCCTGGACGGCGACGTCCCGGTAGCCGATGACGGGCGTTGATGCTCAGCACAGCGCAGAGAAAGTGCGCCTGACCCCCGGGGACTTTCTCTGATAGCGCGTCCTCCACCTCCGTCCCTGCTCCCGCCCCCGCCTCTCCCACAGACCCCCGCGTCCCCCGCCCTCACCACGCTTCCGCTCCCACCCATGCCTCCGCACGCCCGACCGACCTACGCCCCCGCACCGCCCATGCCGTCGCCCACCCTATCACCCGCGCCTTCGCCATCACCCGCGCCTTCGCCATCACCCGCGCCTTCGCCATCACCCGCGCCTTCGCCATCACCGGCGCCTTCGCCATCTTCCGCGCCTTCGCCATCTTCCGCGCCTTCACCCGCGCCTTCACCCGCGCCTCTACCTCTGCCATTACGTCGTTTAGCGCCGGATGTCGCCGCCTAGCGCCATTACAGCTGAACGGACGGGTGTGCAATGTGCTTGTCGGTTGAAACTGATCCTTCAAGAACGTGCCACGTCTCTGGGAATGAGTGTGCGCCGGCGGACGTTGAGTTCACTGGAATGTAATAAACGCTTTTTGGTGTTAACGGGCTGTGCCGCAACGTTATTATGTCTACACTGACATATATCTTGAGTTTATTTATGTTAATGAATAAAATCCAAGCGAACGTGTTTTGTACTGTGACTCTTCATACCTCTTTCCACTGATCCCCTCCCCCACATGAAAATTTCCGCTTCCGAACTTCGTGTTCCCTGAAAGGACAACAGAAACATAAGTGCTTAGATGAGACATTTATTTACCTAAGGGAAGATAGGAGGTTTATTCAATTTATATAAACGTACGTTAGACTGGAATTCACGTAGCTTTCAGACCCGACTCGGAAACCTTGTGTTTTAGGTCCTTAGAACGGGGTTTTGTTTCCCTAAGGTATTACAGTTTTTTTATATGAAAATCAGACAACAATTTTTTTCTGTGTTTCTGTAACATTTTCGGAGATAACCTTCTCTTCGAAACACAGATCAGGAACGTTTGAATTTGAACTCCCAAATGATGCTATTTATATTTTTCGAACTATTACTAAATAAATATTGTAGTGATCTTGTAGTGTATATATCTCTCATCTTGACCGTGTTAATAGAGTATTATCACTTTCTTTTTATATGCAACAATATGCTTCCTGGAGGCATATTAGCAATGCAAGTTCTATTATTAAAGTCTCTTGTTTCCCCGTTACGCAGAATACTCTTAGTATACTCGTACACCCGTCGTTTCTCCGTTACTTTTGTTTTGGGTAGAGTACGCTAAGAATTGATGTTGGTTTGTTACAATTCATAAGAAATCGTGTTATCGCTGGATAGGGAATTACTTCCCAGACAACAATTTTAAGATGATAGATTAGTGTTTCTGGGCATGTCAACAGCTAAGGTCATTAATCCCATACGTGGTATGTATTTTATGAGGGAGATGATACTGTTCCTCACTTCCTGAAATGTGAGATTCATCGCTGACGTACACGTTGGGTTCCGAGGTTTCCCTCCTGCACGAAGCTGTCCCCATCCCTACACTGTCCCGGACAGGATAACCTCTAATATTTGATTTTCAGAGAAATTTAATCTTAACGCTTAGTAATACTTACACACAATATCGGCCGTACGTACTATTCCGGGGCTGGACATTCAGAATTAGGATCCAGTATTAAACTATTTTCTCTTTTTAATAATTACTTACAACGAACGGAATCTTTGCATGGGTCCGGCTAGAATGTACATATTTAAAATTAATTGAATAACCCTAATCCCAGCTTTTCTTTTTTTGTTGAACTTTCGAATCTATATTTTTATGTACTGTACCGAGTCACAACTTTATGATATCTCACTTACTGTTAGCTCATGGTAATGTTCGTGTACAAAACCCCTGCCTTTACTACCGTGGTACTGAGAACTGTTGTGGTGCCTACCATTGTCATGAACATACTTATGACCTCTCCTCAACCTTTTCTCTCACGATCTGTATTCTTTCTAGAGATATACCAGCAATATAGGCACTTAAAAAAGTAATTTGTTTGCCAATTGTATGGAAACGTCTCATCATTTATCTACGATGACAAATAAAATACATTGTTAGTTTGAATTATTGAGTCGATACTTGAATTCACAATTCTGCAGAGCTGAGTCTGCAGAGAAAATGAACTACCTGTAGGTTGAAGCTTCAGTGATTTAGTGACAAAGGCAAAGAAGCTAAGGAGAAGAAACATTTGTCTATTCTGTAGTGAAATGGGAGTTTCTATGAATTCAAATAAACTTATTTAACGGACTGCACGAAGGCAATGAAGGCATCATCTTTAATTGCATGTGATTGTTTATGGGATAAAACCATTTAACTGTTTTTACAATTTATGTATGCGCGTCTGTCCGTGGGTCAGTCTGGATATATCAAACTTCTCACAAACACTCAAGTACCATAAGGGGTAGTTTAATATACATCTATTGGATATTTCTAATGATTAAAAGTTAGCAATTAGGGGCCGTTTTTGAAACACAATATTTAGCAATATCAGGATGTTGAACTGAGTCTTAAAAACAAGATTACGTATTAGTAACTATTCATCAATTTCATTATAATTACTTTTGAATTAATAAAGTATTTCGTCGTTCGCGGATAACATATTTTTTTCTTCTAATTTTGTGAATGTATGGAGAGTTACTTTTCGCATAATTCTTTTGGATGAATATAATTTTCAGCAAGACTTTCCGGTGATGCAAACTGATTTTCAACACAGAAATCAGGATGAAATCCATCGCTTTTTGACATGACAGTACAGAAAAATATTTTTAGGATTTTTGAGGATTAATTCGTGTATGAATTAAGTTATTTTTTTTAAATTACCCGTTTCTTGAGATTTTTTAGCTATTCATAATATTTACGTCGCCTATTAACCTTTCAGCTAAATGTAACAGAGATGACCTAATTGCTATGTTATACATAATTTTATTTTCATTTCATGACGATCTTCAATTACAATTCTTAGTTATGAAGAAAAAAATTGTAAGATATATTTATAAAGTACTCCTGGAAGAATAATTCATACAGACGTAGCACCTGGGGCATTTCTTCTGCAAATTATATTTTATCTTTCTGCATTTTACATGTTTTGAGATCTTTTGCCCGCCTGTCAGAACTTCCTAGACTAATTCCTCGAAATGAAACTGGTAGTGCTCGTCTGCCAGACTCTTAATTTCCCACAGCTAGCTGCCCCAAGAAAAGAATGTCCGTTACTGTACACGAAGTAGACTGCGGAAACGCGAATGACGTCATGGCGAGTTTATTTCAGGCGTCCGCCACGGAGCAAGTTCTAGGTCACTGGACGACCTCGTCTCTGATGAATTTCCTTTTTAGTGGCTGGGACGGTCGTAGGCTGGCATTTGGGGAGCGAGAAAGGCAACAAGAGCGATGGCGGAAGGCACGGATGAGGCAGGGCGAGTGATGTACGAGAGGAAGGAGGTGGATGGCAGAAGTAACGATGGGTCCCTGTGGTGAAGAGAGGGGGTGGTGGAGGGGACGGGAGTTGAGGGATGGCGGGGAGGGGGCGAGGTGTGGGTATTCAAAGGTGTGTGGAGGCGGAGTGGGACGGGACGGAACGGGGCGGAGTGGAGTGAGAGAAAGGCGGGGAGAAGTCGGATACCAAGAATCAGAAGGATACGATGAGGTCAACGGCGATTTCGGCGAGGGCCGGCCATTGGCCGCGTGCTCGCTGGAATGCCGCCACGTGAAGTCACGTGACACGGTCCGCAATCGACGTACGGCGCTGCTCGTGTTTTGTCGACGTGCATGTTATTCGGTTGCCATGGCGACACAGTGGTGACGTCAGCGTACTCTGCTCCCGGCCATTAAGTACGTCCGCGCCAGCTGGATTTACAATCAAAATATTTGTCGTCAGTCGAATCATATCTCTTATAAATATTTTCTGATTGCGATCATAAACAAACTGTTCAACTATTAATTACAGTTGATCGCTTTTAATCACGGAATATTGCTTTGGGTGGGCAGAGGTATCATGAAAGGCATTAGTTATCTTTGGCTGGGTTTATTACTCCAGAGCGGAAGGTAAACAGTGACATACGATCACGTGATCCGTGAATTTACCACTCGTTTATAGATTACCGTGCATCAACATGCTACTGGTAATCCGATTCTAGAGACAACTTAATTAGTTGATTAGTTACATTTTGCTTCGAACCGTGAATGTAGACCCATGTGTCTGCCGCATTTTGCAAATGTAGATTAATGTGATTTCGTTCCTTTAGTACAAAAATTCTTCCTGAAATATAAGTGTAATCCTAATACTAACCCTCGCGTTTACTGATCTATTAGAGTAATAATTTTCATTACATTTGATACTTTAGTCAGTATTTTAAAAATTTGGAATTCGTACGGTAAGGAGTGTGCATGAATAACCGACAACGTGAGGCAGAATTTTAAAGAATAACATAGATATAGAGGTCAAATCATTCAAGGAACATCTGAGAGAACGTGATATTTCTGTGATATACTCATGAAAAAATAGTTAATTAAATCGACATACCTAGGTACACAAAACATGTATAACTGATTTATTTAGTTTTACGTTAGTTCATATTTTGTTTTGAACAATGTCTTGATATTTACTATTCTACGAGCCACAACGTTTCGAAAATCGAGAAAAAACAAACAAGTAAATTTGTCAAGAAAGGGAATGACGTAGGAATTTTTCGAAATCAAGGACAAACTCAGAAAGTAAAAATAAAGGATAGGGTGTGATAATGGGAAAATGATGACCAGGTCGGTTTAAAAAATAAGGTTAAAGGTTAGTTAAAATATAATGATCTTCTACAATGCAATACATTTTATCTTTAAAGTAGATGTCCTTTTTTCTATCAAATGGATGCCCTTTGAACACCATAAAACTTAAAAATTCTTGTATTTTAGGTTGCTTTTTACTTTCTTGTTTATTATGTGCTTATTTAGTAAAGAGAAAGTATTGTAATGCTGCCTTGCAAATTGATAAACGCAATTTTGAGCCAAAAAAACCCCTCATATTGTGGGGTCTTGATATCAAGGAAATGGGTAAATCTTGTTTGTATATGTAGTAGGCTAAATTACTTCCTCTCTCTTTTGGTATAGTCAAAATCCACAATTTTTGACTTGCTGATACCGAAAAAGTGGTTTACGGCAACACACTCTCTGTCCTGTCCGTCCAGCCTCTCTGCCTGTCCTTTCCGTTCCAACTGTTCTGTCTCTTTTGTCTGGCCTGTCTGCCTGCGTGTTGGTCCGTCCGTCTGTGATCAACACTAGCGTCTAAGCCGTTCAGACGTTTTTCTTCAAAATGTATAACCCCGATCGATTTGGGAGAACTCAAGGTCTTGCGAAACGAATATTTTGATTTTTTACTTTACAAGAAGCCTGAACAACATTTTCTAAATTTTCTCAAAAGTGGATCCAATTTTTTTTAATAATTTATTTTGGCGAATAAATCAAAGTAGGCTTCAAAATGGTGCAGATCTAATTTTGGTTGATCATGTTTAATTTTCTTAGACTGCCAAAATTAAGAAAAAGTGCATTACCTTTTTAAATATCTTATATTTTAGAACATATTTTGTTTAAGTCAAAAAATTATATATTTTACTTTGTAATGTTAATTTTTTACTCTTTTCAAAAATTCATAGAGTGCGTCGAAAATAGGACAAGAATAGTATTTTACCGATCTTTGATACATACGAGGAAAAAATTTAAAGAAAACAATAGAGCCGTTTTCGACAAAAAATGTTTAAAAATTGCCTACATTTCACGAAAAATTACAAGAAAATAACTCGTGTTTTAAAAAGTGTGGAGATCTGTATGTCGGGGGTTTGTGTATTTGGGGGTTCTGTGTATGTGGAGAGTCTGTGTATGTGGGGGGTTGTCTGTATATGTGGGGCGGGGTCTGTGTATGTGGGGCGGGGTCTGTGTATGTGTGGCGGGGGTCTGTGTATGTGTGGCGGGGGTCTGTGTATGTGTGGCGGGGGTCTGTTTATGTGTGGCGGGGGTCTGTTTATGTGTGGCGGGGGTCTGTGTATGTGGGGCGGGGGTCTGTGTATGTGGGGCGGGGGTCTGTGTATGTGTGGCGGGGGTCTGTGTATGTGTGGCGGGGGTCTGTTTATGTGTGGCGGGGGTCTGTTTATGTGTGGCGGGGGTCTGTGTATGTATGGCGGGGGTCTGTGTATGTGTGGCGGGGGTCTGTTTATGTGTGGCGGGGGTCTGTTTATGTGTGGCGGGGGTCTGTGTATGTGGGGCGGGGGTCTGTGTATGTGGGGCGGGGGTCTGTGTATGTGGGGCGGGGGTCTGTGTATGTGGGGCGGGGGTCTGTGTATGTGGGGCGGGGGTCTGTGTATGTGGGGCGGGGGTCTGTGTATGTGGGGCGGGGGTCTGTGTATGTGTGTGTGGGTCAATGTGGAAGACTGTCTGTGGTGTGAGTGGTGTTCATTGTGGAGGTCTGTGTCGAGGGCGGCAGCTTCTACGCCTGTGGAGCGGTTGCGGGAGTGACGACGGCGTGGGGGAGTGAGCGGCGGGGGCCGTGGCGAGTGTGGGAGAGGGCGGGGCGGTGGCTAAATATAGGCCGCTGTATCGATCGCGGGCGCGCGGCCGGAAGCCGCTGCCCGGCGCCGAGCCCCGGCCTGCGCCGCCCCCGCCTGCGCCCGCGCCTCTCACCTCTCACCTCGCGCGACCGCGGTCGTGCGCGCCGCGAAATGGTCGCATCCGCCGTGCGCTCACCCTGTCCCCAGACCCGTTCTCGTCCTAGTAACTCTCGCATTCCTTCACCTACTACCTCGTCTACGGCGCACCTCCAGCCGAGATTTGAACGCATAAACACTCGGCGATTTTACGATCTATCTCCGTATCGCCGTAACGTCCTTAAGCTCCTTAATACTAGACTTAAACGTACTTCGCTCTAGATGTGTACTGTTTGTTTTGGGTTTTATGATGCTTCTATTAATTTATAATTTATTTCATATCTAAGCTTGACTTCCGGTTTTGGGTGTAATGAACTTGAACTTGGTAGTGTTGCGGGAAAGAATAAGACTTGTAATATGTACACTTTGATATTGTAATAATAGCGATCAAGTCGCCTAAACTAGCCCGACTAGGGACCAGCCGAATGTAATACCAGCGGGGGAGGGCGCCAGGTTCAGCTCCTGAAATGTAACTGAATGGAAGAGATGGGGGGTCAGGAATGAACACAGAGTCATTTGTAACGAATACCAGTTTATTTCTGGCACCAAAAGCTACCAGGGAAACTACAATGTCGCAATGGGCGACGCAAGTTTTTTACTAAAATTACTCTGTGAATTAATTACAAGTGGTTAATTCTGCTGGGCCTGAGCGCGGCCACTTGCAGTTTTTCGCTGTTATAATTGTTCAGTGAGACGGCATTGTCTCATAGTTATCACCAATGGCTGCTGGTCTTCGTGGACGGGCCGAGGCGGCAGCCTCAAAGCAGAGACGGCGGCGGCTCCGGGTTGCTGATCTTCTGCGGCGCGTCTTCTCTCGCTCAGGTAGCGGCGATTCCAGGTTGTCAGCTCCAGCAAGCTCAGAGGGGGCGAGTGGCCACGGGCGTTGACGTTGCGAAAAGGGCTGTCACTTAGCCCGGGACGAGAGGCGGCAATGCTGGCGGGCCGAAGCGAAAACGGCGCGGGATCCGGTAGTTTCCCGCCCGAGTTTTCTCCGCAACAATTTACGAGTCGCGTCCTGACTAATTCGGCTGTGGGAAAGTCTTTTCCCAAACTCGCATCCCGATCGTGAATGACTGAATAACTTTTAGAAGTGAAGTTCTCATGTAACGAAAATTTCGAAGTTCCACGAAGAAATTTTACAAGTCGAGACTGTCGAAGGAATTTACAAGTGAAGTTCGCCGGAAAGTCTTAGAAGTAGTCTCTTCAAACAAATCTAAGAAGAAGTCTCGTTTCGAGGAAATTTTTGGAAGTGTTCCTCCGAAGAAATTTTACAAAGTTGTCTTATTCCTACTCTGCATCGCGTTTATAAAAGAAGTTCCTTTCCCCTTCCCAAATTGTTCCTGGCACCAAATTTCTCCCTTCCCTCATGGCGAAGCTTCCCATTGGCCGGGGGTGGCTGCGTCGCAGGATTTTGATTAACCAATCTCGTGTCGATTTCTCTGTATTTTTCCGTAAATGTTCTCTGTCTGTCGCTGGCTTCGCTCTCTCACTCGCTTCCCTTTGTCAGTTACTCCGGGAGCTGATCGCAGCTGTCCGGACACGTGCGCGCGTAAAAGCGCATTTCACGGATTCCCGATTCTCGGATTCCCGGACCGTCATGGGCTAATTGACTGCCTACTGTATTTAATCTGTTAATGGCCCGTGCAGGGATTCGGGTGCCTACCCAGGCGCGTGCCGAAGCGGGTGCGGGGGTGGGCATTGTCCGAAGGGGGGATCGGTCGACGGCTGAAAAAGGTCTCGCTTATGACGCGTCGTAAATGTGTCTTCCTCGCCTAATTGACACCCGGCCCAACTCCATCGGGGCCGGCATTCCCTGGTCGCGCGGCTGAAGGAAGGACGCGAGGACGCTCTTTTGTCCGCTAAGGTTTTGGCGAGGGGGCAGCAAGTATTTTTATGAGGGGGTAATAAACCAGTTGCCTCTGGAAAGAAGACTTGTGCGCGGTCGGGGGGTGGGCCTCCCTGTCTAGCGAAGGGAACCGTCGCGGTGGAGGCCGCGTCCCTTTGACCCACTTCTTTCTCGACGCGAGCTATTTCCAGCTGTAGGAATTACTTTGTTATTGGCGATGCCATAATAAAATTATATTAATTAATTGGTGACGCCACAATATCAGCATTTAAAATCTCATTTATTCCCAACTTCACTGGAGTATTCTATGATAATTTAGTTATATTTTGGAAGAAAAGTATTATAATTTTATATCATAAATCGTAGTATTCGGTTATCGATAGGCATTTTGTTATTTATGGGATCTTGTATTGTGGATACTTCGAATTCATTTACTGTTTAATGCTCCATGTTATCAGAAGACCCCGAACTTCTTCCTGCCCTTCCCTTTTCTTCTAAAACTATAATTTTCTTCTGAGCACTTGAACTTGTTTCGTAGAAAGGGAGATAAGAGTCGGAATGATTTCGTGCTCCGGATGCCAATGGATTATTCATGCGACATAGCTTATTTATTTACGTCAAAAACAGCTAAAAACTGTATGTGACGTGCTATAGGGAGAAGTTAATTTGAAGTTACATTTATGTCTAGAAGCAAAACAAGGGGTCATCTTAGCATTTGCTCGAGAATCAGGGAAACTGGACGAAAACTTGATCGAGATGGGGGTCATTGACCCAGAAGCTGAAGTACAATACTTGTTCCAGGTTCTTTACAATTATAGAATCCAAATAATATACAATACATGAAATGTCATTGTTAAAATTAATATTACTTTCCTTTTGGATGCTCGGTAGAGTCTCTAATTGTATAGAAAACCATTCTTGTGTAGCTTACCATTCTTCCAAGCGCGTTCGTGTTCCCACGTGATGCGTTTTGTCTTTCGCGGGGACGTTCCTTCGGAGACTCTCAGGATGGACGCCCTAGTGACTTGCCTCGCGAGTTAGCTCGCAGCGCGACGCGACGCCAACAGGGATCGTTATTCCACGGAGCGATAATTAACGCGGCGGATAAAAGATGAGAAAATACGCAATTATCTTTTTATGCATCTTCCTTCAGTAAAACCTGTTTTTCTGACGGTGATGGAAATTGAGAGATTTTGATCTGCTTATCCTTTTTGTTTCTGCGTGCTTTTTTAAGTGGTTCACTCAAAGGAAGTTAAATTTTCATCAAATAAAAATATGGAAATAACTGCTATTAAGAGCTGTAGAGCACATCATTAAGAAAAACACGACTCGTGCGGGAGGGAGGATGCGCGATGCGTCAGACTGTACCGAAGCGCGATTGTAAAAGTTAAGATGTAGGTTCCGGAGAGAGAAAAAAATTGAATTAAAAGAGAACCCTTGCTTCCACTCGGCCTGGCTTCTTCCCCGGAGTCGTCGTGATTCGCAGTTGGGAAACACGCACTTGGCGAATCCAATTCCAATTTAACTAAGGGCGGAAGCGCCAACGGGGAGGAAGAAGAGATTGGGGGGGGGGGGAGGCGGCGGTGGTGGTTGCGTCATTGTCCGCGGACTGCGGGAGGGGGAGGTCCTCGGGCACCTGGGCGCACTCCCCTCCCCTCCCCTCCCCTCCCCTGCCCGTTCCGTTCCGCCCCTCCCCACTGGCAAAGGTGGCTCTGGCCTTTAACTGATGTCACTGCTGTACCTCTGACCAGGAGGTTGTAGAGTTCGAGTCTCGAAGATAGCAGGATTTTCGATACTAGCTAGATATCTAGGTCTAGTTCAGTCGCTGACTGGAGGACAATTCTAGCGGCCGGATGCTCTGATCGGTAGTTTTCCGAGGTTTCCCTCATCAATACCAGGTGAATGCCGGAGCAGTACCATAACAAACGGGCCACGGACAGCGCGCGATCTTTCTCTCCTCTTCCTTGTTCTACCTTCACCCCTCACATACACGCACATGCACTACACTATCACACTTGTCGGGAGACCAGTCGGGAGCTTGGAGCTTGTCCCCGCTCGGGCAGTGTCCCGCTTGTGGGAGATACCTAGTTGAGGAAAATTACCACAAGCCGACGGAGATCAGCGCCGGATACAGCCAAAGATCACCGCCATCTCTTGCGATGGAAAGATACATTACTCACATGACTACACATGCAACTTAAGCAGTTGACGCGCCCGGAATCACTAATCAATCAATCAATCGATTCTCCCTTCCTTTCCAGCGCCATTCACCTGCCTTCTCCCAAGCCTCTCTCTTCAGTTGTCACCGATCCGCTGTTAATTTATTTTAGATTTCTTTCCTCGAAAAAACAGTAAAAACTCTGTATGTATGTGATGTATGGGGGGAGAAGATCATCTGCGCACGTTTTCCAGAATCCCTTCTCATCATTTTACCTATAAATAATTGAAAGATGATTAAAGTTAAAGATAAATAAATAAAAGTAAAATTTAAAACAGCGTGTGATTAGCAATATTTGAAACCTGTTCGTTCCCGATTTATAGAAAACTTATTTTCATCGGTAACCGAATTGCATTTATAATTTTTCTGCATTGTTAACAAAATAGTGACTCGCCCTTACCTCTACTCTTACCACTACAAGCAAATAGAGAGTTCAACAAAACGTGCGCATAGTGAAGATACTTTTACGTCTAGAATTAAAACAAGGAGTCATCTCAGAATTTGCTCAATGGATCAGAGAAACTGTTGTTTTTTTGGACTGGAAAACATTGTCGTTTTTTTTTTTGTAAATAAAACTATCGAATCATGGAGTAACTTGCCTGTAGCACTAATGGACACTTTTCCCACAAACATGAAGACTTATAGATTAAAATTAAATTCTTATAATAAACGTGTAAGTGATAAGATCAGTAATCTGTGAAGGGCCTCTGCATTTAGTAGGCATGCCTAAAATGAATAAATATTGTACTCGTGCGTGCATACTCAAGAACAATATAATAGAATAAAGTGCACTAAAATGTGCACTTTATTCTATTATATTGTTGTATTAGATGTAAAAGTCTGAAAACGAATTCGCAACCGGCATGAATGGCTAAAACAAATTAATTAAATTAACTATCTATCTAGCTATATTGTGCTCTTCCCACTTAATCCTGTCTAGCCGCGCGCACTTCATTTCCCTTACCCCATTTCGTTTTCCTCCTCGCCGTCCCATTCCACCCTACTCCGTTCTGTTCCTTCCCGCTTTGTTCCGTTCAGTCTTTCCGTGCCCCTCTTCGATCCGTTCCGTTCTGCTCCTCTGGACTTTATTCCTGTCTGCGCCGTTCCGTTCCGCTGAACATTAAATTTACAATATCTGAGACGTTAAAAGAAAATTTTGCTTTTTAAAATTTGTCTCGCTTGCATGTAATAATTGTGTGTCCAACCCATTTCTTAGTACCAAAAAATGTCACTGAAAATGTAAATAAATTCATATTCGATATTACTAATTTTGAATGCGCGCAGACATTGAAAGAAAACTGGATTCATTGGCCTTTCGAGAGATGTCTATGATTTTGTTTGCTACTCAGGAACACGAAAAACATCTAAAAACAAGGAAACGGTTTAGATTGTGACTGAAAAATACAAATTTTGTATTGTGATATTCCTCCGATTGTCATACTGCGCGTACAACCTTAATTGTCATACTCAGTGCGTCGTCATTGCTTACGACATGGCTGACGTCATGTGACAATGACAGTGAAGAGACGGTTGCGTAGGCTATCCGGGACGAGCCGCGTCAATGTCATGGTGGCTAACGTTTCGAAGAAGGCCACAATACGCTGGCCTAAACGTTAGCCACCATGGCATTGACGCGGCTCGTCCCGGATAGCCTAGTCAACAGTGAAGAGACCCCCCCCCGCCTTTAAATATTTGCTATTCACGTGTTTGCGCTATGGTACAGCCACTTTTTTGATATTCTTGATATGTAAAGAATTGTTGGATTGTGTATCTGACTGTACTGTGTTATTGAAGGATTCTTGAAGATTGGGTTTGTTAATATTATTAATTTAGTGTAGTTCTATACGGCTGTTATTGAGTATTGTGTATGTTAGTTTTTGGAAAACCATTTTAGGTAGATTTGATCAGTAACAATTTTGTTGCTGCATGCCACTGGTATTAGGTTATAGTGAATAAAATTGGCAATACTTTTTGGCGGTTTTTTCAGTTTTGCCATAAAGGATTTGAGATATAAAACAATAGTTTATAATGATTGTTTTATGATTAATGGGAATTGAAACCCTCCCCAAATACAAGAACGTGCTAAAGTTATTCATTTTAAAATTAAAAAACGTTTTTCTCAGTGACTTAGACTAAAAAACAGTGAATCCTTCAGCTTTTTTCCTCGAATGAAGAATTCTGCAAGGTTTGGCATTATACATATCCAAGTTAATAGCAATTGAAACAAATGATACTAAAATAATTTGAAGTTTTTGTTTTCTTTTACACTCTTATTCAGGCTTGCAGGTTTGTGTAGGATTTACTCTTGTGTAGGTGTTATTTGCTTAGGGACCTGGAGGTTGGATATAAGTTGCATAAGGAGAAAATACGTTGTTTACATTGCGTTGTGAGTTGTACAACTAGTTCACTAATTTCGAACGCGGAGCATATCACTAATGCAGATTAGGACTATACTGCTTCTCTTGACAGGTGACATCTCCTTTCTCTCATATGCTTTTATGTGTCTTCCGCATCACAAAGAGCATTCCCCTGTCCATGAGCCTGAATGCTATCTCCTCCGCCTCATCACGACGGGAAAGTTTACAAAATATATTCATAAACGAATATGTCTAATGCATTTCCTCAATCTATTTTCGAAAAAATTCTCTAAGGATAAATAAATATTTGGCATCTGAGATGTTAATTCTGGAAATTTTGAAGTTTTTTGAACATCGTTTATTTACATATCAAGTTTTGTCGGTAGAGTTTATTCCAGTTATCTCAGGTTAAATCGACATTCATTAATGGTGAATAGAATGACGTATGTAAGCGATTACGCATTTGCATTTTAATTATATGCAGTCTCCTTTATTAGCTGGTGTAGTAATTGTAATCAGGTTCATTTCCAAATATTCTCCATCAATGTAAAATGAGTGTCTGCATGTGATTTTAAAATAAATGCCTTTTTATAATTTCATATGCTTATTCAGTGAATATAAAAACAATGCAATTGTTTTTACGATTTTTCTTTATCTCTCTGCCTGTCTGTCTATTTGAAATGGCTGAACGTATTTAGATATGTTTTATCTGAAAGCTATTATTATTTTTACGTGAATAACCTATTTGTTCGTATTATTATTTTCTATTGTATAAAGAAAACGTTTGTTTGTTCTTTTATACAAATCTTTTCTTATTGAAATCTTGTTAAGAGTTTGTACACGTGATTTTCAAAACCAGATCAAAGTTATCATTTACCTGAGATTTCGTAAAAACAACCCTTGTCCCTCTTCCTATCTCTTCAATAAAATTTGTGGGTGCCCTCTCTCATTTTTTCGCGAATATTTCGAAAACGATGAGGAAATCTTCTAAAAGGAATCATACGTTTCTGGAAGTCCGTACAATTTTCTACTCAAATGTATTTTGATGAATTTCGATGGTGCAATTAGGCTTTGAATTAGTTAGTTGAATTGAATTAGTTTGAATTAGTAATTAAAGATGAACATTGTTACTGTAAGTTTGCCGCGAGTATGCAACATTTCATCAATCATTTGTTTACTGTAACCTGTAGCCACTAAGGCAGCAGCAACGTGATAGAATATACTGCACAGAGTGGCTGAAGCGCTTCCATCTTTGAAGCAAATTGAAGCCACGTTTTTTTGCAGTCAAAGCCGCGTCTTCTAGGAAACAAAGTATTCTATACTGTGATTTATACAACTCTGCCCCTAGCAGGTCTCAGCTGTTCACGGTTTCATCCAATCGGAAACTCCAACGTTACAATATAGTGAGTTGAAGATTCCGATTGGATGACTGTCAACAGCTGATACCTGCCAGGGGCAGAGTAGCGAAAATCGCAGTGTAACATTACGTTTGGCGCTGGTTACGGACGGTTACACCGCCGCTCGTATGTTTTGACTTTAAAAAACATGGCAGCCACTAGTTCGGCGAGCCTCCACCAAGAGCGCTGAAACTATAGGGACAGCCACTCTTATCTAGTATATTCTAGCTAGTTGGGTAGGCGCAACGATTACCGCAGCAAACACGGCGGGGCGGGGCAAGATGGTGATGGATGAGGATTCTGGGCATGTGGTTCGAGGAAGGCCGACATTTACCGGGACTGAGAAGAAATTGGATAGGGCAAGCCAGAGTGGAACAGCACGGAGCGGGGCACGATCGGGTAGACTGGAAATTCATTGGGCATAAAAATCACAGCTTTCCTTGAATTTTAATGATTATGATTTGTAAGTCCCCAGGCACTGCGATGTACTTCAACCAATTATAAAAATTGCTACATGAAATACATAATAGTATTCTAGAAATTTATTCACGAATAATATAATAATAATAATAATAATAATAATAATAATAATAATAATAATAATAATAATAATAATACTCAAAGACAATTAAATTCCTCTCATAACTGTGCAAGTTGGAAATTATCAAATTCCGGGCCTTTGTATTCCTTGGGTAACTGCTCTGTGGAGCTAGTTTTAAGGCTTTCACGTAATTCACGTCGTGCGAAACAAAGTAAATGCTCCTTCTTTAGAGAAAAGTTTGCTTGGGCAGTCAGTCTGTCTTGAGGGGAAACCAAGATCTGTTTCTGTCAGCTTCGCATGCTTGAAAAGATCTTCCAATTTTGTCTGAAATAACATATCTACAGAGATTTTTCCGAGATAAAATTTTAAGTAACCTGCAGCAAAGTATTAAAACTAGCTTCTTTGTGATGATGATTTTTTACGAGAAGCGACATACTTTTTACGAGAAGTTTCAATAATCTTCGTATTAATTTTGTTGAAGAAATTTTCAAGAATGAACAAGTTTTTTGAGGTAATGTCGGACTATATTCAAGCAAGACATTCCTTTTTCATTCTGCGGAATACGTTACGCATATCACTGGAAGTGCAATCGGCATCAGAGAATTTCTTCTTGTAAAATTCAGTTTTCAAAATTAATGCAAATTAACTGTCGAAGACCAAATTTCTTCGCTCCGTTTAATAGCCTCGTTTAATTCCCTTGCCTCTGAGTGATCAAATTTGATGAATTAAAAAAGTGCTTTCTATGTAAAAAAGGTGTATAGTAAAACTATTGTAAATTTCGAATTGTCGTACGTACGTAATTGTCGAAATTCCGAATCGTAAACTACTGACGATTTCGAATAATCCCAGATAGGGAAAAGACCCGTCCACATCACCGTCATATGAAGGATTAGAGAATAACTGAAGTTCTAACCTTTGTAGTAAACTTCATATTCAAAATAAATCCCAAAATTACTGAATAAGGAATTTTCATACTTAAACGATACATGTAAATACCACTCGTACATATAACTTCATCAAAGGATAAACTTGTCCAAGAGAAGAAATAAATTTAAAACAAAAATCGAAGTGGTCGTTCTATTAGAGACTCAATGAAAAGCTAACGCAAATGCCCCACTCACCATTTGTACTAGCAAGGAAATGTCGCGGTTGAATGAAACCAGGATCTAAGTGAAACTTGGTTAATTTGAAATGCCTAAAAACACATTGTATTACAAAACATAAGGTACCGTGTTCAAAACATGTCCTTGTTTTCAATCCAATTGTTTTGACGGGCGAACCACGATTTGCAAACTTGCACTAAGAGAAATAAGTTGGCACCGGGTGGGAGCCTGCGAGAGACAACGGCAGAATTGATCCATTGAATATTATAAAAATGTTTCAGGCATCAACTTTGTGGATAAAAAAATTCAGAACTCGTAACAAGATTGTCTCTTGAAAAGTCATCCAAATGATCAAATACAGCTTGCCGTTAATGTTCAGAGCAATTCAGTAAGGCAGTTAATTTATGTACTTCATATAAGCACCGAGCAAAAAGTTAATGTTAATTAAGCATAATAAGAGGATTTAATTAAATAAATTTTCAATTCAATAACTCCAGTAGACTTAAGTTGCATCAAGGACCTTATTTAATAAAAAAATTCGTCATGTCATTCAACCTTGCGTACGTTTAATTCCTTCGATCTTACAAAATAGTGACGAAATTTATTTCTGACGCAATTTACGAGACATGTAATTGCTAAAAACATGTACAAATGTGATAGGTTCAATTACGAGAAAGAGAAACTAATGGAATTAGGAGGGACCCGGCACCCGAGTCCCGTGAATTTGCTGCTGTCTGGAATCTGTTTTCCCTACCCTGAACATTTGTTCATGGCGACACATCTGATACCCGCATTGTACGTTGTTTTCGGAGAACTTGTGCAGGAAACGGGTCCAAGAAGCTTGCTTTTGAAGATTCCTGTTACAAAATCCTGTTTTTCATTACATTCTAATACATTCTGCTTCCTATACATTCCAACTCTCATGCTGTCCCTAAAATGATAAACCACTACTGAGAAAAGAAGTTCTGTCCCCATTTTAATCTGCGGTCAAGTGGAATCTGAAGTATTCTTATGTCACTCTTAATAAACACGTTTAAACTGCCGTGTAACATGCACTCAACGTTGTCACATCTCACTTTGAAATGGAGGATTTGCCTGGAAGTGTTTGCCAAGCAAATATTTGGATTTCATAAGTGACAGGGAACTTTCATTTTTGTGCACAAGGCCAAAACCACTGACAATGAAATTAGAATTTCGGATAGAGATATATTGTTATTTACGAAATAAATTATCGTTTCAAATATGACTCATACAATTTTATACATGCTCTAATATTTTTAAAATAATAAACGAAATTGAGGGATAGAGGAAACATTTTAAGACAAAACATAAGAAAATTGAATAACGAATGATAATGTGATTTTATTTGACGTTGATGAGTTTCGAAATTTTTTGAGATTGAATTATTTGCGGCCTCTCTGGAAGATATTTAAAAAAATTAAATTCGATTACGTAAGGAATTGACCTATCTAAAGGGGAATATATTTTACCGCAAATTTCTCTTTGACATGCACATGAATGTATATTTAATAAATGTCATTAAATAAAGAATATTCTATTGTGATTGTTATTATTTTGCAAATGCAAAGGCACTTCAGTGGTTGTTGCATAAAACAAATAAATAAGAACTAATTTGTGTGATTATATCTTATTGTACAAATTAACTTTCCTATGTACACGCAAAATAATTTTATTTTGAACATATTTTACATTCTTATCATTGAAAATTAAAGAGAACGAATTGTAATGCCGTGGTGGAAATCAGCGATTTTTCGATAGAATATCTCATATTCACAAGATCTGGTAACGAAACTAGTGGTGCTACAATAGAACATTCTTTCTCGCACTATTTCTAAAATTTGCAGTTTCGAAAATTCAGTGTTCAACCAAAATGAGGGCTGCGTCATTTTTAAGCGATCTCGCTCTATTCGTGAAAAAAAAAAAAAAAAAATTGGGAGCCGTTTTTCAAAAAAAATGTTCTTTTTATAAATTTCATTACTTTGAAACAGAAATAACACGAACACTCCATGTTTTTAAATACATTTCAGATGACTTTTTTTTTATCTGATTTTGTTGAAGAGATTTTAAGAAAAATTTATCTTCAATATTGCCAAACCGTCTGCGCGAGTGTCTGTGGATCTGCGCGAGTGTCTGTGGATCTGCGCGAGTGTCTGTGGATCTGCGCGAGTGTGTGTGGATCTGCGCGAGTGTCTGTGGATCTGCGCGAGTGTGTGTGGATCTGCGCGAGTGTCTGTGGATCTGCGCGAGTGTCTGTGGATCTGCGCGTCTGAGAGACTGTCCGTCCGTCTGTGGTCAATGCTAACGCCTAAAAGGATTATCTACAAAACTGATATTCACCAATAGATGTAAACGAAGTTTAGACCCTTCGAGTGTCGATGAACGTTTTCGATGAACGTTTTCTTTGGAATGGGGAAGGTGAAATACCATCTGCATCATGAATGGGTTGTATTAATTACGAAGCATTCTAAAACGGTTGATGAAGGCTCTTTGAGCCCGCGATTTCTAATCCGTGGCGCTGAGAAACGTTTCGCCAATATGGCAGTACGAGTCGTGCGCGTGGTGCTTCCTTTCTCTGCCTCTGAGCGGACCTTTGAACGCACCCGCGCGGAGTGGCGGTCGCGGACCTCCGTGGGGGCGGAGGTCGCGGCTGAAGGCGGAGCCCTGCGGCCCGCTGTTGACACAACGGCACTGTGTGGGAGGGGAGGGAGGATAGGGCAGGGCGGCAAGGCCACGCGCACTTGGAGCGGAGAAAGTGGCGCTCAGCTGACGGCTTCCGGCCGCGGGGCCCGGCGGGCGCGGGCGCCGGCGCGCTGACCTCGCGACCTCACCGGGAGATCTTCGGCGCGGGAGGTGGTAGGACCCCCCTCCCCCTCCCCTCCTCCCTCCCACCCCTCCCCCGTGTCCCATCCCTCTCCCCCGACTCCGACGACTCTGCTAGCGAACACGCTCTCGCGGAATGGTAGCATGCGGTTCTCTGTCCTCGTGTATTACGTGCCAGGTCTTTACTAATATAATAATATTGACAATTATATACAAGTAATAATACGTTGTTTTATTGGAAATGGCCTACATGTTGCAAAAAGTATTGTAGAGATACTGTCTGTGCCTAGATCTGCTCCTTAGGAAGCTGGAAGTAGATTCAACTGACTTCTTACATCTTCAGTCGTGAATTAAAGGAATAAATAATAATAATAATAATAATAATAATAATTCATAATTAATAATAGTAAATTATTTATTAATGGCAAAGTGTTAGGCAATCAGGCCTGCTTTTCCCTCTAATGCATCTTTTCCATTATTTTAAGTATTATTACAAAGGGAAGGAGAGCACACCGCTACTTTTAATTCTTCTCCATTCTTTTGCCATTGAGAATTGGTTAGGAAGTATATGTTTTAAATAAATCAGAATGCATTAAAAAAGTAAACGTGTTTCAATTATAATTAAACAAATTTGATGGTATTTGGTGTCTTCCTCTGAACATCAACGTATACCTAACTTAACTGATCTTCTTATCCAGGCATACAGCCAACACGAGGACTGGAGAGTAACCATCCTCCATAAATGAATCAACCGTGTATAATCGGTTTATAGTTGTGTTGTTTATTGATTGAAATGTTAAGAGTTCGAGTTTTTCATTTACAAATGTCGACACATTCCATAATTTGATTGCTATATGAACATTTTTCACATTTCAAACATATTTTAAAAGGTTACCCCCGCATAAGATAGCAAAGCGTTGCCTTAAACCGAATGACATTTGAGTAGTTACACTATAACAATAAATAAAAATATTAGTTTTGAAAGGTATTAAAAGACCCCGTCCAACCATCCACCACCCACACCCCTCTTCAGCCAAAAACGGTCCGGTGTTAAAAGACACAGAAAAACAGTTCTTGTAAATCCGAGTCCCCCTGTTCCCTTCATTTCTCAACATGTTCCACACTTACCACTTCACCTGTGTCCAAATTGTTTTCTTATAAACTGCCAAACACTATCGTCTTCCCTTAGCGTATTTTATACTTGTACAGAGGATTGGGAAGCTTTAAAAACGTGATAATTTATTACAAATATTACCAAGTACTAAGGTATAACAGTGTATACGCATGTATAATAAACTCTGAACTAAATGCACAAAACTGTTGCAGGCATTTTCAAAGTATATTTAAAGTCAAGGTGATTTAAAGGCGAGAAAATGGTAGAATTAAAAACAATTAACAGCAATCCAGCAGTAGAAAATATCTTAAATAAATCAACAATAATTTGTGTTTTGAGAAGAAACTTTGATATTTTTTTCGAGCCTCTTCTACGGTCCTCAGACACAGTAAATGTTTTTTTGTATTTTTTTTCAAAATTATTTATTTCAAAATTATTTTTTTGCGTTTGAATTTGACATTGAGAAAATGTAAGAAAATGTTTTTCTGATAGCATAAACTATTTTCTTCTTTTTCATATTTTTTCAATCCGATGTTAAATTGACGAAAATCTAAAATAAAAATACGCTGTAGATAAGTGTGGGTAGTGCGACGGAGGCTAGGAAACCTTTGAAAACTATTATTTTTATGTTAGAATTATAGGGTAACTACTCAAATGTCATTCGGTTTTTTACCATCTTACTTACTTTTTACCATCTTATCCGGTGGGACCCGTTTGTGAAATGTTTGAGAAGCTATGGTATCTATCAGTATTACCTTAAATTTAATGTTCGTGTACTTATGTTGAAGATTTTATGTTTTTTTAATGTAGGTAAATCTATAGAGAATTGATTTGCTACAAAGTTGTTTATGGCGATAATAAAGTGTGTTTCATTTGGAGAGCTCTATTGAATCAGATTTGAGAATGGAGGTAATCCCAGAAAGACTAATACGAAGACTTTTTTCCATCCTCGTGCCTTCACGTCGGCATTGCATGCAGAGGATTCCCGTGGGACGATTTATAAGGAACCGACTGAAAGGGGAATGATAAGAACTCGAAGGATGTAATGTCGGGGCTTCGCTCAAACGATGGCTGCACATCAGTCACGCCACTTGCAGACCTGCAAAGGGAGCAATCAAAAAGAGTTTCCCTCTTTTGGAGCCGACCGGTGAGGCGATTTCAATTGCCTGTGTTTCAGTGGGGGGAAAATCCTCAGTCTTCTTTACCTGTGACGAAAGTAATCGAGGTTTAAAAAAAATAGAAACCGTGGATGCCGGTCCGGATGCCCGAGATCGTTAAGGCAGTAGTGCCATAGCGATCTCGAGCTGAAGGATCACGGGTTCGAGTCCCGCCTCGGACATGGTTGTATTTGTGTTCGTTCTTTCACCTCGAATTATCACCATATCATATCATCTTCACAGTTACGTTACTGTTAAATGCAAAAGTGGTCGCTAATGACCTAGATGTTGATGCGACCTTCAAAACGTGGACGAAAGTGTTATTTGGCACGTTGCTTTATTAGGTTGCATATCAATGGATATATCTGTAGAATATCACTGTCTTGGTAGGGTGTTCATGAAATTCTCTAAATTACTGAGCTTTACTCAGCGTCTTAACCTAAGTGAAAATTCATCAGAGAAACTGGTTTAGCCGACATCTGATCAAGGACCTGCACTTGAAAATTACGAATTGACTGCCAGCTCGCTTCAGAATCATAGTACCCAAATTTCTGCAAATTTCATGAGGAATTTGACGAGAGTAATGAATTGTCGTTCCGGTGGCCGAGATAGAGTCCCACAGAGTCCATCACGGGTACGAGTCCCGCCTCGGGCTTGGTTGTATTGTGTTCGTCCATTCACCCCGTATCATCATCATCATATAGTGCCATCCTCACAGTTACCATACCGTTACAAGTAATAGTGATCGCTAATGTCTCAGAAGTTAATGGACCTTAAATAACAAAAAAGTAATAAATTTTTAACAATTTAAGAGGCACAGAACGTTCTCCCAGGAGCGAGGAGGTTTGAGAATTTTATTGTTTGCGTATTTAAGTCAAACGTAAGGCGCCGAATGTTTATGCGCCTCGTACGGATGCTGTGAAAGACCACGGCACTCTGCCATGTACCTCCTATTACTACGAAAACGATCAATAATTAGTTTCGTAACTGGTTTGTAAAATCAAGAAAACTAGAGATCTTGTAAATCTTTACCGTCAGTATACTGATAGGGATGAGGTACTACAATAGACCATAACCATCTACTTTACTACTTCGGGAGACGCCGCGTCCTAGGTTCAAGTGGCAACGTTTAGGATAATTTAGGCCATCATCTTCCTCAGGGCGAAATGCAAGGGACTGTTCTAGTGCCTTTGCGGCCGACATGCTTCGACCATTCTCAGGGCGAAATGCAGAATGTCGACCGAAACTTTGGTAGGACTTAGGACGTAGGACGTAGGACGTAGGACGACTGTGTAGGACGCGGCGTTTCCCGGACAGCCAAGTAGACACTGATTCCGCTCGCGGAAATTTTTGCTTTTATTAGACCGTAAGAGACTCTAAGTGGCCAATTATGAAATATATTTTACGATTCTGCCGTCAAAGTTCAATAAGAACACAAAATAATTTTGGAAAGGGCTTTTAAATAAACTAAATTTGATATATATTGGCGGAAAATCAAAATACCATGCGTAAATGAGATGACACCATTCTATTGATGCAGCTCATGTCATGATCAGACTATTCTCGATGTGCTGTGAGCCGGAGCGAGGCAACGGCTTCTGGCACCGAAATCCCTCAACACTTGTCATTAGTTGCTCATCTGCCAAAGGATGTGTTTTCGACATCGCACTTCGCGCTGCAGTGCTTCTGAATGTTGTCAGCTCGCCGGGACACCGCGAACAGAGAGTTTGTGCAATTAACTAAGTTTGAAGGGGCAGTGAAGTGGATTTGCGGGAGAGAAATATCGATGCAGACCTACAATTCTGTGTAAAGCATCTGTTGTGAATCCTGTTGACGCAGTTGTTGCAAACCAGTGTATCGTGCCCCTCAGCTTACAAGGGGCAGTGACAGAAAGAGCACTCTCAGTTGTGTTAATTGTCATATAAAGGTAACCAAACACTGCAATATAAATAAATTGATTCATGCTAATTTCAAAGCAAAAAAGAATGTGACAATATACTTGGTGGAGTCATTCAAGGAAAATATATTTTTTTGACTGGTCTGTGGCCTTTGATTAGGAGCTGAAGGCATTGGGAAGTATAACAATGTAGCGACATGTTACGCGCAAGAGGTAGCAGAAGGCACGAAAGCGATACGTTTTTTTTTTATTATTTGAGAATATGAAGAACGTAAACAATTAAAAATAAATTATTCATCTTTAAATTTAATTTATAGATAAATTGACAATAATAATTATTATTGCTATTATTATTGTTATTATTATCATCATCATCATTATTATTGTTATATAGACCATTGCTGATCAAGCTACACGATTAACGTATATAATTTCAGGATCAGCTTTTCAGCTGTATCCCTCAGTACGACAAGGTTGTTACGCCTTGAAATGTTAATTATGAGATGATTGTATGATGATGAGGGGTGATGGGACAATCACAAATACGACGATGTCTACGCAGGACTCGAACCTGCAGCCTCTTTGGCGGAGACTACTGCTGCCGCAACAAACTGCGTAACAGGGCCGACATTATTATTATTATTATTATTATTATTATTATTATTATTATTATTATTTATTATTATTTATTATTATTATTTTAACATGGCTTGGCTATTGCTCAGCTTAATACGTCTTCCACAAAAATTCAAAAGTCAATTATTTTTCCAACTTTTAAGCTTGCATTTCGCAACTAAACTTTTCACAACTAAAAAAAAAAATGATTGGAACAACACGTAGTCCAGTTGTGAAGCAATAGTATAATTTTGATTTCGTGGATGTCCCTTGAACGTGCAGTCGAGCGAACCTGTTATCAATTCCCTGCACACTGTTCGAGCGGCACTTGTGGTTAGCGCGGTGGCCGCATCATACATTAGAGCTGATGCCTCTCCCGGAGTGACACGACGGTCTGCCTGCAACAAATTACGATATGAGTAACATGTGGGCGGATCCTGTCGCAGATCCTGTCGCAGATCCTGTCGTAGATCCTGTCGCACTAGGCTGTGATACAAGAAAGAGACGTCTAGTATGACGTAGAGACTCAGAACGCGAATCCCTTGCCATTGAACAAGAAGCATTGAAATAATTTTTGTGAACGTCACCAGTGTATCCACCAGTGTCACCAATCATCGAACGTTAATAACGTATCATTGATCGTTAATAAGCAATCTTCGAATCTTAGTAATCAGTTATCGAAAATTAATAAGCAATTATCGAACGTAAATTTCGTATCATCGAACGTTAAGTACCTATCATCGAACGTTAAGTACCTATCATCGAACGTTAAGTACCTATCATCGAACGTTAAGTACCTATCATCGAACGCTTATAAACCTTCACCAACGTTCACAACCTATTTTACAATGTTAATAACCTATCTAATATAATCTATCGTTAACAACTTATTATTCAACTTCAATAATCGTTCAACGTCAATAGCGAATCATAGGATCCATTTATATCCCATTCTTCAAGAGTAATCTTCAAATGGGATAGAAGCGATGCATGGTTCTCCTTAAGTCATTCCTGACCCCTGCAAGACGATCTGCAAGGTATCTCAACCTCCCTTGACAACCCGATCATCATTCGTGTCACCTACTGTGTATATGTGAATCAGTATAGCTTCGGACTGAGGCTGCATAATCTATTGTGCATGCTTTTTGAAATACAGTGTCCATTGTACTCGTACATTGTTGCTTTCGAAATGACGAATTGAGATCAAAGAATACACGATTTATAAGCAATTCGAAAGTGACTTTGTACAGCATTAACGGTCCCTCTACGCTCAATAGAATTTGGTCATTAAAAAGCTTTAAATATTTTACATTCCAGCACCAAAGGTCATCGAGCCCGGTGTTTATCTAAGTAAGAATCAACTTATTAAGGAGAAAGCGTGTCATTGCAAAGTTCAGATGACCCAACCGATTCCGGGGAGTCCTTCCAAATTTCCCATATTGTTTAAAACTACTTTCACGGGTGGTGTATTAAAATCAAATTAACTTGTCATCAAGCTTTACTTTGTGGGTGGCCGGAGGCCTGCAGGCGACTTTGGATATCCGCCCCTTTTTTACACGAACGCCTTTCTGCATCGATGAGACAGGCAGTAATTATCTCTCTCCGGAGCGAACGACATGTTTTATTTATTTCTTCTTTCGTAGTATCTGCAGGTCTGGGATGAACTTATGTTACACTATAGTTTCTTAGGTACCCTCGCGGTGTGCTTTACGTGTTTTCTTAATAGCACTCAGAAGTTCGAGTACGCATAATGATGCGTTAATGAATATTAGGGAAATAGTATGTCTACACACTTGCTTGGATATTAGGAAACCCAATGCATAATATTCAGGAAAATGTGTAGACGACTCACCTCTTACATAATAGATTGTTTTAAAGAATTTGCAAGAAATTTGCATTCGTAAAGTATTTGAGTTATTTGCTAATAATTAGTTTTGATTATTTATTGACTGATTAAAATAATTTAATTTGCTTCTCTTGTAGATAATGATGAATGTTTTGACATTAAGGTAAATGTTTATGCATTGCAACTGTATCTTTAACGATTTTTCGATGGGATGGCAGTCGCTCATCAGATGTAGCAATCAAATCTTACAAATGTCCTGGAAGACCATTTTGTATATCAAACTGAAACATTGGTAGAGATGTAACAAGTATTACAATTCTTCCATTTTGAATTGAAATGCAATAGCAAGTTTAAACAATCATCAATCATCAATGTAGATCAATACCTGTCTATTCTCTGTTTACTCATTGGGAATCGCGCTATTTGGAAGATTCACATCTGCACCATTCCTTCAACTCCTCTTATTAAATTACTCTTATAAAATCCATACCATATGGAAGAAATAACTACTTGTTTTACTGAAAGATTTCACTCCCACTGTCACACCAACGGATCATTTACTTGAAACACAATTTCTGTGCCTTGAATATTCGAAAAATC
Organism: Gryllus longicercus; assembly: GCA_038098605.1. Classification (NCBI taxonomy): domain Eukaryota; kingdom Metazoa; phylum Arthropoda; class Insecta; order Orthoptera; family Gryllidae; genus Gryllus; species Gryllus longicercus. The sequence continues at coordinate 68,502 of JAZDUA010000603.1, read as the reverse complement.
TATTTCTTCCAATTTAATGCAAATCTAGATAAAACTTACAATTTTTAACTTATTTTTTTAGATCATATATCAATTAAGGCAACAATTGTCATCTTTAATGTTGTACTTTTACAATTTTATTTTTTTACAAGTATCGAAAATTAAAGAAAAAATGGAACCGTCAACACTTTTTTATCTTACTATACATACCAGGAGAATATTCAACTAAATATTTTGGAACCTTGCCTCTAGCCCATGTCACGTAAAATTACGAAAACTACTCATATTTTCGAATGTTTTACATGACCTTATTTCATGATCGGTCTTTCAGGACTGATTTTACGAAGGAAAAAAATTCTACCTTCAATATTATTGTTGTAGGAAGACGCCAAAAAGATTGAACTTAAGCAATTTTCAAAATACGGGAATTTTAAAGAAAACTATACCTACGTCATTCTTTTGAGTGTTTTCGACGCCAGCAAAGATTACTAAAAAATTTGTAGCCATTTGTGATAACATTTTGAAGTGTAATTGGGGCTTTATGTCAAGTGCCCCCCCCCCAAAAAAAAAACCTTTCAAACAAATCAACCGTCGTTAATTTTTTCTATAAATAGTTAGAAATTTAATTAAATATTTTTTTAAAACTTATATTACCGCAAAGTAGTTCTTTAGGAGGAAGAAACTTAGAGATAATTCTTGTAGACGAATATCGCACTTTGTAGAAAAGCGTTACATGACAAATGCATCTTAGGGTTTCAGATAAATGAGAAAGACGGCGGGGTCAGAGCACACTTCCAGTTGCGCGTGATTCTTCTGTGGTAAGTGGCAAGAGAAAGTGCCACTTTGCACTTCCGGGCACGGGAGGTGCCGACCACAGGCCGCTTCCACACGCGAAGGAGGAGAGAAAAGACGGATTCTCCTCGCCCATTTTGTGAGTCTGAACCTTTCCGCACTTTTCAACGTGAACTTAATCGAACTTATCAGCCCAAAACCTAATGCAAACTAACCAAACACATAGAGTATAGGTACAGATACTGATTTAGAGATACTGATACAGAGACTTGTTACAGACACAGATCTTTAATTAGATATAGCAAAATAATCCATAATTATTTATTGAGTGTTATAATACTATACGATTTAGTTACATTTACCTAATTGTATGTTAGAGATTTTGTTACCTTAAGAAATTCGCGCGTGAATAACAGGTATGGAATTGCCTAGTCAATCCTATATGATCCTTATTTTAAATTTTCTTTCGTCAGAAATTAGGCGTTTGTGGTGCCTCTCGTACGTTCAAAAGTAGGCGTACTTCACTTACTTACGTGAAAGATGAATATACGTTAACCCACGTACTTTTTAATTCATCTAAAACGCACGTACGTAGTAAAAAGAAAGTATAATAACACAGCAGTTGAAAGTGGCAATTTATCGTCAGGAAACCTCGTATCATGGAGTTCTCATATCGACTAAACAGATCAGTCGATTATCTTCAAAACTGAAATTACCATATCGGTATGCTCGAAATCTTGCTACCCCTAAAAATAAAAATAAAATTGAAAAATATTTTGATGTTTGGAAGCACTTTATATAAATCCTGAATTTTATTTTTCAAAAATTGCTCCATATTCTTGGATTTCCCTTTCTGGGATAGAGCAAAGAACGGTTAAAAATGGCAGCAGTCTAATTTCCGATTAACTCTCTAAAGTATAAGTGATTTTTCCTGAATAAATCTGTTTTTCAATACCAGACCCTAAAAGAAGGCCATGTACAATTTTTCCAAAATATGAGAAGTTTTTGCGTGCTATTACCTGAAACATAAATGTTTCAAAACTACCCTCTCAAAAACCTTTCCAAATTTTTTTCTTGGATCTTTTTCTCGAAGAGAGCAAAACACGCTTATAAAATGCGGTAGTTTTAATTTTCGTTGAACTCGCCGAATTTTTGAAAATTTGAAACGTTTCAATTAGTAGTAGAAAGCATGCTTAGTGGAAGCACCACTGGTTTTCATCTATATAATACTTACTCTAAGAAGGGACCACTATGGTAGATCGGGAAACAAAAGTATGTCATGCAGGGTGATGGCATCGCAAGAGATAATGAGGAAGCCATTTACAAACGAGCTAACTGTAAACGAACGCACTGACAAAATGAGAACATGAACGTAACTTGCAGTGATATTGCTAGCGGTGACTAAGCTGTAGCTGTCAAAACGGTCCCTTCTTATAGTAAACACTAGAGGGCGTATTTTGATGATCTAACGTGATCAATAAAATGCTCTTAAAAGGCTTTAAACATGCCCTAAAAACAAAGAAAAATGACGTAAAACTTGTATTAAAACCAGTTCAGATGAACATTCTCGTGCTAATGGGAATGTTACTGATGTAATCGAAGCTTCTTCTTTTTGTTCAAGTGAACTCAGCTTGCAAACGTTTGGTTTGGACTGTTCTTTAAAATAAAATCTGTCTTTCTTTATCGCGAAATCGGCCGAACTGACAATGGCGCCGATAGGCGTCGCAAGAACATTAGATTACGTAGTACTCACAACGGCTGACATTACAATATACGAGCAAAGAATTCGAATAGTATACTCAAGAATGGTGAACATTTGTTGCACTTCGTAAATATTGTTTGGAGCAAGTACCACTAAAATGATATTAAAATCGATAAAATCAGCGAAAAAAACATTAAAAAGGACGCAAAAGGTAAGAAACTAATAAGTCGAAATGAACGAAAAATGCAAGAAAATGACGTAAAAATAAAGTAAAAATGACGCAAAAATGTCGTAAAAATGTCGTAAAAATGACGTAAAAATTGGTAATTTCGTTTTGTTATAACATAAAAAATAAATTCTTCTTTCATTCTTCTAAAGTGAAAAGAAAAAAAATGGCATTTCATTGAAATCCGCCTGTTAGGAATGACTCTGTCTATACAAAACTGCTGGGGTCGGAAGGACAGTGAAAGGATCGCCGTAGCTGGGGGCCCAGCGATGGCGTCGCGGCGGTCTTTCCCCGCGGGCGCTCGCAGCTGTCGCGTGGCGCGCTCTCTTCCCTCCGCACGCTCAGCTGGCGGAGGCGGAGGCGGCGGCGGCACCTGCAGGTCACGGCCACCGCGCCACGGGCCCATTCACGGGCGCGGGCCGCGGCGCCGGCGCCGGCGCTGGCGCTTGAACATGGCGGCGGCGGCGGCGTCGCGCAGCGCAGGGCGTGGCCGCGGAGGGCGGGGCGCGCGCGCGCCGCTGGGCGGGGCATCGCGGCGGTCGATAGCGCCGCCGCCCCCGCCGCCCCCGCACCCTCCGCCTCGCCAGCGGCGTCGGAAATTTATGGGTGGGCCTGATAGCCCGCGGCGCGGCGGCGCGGCGATGCGCTTTCCGCCCGCCCGCCAGACAGCGCTGCCGCCCCGCGCAGCCCCGCTCCCGGCTAATGTGGCTTGCGGACTTCGCCAATCGCCTCGCGGAGCTTTTTGGGGATTTCGACGTTCGCTGAGTTTTCCGATTTCACTCGAAATTCCCGAGAATTTTCTCGGCCTTCTGCGGAGCTCTTGTTACTCTCAACGCTCTGGGAGTTTCCATACAATTTTTCAGTGAACAAAATAATTCAATGGTAAATGTTTGGTGATGCTATTCCACCGATGAGTTAGAATGCGGGTTGTGACTGGATTTCCAAAATCGACTGACCCAGATTCTTGGAGTTCGTCATACGCTGAATTTTCCGATTTAGACCGAAATTCCCGAGAATTTTGTATGTGTCTGAAGAAATTCTGGTTATTCCCAAGTGCGTGCTTTACTACACTTTTTCATGCAATGCCTAAGTAATGCGAACGATACAATGCTATCGGTTTTTTTTTCTTCCTTCCCGTTTTTCCTTCTTCCTTCCTCTTCTTTTTACCCAGTCGCCACAGGCAGCTCTTTACGTCCTAATGGACTCATTTTCGACCATACATTATACACAACACATTTGCGGGCTACTCTGCTCTGGGTCAGCAGAACCTCTCCCCGCGACAACAAATACACGAGAGACAAGGGACAAACAACAATTCCCCAGGCAGGATTCGAACCCGCGACTCTTCGGACAGAACCGCCGAGTCGGTACACGCTCTTAGCCACCTCGGTGATCCAGTTCGACATATTAATATTTTTGGCGATACAAATTTATGGGTGGGCCATCGTGGTTTGCGGAGCGCTTCCGGGTGACAGACAGTGCATCACCTCTGCCTACGTCTTTCCTTTAAGTCTCACCTCCGAAACAACCTCATCACGGACAATTGCGGCGTGCGAATAGTGGACTTGGCTAACCGCCCCCTGTCTTGGATTTCGCCGATCTCTTGAGTTTTCCGATTAAGCTTGGAATACCCAAGAGTTTTCTTTGCCTTGGGCGAAGCTCCGATTACTGTCAAATGTCTCCTGTACTGCACAGAGAGATTTTGGACAATATAGAAGCAAGAAAATTTTCTCTTCTTCCTCTAGAGAGAGCGCTCCCACCTCTACTTCAAACTATCTACCACTGTTGAAAATTCTCTAACAGCACTGCTGATTACTATTATCATTATTTTTTTTATATTTTCCGGTTAAAAATACATTATACATTTTTTGCCTGTGTATAACTTTACTTCTAGCTAGACTACGATGATTATAAGAGTCGCGCGCCTTTACAAGCTCTGGAGCGAAATTGCTCTAATTTTGGGGTGATAAAAGTGTCCGGAAGGGTCTAATTGCCGACGGCAGCGCGTTTTCTGCTCGCTGGAGCGCCGCTTCGTTTGCTTTCCGCTTGTCTTCTCTCTAATGCAACTAGCGACCTACGGGCTTCTTCATTCACCTTAAGGAGATCAACGGGGAATTGGTCTCTTGATGAGTTGTTGACTCAAAATTGTAGAGAACATGAAGAAGTTTGCTTACGTTTCTCAGGCAAATCTTGGAAGCTCCTGTTATCTCACACTTCCATCTACTGTGTGAAGAGATTAGAACAATGTGGAAGGCAACTGATATTAATCTAGATTTTGAGTTGCGATATTAACTGATAAAGCATTCTTTGTATTCGTAGATGGGGTGAAGAGCAGTCTCTTTTACCCAATTAAAAAACGGTGCTAGAACCGAGATATAAACATGAGACGCTAAATTGTCTACTGTATATAGAAATGTTTTTTATGTTATTACTTTTTCTGCTCGTGAAACTTCACAGATATTTTTTAATCCACTCATTGTACAATATAAAAAATGAAAGTGAGCAAATAATTAAAATTTTCGAATGTGAGAAATGTGTCTTTAGATCTCATACTACTTAAACATGTCTAGAAGTACTACTTACCTACATATGACATTAACGAAGAATTCTGCAGAGAGAAGTGTATTTAGAATTTGGTATTAGACACCTATATATGATGAATCACTACGGTGGCAACTCACCGTTAAACGTTCAAAATGATATATGTCAAAACGTTCAAAATGATATTGGTCAGGAATGAAAACTTCAAAATGATGTGCGAACGCATCTTAGAATTTTTTCTTCAAATAGAATGTTAGGAGATAAAGTGTTTATGTCCCAATGAATGTGAACGTTTCATACAAATTTGTACTTTGGTTTATTTGAGAATGAAAAGCTATTTCAAAACAAAGTTTACGGTACTTTTATCTATGCCAAAGTGAACTTACATTTTGCTCAGGGAAGAATCAGATCTGAGCTAAAAATTCATTGCAGACCCTGAACAAATTCTTTTAAAAATGAATGTAAACACACGCCTACCATTTCTCCTGATATACGTTCTTATTAGAATTCAGTTAGAAAATTTTGAACATCCACCTATTGAAAATGATGTCACCACGCAACGCTCAACAGTGTGTATGAGCATAAGAGTGACCCTGCGTTGCTAAGAAACTGCACAGGTGGTTTGAGTTCTGTAGCAGCTATCTTTGCCTTGTCTGTGGACATACACGTTTGTGAATGCATTGACAGTGGGTGATGGTTCTTATGTTTTGCAAAGTATTTGAGTACCACGTATGTACATTTTCGGTCATTGCAAAGTTTATAAATGTAATGTTTATAATAACTTGATATTTGTACGAAATTCTGTGAACCCTGCGATGATGTGAGGTGTGTATGTGTCAGTAAGTATTCATGTATGTATGTATGTATGTATGTATGTATGTATGTGTGGAAGAGTATTCCGTGAAACCATTTTCTTTTCCCCTATTATTGTCTCATACGTCCGTTTTCAGTACAAAAATACTCTACGCCTGTGTTGTAAAGGTTCGAACTATCTGTTTAGTATTTCCTATATCTTGAGAGATTCCTGTATCTTATTGCACCGTTGGATGGGTTATCTTCTCCGGCTTTTTATTTCATGGAATGAGGAATCGTGCGCGTTCCTTGGCCTTTTTGTCAGAGTACTGCACTGGTTTCCCCCATACTGATCGGAAAAAGCACCGGAAAATATCGATCAGAGCAACAGACCGCAAACATTCTCCTGCAGGTAGTTAATTCGACTCAGCTATGTAGTCGAAAATTCGCCACCATATTGATTCTAATCCTTGGTTTAAAATAAAATTTCCTCATCTCTGCCACATATTCCGTATATTACTTCTAACTGATGGTAGTAGTTGTCAAGTGTTTCTGCATCTGACCGAAATCTGGCAGACTCTTCACATTTGATTCTCAGCATTTTTCGTTTCTACACATTTCGCTTCCATATTCGTAATGACTTATAGATTCCAACGTCTACATTTCTAACCGTAACTGGTGTTTATTTTTTTTTCGTTAATCTGCCAAGCAAGCATCCTGCATTTACCGTGGCTCAGTTTTTATTTATTATCGCGGTAGCAGGTGCTTGCAACAATTCTTTGGGGGGACCAGCATTTTAGCTGGATCCGATTTTTATCCCCCACGGTTGTTAGCCATGGGGGTATGGAAGATGAAATGATGATACGATGATAATGGGGGTGAAAGGACAACACATACAGACATACACAAATACATCCATGCCCCTGGTGTTTATTATTATTATTATTATTATTATTATTATTATTATTATTATTATTATTTTAGTTATAATTAACTTACGTTCATTATATTATTGTGCTTCACTACTTGCTTTCCTTCTTGGTGTTCATTTGGATGGCAGACCTAGGATTTTCTAAAACTATTGATATAGTCAATTTGCAAATTATTATTTTTGCATTTTGAAATTGACAATTTACAATTCCCAACAGTGTGAAAATACTGTTAATAGTTATTCCTACGTGAGCCAGGCAAATAAGCAACATATCTGTTTTCACAAGGGTGAATTGATTTTGCAGTTCATAATACGAGCTTGTTATTCTATATGATTCATTTATTTTAGATAACTTCAGAAGTTCATTTTTGCAACGCCGTAAAACCGCTTCGCTTTTTTATATAAATTCATTTATAAATTTTTGCAAACCAATTTTGTCGGTCATGTCGCTATAAACATGTAAAATCGCAATACTGTTGAGCAGACATTTAGTTTTTAAAAATCGACTAGGTGAACTCGCTGTTTAGCGTAGATTCATACTTTGGAGTAGATGTGAGGGATCTGCAAACATGCCTTGTAAATGATTCTCTAAAATTGTTGAGTTGTCCACCTGAGAAGTACGTTGCTTACTACCTTAGAAATTTATTTATACCAAAATGTATTACATTTTAATGCATAATATCTTTTCCGTGGAAGTATATTTCCGAGTTTTCCTTAATTTCAGATCACTACATAACTGACGTAACTATTTATATATGCGACTATTTCTGTAAAAGCTATTGTAGGTATTTGAAGGCAGACGTATTTATTGCAGAGTGTCAGAAACTTTTGTGGAGAAACCTACCTCACTGTTCCATTTTACCCTCCTTGCATCTAGGCAGTTTATCATGGATTCCTATCGAGCAGGAGAGACATATAGCGAAGCAGCGCATAGCTCTTACAGCCGTCGGCGTTTCTGGCCATAAAACGGACGGCGAGCAGTCCCTCGCATGCAATGAGCGAGCGGTGGCTTACACCGCATCCGTCGCCATCCCTGCCACCTCTGCCTTCCCCGCCCCCAAGCACATCCACAACCTCCGCCGCCGTCACCGCCGCCTCCGACGCCGCTGCCTCCACGTGCATCCATAATCACCGCCTCCGCCTTCGCCTACCCTTCCGCTTCCGCCACCGCCTCCACCGCCGCTCCATCGTCGGCTCTACAGTCGTCTCTACCGTCGCTTCCCCCGCCGCTTCCCCCGCCGTTTCCCCCGCCGTTTCCCTCGTCGCTTCCCCCGCCGCTTCCCCCGCCGCTTCAACCCGCCGCCTTCCCCGCCGCTTCCCCCACCGCTTCCCCCACCGCTTCCCCCGCCGCCTCCCCCGCCGCCTCCCCCGCCGCCTCCCCCGCCGCCTCCCCCGCCGCCTCCCCCGCCGCCTTCCCCGCCGCCTCTACCTCTTCTTCTCTACCTCTTCTTCTTCTTCTCTACCTTTTCTTCTTCTCTACCTCTTCTTCTTCTTCTCTACCTTTTCTTCTTCTCTACCTCTTCTTCTTCTCTACCTCTTCTTCTTCTTCTTCTCTACCTCTTCTTCTTCTTCTTCTTCTTCTTCTTCTTCTTCTTCTCTACCACTTCTTCTTCTTCTTCTTCTTCTTCTTCTCTACCTCTTCTTCTTCTCTACCTCTTCTTCTTCTTCTTCTTCTCTACCTCTTCCTCCACCACCGCTACCGCCTCCACCTTCGTCGCCTCCGAGCGCATCCACAACCTCCGCCACTACCGCCCCCACCCTAATACCTCCGTCTTCGCTACCTCCCCCTCCTCCGTCCCCCCTCACGTGCTTGGACCCCGGGCCTCGCGGCGCCCGCGAGCAGCACTGCCTGCTTCAATGGCCATCGTCGATCTGCGGGCTTACCCGGCAGAGCCCGTCGTTTTTCACGGCACTGCGCCGCCACATTTCAAGTATCATTTCGCCAGAGCGCTATTGGTCGTTAAAGGGTCCGGACATGCTCCGGGTACGTGACCGGTTTGCCCGTTCCGTTCTGCTCGTCGGGGCGAGCACCAGCGTCTGTAATCACAACAATGCATTGCAATGCTGAAAAAACCGCCACGCTCAGATCCCATCGGTGCGTGAATTACGTCAGCATATGTGTTTGTGGTTGGAGCAAGCCGGGAGGCCTATGCGCGTCATCCTGATTTCTGAGAAAGAGTCAGCTACAGAGCAAGAAGTCGAGGTTCCTCGCCCGAAAGGCAGGCGTTTGTTGGGCAAAAGAAGTGGGAGTGACAACTACTGAACTAAGAATAACAAACGCTGTACAGTTGAATGGGTATAAACGGGGTACGGGTGGCTCCTTCAAAAAAATATTAGATTCAAGATATCCAAAATGGGTAAAACTGTCACTTATCCAAAGTGTGAACAAAGTGCATTTTGCTAGGATTACATTGATTATTTAACAATTTAAGAGGTTAGATTGGTACGCGTGTACAAATGGTCTGAAACGTATTTTGGAAGCCCAATTTCGTCCATGAATTAGAACGTTTAATAGCAAACGCAAAATACATCTGTATCGTGCAGAGAATGCTGATAGAATGACTTCAGATAACTTGAGTTACTTCTTGGCTGACCGGGTTACGCCGCGTCGTTGGCTGAGAGGTTTCCTCAGGACAGTGACACTCTCAGTGCAGGCTTCCTCAGACAGGCGAAACGTCGGCCTCTGGCCACGGAAGCTTGTGTGTAAAAACCCTTCGACTTCTGACGGGGATAAATCAATTACCCCGATATACATGTCACAGTGCCAATAAAATGTTTTGTTACCTTTCAATTGATTTCCAATTTCGTTGTGTTGTATAGTTATATTTTAGTTAACTATCTGAAAAATTGTATTGGAAAAACGGAGATTTTTGGCATGCAGTTATATTGCGGATTACATTTATACCTCGAGTTACTTCCTTAATCCTCTTGTTACAGGGTTTTTGTAACGTTCTTTGAGGTCTAGGTTTCTAATGATGGCCAACATCGGTGATAGTGATGACTGTTTTCCGTTGCTTGGTGCACGGTTGTTACGTGGCGGAGACCAATCCCAACACTTATTGGAGCAAACTGGCATCCCAAACCCAAATTCGCGGGATGAAACCTGGTTGGGCGTGAATGTCAAAGAACCTAGACTGCATGCCGGACGCAAATTAAATCCTCCCGTCCTAATCAGATTTCAAATTTGTTCGGGCTGGAAACGCCAGAAATAATGGATAGAAAAAATTGGGTCAATTGTTGTGTCGCTACCGTGGCGGCGAACATGAGTTATAATTCAGTTGGTATCAGCGCTCCAAAGGTGCCAAATCGATTATGCCCACCAATTCAGCCCAGATCGAGGGATGGGAAATCGACCTGAGCAAAGCCTATAAAATAGAAACAATCTATTCATATTCTTATTCAAAATCCGCGACGGGACATTGTCGGACTTATATAGGAGTTTGTGATCAATTAGAAAATGATTGTGATAATTCTCTGGGGGACATTACTTACCTTTTACTGCCACGCTCTCAAAAGGAAAACATACGTACAAACAATCCAAGACAATATTATTTACAGGTTTATGGACGAGCTGTGAGAACATTTTAGTATACGTAGTATGTATTGTAAGGCCTGTACGTAGAGGAGAGCCATAACAGAAGCTGAAATGGATAGACCGGCATTTGAACCTGGTACCCCGAGGAGGAAAGAGAGCGGTCCCACCACTGCTCAGCGGGACACCTAGCTAACAAAATACGGAATATTTCCATTCATTTCTTTCATTTTCTTACACGTATGTGTGGTGCTTTAACTCTGACGTCACGTTTTTTTAATAGCCAGTAGATAATATATAGCGAAATGAACATCGAGGGAGAGAGTTGTTCTGTACAAATGCGTTCCATAACCATACTGTCTCTCACCCTTCCGCCTTCTTTGCATATGCATGATAAGATAGCAGCGTTCATTATTTTAACCTAATTGTGTCCCAGCGTGGGAATTCAAATGTGGCGACATTTGCATACGCGTCAGAGCAGACGCATATCAAGTACTGCATCCCCCCTTGCTTGCGGCTTGGGGCCCCTCCGCGCAGCCCCTATCTGGGATTTTGTGCGATATCTGCGTGCGCTTTGGAAGCTCCCTGCCCCCGGGGGACAGAGGGGGGCGCAATCCTGTTAGCAACAGCGGATCTTCATCGGCATCTGCTAGCGACCTACGGGTGGCAACGATTCATTTTTGTTGTTGCGAAAACCGGTATTTTTCTTTCCATATAACAGTGGATTTTCGTTTGGTTGTAATGCATTAAAAAATTAATGCATGCAATTAATCATTAAAAAATATTTAGGTGTGTAATAAAATTAATTATAAATTCAAAACATCATTATTATCAAATATTATATTATTATTCTTTTGCCATTATTGTTCTTTTTGTTATTGTTATTCTTTTTTTATTGTTGTTTTTGTAACTGTTGTTATATTTTCAGTAATTATAATAATATATGACTCAATTCGTTAAATTCGTCCATCACTGGCCCTCCGGCCTCATACCATTTCTACGATACTTCACAACAACACTTCAATGATAAAAATAACTGGATTTTAATTCCGGAGTCTTCAATCCCGTTGGCGAGAATTTTAACAGCCTCGTACTTCAAGCAGTCAGACTTAATCGTCAGTCTTTCGTTGGCAGTCAGACGTCCTTCAGCCTACCAGATATAACAAGAGGTATTTGCGATGTATTTGTAGTATCGGAAATTAATGGGTTGATATCAATTTTGAATTTACATTCATTGTAAACGATTCTCAGTTTGGAATCGTGAAAAAGTACAAGTGTGGGAAAAAAACTAAAATTTGTTTACAAGTATATTTATGCACGTTTCAGTGCGAAAATTGAGGGTGTTTTAACCACTCTTTTGTTCTCCTATAGGGAAAATCAGCGTACCAATGCATTGCAATATCGATGACCAGGCATTCCTACAAATTACCATCCCTATCTACCTCCCTTCCTCTCTCCGCCCTCTGTAGACCAAATTCTTCCCCCTCCCCTCCACCTCCCGCTAATGGCGGCGCCGGGCGGCTGCTGTACATACGCCGTTCCCACATTAGAGAGCATGTCCCGTAGCTTTACATAAAATACGGCCTCCGTTTTCCCAGCAGACTGCGAAAGTTCAAACTCCCCGCGCCAGGGGAGTGGCGCGCGTCTTGTGAGCAGGTGTTTCCCGCATGAGTTTGTTCGCATGTGAACTGTCTCTTGCCAGAAGGCGCCTGTATCTATACACATCAAGGGTCACGCTGTAGAAGGGTGTCGGTGGTCTAAGCAGAGGAATGGCAAAACATTTCGGATTTTCCTCTTTAGATATGAATCGAGATGTGGCGGTATGATTTGAAAGGAAATAATAGCCTAAGATAACTTTGCGCAATAAACATTAGGCAATTTCTAGTAATAAAACGTTTCCCTAAGTATGCAATTGAGGTCTGTAAATTAAAATGCAGGAACTAATTTGTCTTGAATTGTATTGGGTCGCGAATAAATGATTATGAATTTCTGTATGTTCTCAAAAAAACAATGGATTACCTTGCGATAGATGAAGATTGAAATGAACCGTTTGTTTGAAAACTCACGTTGGAGGAAAAACAAAAGATTATTCCTCCATTCGTCTTAAGAAATTCATTGATTGATCCTTCACTCCTTTCGTTAATTACGGATTTACTTATCCCCTGAGCAATTATTAATAAAGGAATGCTGATTCAAATAATAATAATAATAATAATAATAATAATAATAATAATAATAATAATAATAATAATAATAATAATAATAATAATAATAATAATAATAATAATAATAATAATAATAAGGTAATGTCGGCCCCGTGGCGCAGACGGTTGCGGCAGCCGTCGTCTGTGCCGAGGAGGCTGCAGGTTCGAGTCCTGCGTAGACATGGTCGTATTTGTGATTGTCCCTTCACCTATCATTATCATCCTATCATCTCATAAGTCACACTACAAGGCGTAACAACCTTGTTGTAATCCAAGGATACAGCTGAAAAGCTGATCCTGGAAGAATTGCACACGTTAATAATGTAGCGTGGTCAGTAATGGCCTATACGCCAATAATAATAATAATAATAATAATAATAATAATAATAATAATATGCAAAACATGGTAGTTTACTTAGCCTTCCATCTCACTATCACAATTTTAAAAACAGATTTGCCTTAAACGTAATTCGAATCCTTGTCTTTCCACATTGATGTTACTGCCGCATCTAGTGCGTAGGATGGCAAGGGCAGCTGTGCGGCATAAGAAATCTAAATTTGAGAAACAACGCTCTAATCATTTGGTCTTACTTCTTATGTTTCTAATTTCTTAATGCAGTGTACATAAGCAGAATGATACAACAAACTGAATATGGTCTACAATTAATGGTTAATAAGAATAAAGAACAATTTGAAATAATTATAAAAAATGTTTTTGCTTACTTTTATTTAATCATTTGTACAATTTTTATATTTCTAGAAACAGTTTTATTAAATGAATATAGTATTGTTCCCTTTGTAAAAGCAAATGAAATATACGTTTCAAAATTTCTTGGAATAAAGAGTTTTTTTGAATGAAGCAGTATTAATTTTTGTGTGAGATGTATTGTTTACATATTACACAAAATTTGTATCTCTCTTGGAAATATTTATGTTTTGTGTTTCAATAGAGCATTCAACAGGTGTATATTTCATTCAATATCATGAATATGCGATAAAAAAATTTAACGGTACAGACAATTTAAAATCCGCAGCCGAAAACTAACACCGCCTCGTAGAAATATTGTACTTCTTGCTTAAGACGTTTACGCAGGCACAGGGTCAGTCAAGAAATGCGACATCGGCAACAAAAAATCCATGTCTAGAATAAATCATGTGAAAAACACATTGTTCAAAAACCATTGATATTTTAAAGCGTTTTTAATCGTTTGAGATGACAGTTACGATGTAAATACCAGAATAAAAACAAAAAATAATAATTTACAGAACGTTTTCTATCAGATTGAATAAATACAAAATTAAAAGATTACATTTATTCACGAAAACTCGAACATCTAAGCAGAAAGTACATTTTCAACGCGTAGATGGACAGTTTTCAAAGTGTTCATGTAATGCTAGAAGCGACGCAAAGCTTCGTGTTAAAATTATTTGGGAAGAAAGGGAGTTCATCTATTTTATTCTCTCTAACACGGCTCTGGGTCATTTGTCTCGCTAGGGACTTACCCTTTGTAAGTTCAAAAACAATTGACTGACTATGAAAAGTATTACAGGCTCTTTTGATCACGATATTTTCCCATTCAGAAATAAAACAAAGGCATTCCAAATCATCGGTATTAAAAATTCGCTTTCAATTAATCGATGATACGTTTTATACAATACTTTAATAAAAACATAGATTTAAAAAAAATACTTTCTCTTCGACTAGATGTCTTTTAGAGCAAATGTAAGAAGGCAATATTTAAAATGAGAAAAATCCTGTAAGAATAGAAATAATAGTTAAAAAAATGACGAATATGAAATTTATCTTCAGGAAATTTGGAAATAATTCTACGAGAAAGAGGATAAGTTTTACTAAGATTAAAAAATTAGCATGACGTAATGAAGAAAACACATCGATACTACGACGCGCCCAGTGGCACAGTGTGCCGGATGGCGCGAGGTCGCGGGCCGGGCGGCGTGGCGCGCCGCACGTTGCGCGGGTCAGTGGCGGCTGCGAGTCCCCGGAGAACTCGTCACCGGCGCCGCACGTACTCGCGGCCGCGCTCAACCTGTTGCTGGCCGTGGGGGCGTGGCGGGGCGTGGCGGGGCGTGGCGGGGCGTGGCGTGCGCGAGGTCAGCAGGTCGCCGCGCCTTCCGCCGGCCCCGCGACCTCGCTGTCTGGCATGGCGGACAAGGACTTCGCAGGGCACGGCGCTGTACTCACCTGCCTCCTCGGGGTACCTGGGTACAAGTTTCAGTTGATCGTGTGGAATGAGGGGATGTGACAGATGTTTTGATCATAGTTCTTTACAAAATATTGATAATTAATAACCGACAAAGGAGGCTCAGGGCATCAACTGATGTCGCTGCAGTGCTTCAGATAGAAAGGTCCTTGGGGTCGAGTCCCGGTGACACGATTTTCAACACTAGCTAGATAGCAAAGTTGAGTTCTGCGTCTGTCTGTATTAAATTTCTAGGGGCCAGTTGCTCTGACCGGTAGTTCTCCAATCCACACCAGGTGAATGCCGGGAGTAGTACCCTAACAAGCGAGCATAAACCGCGCTCTATTTTTTTCTTCTTTTTTCTTGCCCTATGCTCACCCCTACACGCACACAACACACACTTACACCGACATGCACTACGTTACCATACATACCAGAAGACGTCGGAAGCTTTGAGCGTATCCCTGGTGGGGAGATTCTTGGTTGGGGAAAAAGCCGACGTATATCGGCTCCGGATCTCTCGATCCAGCGGGGAAGATAATTGCCACCTCCAGCGATAGCACATGAACTACACTTTCGGGACTTATGCCCTTAGACGTTGCGCCCGAATCACTAATCAATGTATAATTATCACCTATCAATCAAACCAATTATACATTCCATCTACCGCCGTAAGCCTGTCACCTTAGTACACAATGCAGCAGGATAATTTACTGAATTTTTGCGACAACAAATCATCGAGAAGAAATTAGTTTATTTTCACATTATCGGATGTAGTGAACCTGTCATCTAATGAACCAAAAATGCTAATCCATGCTAGAGATTTGCTATAACCGGAGTCGATTGAATATCGCCTCTCATGGAATAGTGCTCAGGCCACTCACTTTCCATCTCTCAGTTTCGGGGTTCAAATTTTGGTCGATCCCTCTGAAATTTGAAGACGACAAAACCAGTTTGCACCTGTACTTTTAAGGGTTCTCCCGTTTTCCCCGTCTCCAATTCACTAATCTCCATATCATCATGATTTCCAACATCGACAATGGATTAACTCGAAAATGTGCGTACAAAAAAGAAAATAAAGACTTTTGTAACTCTTGACACCACATTGTCAGCGTTTGCCAGTAGCCTGAGCACCGTTCCACTGGGGGTCAGAATTCTCGAAATTAAAGTTATTTATTATTCGCTAAAAATGTCGATAAAATAAAAACAAAAATGTGTCCTCAATACTCGGTGGACCGTCTATGCTGCAAATATCTTAAAAACAGATTTAGGCGTAGGGATATGATTTGCGCCAAATAGTTGCAGATGATAGGGAAACAAATTGCGATTTTTATTTAATTTTCTCTTTTGTATTATGTAAACTTTTAAAGAAATTGGTACAGGTTTGACTTCTTAAATAGAATAATTGTTTTAATTAGCACCTTGAAGTTCTTTAAAATTTTTCCAAATAGTTCTTTGGATATCTCAGAATGTAGTATGAAAACATATTTCAAGCTTACTTTAAGACATTTGACTGATAAGAGCAAACATTGCAGTGTAGATGGAATGACTTCCTTGTTTATGAATTTTATTCTCTCATATTTTTACACGGCATTAAATGCTTTCAAGCTCAAAACTACCCAGGAGAGCCAAGTGAAACGCAATGTTCAAACTTTAATAGCCGCACAAAGTAGCTTACAGTTCCTTATTTCTCCGACGTTGTCTTCATGTATATTTTAAACACGGAATCCTCTTCCGCAAAATACTTGCAATCTTACGTAATCAACGAAAACTGCAAAACATCTTCGTGGCGAGAGAGTCCTCTGGTGGCAGTTTCTAGAAACGTTGCGGTGCAGGGACAAGAACGTGATGAAAGTTGGGAACTGCCCCCGTGAATGTCATTGCAAGGAACATCCATGATCATTCTCTAGATATTCTTTTATCTCCAATCCTTTCTCTGAAATCTCTCACGTGGCATTCGCATGTCTCATCTGAGACCGAAAAGAGCAATAATCTCAGAAGGAAATTATCTCCAGCAACATTCACAAAAGACACTGACTGTTGCTCAACGACCTTCAAGATAGCACTTAAAGAAAATTACCGTTAGCAAAATGGATACTACAAATTAAACATATTTAATAAAGGTATTTTGACAAGGGATTTCAATACTTTATCTATCCCTTTAGAGTAAGCAGCTAATTCCTGAATTAAAACGAAAAGCATTATTCATCAATCATTATTTTAGTAGAGATACATTTCGATATTATTGTGTTAATATAACAGCTTACCACATTTCCTTAATTATAAGAGCATTATATATTATATGCAATACTATGCTCTGCAGTTCATTACGCTGCGTAGGTCACGCCCTGTTGCCAAGTCGTACACATTCGTGCCTGTGTAGAGTCACCCGTGGTTCCATTTATTAAGAAAAAACAATATTTTGTAACTAGAATCAGGCTGTTAACAATAGTTACTTTAAGAAATATTTTAAAATATAAACTTATGACTTTTTCTGTGTATTGGATGAATTTTCCTAAAGAAAACGCTTTTGAGAAACACTTTGTTTAATTCCTTCATCTGATTTCAATTGTTCGCGTTGGTACGCGTTCAGCAATATCTTCCGCTTACTCCGCTGCGTAAATGAAATGCTAACAATGGAGTACGCTCACAAATCTGTTTATTTAAAAAGGATATTCCGCTGTTTTGAAAAACAATATGACTTTGTTTACATTTTTCTTCTAAATAAACAAACTGATCGCGTATAAACATACGGTTTGTACCATTTCAATATTTATTTATTACTTGATTACATGTTCCCAGAACTGTAAATTGCAATGTATCTATAAAACCCGAAGATTTAAATTTGATTTTATGTAGTAGTATTTTTTCACTTTTTTAGTTGATTCAATAAGGTACTGTTTAAAACCATAGTCTTTCTTATTGCTATAATGTATCCATGTAGCACATGAAGTATGTCAGGTAATAATGAACTAAATAATTAAATTTTGTTGCTTATATTATTCATTTTATTTAAATCCGCTCACTATCAGGTATTCACATTTTAAAGTTTATTGGTAAGAGAAGAAATAAACATTGAAATATGTCTCCGTTCTCATAAATTGCGATTTAACTAAAGTTTTGTGTAGTATTTAGTACACTTTGAAGTAGTAACTATAAGCCAATTTATTAAAAATGTCACTAATCTTGGCTTACACTAATTTATTAAAATTGACAGTTATATTTTTATCTTTGATAAGTCCGTTGTGAACAGAAATACAAAAATGTAAAGTCTACCATTTTAAATATGTAATTAACACAGTCTGAAAAGGGTGAACTTTTAAGCTCATTTTTTACTTGCACAAAACCTACCACATTAATGTCTAATTTTGGTGATAAAAGATAAAGCAATTATTATATACCGAAACGTAATACACTTTCGTAATCACATATTGAAGAAGACTGGGCGGCGATGATAATAACTATCAAGACAAAGGTGTTCGGATTCTTAGTGTAGTAAGTTGATCGTTCTGACCCGAAAGAGGTTCAGTCATCGTAGTGCACCTTCAGTTCCCATACTTTTAAGGCTCGGAATGTAGTGCCTAGTGTACATGTTCTTATTTGACAAGAAATTATTTGAAGACTGATGAGCGTTTAGCATAAGCATTTCTGAGTTACCCTCGCCAATGAACATGTGAACACATGTTTTACATTTTAGAAACGAACACATTAGAACACACACAACACAAACATTTTAGAAAAATGACACATTTTAAAAATCTGCAGAAGAAATTTTACTGTATACTGAGATATTTATTTCACGACCATATGGCAAGATGTTTTTCTCAAAATATTAGATGTAGTAATACCAGATGTGTCTCATTTTTACTAGTATACTATATTCTAATATATTTCTTAACTTACCTAAAAAATGATTGTCAAAGACACACTTTTCTTTAGCATCGACAATCTAGGGTATAACATTTGATAGAATATTATTCTATTTCTCTTTAACAGTCTCTTCCATCTGAACGAAAAAGAAACAACAATATGTATTTTCCGACCCAGACGAAATTGGATTCCATTTCAACTTACGTTCGACAACTGTTACACATAATGAAGATCTGCATAAGCATACTTCCACAAATATTGATGCACCGTCTTATTTGTGAATAGTCAACAAGTACGTAGATAATTACAAAAATTTGCGTTTTTCTTTCTGTGATTACATGGTTTTCGAAAACATAAAGTGAAGGAAAGAGTGAATGGGTGAGTGTGTGTGCGAGTAATAATTTTATGGGCTACAAATTTCTTGCATATGTACTAAGATTGCGGAAAAGCTATACGAAGAATTCTGCTTCATATAGTAGTAGTACACCTTCTTTGAGATATTGCTGAAATACTCTCTACGGTTTTCGTAACTTTTTATCCGACTTTACATGACACGCAAACACTCCATTTTCATTCACTTCAGTGTGTTGTAACATAAACTGCTGGAGTTCTTACTAATCGCGTATTAAACGTGAGAATGTCCCACAACAACAATATTATGTGTTTTTCGTTTTAAACAACATCATTCTTGAAACAAAAGACAAAAGAATATTAGTTGTTTTGCGAAATAAAAAAACAACTATTTCACCCATTCAACTATTTATCTTCTTTCTACTCTCCAACATTTCACGGACTAATTAATATCTACACATTAAATAATTTGGAGTACTGTTTGCAAGTAAATGTTCATGAACGACTTACCATAGGAAAGAAGTCAGATTTTTCTGAACAAAATTTTATTTCAGCGAAGTCATCAGTTTTACTCTAAAATAAAAATCCCGTTTCATGTGTCGGTCCTTTTGAGTAGATTATTTATTTTGTATTAATATATATATTATTAAATATATATTTATTTTGTACAATAAAAAAATGTACTGAGAAGTTTTTGCTTATTAGTAAATCGACTAAATAATATTATTAAAGCAAACGAAACGTAATTCAAGGAGTACGGCTGACATCCAAGATATGGCGCAACAAACGATGAAGCAAGTTTATAAATGACTAGAATATGATTACAATACCTTCTTCTCCGACCATACCTTCTTCTCTGAGAAATGTGCTGTGTGTACTCGTGACAGCGTAGTGGACATCGCTAAATGTCTAATTCGGGGGCTACGACGGCAAGTTTTCAAAGCGACATCTTCTAAAACTCAGTTCTTGAGCCCGATTTCAAATTCGAAGTACCTATTGTCCCATAGGTCTGGTATTTTCTTATTTTTCTTCTCTCCGTTTTGTTAGGTTTTTGATCTCAGGAAGTAGTAGATTATTCTACGTTTTGTATTATTATTTCGTAACAAAACAAACCTAGGTAATTAATACAAAAGTATTATTAAATAATAATTATATATTAATATTTTTATTTACATAAGTATTAAAATATCTTATTTTTAAATTCATTACTAATAAAATGATTCATCACCATAACAAATGTCTCAAAAACTTAACAAATACTATTATTTTTTGAAATCATGCCTGATGCACCCAGAATGACGCTTACTACTTTTAGTTAATTTATGTAGTCAATAATATACACTTCTTACAGATTTCAGTCTTAAATAAACAAGCTTTAAAATGGGATAATTTAATAAATGGATGTTTTTGTTTTCATTGTTGAGATAATACGAAATTTCATAAAAAGCTTTCTTTTTTTTAACACTATTATTTCTATTTCGAGAACGTATATGTACGTATTTCTTGCCATGTTTGCAAGTATTACATACATGAATTCTGAAGAAAATCAGCTGAACGGTTTAGGCGACAAACCACAGACGGACAGACAGACGGACGTTTTGCCGTCAATCGTTTTTTCGGTATGAAGGGCCCGCATAACATGGATTCGGCTACTCCACGTGTTAGAGGAATTAATTTACTATAAGAGTAATATTATTAAATATTAAAATAGCCCATATCTGACTCAAAATAATGGGAAAACTCATCTAATTTTAACCTACCTATACTACCAAGTACATATTTTATCGTTTCATTTAAGTGGCACAATTTAGATTTACTATTCTACTTGCATTGTCTACAACTATTGATATGATAATAATAATAATAATAATAATAATAATAATAATAATAATAATAATAATAATAATAATAATAATAATAATAATAATAATAATAATAATAATAATAATGTGTTAACAATATATACTCGAAAACATGGAAATAGATACAGTGGTCGTGGAAATGCTTGCAGGGGCCGCAGGATTCACCACGCGTGAGATACGTAGAAGACGACAATGCGCAGCGACGAGACGAGAGCCGAACGCTTCGGCGACAGGACGTATCGACAAGTGGCTGAGCGAACGAGCGCGGACGAAGCCGCTCCTTCGGCGCCTGAGAGGAGAAACGCGAAGCGCCCGTGGATGTGAATAGAGGCGGAGCTGGCGGAAGCGGGGCGAAGGTGAGAAGGGGGCGTGAAGTGGGAGGAGCGCGCGTGGGCAGCTGCCGAGGCGAAGCGGCTCCGGCTCTGGAGCGAGAGGCGAATGCGGGAGCGGGAGCGGGTGCGGAAGCGGGCTTACTCGAGGGGGGCGGGGCGTATACCGGCGGAGCAGGGCAAGGAAGGCGCGAAGTAGAAGGGGGATTGACAGACATTGTGAGAGAGGGAGAGTGGCCGAGTAGAGATGGGAGGGGACTGCGGGGGGGGGGACTGAAGGGTTTTTTATTGACTGATCGGTTAGTGATTCCGCGCGCGGATACTACTAAAGCCATTAGTCCCGTAAGTGTAGTGCATGGTTTTTCTGGGGAGTTGGCGGTGATCTTTCCGGGCTAGATGGTGAGATCCGGTGTGGAACTACGGCAGACTAGTGAAGTTTTCTCCAACCAGGCATCTCCTATCAGAGGGGGCATCGCCCCAGTGGGGACAAGCTCTAAGCTCCCGACCGGTCTCCGCCATTGGTGGTAGTGTAGTGAATGTTAGTGTGTGTGTAAGTATGGGGTGAGGATAGGGCAAAGAAGAGCAAGGGAATATCACGGGCGGTCCGGAGTCCGTTTGTTAGGGTACTGCTCCTGCCTGGTGTTGATCGAAGAAACCACGGAAAACTACCGATCAGATCAGCCGGCCACTACAATTATCCTCTAAACAGACTGAATGCGACCTTGCTAACAAGCTACCTGCCATCGTCGGGACTCGAACGTAAGACCTCCCGCTTAGAGGCACTGCAGTGACATGTGTTGATGCCCTGAGCCACCTCTCCCGGTGGGATTCGAGATGGGGCGGGGCAGGGTGGAGCGAAGCGAGGGTGGGGCGGGGAGAGCGGAGGCGGGGCGGTTGCGGCGGGGCTGGGGTGGGAAGAGGAAGCGGGGAGCGGGGCGAGGCGGGCCGATCTCGCTGGCGCAACTCGACGCTCTGAGCCGCGGCGCGGTGGGAACCGGCGCGGGTCGGGCGATGCCGCAAGAAGACGGCCCGCAACAAAGGTGGCCAATTACCCCTCGAAATTAACGAGTTAGTTCTTCATTACGCGGCCCGCGCTCCGCCTGAGCCGCGCCGCCCCGCGCTCTGCAATTCAAATGCGCGCCGCCCGCTTCGTCTTTTTATTGCGGAACGGGGAGTTTGTTGACTCGAGGCGCTTTACACGTGTTTTCACCCAGCATCAGCCATAGCTGATGTCCAGCAATCATGGACCGGCCGTGCTTAGATTCGAGGGAGATCGAATCAGCAGTACAATGTTTGAATACTTTAGGTGTATTTGGAGAAACAAAGTAATTTTCCATGATTATTTTTTTGATTTGAAAGTTTTCACCTTAGTTGAGTCCATTATCGATAATGTACACGAAGAAATTAAAATTTGTATTAATGAAATACACGAAAATACATAAAAGTAAAGTGACAAACTTACCCACTAGTAAGATCATGTAATTGGAAAATAAATATTTCTTAAAATATTGTTCATATCAGGAATAACTTCAAATTGCCAAGAACAACTACGATTTCTGCTTACTCGTTAAACGAAGTCAGCATCAGAAAATAAACATATACTGAAACCAGTTCATATGCTGGGAGATTTATTAGTTGCCTCTGAAGTTTAAAAGAAAAGAAAAAAATGTTTTTTGGAACGTGGAACATGTTAACATCAAGAGTCGTAATAGAGCTAAACTGTATTACTTTGAACCCCGGCACTTAAAGCATAGCTGAAGTAAGGTTCAGATCATATTTTCGAGATAATGCTTTTCTTCAGAAAATAAACTTACAAAATTACGAATGCTTATTTTTATAATTAGACAATTGGGAAGTATAGGTTTTGTACTTCTGCCAACTTCTCGCTAGTGTTCTATGTAGTAGAAAAGTGTATAAAAAATCGAATGCTAAATGTTCGAGAAATTTGGTAGTGCTCGTTGTACCGCATTCTCAATTTAGGAGCCGGGCCACGAAGTTCCTCCGCAGTGATTGATGGCATCGTCTGCCCTGCTGCGCGTCGATTCGGGCTGTTCGCGTTTCTTGCGCCTCGGAGCGGCCGACCCGTCGATAAGGGAGGTAATTACGCGAGGCGCCGCGCCGCGCCGCGCCGGCCAGCCCAAGGGGTTCCTCCCCCTCGACAGCCCGAACGGCTGGGAGGGCTCGCCGCCGCTGCAACGTCGCTAACCGGGTGGTTCGAAGGTTCGAGTGGCGATGGTGGAGGTGTTTGGACACTAGCTGCAATGCTTGGTCGATTTCAGCCACTGTCCGAAGGGGAATTCTAACAACTAGCTGCTTCAATCGGAAGTTTTCTATGGTTTATTCAGCAATACCAAGTGAATACAACAAAATTGAGTACCCAAACAAATGGGCCACGGTCCGCGCACGGTGTTTTCTTTTCCATTCTAATACAATTCGCATGAAAGTATTAACTACTTTACTAAAATAGTACACAATCTGTTTGTTTTGTAACAAACGAATGTACAGAGATAATACAATCTTAAACAATCAGCATCCAGTGACATTGCACATTGTTACATCAGATACTGGGTGCAGATACACATACGTAACATTTCTCCATCGGCCACAGTTAGAGATTCGTTGGAGTAGACGAAAACTATGTATGTATGTGTGTATGTATGTATGTATATATGTAGTAGACGAAAATAATGTATGAGCTGACCACGAAATCCATTCACTCCATCCATGTCGACTTTCAAAATAATCATAACTTCGCTAACACAATTCGTTTATTATACTATCAGTTTATTTTGTAACCACTAAATCTACAGAGAAAAGAGAATTTTAAGTAACTAGAATCCCAGCAAAATAGCGCATTGTTATACTAGATAGAAAATGATTATATATATATATGTATATGTATATGTATATATATATATATATATATATATATATATATATATATATATACACATACATACACACATTCATATAAATAACACACTTCATTGGTACCGCACAATGAACTTATAACCCCTGAAAATACAGCACATTTCCATGATTTTTAAAGACTCTCACACACCTGATATCTCGCGACAGTCAAGACTAAGGACCCACGTAGGGTGCAACAACCACTTTTTACATCTTTTCAAAATTCTTCTATTATTCATCTGTATTTTCTAATGGCATTTTCTTGTCTCAAGTGGCTGCTTTATTCACTTAGATGGCATTCATATGAATGCAAATAACAGATGAGAGACAGAAAAAAACTTGGTGGGATCTTATATTGCCCATCCGAATGCATAAGCAGCCATTAGAGGCTATAGAGGCGACGAAATGGCGTGAAGGGGAGGTAGCGGAAACAATAACGCGAGAGTTATGGAAAACAGGCCAAGAAGAACGGGAAATACGTGAGCATAGGAGTGTGTGAAGGTAAAAGTAATGTGAAGAAAGCTCAGAGCCATAGAATAAATAATTGACACAATAACGGAAACTGCATCACAATACGACAATATCTTCATAAGAAGAAAACGAAAAGTAGCGACTATGGGAAAGTAAATACACGCGATGTGAAGTAGACACAGAAGGCGAGGTGTGAGAACGAAGGGTAGGGAGTGAGAACGATGAGCGGAGAGCGCCGACGAAGGTCGGGGAATGAGGGAAAAGGGCGGGAGTGTGAACGAAGGGCGGAGAGTGAGTACCAAGAGGCGGGGTATGAAAATGAAGAGTGGGAAGTGAGAAAGACGAACGGGGATTCAGAACGAAGGACGGGGTGTGAAACGAAGGGTTGGGAGTGACAACGATGAGCGGAAATCGCTGACGAAGGTTGAGGAATGAGGGAGAAGGGTGGGGGTTAAATCGAAGGGCGGGGAGTGTGCACGAAGAGGGGGTGAGTACCACGAGGCGGGGTGTGAGAACCTAGGATGCGATCTAAGAAAGTCGAGTGGAGTTTCAGAACGAAGGGCGGGGTGTGAAACGAAGGGTTGGGAGTGACGACGAAGGCTGCGGAGTGAGGCCGAAAAGCGGTGAGTGAAGCGTGTGCTTCCTGCAGCGCGTGGAGTGGCGGCGACGCGGCGCTGAGCCGTCGCTGGGGCTTCCGCCAATGAATGGCGCGCTCTCTCACCTGCTCGGCAGGCGCAATCGATTGCGCCCTCGCACTCACCTGGCATTC
This sequence comes from Gryllus longicercus, assembly GCA_038098605.1. Lineage (NCBI taxonomy): Eukaryota > Metazoa > Arthropoda > Insecta > Orthoptera > Gryllidae > Gryllus > Gryllus longicercus. Next base: position 43,040 of record JAZDUA010000603.1, on the reverse strand, counting down.
CGTCGCTCTCCGTCGTCGTGTGAATGCGTCGTCGCTCCTACGAGCTCAGCGGAAGGGCAGTGGAATGTATTGATTCCGCGCCCGGAAAATAAGAGCTTTTCGGGTCGTTTTTTGTTCGCAGCGTTTTTCGTGGAATACATGTATTTCAAAAGGTTCGTAATGGCTTGTTGAATATGTGAAAGGCTATATTTTGATTTCGCAGAAACCTTTGAGTCCCCGAAACACTTGTTATTTTTTTATTACTGACAGTGAGTGGTGAGGTTACATAGCAACGTATGAATAGTTTCAATGTTTTATCAACGGAAAAGATGCTGTAGGGCCAGAAATTCTGTAGGGAGCAATACAAAGATTGAAAAGGAAAGTATAACTGCATAGTTCTTGAGTGTCAGCCGACAATTCATGGCATATCTTAAGATATGCAATTCCAACATGACAACTTTGATCCATCTATATAGAGTTAAGTACTCAAATCCATTGATGCGGAAATATGTAAATACGTCCGCCATTTTTATTTGTCGTTCAATGTTTCTAGAACGCGTTTGAATTGCAAACAAATGTTTTTTATTTAATGTGCTAAATTTTTTCCACTCAATTGGATAAATATGCAATTCCTTCCTTAAATTGCTTTTCATGAATGTAGCAAAAACTTGTCGCATTCACAAAAACGACTATAATTAAATCAGAATCAATTTTAACACTCTTCAAAGACACAATATTTTAAAATGGCTATCTATTAGTACAACATCGTGACATCACTTTTTGTTAGAAAGTATTGGAAATTCAACTCATTTTATTGAACCCTATCGTATCTGTTCGTGTATGTGGTCTTTTATTACTCGTTGATTCATTTACGGGATACTAAGAGGAAGTACTCGATGTATCTTGAGTCGATGCATATGCATGCGCTACCAAATGAAACAACGTAGTGATGGTTTGCGAGGAAGCTCACAGTAACCATGCACTTGCCTACTCGAATATAGCAGGATAGCAAATACCCTTCATTGATGAAATCACCCGCTTCATTTGTTATTCATTAATTAACAAGAAAGTCTTTTGCAGGGCAGCAGAAAACTCTGTGTATTTAAGCCTCTCGATTGCAATTGGGCACGTGTTGCAGATGATAGCAAATGCCCTGTACTTCTATCTGAAATCGTTATTCCATAAGATATCTATGTAACTAATTTCGAATAAACGCACACATTGACAGAAATATGAAGCATCCAGGCATATGTTAAATACCCAGCTCGTACTCATCCATTGAAGAATAAAATAAAGTAAGAAAAATCAAGGAAACGCGCGAGAATAAAATCTAAAACACCATATTCCACACATGTAACCGTGGATTCAAATGGTTTAAGTAATGCGTTGATCGTGAGTTCACTTTTGTTTAGAAAAGAAGAGAAAGAAAATGCAATGACGATGTAATGAATGTCGAAAATATACCTTGATCTACACGACCCCTTTTTTAAAGTAGTAATTCTAGGACCATTCACACTGGGATACAGCATTCTTAATTAGAAAACCTGAAGTAAGTAGAAGTTTCGCGATAAAGGTCAACTGGGGAGCTGTTGATTTCGCCAAACCACTTACAATGGCCACTTACAACTCTTCTGAGCTGCAATTCGTTCGCTGTGTTGTAATTTATTGTTCAGCGCCTGGCGTTCTCATTAACACTGGACCAATTGGGTGGGATAGAATTCTCCCTGAGCGCTGTAACAACGATTGTAATCACTTGCTTACGACGCCCAAGGCAGGCCGAGAGGGAATTACACCTGTGTAATTTTCACCCACCGAAAACACATGGTTAAAGATGTTTCACCAAGGATAGTAGATAACTTTCATTGGAGTGGCGTCGTAATGATTAAAATGCATCTCACAGATTCCCCCAAAATCTCTTGTAAGTTCAGATGACTATACAGAAATTACTATGCAGTAACTATGCAGTAATAACTATGCAGTAATTTTCACCCACCGAAAACACATGGTTAAAAATGTTTCACCAAGGATAGTAGATAACTTTCTATGGAGTGGCATCGTAATGATTGAAATGCCTCTCACAGATTACCCCAAAATCTCTTGTTGGTGCAGATATCTACGCAGCAATTACACCTGTGTAATTTTCACCCACCGAAAACACATGGTTAAAGATGTTTCACCAAGGATAGTAGATAACTTTATTTGGAGAGGCATCGTAATAAAATGCATCACAGAGATTTCCCCCAAAATCTCTTGTAGGTGCAGATAACTATGGAATAATAATGTATGTATTTGGCGCGACAGTCTGCTAACGGGCTCAGGTGTACTGGCGGAATAATAATAATAATAATAATAATAATAATAATAATAATATAATAAAGACAATAACTTATCTTATTAAATTGTATGCTTGGAATGAAGCGTTCTCTATCAAATATTGTCTGTTGTAAAATAATTCAACAATATCCTCAAAAACTTTGGGGTTGACAAATGTGCAAAAGTGAAATTGAGGAGATGTAAAATGGTAATGACAGAGAGTAATTCAATTTAATATTGTGTCGAAACCGATTTCATCATAATTTTATAAACGAAATTCACCGGATCAAAATTTAAACAAACAGACTCGGCCACCCAGGATTTCTGCCGAGAGATTACGCAGACGGTCACACGTGCGCGACTCCGCTTATCGCGACAGTCCCTTCCGCCCCCGGCCCATTAACGAAGCCGTTAAGAGGGTCGGCGCAGACAGATTCACTGGACACACGTGTTCACTGTGCCGGCTACGCAATTTCGAGATCGCTCGCTCGTTTCGGGGAAACCCAGATCCATAATTCTTTCATGGACAACGCGCCCCCTGATGCAAGCACGGGCCGATGTTCTAGAAGGAATTGGAATAACACTGCTTGCTCACAGCTGGCGTGGAGAGCGGAAGGTTCTGTGGCTTCTCGCGTGGCGATTGGCTGGAAACAGTTCACTGCGCCACAAATTTTGGCCAATAGCTAAACGACTATTACAAGGAACTCGAGCATACGAGAATATTGGGTGGGGGGAAAAGTTTACCTTATACAATTTCGACGGAGAGGATTTCAGAAGAGCTGGGGCATCAGACGGGGCCAAACGGCAGAAGGGATTGGAATTCTAGGCAGAGCAGTCGGGGCAGAAGCTTCTTTCGGGGAGCTAGTCGTCGGTCAGAGGCAAAGTTCGCCTTCGCCGGACTTATAAATTTTTCATCAATCAGACGGGGCCAGAGTATTAGGCGTCGGGGAAAGACTATTGTGTCTCTGGAAAACTTATTATTTTTTGAGCTTGAATATTAGACTGAGGACAGTTGAGAGAGGAACTTATATGGGGGTGGGAATTATTCGGGCGAATATGCCTATGTGGGGACTTATGTTATTTTACTGCGAGTTTTGAGCTGTGAGCCGACTGCAGTGGAGAGAGAATTTTCTCTGGGGTGGGTTTTCGTCGTGAAGAGAGGCGAATGTTTCTCCAATCGAATTTTAAACTGTCCGAAGTTGTGTTCGACAATTATCATAAAAGTCAGAGAGAGACGCATAGTTGACCACTCCGTTCCTGAGATCGTCCGGCCAGTTCAGCTAGTACTACCAGCTTCTACTAGAACTTCCAGATCAGCTAGTTCAGCTAGACTACGAAGGGCGCCGTCAACGACGCCCACGCGTCGCCGCCTTTTGGTGACGTCACAACCGACCGCCAGCTGTAGCCCGGAGGGTTACTGACCTCTGCTGCATTTTTTCTGAAGGACGCCCAGCCGCCGCCCTCGACCACGCCACGGCCGACCTCGGCCGCACAAAGACCCTTCTCCAGGCGGTATCGTTTAGGGCTACCGCCCTATTGTGTAAATGTTTCGTAATGCGGTGTCACGCTCTGACACATTGACCAGTAATAATTTCACCCATTGTAATTGTTAGTTATAATTCTTCTTAGTTTTTTAAGCTTAACTCCTAAAACTAACTTTTCATTTTTTTTTTCCTCTTCTTCATCTAATTTTCCCACTATTCTTTTATTCAATTTAAGAGTGTAACTTCCCTGGGGCATTTTAATCATATTGCCCAGGAATAAATGTGAATTTTTACCAGTGAACAAGTGTTTATTCTTGTGTTTCCACCGTACTGTGTAACAATTCCTTCCATCACCGACTTGAGCTAGCGTCAGGGCCGCTATCCGGTTCCCCAGGTAACCGGGAGTGTTACAATATGGATACTGCAAATCAGAACGATTCCTGCAGGACCCTACAATTCAGTCTGTATTCGAGGGATAAAATTTCCGCTGTAGGTAGTTTGACAGTCACCATAGGCCTATACAATGACAGTGACTGGACAGAGCAAGAAATTCGAATTATGGGCCCGAAAACAGAAAGTAGCTTACAAGGCTGATTTCAATGCGTCATAACGCCCAACCTCAAGTTGAGGTTCAAGTTCAGAAAATCAATTATCAACAATTGATACCATTAGCTTGCATTTTAGACAACTTTTTATTGATTATTTTACTTTCCGTGTGAGACGAAATTTAATAATTGTAGAATAATTGTGACCACATGTCTTACTTTAGAACTTAATTTTGTGTTTTTGGGGGGCAAATAAAAGACAAAGGGCAATTGTGCTGCATGTGAAACAATTTGAATGCATGGCTTAATATAGGGCATTTCCATAGGGCAATTCCAATTTTGCGTAGGTCCACGTCAAAGTTAAGATTTCTATAATTACACGCAAGTTAAAATATATGAACACTTTGTGTCTTGTGACTGTCAAGACCAAACCTTTTATATGTTATCGGATTATGATATACTAGCTGGAAACCCGAGAATATTTCTTTCTGTGTTTTAGAAATGCAAATCGAGTAGCTACGTGATCAAACTAACTTTCGACTTGGCTCTGAACTATACATACGAATAAAATCATGAGGTCAGTAACGTGCATGGATAAACCTTCTACTATTACCAGTTCTTTAACTAACAAAAATATTTAAAGGCGTGTGACTAAATTGCACAGAATTCTAATTATTCGTTTTAATCGTAGGAGAAACTGTTGTATGAAGGGACAGATGTACCTAAGGACAAAGCATGTTTTCAAGGGGTCTATGAGCCAAAAAATTGGATTGTGAATTAATGAAATTAATTTTATTGGCTTGAAATACAGGTTTTACAGCCATGCGACATAGTAATATAAAAGAGGACTGAACATAACCTCCAGAATCAATCTGTGTTGGATTCTCGAGGGCAGCAAATATTTATTTTTCCATATTATTTATTTATTATAATCTTGCTTAAAGACACTTTTGTGCAACACAAGTTATTGTGATATTCTCTTCATCAGTAAAGAAAATACATTTATTCAGCTGTAGGTTTTTCCCATTTTCCCTATATTGTCCCCATGTACGATGTATCCAGGAACATATTATTAACAAATTATATCAAAACGAACGTTATAGGTTTTATAGAATGTTACGTTTAGAACTTATAGAATGTTCTTAAAAATATTACACATACATTACTGGGATATGTAATATTTCAAAAAGAGAAACATCAACAATTTAACTTCTACAAGAAGAGAAAAAAATAAAACATGAAGAATGTCCCTAGTTACGAACGTTTCCCTTACTACATAGATTTCGTGACACTGCTAGTTTCTTTCAAGCCTTGCTACGGAGTTCTTGCAAGCAAAGGTAGTTAAACATCCAAATGTGTATCAAAGTAATGTAAATGTAAAAAATAATATATTTTGTATAAGTACATAACGCGTTTCAGGTGACGAGAAAGTCGAGTTCTAAGGCACTAGGATCGAGTTATTCACATGCAGCGGTTTTCTTCGTATCATAGTCTGCGAGATTCGTATTAAACATTATTCGTCTTAACTCCGTTTAAAGCACTCTTGGGGTCATTCGGTGTCAAACTGCACATTTACGGAGTTTTGTGTTTATGGCGTCTAAGAAATCGTGTAAACCGTATTCTTTCCACTGCGTGTGTCAGAATAAATGTTATAAATTTGTAGGACATTCAAAGACATCTAAGATGATAACTTTTTTGCCAATGAACATGTAGGAAATTTCATGTAACACGTTTGCATACGTGACATTTGCCTCCGACTGTTAGGCAACTTAATGCCTTATTGTTTGGCAGATCACGTTCTACCACAATGGGATTTCTGTACCTGCAGAACATCAGTGCAGTAGAAGTTACCTAACAATCAGGGGCGAATGTTTCAAGTGAGACTTCCTTGTTTGAAATTACCCACCATATGCTCACAGCCAAAACGTAATCATCTTCGACCCTCGTACAGGCTCTAAACGTTTGAAGCATTTAATTTGAGACACAGTATATAGAGATAATTCATATAAATGAAATAACTGATTAGTATAATTGAAATTAACTCTTGATTGATAGATTGATTGATTGATATATCGGTTATTTCGTGATTCCAGGCAAACCAACAGTTCTGGTCATCAGTTACGTAATAAAATGCATATTTTTATCATGGGATGGCAGTGTTCTTTCCCCACCACATCGTGAGATTCGCCACCTACCTGTACGTCAACTTGCGGGGGTTTTCCCAATCAGCTACCTCCCACTTGCTGGGCACCGCCCCAGCTGGGACAAGTTCTAATCTTCTGACTGGTCTCCCGCCATGTGATAGTACAGTTAATGTGAGTGTCGGTAAGTGTGTGTAAATAAGGGGTAAGGTTAGCCCAAGAAAGAGAAAAAAAAAGATCGCATGCGGTTCGTGGACCATTTGTTAGAGTACTGCTCCAATGTTCACCAGTTGTTGATCGGAGAAAACACGGAAAACTATTGATCACAGCAATTGGCCGTTAGTATTTTCCTCTTTTCCGCGCCTGAAGTGGACAAGCTATCTAGCTAGTGTCGAAAATCCTACCACCGTCGGGTCTCAAACCCTAGGACTTCTCTATAAGAGGCACTGCAGCGACATCGGTTGAAGCCCTGAGCCCCCCAAACTGAAATTACCTATGTAAACGTTTGCAATTCATTTAACTGTAGAGAAACTAAAAACTTTTTTTGTTGATTGGAAAAAAAGTTAACTAAAGAATTTTCGAAAGAATGTGATATTACATTTCATTGAAATTTATTTGGTTCAATTACAATTTCAAACAGACTATTTCGCTAATTAACTACGAACCAATAATGTTTGCTGATTTCCCCTGGGTCCACCAATCAGCGACAACTAAACCATGTGTATTTCTCGTTAGGGATTTAGTGATTTCCTTTTCCCATTTTCACGAGAACTAGTTTTTCGTAGTAAACTGAATATATAGTTGGAAATATGAATCGAGAATTACATCCCATTTCAAAAAATATTAACGTACAAAATTGATAAAAGTATTATTATAAAATTACAGTAAAATTATTTTCACAGAGAAGAGTTTTTAAACCACTTAAATCAATCTCTCGAGGAGAATTACTTGAATAATATTCATAATATTCAAATAATCATCTTGAATGACGTCACAACAAAATTATTTATCAGATCCTTAATGTATATTCTACACATTTCTCTGTGATTATAATTACATTTTCAATTTATCAATGAATATTTTAAGATTTTAAGATTTAATTTTTAAGTGTAGATTAACAAACTTAAAAAAGCATTTCCTGCATTCCATCTTGTCTTAAAGATAGTATCATAACACAAGCAATTTCACCAAAGCAGAAGCTGGAAGCGTGATGTAGACCAATTGAGCAAATAGTTTTATTCATCGAATATTTACAACTATTTAAAATTAAAATAATAAGTAAATACTATAACAAATGAATAACAATAACAAATGAAATAAAATAAAGAAAATTTCCCGTTGGTAATTTTCATGGGATTCTTTAAAAAAATCTTTGATGATTAATGGAATGCTGATAAAATTATTTCGTACGTAATTAATCCTATTTATGATTGACTGTAACTTTAAATTCATTAATGGGAAAATCGGAATTTTCTAACACTGAACACTTGAATTATATTATGGAGCAGTATCTCTCAAAACTAAACGAGTTCTTTCCATAACAACTAAGTAATAAGACAAATAATTTTTCATTACATTACGATAATTACAAAAATTGGAATATTGCATAATAAATGTGCATTATATCGCAAGCGACTGGGGTACAATATTTTCTAGAAAAATGTGTGAAATATGGTTTCATTCAAGAATCCTCAATTTTTCGTTCCACTAATAATAGCATTGAAGTACGACATTAAGAATTTTTCAATGTAAATTTCCATGTAGAATTAGAATTTACTTTCCAATAATATTATTAAAGCCATATTTTCACCTATAAATTGAAAACTGGGACGGAGGGTCCGGGAAATTGAAAAAAAATGTGAAAATGTATTTTAGGTAGCTGGTAGGTAGCAACAGAGCGAAGTCTAATAGCAGGTCCAGGCTAAAAGGGTTGGGAAAGTATCTAGTACGAGTAAGTCTGTGCCATTTGTGGTATCTCTAGTTAGTTTCTCAATTACTAGTATTGTAATGTTGCGACAAAAAACGGCAATTCTTTGACCAAAAATTCATGGCAACGAATAGCCCTCGCCTCTATTTCCTTAAATTCTCTGAATTTTCGAAAATTGCCGACGTTGAACAAATTTTCTGTGACATCCTACAAATACAATATTGAAGATAGTGGTATTTACTTTCTCATATATGTACGTATTATATACGTAGTAATACAGGGACGGGTATGTAATTTAATATACGGCAATTTTTCGACAGAAAAACTCGAATTCTGAGACATAGACCAGTTTGCTGGAAAGCAGTACTCTTCACCTCTTCTTACTTGCACATACCCACAGTTTTTCTGGAAACAACGTAATTCATGTCAACAGACCCTACTTGTTGCGTAATTCTGGTGATATTCGTCTTTCCATGTACTTTTGTAATCATAATCAAACGTTTGTCTTGTTGATATTTCATTTTTCGTCCAGGTCAAAACTATTAGAACTACTTTTTTTCTAAAATCTAAATGCTAGGAACTAAACAATGGTAAGCCACCGTACAAGCAAAATTGACATGTTTACCTTTTTTGTTTCTGCTAGATATTGGCAAGCCGTTACGAAGTAACACGATACAATGCAGTAAGGTAAGCAGTGGGTATGATTTTTATGTTGATCACCTGATATGTAGAATCCTTTGAACATTCAATTGTGTATTTTGTAAAAATCATTTAAGGTAGCTTAGTGTATTTCTAGCCTCAACAGTTTGTTTTTATTGCTGAATATATAATTCAACCACACAAGAACTCTTCCCGCTGAAAGAGTGTGACGAAAAGTAACTACTACTTATCAAGAATGTTTCTCACGCCACCATTCATTTTTTTGATACGTCGGTTTTCGTGACGTTCGTATATTTCCACGCGATATCGATCAGATTCCGCGAGGAAAGCCCCAAAATTGGCCCGTCTCGCAAAAGCGCCGTGACACCCGGTGGTCCGCCGGCCGAAGAGGACTGATGGCACGGCCCGGAGGCGGGGTTGATAGGGGGCGCGCCAGGGACGACGCGGCGCGCGGATCTCGGAGGGCGCGAACAAATCACCCCGCGGGCCCGCGCGGTCGGAAGGCGGGGGAAGGGGCAGGGCGCGGGTGGCGGGAGGCTCTGGATGAATTCATGAATGGCTAATCCCGTAATCTGCGCTGTCGTGATTGCCGCGCTCCCCTCCTTCCAGCTGCTTCTTCCAATGCCTTCCCCGCCGCCTCCGCCGCCACCTCCGTAGCCGTCCCCGTCGCCGTCCCCGTCGCCGTCCCCGTCGCCGTCCCCGCCGCCGTCCCCGTCGCCGTCCCCGTCGCCGTCCCCGTCGCCGTCCCCGTCGCCGCCCCCGTCGCCGCCCCCGTCGCCGCCCCCGTCGCCGCCCCCGTCGCCGCCCCCGTCGCCGCCCCCGTCGCCGCCCCCGTCGCCGCCCCCGTCGCCGCCCCCGTCGCCGCCCCCGTCGCCGCCCCCGTCGCCGCCCCCGTCGCCGCCCCCGTCGCCGCCCCCGTCGCCGCCCCCGTCGCCGCCCCCGTCGCCGCCCCCGTCGCCGCCCCCGTCGCCGCCCCCGTCGCCGCCCCCGTCGCCGCCCCCGTCGCCGCCCCCGTCGCCGCCCCCGTCGCCGCCCCCGTCGCCACCCCCGTCGCCGCCCCCGTCGCCGCCCCCGTCGCCGCCCCCGTCGCCGCCCCCGTCGCCGCCCCCGTCGCCGCCCCCGTCGCCGCCCCCGTCGCCGCCCCCGTCGCCGCCCCCGTCGCCGCCCCCGTCGCCGCCCCCGTCGCCGCCCCCGTCGCCGCCCCCGTCGCCGCCCCCGTCGCCGCCCCCGTCGCCGCCCCCGTCGCTTCTACCACTCTCTCCTCTGCCTCCGCCGCCTCTATCACTCTCTCCTCTGCCTCCGCCGCCTCCAATGAGCGTGCAGGGGGCGCCGTCTGGTCGTGCAGTCGTCGTGGACGACCGCCGCGCAGTGGGGTATTTATCCGAACTCGCCAGTCACGGTTTCGAAAAGTTATGAACTACGAAAAACCACATTGAATCATCTTTTTAGCTGTAAAATATTTCTTCTGAGACGCTACGTCTTTTTATAAGAACTTTACTTTCGAAGACGCACATTTGCGTCTGTATTGTATCTAATGTTTGTTTACGGAGTCGATGAACATGTTGTATAAACTTTGGAGTGAGGTTTATATCTTTTCCTTTCCTTTGACGACGTCAGGGCACAGAAATCATTGCCTCATGTGGTGTTTGTCTAGAGGACGTCGTGGTAAGAGAAACAATAATGTTTTTATTATTTTTACTTATGGTTTATTTATATTACCTTTTAAAAAATTCGTTCTAATTCATCTTGGTATGATGCCTGCGGATTATACTGTATTAAGTTAAAAAAACAACTAATAACAATTTTACTAATTTAGAGGTAATCTAGAAAATGTATGAATAACATACTAGTCTCCAGATACATAATGAAATAATAACGTACAACGCAAGACGAAAGGAATAAATACGAAACATAAGCAAACGCAATACCTCCACACTTAATTCTCTACCAGCTGAAGTGTTTTTCTCGTAAAGTGCATTGCGTCGTCTTTAATAACTACTATGACGTGGAATTCTGGTTTACAGGCGCTTCTGAAATCGATACTTAAACCACATAAATATTCTAATATATTTAATAAGATTGTTCGTAAATATGACACTTTTCATATAAACTCGTATTTAAATCAATATCATCTCGCTTCATCGCCAGTCGACCATTTCTCTCGACTGGTCGTAAGAAAGGATCCGCTCCATTTCCTGCTTCCTAGGGCAACATTGTAACTGCGTGAATGCCCCTAGTCGCGACTTCTCCGCGTCAGGCAGCGTCCCTCTCAGGGCCTTTCAACTCCCATGTAACGTGGTGGGAACCATTTCAGTGGCGCGCTCTCTTGAAGTACCATCTTTTAGGAACTAAAATACGAACTGCTGCCAACGATACTTAAAACGTGCGTGGCAGCTGCGTGGGGTCGCGAGCGCGTCGCGAACATGCGCTTAATGTTACAAAAGATAGTGTCCGTGTTCGCGCCTTCTTCATAGGTTTCTTATATGTATGAATTAAGAATAATTGAACATTATATAAGACAAATTTAGTATTGCTCACAAATTAGCAATTTTTTATAGGCGAAAGTTGGCGAGCCCAACCTGCAGATACACCCTGCGACACCAACTCCGCCTATAGCAGCAATTTCCAGTTTTGTCCCCGGCTTTGTGGGAAAGTTCACAGGCCCTGGTCCTGCTCTCCTATCTCTGTCGCGAGATGGCGTGTCGCCGCTGCTCTCCGCCCCGCGCGCGGCCGCGAGCGCACGAGGGCACCTGGCCGCCCTCGCCCCCCCCCCCACCGCCCCCGCCGCCCGCGCCGCGGCCCCGCGATCAATACCAGGTCACATGAATATTTTATTAATCCCGCTCCGACATCGCAGCCCTGCCATCGACCCGTAGCGCCGCCGCCTCCGCCGCCGCCTCCGCCGCCGCCGCCGCCGCCGCCGCCGCCGCCGCCGCCGCCGCCGGCCTTCAACCTCCTGCTGGCCGCGGGCGCGCCTCGTGAGCGCCCGGCTGCAGCCCTGCACGAGTGTGCAAATGGAGCAGTTGAAGAGAAAGGGTGCTAGCCCAGGTTCTCGTCTTCTCTCTATCTCTCGTCTTCGTTCCTCTGGCGGTAACCAAAGGAACTTACGAAACGCTTCTTATGTTACTACGATTATTATTGTATAATAATAATAATAATAGTAATAATATAATTATACTATTATTTCTTCTTCTTCTTATTATTATTATTATATAGTTGGTATGTATGTTATATTATCTTATTTATGTAATTAGCTGTTACCGGAATATACCCAATTGAAGTTTAAAAACATTTATCTTATCTTAAACTATGTAATAATAATAATTCATCAATGGGTTCATGCCCAGACTGGTCGGAGTGACAATGCTTTGAACAAATTTAATTATTAAAATACATTGGTTACTCAGAAACAAGGTCACTGCTTGGATACACTTACTGTTGCGGAACAAATTTCCGGTTGTAATTGCCTCTCCAATAACTTAACAGGCTGGTGACAATTGTTTACCATAAACTAGCAATCTATCAGGGTTGTCAAACTGATCAAATAGTAGTCGTCTCGATAGCTCAGTAGTTAGAGCGACTGGGTGTACTCCGGGTTCGAGTCTCGGACGGGATAACAAATATTAGAACAAATTTAATTTTTAAAATACATTGGTAACTCAGTAAGAAGGTCACGGCCTTGATAAATTTACTGTTGCGGGATTTATTTACGGGTTAATGGCATCTCCAATAAAGTGACAGGGTCGTGACAGTTGTGCTACATTAATTTTATATGCAATGCGATGGAACCCCCTGTACCAAGCAGACCGAAATAGACAGTTTGTTTCTTAATTTGCGGAAATAGTATATTCGAGGTGATTACATGATTTGAAAATTCATGTAACCTACTTTCCCTCCATGTTTTTTCTCTTGGATCCTTCTCGGATGCAGGATTTTCTCAGAAATGGTACATTTAATAAGAAAAGACCGCCTTGATAGAAGTTAAATTAACGCTATTTGCACTTGTGGGTCCTTTTGGACTTCCTCTTTTCGTAAGTGCATCAATAATTGTTGTTAGAAATTGCATAATTCGGAGACACAGAGAATAGAGAGAAGACAGAGAATAAACAGAGAATATACCTTAGGGTCAAGTGTTTCCATCGTTTGAAAATTCATATTCTTTACAACAACGTTTATATACTCATCTCTTAAACTTACGTGTTTAAATCGAAATTGTGATCGCCGTATATTTATCTTCGTCTGAAATAATTTGGAATCGGTCCAAAAGTTCGAGGACGGAACTCTAATGGTAACATCCATTTTAGAGCAACTGTACCCAATAAATTATGTTTTGACAATGTGCGTGGATGGATGGATATATGTGTCACACATAACTCCAGGGCATTAGCGTATTTTGATATCAAACTTCGTTAACATGTCGTAATTAAGGTATTAGTGTCGTTCTGTAATACTCGTACAGGTGGCGAGACAATACAATCATCTTCGTATTTACCAGTGTAAAAACAATGAAAATTGAAGTCTGATGTTTCCTCAACTGTTTGGAAGCTGGGTGGTTCATGGTTCAAGTCGTTACGCCGGTCCCTGTATCCCTGCCCGCACCACGCACATCTCCTGGTCCAAATGTTTTAATTGGTTGCAATAGTTGGAGAAATATATGCTTTTTACATTAAATATATCAAAAAGCTTAGAATTCTTCCGTTTGGCTTAAACTGTATTATTGAATAGATTGCACTGCTAACCCCACTTTCTACCACATCCATCCTCTAGTCCAAGTACTTTATTTGAGGCCGGTGGGTGCTGAATACACGATGACAGCTGGGTTAGGGCTTAGGGGGAGATGGGTTGCCATGGGTTTTTATGGGGTCACAGCATTCTCAAGGGTAGTTCCACTCGCATGTCTCATGAAAGGGAGGATCGGTTGAAACCCAGGGCAAGTGACATAATCCCCCATTTATGTGACCCCACCCTTGGCATCACTGTTTCTTGCGACGCCATTGTTCACAAGTACTCTTTTGTATTAAGGAGAGTTGTGAGTTTTATTTCAAGCAAACATTTCCGTAGTTTTTTGTTTTCTAATTTTTTTATGGAGCGAGGGAGTTCGATCTGAAATACCTTCCATCCAACATATTTTCGCGGTTCCTCCGAATGCCCGTTCTCACTTGCATATAAACATAATACATTAATGAGCCAATTTACACAACGAATAGGAGTGCTGCCAACATTGCTTGACGCTAAGAATTTCGAATCGAACACACATTAAAGATGAGTGACGTGAGATAGTGGAAGTGTATATGAAATGATTTCACGCTCAATTAACCCAAATCCACGGCGGTGATAAGTCGTATCCATTTGTGAAAAAGACTAGAAGGTATTGTTTTATTTTTTATTTTGTCAAAACATTGATTCATGATTCCACATTACAATTCAATCAATGCAATTTTATATACATTTTAGTTATCTTAAGTTTTAAGATTTCGTTTATAAATCATACAAATTTAAAAACTGTAGAAAATATTCATTGTTGTATGAAGGAGGTAATAAAGATAGACATACTTGGTTGTCGGAATAATAAAATATTTAGAATCAATTAAAGATGATAAAATTGCTCAATCTTAGTATACATTGTTCATGTATGTAAATACCAGACTAAAGATTGTTTTAGAATGATTGAAAAACCGTGTATGTATCTAATGTTATCTTTCTGATGATTTTTATCTGTAATTTCTATCTATCTCTATCCGATTATCTTTTTGATCTATAAAACGATAGAATGTCTGAAATATTGCATGCGAAATACAGAAAGGCTTATACATATGAGACGTATTCGTCAGTTATAAACTGCGTTGAGATGTCGGTATGAATACACATAAAAGAAAGGGATATTTATACTTTTTAGCCCCAAAAGATATCTTGAATGGTTCTGAAGGGAAAATTTTACAATGAACGAAGAAACGAGAGAGAAAACAAATGGATATTTCAAAAGATTACTTTTGCTTGCCAAGGTTTTAACTGAAGAATAAGAACAACTTTCGTGCTTTTCAAACAGCCAAAGTTTAAAGAAGCGTACGCAGGTACTTCATTGGTTCGCCTCAAATAAATTAAACGCTTCATTTATTCGTTTGGTGCTGAAGTAAAAGCGATCCTTTAGTTCGGAGCGGAAAATACCTTTTATCCAATTTGCGAAACAATAAAAGCATATTACAATTTTTTACACATTGTAATTACATTTTCATTCTATTGAAAATTAAGCAATCTTTTAAAATAAAAATGCCGCAGTTGATATTCCATGGTGCTGTACTAGTTTTGATTGCACGAGTTAAGAATATTGAACTTTTGTACGAAAAATTAACGTCTATGCATCTACTAGTAACAAGTCGCCTGTACCAACTCAAATGCTACTGAACTACTCCTCACAAAATAGTTTACCAAAAAGCAGCACATACACTACTTGAGAACAATAAATGGAATACTATCTTAAAACACTGCAATAAATTAAATATTTGAATGAAGTCTTCACGAAATAAGAAATAACAACGATCACGATGTTATTTCTTAATTTATGTATATATGTAATTCAACACTTCTTGATATATAAATAATATCAAAAAGTTGCTGTTCCATAACGAAAATCGTAAATGACAAATATTTAATTGCTAGTGGCCTCTTCCTTTGAGCCTTGCTATCTCAAGGTATCAGAAGTATTGTAAAACGTGACGCACTGATTATGAGAATTGTCTGCATACACATTGCGAGAATTGATGAAATAACTCCAATATTTCAAGCCAATGTTTTTCTGTATTATTATTTATTATTTATTATTATTTATTATTTATTATTTATTTTTTTCTTTCGTTAATCGGCCGACTAGGACCACGCTTGCAAGCATCCTGCCTTTACCGTGGCTCAGTTTTTATTTATTCTCACGGTGGCAGGTGCTTGCGACAATTTTTGGGGGGGGGGACCAGCATTTTCAGCTGGATCCGGTTTTTAACCCCCACGGTTGTTAGCCCTGGGGGTATGGAGGATGAAATGATGATATGATGATAATGGGGGTGAAAGGACAGCACATACATACACAAACACACAAATATACCCATGCCCGAGGCGGGACTCGAACCCGCGATCTTCTGGTCCGAAACCACTCCGGCACTACTGCCTTAGCGATCTCGGCCATCTGATCGGCTATTATTATTATTATTATTATTATTATTATTATTATTATTATTATTATTATTATTATTATTATTATTATTATTATTATTATTATTATTATTATTATTATTATTATTATTTTTATTATTTATTATTATTCAGTACAAACCTACTTTGCTCTACTAGAGAAAAAAACTTTTTTTAAAAATTGGATCCGTTTTTGAGAAAATTGTGTTCACGTGTTTCTTTAAAAATCTCTTTATTTCACCAAAAAAATGCAAAAACTACACGTATATTTAAAAAAATATGATCTCATTTAATAATGATCTCATCCAATTTTTAAGAACAAATTTCACTGAGGAAAAAAATTCTATCAATTTTGTCGGACTAGACGTCGAAAAAATGTCACAATTTTGCAATTTTCGAAAAGTCAGAAATATAGAGGAAAGTGGAACGTGCGCTAATTTATACGCCTACTTCATTCTATAAGCCGTGAAAGGTTTGAAGCCATTTTTCAGAGTTTTTTGAAAATATCGTTAAGGCCCAATGTGAAGTACCCACAAAAATCAAAATATCCTTTTCAAATTAGCAGGGTCTCGAATTTGTCCAAACAGAGCAGGGATTTTTAGTTTTGGAGAAAATCGTCTGAACGATGTAGGTGCTGGTGTGGACGGAGGGGCAGATAGATGTTTTGCCGTAAATCATTTTTCGGTATCATGTGTTTACAAAAGTAGAATATTGACTACCCAACGTATTAGAAGAAGTGATTTACTACGTACGGTTGCGAGAATTATCTACTCTTTCGTTAGCCGGGAAACACAAAATGAATTTTCTTTGAAAAATCGCCATTTGTCGCTTCAGCTTTGCAGTTCTTTCTTTTTACTACCTACGCACGTAGTAGGGGAGAAAATAAAATTGAAGATAGGAGATGAATGTGTTTGAAGTTTTCGTTGATAAAGGATATGTAGGAATCATATACTTAGTAATTGATGGTTAAAGAGTAAAACTTACTGAAAGTTTTCTTGGATTACAGTTTATAATCTGTCTGTACTTGGCGCGACAGTCCGCGAACGAGCCAGGACCTATCAGCAGCGTCCCGGACTCGCGGCCATGGGTATGAAGGGTACGTATGGTTAGCATGAAGACATCCTTATGCCATATTCTGGTGATTTTAACTTGAGAAGTGAGTTTTCTCATTGTCACAGAGCAACATATACTGGGACATTGCAAGGAAAACGCACACTACAATTTTGTTGCTCGACCGAGAATCGAACCTGTGGTCTTCTCATTGAAAGCGAGCACGCTGATCAATTAACAAACGGTTAATCGTTAAACAAAAGCGTATGCAACAAACGGTGTCGAGATATCCAGTAATTCCTCCCACATAGGTCGGCTTTGGCTCGACTATGCGACTCGGAGGGCCCGCAACGATATCAGGCCTAGTATCGGTATCTTTCGTTCTCGATAATGACTGTGCCGGAGCTAGCATTCTCTCACACAGCGGTCTCGGTAAACTGGTTTCGTCCCCGAGAACGATCGGAACTGGGTGTCTTTGTGCCCGGCTATAATAGTAATTAACGAAACTAGTAGATACATTCGGGTATAATTACTGTATTGGTATAGGGACGAATTTTCTTACTTACCACGAGTGCAGTTATACTCCTTTATCCACGCGTTACTTGCCATGTTTATAGTTTCTGTTTAAGATTAATGTTAACTTTGAGAAATACAAGCATGTGAGGGGGATTTTGAGTATTGTTCTGTTTACAAATGAGAATTTACCTACATCTTTTCTCTGTTTTCTTTGCCGAATTTTAGAACCATGATCCTTCTACAATTCAGTACATATTTAGTACATACTTTGCAATTTTTAGGATTCTGACTTAATCGTCAAGTTAGTACCACTTTTTTTCAACTGTGATTTTGTTTAAGCAAGATTGCCTTGATGTCTAAATTAATTGCAGGTTGAAATTACTTTTTAGTTAGCTGAAAATGATTCGCCAATTAGTTTTCGATGTTGGGCATACCTATTTTGTCAAAAATAGTGTTCGGCATGACATCAAGTCAGCTCCCCCACTTTTTCACTTAGATTTTCTCGAGATTTATTGTATCTCAAAACATTTACTAATACAAAAATTGGCGCATAATTAACTCGTAATTAATGTAATAAAACATCCAACGCCTGTAAATTTGAGGTACTAACCTTGTCTTGTTTTCTGCGCTATGTAGCTTGTCAAGGAAATTATTTTGAAGAAGTCAACGGAGAATTGTAATTTCAATAGAATAAAAATATAAAAATTCAGTTTAATTTATTTTACAGACCTTGATTGTATTTTTAATCGATTTTTTCGTGTTCTTGAGATGAAAACAATACATGTATTGTTTAAGGAACTTATCAAAACTACTGTTTTACATTCTTCTGGATTCAAACTTTCTGGCTTAATGTATTGTGTAAGTGGATAATCACCCTGTGCACAGGTACCTACATGGGAGTCCTTGTACGTTGAAGTTGCGAAGTTTTATGGCGCAACCCATCGGTTACTGCATCCGATGCGGCGCGAATGTCTTACTCTGACTTTCACATTCCCCAGCGCCATCTCAGCTGCTTAGCCATACGTGTCCGATCCATATAAGCCGGCAAATGAGTCTTCGTTACGGACACAAAGGATTACCGGAAAGCTATTAAAGACCGTCTGACACATTCATATTCATACTCTTAACTAATAGTTTGGAATACAGAATGGGGACGTCCCGGAACAGTACAAGTAGCGTCCATTTTCATTTAGCGCATGTATTTTAATTTATTAAAATATAAAACTTTACTAACTAATTAATGCAATGAGCAGGGAAAAATCGAATAGGCTGGCGCAAAGACCCAGCCCATTTTTTTGCTAGATCTTGAAAGGAACGTAGTGAAATTTACATGGTCAGACGGAAGAGTTACCCGAGTCTCACCCCATAAAATAATGCACGAACTGAACTGAATGATTAAAAAGGATGGAATTGATTGAAGCCTCTCAATACAAACAACCACACTCGGCATTGAAATTTTCACTTATTGATTGTAAGTGGCTTATTGATATATTGTTGTGCAAATTTGATGATTGAATGTTATCATTATTATTTGTAGGAGAAGAAAAAATCAGGAAAAGAAAATAATTTATCTCTACAAATTTCGTAGCCAAATGTTTTGTTGCAGTTTAGGAAAGCAACTTTGGGTTTTACACAGAGTTATCTGACGGGAGTAAGAAATTGTAAATATTTTATTTTGAAATTATTACTATTCATCTCAGTTAGTTTGGTCAAATGGAAATTTCCATGCACAGTGCCATTCTTTTTAATGTGAAAGCAAAAACTTATCTTTGCATCACATGTTCAACATTTATTTGCATAAAATGTTCCAAATAACGCTACACATTTCACTCAGTGTACTGATACAATACTGTATATACCATTATTTATTTTGTCTAGGATTTTCGTTGACAATATAAGGGGTATAGAATACAAATATTTAAACAATGCTTAAAATTTTGCATGTATTACATTTCTGTTTAACATTAAAACAAAAATCGTATTGCTTTAAACTTTAATTAACTAATAAACTAAAATTTTGAGATTAATAGGGCCTTCCCTTCAAGGGAGATCGTCTAAATAAACAAAATAAGTGCCCACAAGAGCAATTAAATTCTCTCAAGAGAGCGATTTGTTCCGAGTGACCTCTGCGAAAACGTTGATTGTGAAAGAGCCACGTGCCTCGGAACTGGATTGCACTACCATTGTCCGGAGTGTCGCGTCGTGAGCACACACACCTCTTCATTCAGATGGCGGTTCCGGCTGAGAGGGAGCGCCGTTCCCAAGCGATCTCTGGGAAGTCTCTCCGATAGCCGCGGGCACGGTGGGCGATGGGCGATTCCCGATGGATATAGGAGTTTAATGATTGATTTTTTCGTGTGTCCAGACACGGCAACATATAAGGTCATTAGTTTCGTAAGTGGAGTGCATGTTTTTTCTTCGCGAGGTGGTTTTTATCTTTTCCGATGGATGGTAAGATCCGACGCCGTACGACACATCGTGTAAAGGAGTTTTCCCTAGGCAGGTATCTCCCACCAGTGACACACCGCACCCCTCCCGACAAGCTCTAAGCTTCCGACGTCTCCCGGCATCAGTGGTAGTGTAGTACACGTAAGTGAAAGTATGTGTAAGAATAATGGGTGAGGACAATGATGGACAAGGAAGAGGAAGGAAAGATCGCGGCCCGTTAGGATCCTGCTCCGGCATACGCCTGATGTTGATCGAAGAAAACACGGAATACTACAGATCAGAGCAGCCGGTCTCTAGAATTCTTTCCTCGACAGCAACTGAATCCGACTTAGCTATGTAGCCAGTTCTAAAATCATGCTGCCGTCGAGACTCAAATCCCAGGCCCTCCCGGTCACAGGCACTGCAGTGATACCAGTTGTACCCTAAGCCTCCTAAGCCTGGAGTTTAATGGGTAGGGTTTAAATATTAAGAAACAAGATGGTTCCGTGCGAACATTCCTGACGGTGAAAACTTTTGTTTGAATATTGACAATAGTTTTATTATGGAACGTCGCGCCTGGTTTCATAGTTATGAACTATAGTACAAAAAGGGGTATTACTGCGTTATTTTTGTTGTGAGTTTCATGTGCGACAAAATTTTATCTTCTATCATAATACGAGAATTTATAATTTTTTGCTTTAACGCTTTAGGAAACAGACCTGTGGAGTAATGTCCTTTAGTAGTAACACTTCACACTCACAGAGTGTTGTAGTAATAGTTTCTTGTAAATGGTACAAAGCCGTCTTCTTTCCTTCTCGAATATGGGATTGACTGCGCAAAGCTAGATGTAGTAGGTGGACATTCCGAACTCGGTAAGGGAACGACGCATACATAAGCCATACAATGGTGACGGTTCGAAGCTGTGAATATCGGAATAAAAAATAATTGTTTAGTGGGGATGCAATGGAAATTTCCCAAAAATTCATCTCATGTCTCTAGAAACCGCAGTGCGCATGCGCGGCTTCGTTAAAACACATCGTGTAAAGGAGTTTTCCCTAGAAAGGTATCTCCCACCAGTGACACACCGCACCCCTCCCGACAAGCTCTAAGCTTCCGACTGGTCTCCGATACGTGTGATAGTGTAGTACACGTAAGTGAAAGTGCGTGTAAGAATAAAGGGTGAGGTTACGACAAGAAAGAAGGAAAGATCGCGGCCCGTTAGGATCCTGCTCTGGCATACGCCCGATGTTGATGGAAGAAAACACGGAAAACTAGAGACCGGCTGCTCTGATCTCTAGATTTATTTTCTGGACAGCACCTGAATTCGACTTAACTATGCACAGTGTAGAAAATCTTGATGCCGTCGAGACTCGAATTCTACGACCTCTCGGTCAGAGGCACTGCAGCGATACCAGTTGATACACTACGCCACCTTAGCCCACATCTGGGATTTAATGGAGTGGGGTTTAAATATTAAGAAACAAGTTGGTCCCATGCAAACATTCCTGACATTGGAAACTTTTGTAGTAATAGTTTCTTGTAAATGATACAAAGCCGTCTTTTTGCCTTCGCGAATATTGGATTGAGTGCGCAGTGCTAGAGGCTCAGTAAGGGAACGACGTATAAATAACCAATACAATGGTGACGGTTCCAGGCTGTGAATATCGGAGTAAAAACATAATTCTTTAGTGGTGATGACATGTGCTGCAATGGAAAAGTCTCAAAAATGTATTCCATGTCCCTAGAAGCCACGCATGTGCACCATGGTTGACACTCCCTAAATGTTCGTCAAAAGGAAGCGTTAAAATCGCGATGACTTAAAAGAGGACCGGATTTACATATCGTATAATCTCTATTATTAACATTCGGGCATTTTAACAATTTCAGAGGATGTTTCCGGGCTTCTAGGCCGTGGCGCAGTTGGCGTCGAAAGGCCAACGTTCCCTCCACGTCTATAGTGGTCATCCTCAGTGGCAGGAGAGTCGCGGCTGTATCCAGTGCGGCGCCTGTCTGGCTCACAGCCTACTCCACCAGCCCGGAAACTTTCTCTGATATTGACTATGGCCGCGAAAGCCTTCGATGTGACATTTCGTAATAAAATATAATTTTTGAAACTGGATTCCAGTATGGTTATATGGGTATGGTGGTGTGAAAGTCTTTACATATTCGCTATTACACTTTCGTCTGATTACATAATCTTCAATTAAAATGTTACAAGATATAAAAAGAATCAGAAAGAACATTTATAGTTAAAATATTTTCATAATAAAATATATTTTCAATTTTGATGCGATTAGCGAATTATTCTCGAAAGGAATATATATTTACTAGCTCTGAAAAGCATACCTCGCTCTTCTTTCTCCATTCGCTTATTTTTTCTTTTCCATTACACATATATAACTAAATATTGCATTGAAAAAGTGGTTGGTTTATACATTCCTATTAGTGACACTTCATCATAAAACATAATTTTTGAAACTGGGTTATAATATGGTTATATGGGTATGGTGGAATGTGAGCCTTTACATATTCGCTCTTACACTTTCGTCTCAATACATGCATTTTCACTCAAAATGTTAATGGATATAAAAAGGTGCATAAATAGCATATCAGGTAACGAGAATGTGTAATTCGAGAACGCATTTACTCATAAATAAAAATATCTATTGTGGCGTTGCTAGCAAAAGGGCCTGGCAGCAGGTAGAGCACTGTGAAACCGCATCTTTTCATTTATTAGGGCCCAATAAGGTGACAATAACCGCGCCGCAACCCGATGCAAATAGAATGTCGAGGAGAAAGTGCGCTAATCGTTTTCATGTTTTCGTGCCCGCAAAAGGCGCAGTTCGATCAGCGGTAAGCGTTGTGCGTCGGGTGGGGCGAGGGGGAAGGGGGAGGGGAGGGGCTGTGCGCATTACGGCGCAGCTGACTAGCGCAACGCGCCGTGCGAGCCCCCGGCTGCTGGCGCTCCGCGGCGCTGGCGAGCTAATGGACGCCTACACAATGGGCGGCGGCGGAGGCGGCGGAGACGACAAGGCAGGCGCCCGCCCGCAGCCAATGCAGAGGAAGCGGTGGAGGCGAAGGTGGCGGCGTTGGTGATAACGGTGCGGGCGAGGACGAGGAATAGGGCGAGGGCGAGGAATAGGGCGAGGGCGAGGAATAGGGCGAGGGCGAGGAATAGGGCGAGGGCGAGGAATAGGGCGAGGAATAGGGCGAGGGCGAGGAATAGGGCGAGGGCGAGGAATAGGGCGAGGGCGAGGAATAGGGCGAGGGCGAGGAATAGGGCGAGGGCGAGGAATAGGGCGAGGGCGAGGAATAGGGCGAGGGCGAGGAATAGGGCGAGGGCGAGGAATAGGGCGAGGGTTAGAGCGAGGGATAGGGCGAGGGATAGGGCGAGGGATAGGGCGAGGGATAGGGCGAGGGATAGGGCGAGGGATAGGGCGAGGGATAGGGCGAGGGATAGGGCGAGGGATAGGGCGAGGGATAGGGCGAGGGATAGGGCGAGGGATAGGGCGAGGGATAGGGCGAGGGATAGGGCGAGGGATAGGGCGAGGGATAGGGCGAGGGATAGGGCGAGGGATAGGGCGAGGGATAGGGCGAGGGATAGGGCGAGGGATAGGGCGAGGGATAGGGCGAGGGATAGGGCGAGGGATAGGGCGAGGGATAGGGCGAGGGATAGGGCGAGGGATAGGGCGAGGGATAGGGCGAGGGATAGGGCGAGGGATAGGGCGAGGGATAGGGATAGGGCGAGGGATAGGGATAGGGCGAGGGATAGGGATAGGGCGAGGGATAGGGATAGGGCGAGGGATAGGGATAGGGCGAGGGATAGGGATAGGGATAGAGATAGAGATAGAGATAGGGATAGGGGGAGGGCGAAAGCGAGGGATAGGGGGACGACGAGGGATAGGGTGAGAGCGTGGGCGAGGGCGTGGGCGAGGGCGTGGGCGAAGGCGGGAGCGAGGGTTGTGGCGGTGGTGAGTACGAAGGCGGCGAGAACTGCGGCGGCGAACGTGTGGTGGGGGCGGGGTCCGACGTGAGAAGAAAAGGCCCCCGGGGGAAAGGAAGCGAGGCGAGGCACGGGGTGTTCGCCGTGCATTGTGCGCACACTATCCATTCTAATTCACCCGCCGGCGCCTCCAACGCTTTGAAGATTGCGAGGCCTGTTTTATGGACCAGGTCGTGCGGGAGGTTAATACTTAATTTCTAAAGCTAACGTCAAAACTTAAAGCTATTTCTGTGCAATTTGCGAATACACTCTGCATTGGAACCAAAATAGTTATTTAAAGAATGTTATTAATAGATTGGTTACCATTTCAACTGTATGATTTTAAAATACTACTATGCCTGTAACCTGTGTAGTACTTTATCTCCTCAAGAAATAACTCGTTACGGTTTTCCGACCTGTCGCGCTTGTTTCATTGATTATATACTGAGATATCTCGTTGCTATGTTTATGGACACTAATGTAGCTTCACGATATGCACACATTTCCTTGAGCTCTGTGTGTTTGCATGTAGGGAGTTAAGTGGAATCTCTTTTCGTCACCAACCGTCCTCCATATCCTCGCAGTGGGGAGTTGATTCCTTCAACGTGTGGCACGATAAGGAATAATAGCCAAAAAATATATTCACATATAAATATTTCACATGCAGATTGCAACTATTTCGACGTTAAATGAAGAAAAAAATAATTACCTCGTATTATCGAAAGTACCATAATTATGACGTCATGAGTGATCGGTGCCGAGAGGAGACACTACGTCTTTTGGTCCTTTTCTTGGGCAAAAGATCCCAGTGGCAGTTGGTCATTGCCTGGCACTGAATGATGATAGGAATGAGCAGGAGGTGTGGATAATTGTGGATAGAATGTGAGTTACTTGGGATATTTGGAACTGTGAAATGCAAACCTCGCCATAATTAGTGTAAACATTCATGATTTGTTCAGGTCTTGCACCCGCTGCAATAGAATCTGCAATAGAATCCGCTGCAATAGAATCTTGGTTAGTGCTCCAAAGCCTTGCACCACCTAAATAGGATGAGTGCGTAATGGAATTTGTTAAGTAAGTTACGTGGATCTGCTTCATTCGGGAAAGCATTTCCCCATTGTATTTCAAACTTTATAGACATTAGAAAATTAAGTTTGAACGGTCAGTAATGCTGTTGTACAATAGTAAATACAAAGTTAAATCAAAATAAATAGCTGCAGATCACTAAACTTCGCAAAAGCTGTTTATTGTCGTCCTGAGATGAAATTTTTTGATATCATTAGTAATAGGTTCTTAATCACGCAATGCAGTGAGAAATTGTGCAATCAATATTCGACATGTTTTTGACATACACTTATATCGGACGCTTTTTTGCAGTTGTTTAACATGCTCTGTTTCATTTCAAATACAATTCAGCATAGCGGACGCGCTGCTTTTTTAATAAACCTAATGAATATTTCTTTCGTTTCTAGTGACTATCTACAATTCTAATTGGTTCGTCGGTCTGACTGAATAAAACATACCGGGTGGTAGAACATCAAGGTATCGCGTTCTCTCAGCACATCTGCTTTGCAATGGATGTTAAAGACTTATGCCCTCTTAGAATTTCTAAGAGGTCAAGTGTTATGCCAAACGTGATCTTTTGTAGAGTTTCTCAGGTCTGTTATAGAAAACTGCGTGACACTCGACACTACATGTGTCGACATGCTCTACAATAAAGCAAAAAGTAATATTTTATCAGAAATGCGGAACTTATGATAAAGTACAGGGGAGGTAGTAGTCGTATAAGCGGACCGCCGCCGATGATGCATTAACAACACGAAGTTAAAATTTCAATGAAAAAAATATTTTTTGGATGTTTTAATTAAAATGTAACATGTCAATTTTAATTGTAATTTTATAAAATCATTTAAAAAGTTTTTCTGATCATCTGGTTATCATCATAACGTACACTCTAATTAAAATAACCTATGATGATAAATTATATTGCTATTACAATTTTTCATTAACATTTACTGTAACCGCTTATTATTATTATTATTATTATTATTATTATTATTATTATTATTATTATTATTATTATTATTATTATACGAAGAATGAAACAATTGTAACGTGCGTAGAAAATGCTATTTCGTTTTTAATGAAAACATATTTTACAATATACAGGGTGGCGCTCGAAATGAGTCACCATTTGTTTCTTATATAATTTTATGAGTGGCACTAGGTATCCCGTTGAGCATCTTAACAGCAGTAGCAGTAGAGCTTGGAGAAACAAACGAGGTACGAAATAACGCGTAATTCAGGACACTGCCGTTAGGAGACTAGCTTGTATAACAATGGCCGACAAAGGAAGATTGACGATGCAGCAGCAAGAAATGAGTCCTTTTTGTTGTTAAATCAAAAATTTATTGTTACTACAAACTCAAAGGAAAATATACATTGGAAAACTGTTTGGAGAATTGTTCTTCCGCAGCGCTTCCACAATTACAATTCATAATTTCCTGCAAGGGAACACTGACGTTAGCGATAATTCCACGACACACGTCTTCTGTGACGCTTGAATTGTTCTGAGCTCCGTAACTCTTGTGGCTATTTTGAGATTTTTTCCTTTAGGTACCTCCAAAGAAAGAAGTCACTCGGGTTGAGATTTGGACTATTGGGGGGGGGGGATATTGTCCGTCACTTAAACTACCTGGAAAGCTGAGTGAAATGATACACATGTCGAAACGCTCGAGTAAGAAGTCCAAATTCGTTACGCAATCAATGGATGGATCTCTTGCAAGGGGCTCATCGTGTGGCAAACTGTTGTCACGTCTTTGAATCACAAGACTTTTCGTTTCATGGAATAAAAACTCAGCTGCCGATTGTTGCTGAGTCGTCAGTGGCCATTTGCTGGCCATTGTTATATAAACTAGTCTCCTAGCAGCGGTAGCGTTACGCATTATTTAGTAACCCATTTGTTTTTCCAAGCTCTACTGCTACTACTGTTGAAATGCTCAACGGAATATCAAGTGCGACTCAAAAATTATTTAAGAAACAAATACGGAGAGACTCATTTTGAGCGCCAATCTATAAATCTTTATACAGAAGATAGGGTTCTCTATTCATACAAGTATTACTTTCGATGACATGTACTCTGGAGCAATCCTTAGGAAAACTGCGAGAAAAAAAATCAAATCCGCTTTGTTACCTTCAAATTCCACATAGAATCTGTGGGGAACTGAACTCCGCTCACTTTCCACCGATCATACAGCTCGCAGCGGGTGCATTGATGCGATCGCAAGGTTCCAGGGCGAACGCTGACCTTCCACTGCTGGACCGGGATTCAGTTCCCAGTTTCTCCATGCGGAATTTGTTGTGGACAGTTTCCTCAGGATTCTCCAGTTGTCTTGCCGCAAATTCGACTATTGTTTCATTTTATCATTATTCAGAAACAATTCCCGCATGTACCCAACCAATTCAGGGTACGCCTAGAGGCAAATAAGTGGAAATAGCAGCTATCTGTAATCCTCGATGGCACAGGTGGAAAAATGAAATCTCCTCTCCACATCACTCACCACAAGGCAGCAGAAACAGTAGTTGCTATGAAAATAACTGATAAGTGAGATTGGATAACGGTGGAAGTAGATAAATATATTAAAATACCTTAGCTGATATGTTCAGTACCATTTTTTAGTTCAGTACCATTTTATTTTTCTGTATACATTGACGAGTTTGCAAGATCAAAGTATTTTGTTTGCATGTTTTGACAGTGTCATGGTCAAAGGAAAATTGAGAGAGTGAATTGATAGTTATCATTTTTCGGCAATAGTTGCACTGATAAGCTAGTGACAAGTCACGCTAGAGCGGCACATTCTACTGGAACCAGCAGGCAACCTTGACATCACTGACATAGGCTTAGGAATGAGAATATGAAGGTTAAAGTGGAAACGAGATTGTAGTTGATTGCTATTTCCCCATATAAATATTAAGTCACCAACAGCTTCTGAGCCAGTGATCTATTTCTCGTTCAGGTTTTCCGTCCAATTTCTCTTGATCCTTTGAGAAAATGCTCATAAGGCTTCTTGGATTGCTTTTGAACGAACATGTAACATCACAATCTGCACCTATCTAATCGGCTACTACAACATCAATTAGTCATTCTCAAAATTGTGATTTTTCAATTGCTTTACGTGCGACCCAATTAGGGACGATTCAAAATTTATGGCTCATTTACTGACGCGAATGGTTCCTTTTGCACGAGAACGAACTTCTTTTGTTGTAATTTTTTTACCAAAACGTTCTTTGGTACTTTTATTTTTTTAATTGAAAGTAATTTAAATAGCAAATGTAAGAATTTTGGAGCTCAAGAAACCCTGCACGATTATACTTCTCCCCTACACATCTCATACACTTTGTAACTGTTTTTGACGTTGAAACCGAGAGAGGTGACTCAAGGCGTCAACTGATATCACTGCAGCGCCATCTACCGAGCAAAAAACGTGCACTACACTTACGGGGCCAATGACAGCCGTTCACGCGCCCGGAATCACTCGTAATCATCGTTGTTGTTAAAGGCATTGTCGGGACGAAAGGTGGGAAGAAGGCAGAGCGAGGAGATGGCGAGGCAGTGAGCTGGCGGTCCTTATGGGCGTGGAGGCGCGGGGGGAGGCCGGGCGGCCGCAGGAACACGCATTCATTTAGAGCGGTGAAGACGGCGCGGGGGTGTGGGGCGTGGGGGCGTGGGGGCGTGACCGGCGCTGGGACGAGGGGCCGCGCGCTGACTGATTAGCTCGTTTGCTCCCGCGCGCGCTGGGGTCAGCGAAAGAGGCGAGAGACGGCGAGGGCGCCGCCGACAGGGGAACGGAGCGGCCCTGCGGTTGTACGAATTAGGAGGGCGCTGTCCCCGCCACCCTCCCGGCCCGAGATAGCGCCCGCGGCGGCTCTTTACATTCGATGGGGAGTGTGGTGTGGTGGTGAGACTGTACAAGTAAGCTTCCGCGACTCGAGTTCATGTCGTCTTGGTTGTCCGGATGACGCCGCGTCATTGGCTGAGAGTGTAATTCTCTCTGAGGCGAAATTTTTTTTCGCAATTGAGATTCTAAGATTCGCTTCTCCAGGCGAGCTTCTTAAACAGAAAAAATACTGTGTGTAGTATTGTGTGGCAGCATTTTCGACACTAGCTTGATAGCTAGGTCGCATTCAGTCGCTGTCTGAAGAATTCGAGCACCCCGTTGCTCTGATCGATAGTTCTCCGATCAACTTCTGGTGAATGCCGGAGAAGTACCCTAACAAACGGGCCACGGACCGCGCGCGCTTTTTCCTTCCTCTTCCGTGTCATACCCTCACCCCTTACACACACTTACACTAACATGCACTACGCTACCACACGTGCCGGGAGACCGGCCGGGAGCTTAGAGCTTGTCCCGGCTGGGGCGGGGCCCCGTTATTGGGAGATTTTTGGTTGGAAACCACGCCGCCGGTAGCCGGCTCTTAGGTGAACGTCGGCTCTCACGATCTAGGAGGGGAGGATCCCCGCAATTTCCCGAGGAAAACGCTCTCACGGGACTAATGACTTTAGCACACACGGAAACACGAAATAATCATTGAATAATGAGTAGTTTGCTGGTGTAAATTGTAAATTGCTGATGATGCATTATAATGATGTAGCTGACGTGGGCCAATACTAAGCCTGGTAGAAAAGGACTAAGAGAAAAGTGTGAGATCCGGTTTGTCCTTCTCAAATTCCAAATGGAGCGACCACGATCTGAAGTCTGGTACCCAAAGGTGAATTGAATTGAATTGATGCATTATTTTACGTGGCGAGGCGCGGGCCATCAGGCCCGCTTTTCCGTCTTACCACGCAAATTAGGCTACACTCCTCCTTATAGTATTAAAATTAATATTAAGATTCACGATGTATTCAACCATCTTCTCAAATACGAAAAGTAAAGTATAAAATCACAATGACGAGTTTACAGAAGTTTCAGAAGTACTAACAAGCTATCAATGTAAGCAACAAGATAAACGAAAAATAATTTTAGTAAAAGCAGTTTTCGGTAAAAAAGACAATTGTAGGAAAATAATTATTTTTTCATATAAATACTTTTAAGCAATGGCAATACATTCAAATAAAAGACATTTTTTTCTGAAACTGTTCTACCAAGCCGGGAAATAGTTTACGTGGTGCAATATTCTCGAGGACTGGTATTCGGAACGCGAATCCTTGCAGAAGCACACGACTTAAAACTTTTCCTCCCGTGCGCCCTGAAGATTTGCAAACTCGGGTCATTTATCACTGCCGCTCTCTGCGATGGGCGCTTAAAAGCAGCCACATATCACGAACGAGACTTGCGCCCACTCGCAGTGTAGCTCTCTCCAGAGAGCAGGCCTGAGAGGTAGGCAAGCAGACTGTTTATTATGTCTTAGCCGCTTTCGTCCTGAAATACAATGGGTAAAGGTCAATAATGATTTCGATTCTAGGTATTTCCTCTCTAGACAAACATAAAATGCTCGTTCGTTGCATCCTATTTTAAAGAGAGTTTTTGAATCTACGAATTTTGTTTTACCCCTTAATTTATTAATTATTTTACACTAAAAATTGTTATATGAAAAATATGCATACTAGTGTTTCTATTAACTAACGTGCTCGCAATAGAAGAATGTAGAGAGAAAAAAAGGTTTTTTTGTTAATTCAATGTGTTCATAACTTAAATCTTCCTTTCCGCGAAAGGATCTTAAGATTCAAAATACTGTAAGCAAAATGCAGAATGTAATATTACACTCACAGTCAATTCCACATTTTTTCATATTTTTCGTTGCAGCTGATCGACAAAGGCTGAAGAATACTGTTTTCCGTAAGAGCACTCACAAAAGAAGCGAAACTGTCAAAAACAAGGGACCTTTTTTTGGACAAAACCCAGATTGATACGATTCAATTTCCTGCTTGTCAATTACATTTCCCGCAATATACTTGCTATCCTTCAGATGCAAGACATGTTCTCTCACATCAAGCAGATTAACTTTTTATTCGAATACCATCCAAATCTGAACGACGGAAATAACTTTTTTCAATAACAGTGGATTGGAGAATATTCGTACAAGCATTTTAACAATAGAAGTTGAAATATTCTATTTTAACACGGTTATTTAGGCAAAGATTATTCCTTACTGTGCGTGGGCGCACGGTAGGTCCTGTTTAGCGATCTTATTTTTCAATCCAAATAATTTTCGTTTCGAAATTCAGTATCCTTTTGTCCAATTCTCTATTTGGTATACTGGTATATTTTACTCGATTTTAAATAAAGAAGAATTGTTTATTGAAAATGATTTTGAACACGTTCCAAAACTTTTCAACCGTTACCTTTCTGAATGTGTCGTAAGAATGACAGAGGAGAAGAATGATATGTATGTTTCATGACGAGGATGATGATCGTGTTGTATAATAAGAAAAGAACGGAAATATCCTGGTAAAAATGTCGAAGCCTGCAGTAACATACATTCAACATGAGGTCAATATTCATTTAGTACATAGAGATGTAAAACAAGTTTTTCTACAGAACGCTGTGCAAATTATAATGCTGTTTGGAATATTATATTCTTTAATAAAAAAACAATACAATAAGAATAAAACGTGTACATATCTGATATACGAGTACTACGATTATATCGCACGTTGATAAAATGTAGGGGTAAGTAATATGAATATTGTACGTAGATTAAATTCATTCATATTTTAACCCTTATAACACTTTTTCTATTACTTACCAGACATTATCGTCACTTAAGTTTCAATATTTTGCAAAATGGGAAATGATAGAGATCCCAACTACCTGTGAAACCTAACTACCTCTGCAAACTAAAGGAATTAAAATGATTTTCACCCATTCTGAAGTGATGATAACGATACTAAAATGGCTGAATTACAACATGATCTACACACAACTAGATGAGATAAAGTGCACACGAAGACGACGTGAATTTCCAATTAAATTATGAAGACATGTAAAGATTATTCCTCTAAAACCTATCTAATTCATCAACACAAATACAAATTCGTAAGCAATGAATGTTTCTTTGGTGAGTTGGGCCACGCAGGGAGAAAACAGCCTACCTTGTAAGTCGGCCAAGAGCGAGCCACAATCGACCGAGGGACATCGTCTTCCCGGCAGAGGAAGAGGTTAAAGCAAGGTGAGAGAGAGGGAGAGGGAGCGGGTAGGAAGAGGGCTGATGAAGAACCCTCGCCCGCAGGCTGGGCACGATTTCCTGCCTTATCACGTGCGGGCCCTTCGTCCCGGCCCCTCCGCAGCCACGCCCCCGCCTTGCCTGCGCGCCCGCCCCACCCCGCCTTGCCTGCGCGCCCGCCCCCATAACCGCCACCTCCCCCTCCGCCACCTCCCCCTCCGCCACCTCCCACTCCGCCGCCTCCCCTTCCGCCGCCTACCCCTCCACCGCCTCTTCCGCCACTGCCTTCTCCGCCACCGCATTTTCTGCCTCCTCGATTCCTATTTGTCTCCTCCTCCCTCTTCTGCTTCCTCCTCCTTCTCCCTGCGCCTTCTCTTCCTCCGCCTCCCCTCTTCCCCCTTTCCTCCACCACACCTCATTCCTGCCCCGCCTTCACCCCACCCTGCCTCCTCACCACCCTGCCTCCTCCCCGCCCCCGCCTCCTCCCCGCCCCCGCCGCCTCCCCGCTCCCGCCTCCTCCCCGTCCACGCCTCCTCCCCACCCCGCCTCCTTGTCCGCGTCGCTAGCCGATTTATTGGCGAACTCCTCAAAATCAATGAGCGCCCGCTTTTATTTGTTCGCGCTCGGCAGCGTTGGCCGAACTCCCGTCGCCACGAGCCCGCGACTGACCGCTGGCAGCCCCATCGCGCCCTCGCGTGCTTTACCTTTCTTATGCTGTAAAGGAGGAACGAAAGAAAATAGGTGCGGTGTACATTTTTCGTGACTCAGAACAAACCCGTCAACAAAACGCACCATGCTGACAAATACACTATTACCAGATAAAATAGATCACTCGCACCTCCAATAGAAAAGTGACACAAGTGCGAATCGTCATTTTTCAGCTAAAAGCTAATAAGCGGTTACTAAGAGGTACTGCTACTATTCTGAAGTTCATTTTGAATTAGTTCAATTACTGTCCACTAGAAGGTGAATATTTGGTACAATCTATAACGCATATTACAGAACTACGAAACTTAAAATTGCAATTTCCGAAAAATCAGTAATTTGCACTTGTGTAACTTTTCTATTGGAGGTATATTAACATTTTTTACGGCTGGAAGCATGAGTGCTATCCTTTGTAAAAGCTGAAATGTTTTATTCCATGTATTTGAATTATTTGATACCTCGTATATTGATCATTTAACATTAAATTCACATCTAACATTAAATTCGTGAGCATTAAAATCTAATTTGAGTGTTTATGTTTATCAATTTGACCGATTAAGGGAACGATAAGAAGGGACACCCCACAGCGTATTTGTTACCCACATCACAATGCGAGAGTTCTTGACCGATGAAGGTAGTACAAACGGCGTTCCATTGGTTCTAACACATAAACTAACAGTGTTACCAACAGTTATTATTTCATATTTTAACTTTCACAGTATCGGGATCATGGAAGTTTTTCATTCAGAAACAAAACGTCGGAAAAGAAAAAAACATCAGATCACAAAACATCGAAACAACAACATAGATGTTTCTACAACAACGTAGATGTTTCTACAACAACGTAGATGTTTCTACAACAACGTAGATGTTTCTACAACAACGTAGATGTTTCTACAACAACGTAGATGTTTCTACAACAACGTAGATGTTTCTACAACAACGTAGATGTTTCTACAACAACGTAGATGTTTCTACAACAACGTAGATGTTTCTACAACAACGTAGATGTTTCTACAACGTAGATGTTTCTACAACAACGTAGATGTTTCTACAACAACGTAGATGTTTCTACAACAACGTAGATGTTTCTACAACAACGTAGATGTTTCTACAACAACGTAGATGTTTCTACAACAACGTAGATGTTTCTACAACAACGTAGATGTTTCTACAACAACGTAGATGTTTTTACAACAACGTAGATGTTTTTACAACAACGTAGATGATTCTACAACAACGTAGATGTTTCTACAACAACGTAGATGTTTCTACAACAACGTAGATGTTTCTACAACAACGTAGATGTTTCTACAACAACGTAGATGTTTCTACAACAACGTAGATGTTTCTACAACAACGTAGATGTTTCTACAACGTAGATGTTTCTACAACAACGTAGATGTTTCTACAACAACGTAGATGTTTTTACAACAACGTAGATGTTTTTACAACAACGTAGATGATTCTACAACAACGTAGATGTTTCTACAACAACGTAGATGTTTCTACAACAACGTAGATGTTTCTACAACAACGTAGATGTTTCTACAACAACGTAGATGTTTCTACAACAACGTAGATGTTTTTACAACAACGTAGATGTTTTTACAACAACGTAGATGATTCTACAACAACGTAGATGTTTCTACAACAACGTAGATGTTTCTACAACAACGTAGATGTTTCTACAACAACGTAGATGTTTCTACAACAACGTAGATGTTTCTACAACAACGTAGATGTTTCTACAACAACGTAGATGTTTCTACAACAACGTAGATGTTTCTACAACAACGTAGATGTTTTTACAACAACGTAGATGATTCTACAACAACGTAGATGTTTCTACAACAACGTAGATGTTTCTACAACAACGTAGATGTTTCTACAACAACGTAGATGTTTCTACAACAACGTAGATGTTTCTACAACAACGTAGATGTTTCTACAACAACGTAGATGTTTCTACAACAACGTAGATGTTTCTACAACAACGTAGATGTTTCTACAACGTAGATGTTTCTACAACAACGTAGACATGGATGTCGCATCCCTGGTGGCCACCAGGGCGCGCTGTGTGACCGTTCGCCCGCGAGTTCAAGGAGCGCAGATTGTCGCCCCTCGGCGGGCGCTTGGCGCATTTCCAGCTCCCCCCCTTCACCCCTCCCCCTTGGCATCGCTCACGCAGTGGCAACAGGCGCTGTTCCGCGAGGGCACAATAACACTGTACGAGAGGAAAATTACGCTCCGCCTCGCGAAAGTAGCGAATTACCGTCAGAGTTTGAAAATTTATGCCGGCTATTCAACTCATGAAATATGACCAATGATGTTTAACAATTTCCTTTGGGTCGACCAATCCCCTTTGTTTTATAGTGCGGTTATTTCATTGCGTTTTTTTTTCATTGTGTATTCTTGCTCTGGCGTGTTCTATATTTTGCTGTTGCATATTGTACAATTGCGTATTCATTCAAAAGTCAAGTAGTATTTCTAATAGATTATTATTTTTTTGTGAAAAACTCTTAATGCTAATAAAACCTGGAAATTCTCAGATAAATTCTCGAAGCACTGTATAAGGAATACATTTATAAGTAATGGTAAAAGCGCTTGTGGATGATATGTTTGATATTTTTTTTATCGATTGATCTCTTAACTCGTACTCTTTACACACATGACGAAGGAATGCAGAATTCGAAAGATTAGAACGCGAAAGGATGTAGGTATTGTAATGGCTTAAAGGCCTTCGGACAAGCCACATAGGATCAAGTAAGCTAATTTGTTTGTAATAATTACCTATTGAATAATAAAAAAATAAAAGGTATGCTGCTTGGTGGAATATCTGCCAACAACAGAAACTTTCTTAGGTAAAAATATTCATGAGAGTGGTTTGATTATTTTAGGTTTTTAGGCGCGTAAATTGACATGATCATTAATTTCGTAAGTGTAGTCCGTGTTACATTGCTGGAAATGTCGGTGTTAATCCCCAACTAGAGTGTGAGAATCGGCAACACCCTATACGTCGGGTTGCATTTCCCGCATACAGGTATCTTCTCTAGTAGAGCACTGCCCCAGTCTGTATTGAATTGTGAAACGTATTTTCCAGTTGTGAGAATATATAATATTCTTTGCATCGTAAACCTGTAATGTTGACGGCTCAAACACCACTACAATTTAGGCTTAATAGATACTGGGATTGGGTTCTGCTTAGGGGTCGGAATTTTGTCGTTTCTATGAATGTGTGTGACTCTAAGATAAGCTACCTTAGTCTGAACTTGTCAATGGCATAGTAAGCCTTTATACATCAAAATTTTGATGACCTGACCACAGATGCAGGGGCGGCTCTTTCACGTTCCTATTAACAGTCAATACGAGACACATTGCACTACCGACGTAACACGGGATCCATTACTTAAAAAGCAGTCATTAATCGCTGGCATTTCAACTCTCGACGCATCGAAAGAAAGTTAATTCTACGGGTGTGACCAATACTGTGTCCCTTGAGTAAAACATTCCCCTTGTCGAACTCTCGTAGTCGATGGCTCGAAATGATTATCTGAAAACCGCGCACGTGGCAACCGACATTTCCCCGGCGTTGCAGAACGCAGTGATTCCAAGAAATGTTTGCAAATAATATTAGAAACGAATTCCCTTTTGAATTTATTCTTCATTACATAATTCTATTTCATCGAATTTCTTCTTATTTTGCATTATTTTATAGAAATATTAAATGTGTAAACGTGCTTAACATTAGATATTCAATATTTTTAGAAATTTTACATAAAAGAAAAATTACAAGAAAGCGTAAAATATGGGGGGGGCACTGCTGTCCTCTCTTGTCCGAAATTACCCCTATACCCCCTCCCCCCAAAAAAATTGCGAAATTGAAGAGATAATGTTCAAAGTAAAGTATCACAAATAAATACAATTTTTCAGGAAGAGAATCTATTCAACCTCAGAGTTCGACATTAGATTAAACTGTTTTCGGGCATCGTTTAACATAGGAAAAATGCCATTTCGAACACGGTTTTTACCAGCATGATGGAGAAACATCTTAAGAATATATTCACATGTAAAACTAGAGAGAGAAAAACCGTAAATGGAGTCGGCCTCGATAGCCTAAGGCTCAAAGGTGCCTTAGTGGGGCTCAGGGGTGCCCCGTTCCTGAAGGGTCGAGTGTTCGAATCCCGCACGGTGCATGAATGTTTGTGTGTGTTGTCTTCCCCTTTCAGTCTTATGTACTCCCCTTACAGTTACCCCAAGTTGAAGATCACAGTGCTTGCTCTATGACCAAGTACTTAAAAAGCGACCTTAAACAAAGAGGTGAGATATGTGACAATGGAAATAACGTCTTGTGTAACTCAGTTGTGCCCGGAAAGCAGCGCCTTCTTCGCGCGGATGTGCGTGCTCTCAGCGCTCGAGCGGGGGCGCGGCAGCACAGGAGCGGTAGTTGGTTCGGGGGGGGGAGAAGCGGAGGCAGGGTTGGAGGCGGGAGCGGTGGTGTAGGTGGGGATGGAAGCGGATGTGGGAGCGGCGGCGGGAGGAATGGCGGAAGCGGGGGCGGGGATGGAAGAGGGTGAGGGGGCGGGAGTGGTGTCGGGAACGAACGCGGGAGAGGGGGTGGGAGCGGAGACGTAGGCGGGGGTGGGAGAGGGAGCGGGAGCGGTGGCGGGAGCGGTGGCGGGAGCGGTGCGGGAGCGGTGGCGGGAGCGGTGGCGGGAGCGGTGGCGGGAGCGGTGGCGGGAGCGGTGGCGGGAGCGGTGGCGGGAGCGGTGGCGGGAGCGGTGGCGGGAGCGGTGGCGGGAGCGGTGGCGGAGGCGGAGGCGGAGGCGGAGGCGGAGGCGGTGGCGGTGGCGGTGGCGGAGGCGGTGGCGGTGGCGGTGGCGGAGGCGGTGGCGGAGGCGGAGGCGGAGGCGGAGGCGGGAGCGGAGGCGGTGGCGGAGGCGGTGGCGGAGGCGGTGGCGGAGGCGGTGGCAAGTGAGGGAGCGGGAGCGGAGGGGAGGCGGGAGTGGAGGCGGGACCGGGGGCGGGGGCAAGTGCAGGAGCGGACGCGAGAGCGGGGGCGGAGGCGAGGTGGAAGCGGGTGCGGGGGTGGAAGTATGAGCGGGATCGAGGGTGGAGATGGAGGCGGGAGCGGGGCCAGAAGCGGGAGCAGGCGAGCCGCCCGAGGCGCCTCATTTGAATTTTCCATCAAGTTGCGGCGGCGGAGGAGAAACGCGAAACCCGAGCGGCGCGCGCCCGCGGCGGGGGATGGGCGAGCGAGCAGGGGTTGCAGGGCGCGAGAGAAGCGAGCTGCCTCCGGGGCAAGACAGGCAAAGTAAGGCAAGCCAAGGCAGGGTGAGGCGGTCATGCGCGCACCCCGCGCGCCGTAAAACTACGCCTACGCATTCTCGAGATACGCCGCGCGGGAAGCATTCTGGTCAAGGAGGCAGGATAGGTACTGACGAAGATCGCTCTGTTAGATAACTCTGTTCTCCTGGAATAGTTATTAACGCCATTATATCACTATGGAGTAACTACAATTGAAGTTTGTAAACCATACCGAAGCATTCAGTGATCTACATGAAATTTGAGCCTTTAGGATAATAATCAAATCCGTTATTATTGATATCGGCCGGGTGTCGTTTCAATATTTTTCGTAACATTCATTCTTATAAGAAACAAAAAAGAATCTTGTATCATCCCATCTGTCATAACACATTTTGTTCTTTAATTCTTTGACTCAGTGAATTATCAGAGATCTTTAACTTTCTTTCAATCATACAGCATGGAAGCCACTCCTGCCAATGTGTCCTCCCCAAATGTTCAGAGCAGCCGGGCTCAGATTCAAGACTGCAGTCAAGCGAGGATGTATGTTGAAAATTGAATTTCCCACGCTCCATACCAAACACCCTGGGATGTTATAATTGTGTTTCTGTAGCGAGGGAGTTTGATTTACGCGGATGTATAGAGATATTAGTTGAAATGATACTTAACTTAAGAAAATTGCAAAACGCTTTCGTCATCAATGTTATTAAGTAACAAGACGATATTTATTTCAAAGAATGGTAGCCACACTGTTTTAAAATCTTCAATTTAATAGTCAAACGAAAGACAAGTTTTCACTGATACAATTGTTGCCTAAATTGTAACATTTACTCCAAATCATTATTACATTGTAACATACATTTTACAAGAATAAGACGATACCAGACACTGAATAAGAAGGTTTCGCGCATCTCTTCTTTATTATAGAAAGAATTGTCCAATATCAGACAACCAACTGTACATTTCAGAACCAGGAAAACCAACAAAACCTTCACGACCCATAAAGCCAATTATGGCATGGTACACATTACAAACATTGAACAAGGAAAACAACTATATCATGATGTCGTACACAGTGACAGCACTTTCAATTCTACGAAGCCAAAGGCAATTTGCAAATGTGTAGTCAGTAGGTCTACTCCTTGCAACTACTGGAAGTATATTGCGTGTGTGCGATATCTGGAATCCACTCACACTGTTGGACATTGCTACACAACGTTCAACGAATCGAAAAATGCATTTTCATCGAATATGAGGTAAGGTCAGACAAGACAGATTACTGCTTGGAAATAAAATGGATGAACA
Organism: Gryllus longicercus; assembly: GCA_038098605.1. Classification (NCBI taxonomy): domain Eukaryota; kingdom Metazoa; phylum Arthropoda; class Insecta; order Orthoptera; family Gryllidae; genus Gryllus; species Gryllus longicercus. The sequence continues at coordinate 3,357 of JAZDUA010000603.1, read as the reverse complement.
GAGAATCCCAGCGAATTTCAGCAGTTTGTTTTTCAATCAATGAATCAGACACGTGGATAACACGTGGTTTACACGTGGATAATCGGAAAAACATTCGATGTGATTTTAATTAAAGACAGAGTTTGAATTTGAAACAGCTCGCTGTAAATACTAATGAAGATAAGAAACGTCATTATAGCACGCCAATATATACATCTAATGGCAATGCTTTGGTCATTCGATTATCAGAAATAAACTAGTAAATATTTAGAAATGTGTGCAAGGATTTAGTTTAAATTTCTGGGAGAGTGTAAAATCATATTAGATATACATATGTTAAGGGAAATTTGTTACATATGCCCATGGAAGCATAATCGATTTAAATGTAAGAAAACCACACTCCGGTCTAAAAGGGAATTAAAAGTAAATAGAAAGTAAGTGGAATAGAAAGTAAAGGTGGCGCATTTTGTCTAAGTTTTGTTCGCAGTGGCTTTTACATATTTTTTGTTGCTTCTCCGTTATTATTGTTCAAAATAATTCCTGGGAATTTGATAGTCATTTGATTTCAAAACCATGTTATACTTTTCTCAATGTTTTTTAACTGAAGTTTTAATGTTGTGTTGTCGAAGAGTAAATATTTTTGCTTGTAATATATTCTTTTCGTTTTTAAACTTTCAATTCATTGATTGCACTTTCCAGTCTTCTTCTAATGAGTTATTGGTTGACTGCAAATTAGTTATTGGTTCAATTTAACTTGAATTCTTTTGATACGCTATGTCATTGAACGCCTATAGAATTTGGCTGCATCGTCGACTCACTGTTGTAGCCATTCACATGATTAAATCCCAGCCTGATGGTCGTAATCCTATTTTCAGTTATGTCTCTTTTGATTTCCAATGAACTCACAATCTTGTCATGGCACCTTTCTTTCACTGAGAATCAGCAACGTCATTGATTTGTTATTTATAGTTTTCTTCTTTTTTCTTTTCCCTTTTTCTTTTCCCTTTTTTCTTTTCCCTTTCTTCTTTTCCCTTTCTTCTTTTCCCTTTCTTCTTTTCCCTTTTTTCTTTTCCCTTTTTTCTTTTCCCTTTTTTCTTTTCCCTTTTTTCTTTTCCCTTTTTTCTTTTCCCTTTTTTCTTTTTCCCTTTTTTCTTTTCCCTTTTTTCTTTTCCCTTTTTTCTTTTCCCTTTTTTCTTTTCCCTTTTTTCTTTTCCCTTTTTTCTTTTCCCTTTTTCTTTTCCCTTTTTTCTTTTCCCTTTTTTCTTTTCCCTTTTTTCTTTTCCCTTTTTTCTTTTCCCTTTTTTCTTTTCCCTTTTTTCTTTTCCCTTTTTTCTTTTCCCTTTTTTCTTTTCCCTTTTTTCTTTTCCCTTTTTTCTTTTCCCTTTTTTCTTTTCCCTTTTTTCTTTTCCCTTTTTTCTTTTCCCTTTTTTCTTTTCCCTTTTTTCTTTTCCCTTTTTTCTTTTCCCTTTTTTCTTTTCCCTTTTTTCTTTTCCCTTTTTTCTTTTCCCTTTTTTCTTTTCCCTCTTTTCTTTTCCTTTTTTCTTTTCCCTTTTTTCTTTTCCCTTTTTTCTTTTCCCTTTTTTCTTTTCCCTCTTTTCTTTTCCCTCTTTTCTTTTCCCTCTTTTCTTTTCCCTCTTTTCTTTTCCCTTTTTTCTTTTCCCTTTTTTCTTTTTGTTTTTTTGCCTTTTTTGCCCTTTTTGCCCTTTTTGCCCTTTTTGCCTTTTTTGCCTTTTTTGCCTTTTTTGCCTTTTTTGCCTTTTTTGCCTTTTTTGCCTTTTTTGCCTTTTTTTGCCTTTTTGCCTTTTTTGCCTTTTTTGCCTTTTTGCCTTTTTTGCCTTTTTTGCCTTTTTTGCCTTTTTTGCCTTTTTTGCCTTTTTTGCCTTTTTTGCCTTTTTTGCCTTTTTTGCCTTTTTTGCCTTTTTTGCCTTTTTTGCCTTTTTGCCTTTTTGCCTTTTTTGCCTTTTTTGCCTTTTTTGCCTTTTTTGCCTTTTTTGCCTTTTTTGCCTTTTTTTGCCTTTTTGCCTTTTTTGCCTTTTTTGCCTTTTTTGCCTTTTTTGCCTTTTTGCCTTTTTGCCTTTTTTGCCTTTTTTGCCTTTTTGCCTTTTTTGCCTTTTTTGCCTTTTTTGCCTTTTTTGCCTTTTTTGCCTTTTTTGCCTTTTTTGCCTTTTTTGCCTTTTTTCTTTTTGCCTTTTTGCCTTTTTTGCCTTTTTTGCCTTTTTTGCCTTTTTTGCCTTTTTTGCCTTTTTGCCTTTTTTGCCTTTTTTGCCTTTTTTGCCTTTTTTGCCTTTTTTGCCTTTTTTGCCTTTTTTGCCTTTTTTGCCTTTTTTGCCTTTTTTGCCTTTTTTGCCTTTTTGCCTTTTTTGCCTTTTTTGCCTTTTTTGCCTTTTTTGCCTTTTTTGCCTTTTTTGCCTTTTTTGCCTTTTTGCCTTTTTTGCCTTTTTTGCCTTTTTGCCTTTTTGCCTTTTTTGCCTTTTTTGCCTTTTTTGCCTTTTTTGCCTTTTTGCCTTTTTTGCCTTTTTTGCCTTTTTGCCTTTTTGCCTTTTTTGCCTTTTTTGCCTTTTTGCCTTTTTTGCCTTTTTGCCTTTTTTGCCTTTTTTGCCTTTTTGCCTTTTTTGCCTTTTTTGCCTTTTTTGCCTTTTTTGCCTTTTTTGCCTTTTTTGCCTTTTTCGCCTTTTTCGCCTTTTTCGCCTTTTTCGCCTTTTTTGCCTTTTTTGCCTTTTTTGCCTTTTTTGCCTTTTTTTGCCTTTTTTTGCCTTTTTTGCCTTTTTTGCCTTTTTTGCCCTTTTTTGCCCTTTTTGCCCTTTTTGCCTTTTTTTGCCTTTTTTGCCTTTTTTGCCTTTTTTGCCTTTTTTCTTCTTTCTTTTTCTTCCTTATCAGTATTTATTTTCTTCAATATATTGTTTCCTTACTTTCCATTCTTTTCTTTTCTTTTTCAATTCTTCCCGCCAGCCCCGACTTCTCTTTCATCCATCACCTGCGTGCACTTCCCGACCCGCAAAGAGACTCCGTTATCCACCGACCGCCTGGAGGGGGGAGGGAAGGGGCATGGGGGCGGCGGCTGCCACGGCCAGGCGGCGCGCCGCCCGTCCGCTCGCCGCGCAAATTGCTACAGAATTGAGTGACGTCGCTGATCTCATTTTGTAATTAAGATGTAACTGCATTAGAGCGAGCGCGGGCGGAGGCGGGACGGGGGCGGGGCGCCGCCGGAGCGCGGCTGGACAAGGAGCAGAGTGTGCAGGAGCCGAGCGGTGCGATGCGGGGCGTGGCGGAGCGTGGCTGGGCGCGACGGGACGGACGTGGCGTGGCGGGACGAGACGGGAGTTGACGGGACGGGATGGGACGGGATGGGGCGGGGACGGGGCGGGGTGGGGTGGGGCG